>JBBDHG010000011.1:10742500-11942500 GCA_037951165.1 Lophius americanus | reverse complement strand
TGTCAGGGGGGGCTGGACTCACACCGGTGCAAATAACCATGGCGTTCGAGAACCAGCAGCCCGACTCTGAGGAGATCTGAAGAGCAACAGAGTCTCCTCCTCCGCCTCCTCCTCAAAGTACAGATTTGACTCCTGTTTGATTCAACAGATGCATTTATTGAAGGAAAGGGTGTCATTTACTGCACAGACTGATCGGATCTGCATTGTAGACTGTGGTTAGATCATCACATTCTACATCTGTATGAACCTCATGACGGCGTCAACCACGTTGTAGAAAACAGAGGTACAGTTGAAGAGGCTGAAGATAGATGGACTGGTTCAGGTCAGAGTTCTGCTGCAGTACTGACGTGGGGATTCAGTGGGTTAATAACAGAATTTTGTGTGTTAGTTGAGTTTTTTCTGTTAGTGAGCTCTGAGGATTCTGTGTTTCGGCCCATTGGACACACCTCCCTGTGAGCAGCCGCTAAATCTAAGAGCAAGGCAACGCCAGAAGAGAGCAGTCAGGGGTCCACACTGTAAATCCCCCCGACTGACACGACTAGAAAACTTTAATTCATCAGATCATCAAATTCATTACTTCACACTCGGACAGCAAAACCAGATGTTAGATGAAACGGAGGCAGAAAGGGACAGCGGGAATTATTAGTAGCACTTCACGGGAATGAGTGGGAAACGGAAAACAACACAGGATGGGCAACAGTAACTCTGATAATAACAATAAAACCTGAACACAGCATGCATAGTGGCAAATAAATTAAAAGTTAATACTCGTCATCAGCCTGACGGGAGCTGATAGAAGTGCTGTGTTTGCAGGGAAATGTCTCAAATAATAACCATCCTATACAGGAAAGTGTTTTGTCTGTTTTCACACAAGAGGGGGAGGATTGTGTGTGTGTGTGTGTGTGTGTGTGTGTGTGTGTGTGTGTGTGTGTGTGGATGCGTGCACGCTACAAGGCAGAGATGGCGGCACTGAGTTTGGTCTGCTGCTCAGCAGGAAGTGATGTAACAGCCTCCTGGAAGTCTGCAGAGTGGTGCTGGGCAAACTGTTTCATCAGCGTGGACAAACGGTCCAGGGTCTCTGTGCAGCAAAGATGAAACAAGAGTTTAGGAAAAACCGAAGGACCCTGAAGAGAGATGATGCAAGGATACAGCAGAACGCTGTAGAGAATAATCAGAGAAATGTTCACCTTTATCAACATTCCGGTTGCCAACAACTTGACTGGATGCCGCAACTATGGGCTTCATCAGTTTCACCACCTGCAAGGAATAAAACAAAGATTCAAGAAAAATCATGAAGCAACGTGTGACAAAACCTACACATTCCTCCAATGTCCCTGAAGCATCGGATGTCTGGTGATCTAACCGTCGTCAGCTATAATCTCTGGGTCTATATTCTGTAATAGTGTTTGAGCTGATGTTGATGATGTGTTGCAGGAATACTGTATAAATTCAAAAGATTAAAAAACACCTAAAGAGCTCCACCAGCATCATGATTCATGTTACTGTCTCTGTTTCTGTTTTAACAAACATTGCTGTGAGATTGTGGCCATTCCAGACATTTCATATCACACCTAATCTTATATAACGTCCTCAGTAATTCATCCAAATGTTAGGGATTATAATGAGTTTCAAACAAACTTGCAAATAGAAAAAGAAATTGTCCAAGTTTTATTTTATGGTTGTGTGTCCTTCCACATATTCCTAGCAACAACTGTAACTCCAACGAAGGAAACCGATCAGCGGACGGCCCAGACTAAACTCTTGGAGGTAATGGTTGTTATTATGTAAAAACAATTAGTATTAAGTTAGAATTACTGACCAATTCTACCGACTAACATGCATTAGAATATCTCGATATTGTTTTAATTATGATAGTATAGGTTTTTATTCGAGTTTCATCTTCCATAAAGTTCTCCTTGAAAGTGCTGCTGCGGCGTTTCCACAGACTACACAGACACCGAGCTGAAACCAGCTTGAACCAAATGGCTCCATGATGTCAACACATATTCCTTCTTAACAGGGATGGTGATACCCTACCAGAGCAGGGCTATTGGTGTGAAGCATAGCCAGACATTCGAACACCGTCTTGTTCTCCTCCATGTCCTCTTTGAGGGGAAGACGAGCCACCAGAGCGGGAACGACCTGTGAGAGAACACACTGTGTGATCCCACTCAACGACCCATGACGTTTTCTAGTCTGGGGAAATGATGGGAACATGTACCTGCTCCAGAGGTACCGCTTCCACGTTGCTCAAGATCATCCTGCAGAGGGCGGCACACAGGTTATCAATCACCCTGGTGTCCGACTCTTTGGTCAGCATGCTTGAAAACACAGACAGCATCATGGGATAGTCTCTGGAACACACGTCGTTAAGGAGCAGCAGCAGCAGCGTATGGCGTTTATGTTTGCACCCGACACACACCAGCACTCAGAGACACACAGGAGGTGAAAGGATACGTCACAACGACAGGTCCGCCAGCCTGGGCCAGACATCCCAGTCCAAACACACTGTTGTTG
Organism: Lophius americanus; assembly: GCA_037951165.1. Taxonomy (NCBI): domain Eukaryota; kingdom Metazoa; phylum Chordata; class Actinopteri; order Lophiiformes; family Lophiidae; genus Lophius; species Lophius americanus. Next base: position 11,939,983 of record JBBDHG010000011.1, on the reverse strand, counting down.
CGAACCTCAGCATCGCTGTCCCTGACTCCAGCAACCAGCACAGGGAGCAAACGATTGGACAGTCGTCCTGCCAGCCCCCTGCCCCCGGTCACGCTCACCAGCGCATGAAGGAGTTCTCCAATCGTGCCCACTGAAAAGGAGCGCTCTGCCACCGTGCATGAGGATTTCTTTGAAAGGACAAAGAAAATTCAACAGTGTTATAAGTTAGTTTCCTTGTTCCTGATCAAATGTACACAATTTCACAGAACCAAATGCCAATTATTGTTTTAAAGCAATTTCACCGTCTCAAAATAAAGTTTAGTCTGAAAATTAGCTGGAAGTTGCAGATGGTTCAGAGCAGTTTGTGGATTTACAGGATTTCTGGTGCTGGTTCTAAGAGAGAGAGAGAGAGAGAGACGGCTGTCTGTCTGGACTCACAGCTTTGCTCATGATGAGAGGCAGCAGCTCATCTAGGAAAGAGGTGAAGCTGTTTGCAGGAACAGAGGACGCCAGCAGGGGAATTCCTTCACCGGCAAACTCCTGGAGCATGGCGTCATACTCCGCCTGAACCAGAGAGCACACGCACAGTTTAACAGAACATGACAACACCGAAATGTAGAAATGAGGAATAAAAAAAAAAAGGGGACAGGATTTAATCAATCAAGTGTCTGCTAAATGAATCAGTGTATGGAAATAACGTTTATTAAGAAATCTGTCCTAAAGTGGTGAATCTCAACATGTGTAAACACATATCAGCCTTAACATTATGACCACTGACGGGGTGAAACCAGAAAAAATGATTATCTGGTTTGTTTGTTTTTTGCCACATTGAGGTTTTAATTGCTTCCTTCTTGTCATTAATTTATTTTGGGTTTTTTTTGTGTGTGCTCTCTATTTTATTTTGTTTGACTTTTTTTGGAACTCTTCATTCAATGGTGAATGCATTTATGTTGTTATGTAATGATTGTTGTGTTCCATGCTGGGACCCCCTCGAATCAAGATAATACATCTAATAATTTACCACTAATAGATAAACTTGAAACATGAATACATTTGCATAAGGATTTGACACTTTGACACGTTTAAATATATGACGGCTAGAAGACTAAGAAGCATAAGAGCATTTCCTCTAGAACGGCAGCTCTTGATGGGTGATCCTGCGCTCCAGCGGTTACCAGCAACTCAAGTTGTCTAAAGAAGGACAACTGCTGAATCACAGACATGATACGCAGAAGGAGCAAAATCGGATCCCACAGAAGTTACTGTAGCGCAAATGCAGAGAAAGTGAATGCTGGTTCTAAGAGAAAGGTGTCAGAACATAGAGTGACATCAGCTGTTTTGACGGACGGTTGTTTTAATGTTATGGCTAATCAGTGCATGTGTAGATGACTTTAATCATCATGGCTGTGACTAACCTGTTGCTCTTCATCATCGGCCTCATCAGTACCGCCATGCTGACAAACCGTCTGGACAGAGAAAGAGAGAAACAGTGATGGAGGGTTACGAGGAGAACTTCCACCTAGTTAATACCATTTATGTGAAATTATCTTAGTAATAATAATAATAATACATTTAATTTATAATGCGCTTTACATTTGGATCAAATCTCAAAGTGCTAAGTGACCTTGGTTTTTCACACACAACCCTCCCCACCCCTGATCAAACTCCTCTCCTCACCTTTTTCTTGAGCACATCACGGATGACGTGGCTGAGTTCCTTAAGGTGCGCAGTGTTCCTGAACGCCTCTTCCTTGCAGGTCTTGACGACATTGTTCATGGTTTCCAGGACCCCCATCACAACCTGACGCTCGTGGTCTGAACGCACCGTTTCCACAAAGCAAGAAAGCACCACGTCCAGCAGCTTCAGCAGGGCTGGATGAGGAACAATAAACATAAATTAGTCAGTAGGCAATGTGCTGAGGTCTCCAAGAATCCTCATAAACTTTACAGTTTTAAGTGGGATATTATCCTGAAGTTTATCTGTTTAGCACAAAGCTTTTCATTAGATGTCGTTCATTAGAACTTTCACTTCAGCACAGCGCCCATTCCTGCACAGCCCAGAAATCCAGCATAAGAGTAGAATATCAGTCCCAAGAGGAGAAGTTTTACCCTGGTGGTTGGCCTCCGTGGGAGTCTCCTTCCACACTTTGTGCTGAGCTCGACAGAACTGGCCCATCGCTCCATGTGCTGCCCTGCGGACGTCTTCGTGGGGAAACTAGGGAGGAGAGAAAAATAAAGTCTCAACAATGGGCGGTGTTGCATAAAGAATGTACAGTAAGTTTAGTAGAGGTGCAACGGATCACAAAACTCAGTCTGGACTAGATCACGATTTTTGAGTTTGAATCTGGATACTTTTACCAGAGCAGCTTATGAATGATGAATGCATTTATGTTGTCATGTAATGATTGTGTTCCATGCTGGGACCCCCTCGAAACAAGATAATACATCTAATAATTTAACACTTATAGATAAACTTGAAACATGAATACATAATCAGAGCTAATCAGAGCCGGACTTTAATTATGACCTCATGTGATCGGAGTCTGCTGTAATGCCACGGTGAGACTTCCAGGTTCCGACTCCAGGGTAACATCAAGTCAGTGTGAGTCAATGCAGAACCATGGTCCGACGGCTTCTTCACACCACAGTACCAACATACCGGAGCGGTTTGTCCACCACCGGTCATTTGTCAATGGTTCATTTTACAGGACGCCGAAATGCTCCCGTATTGAGATTTAAATGATGTAGAGGCTTTTCTAGCTCTTCCGGTGTTCACGACCGTCAACTACTTTAACTACTACTTAAAATTTAGACAGTTTTTTCAATCAAAGTAAGGGTGGCTGTCAAAAACGGTTTCATACTATTTTAGTTAAAATCTGAAAGTGATCACACAGTAGAAATGGATCACATGTGGTCTGAATGTGGACGGAGAACCAATCCGAATCATCTCTGGTCCGCTGCATCACTAATGTTTACGACGTGTTCGTCAATTAGCCACAATCTAAAATGTCAAAAAGAGGATAAAGCAGTCTTTATGTTCCAAGTTCAACATTGACATTATTCATTTAGCTGAAGACAATTCCAGTTTCAAACACACACAAAGCAGCTGAGAAACGGTGTTTGCACACAGGGTGTTCTTCACACTGCATTAGTCAGAGAGAGGAGTGACTGGACCTTCAGTCAGACTTACATCTCTCATCTCAAACACCTGCTGGAAGCTGGACTCCAGGAAAGGCTGGAAGGCAGCGCTGTCAGGGAAGCAACATCAAACCGTTAGAAAAAGACAGGCACTAAAGAAAGTTCTGAGGTGACGCTGATAGAGCAGACAGTATTTGACAGCAGCGTCACGCTGAAGGTAAAAACATCTAATCTCTGAACAATCAACGCTTCATGTGAACATCTGTTACCCAGTGCTGAAGGCAATTTCTCCTAGTGCATCACAGGCGTCCTCCTTTTCATCGATATAAGCGTTTTCCACAGTGAACCTGAGAGACGGACAAACGCACCGTCACACGGAGCAGCTATTAAACGTAAATGAATGTGTGTGTAAGGGTGTGACCCCCACCCTGCAACATCATGAACATCCGTCGCCGTCTCATCCTCGATATTAGCATCCGCATCAATTTCTTGATTGTCATCATCGTCGTCATCGTCCACCAGGACAAAGTTCTTGTCCTCCTCTAGGTGTGCCTGAAGTGAGTTGAGAGGACTGTGAGAAGTGAAATGCATCATGCTTATGTTTCCATCGCCTTGTAGGTTTAGGCGTGTGGTCGCCGTGCTTTAGATATATATCTATATTTATATCAGATATACCGTGATGCCTTCAGTGGACTTGAGGGCGAGGAGCATGAGAGTAGTGATGGGAGTGAGGTGAGGAGTCAGGCAGTCTGGGCTCACTGTGGACACAGCAGAGTATAAACCGTACCTGTCAGAGGGAAGCACAAGCCACGTCAAGAAAAGGTTACACACAACTTGTCTATAGCTCTACGTCCTACCGTGAAGTTAATGCAGTTTTTAATATTGACAGAGAGAAACACAAATAACTCGACACCTACTATCTAGTTTGTTTTTAAACAGAGAAATGAAATGTACTTTTCCAGTCAATGGTTTCAACAGGTGGGTTCTGTGTGGAGACGGCTCCATCAAAAACAAGAAAAAACATGGAGTCCATCCCTGAGATGTTCAGGATGTTTCCAAGGGTCACATGATGATGGATAGTCAAAGAAATCTGTTTCACCTGTTTACATCAGAATGTCAGAATGTTTGCTTTGTGAAGCAGAGCAGTAACGTTTAGGGGACAAACATATAAAGAACGGACCATCAACCAGCCGCCTGAGGGTTAACTTAAGGAGTCCCTCCAAAATAATACGCTTCCAAAAACATTCCTTTTTGTAAGAAACTAAAATGAAACAACAAAGAATTTAAAAAGTACTGAATAACAAGCTAATTATGCAAAAACATCCTTAAAAGTCTGTTCTTCGAAATGTTTACTTGGTTTAATGGCTTCTGACCATCAGAAGTAATAATAATAATACATTTAATTTATAATGCACTTTACATTTGGATCAAATCTCAAAGTGCTGCTTTAGCTCCGTCTGGCCAGCATGAACAGGACATTTTGCTGAATATAGTTTTTTCTGTCATCAGTAGGGTTGGGAATTGTAGTAAATTATTTATTGCAACATTTTATGTGATACATTGTGTGCAAGAAGTAAAGCAAATCTTAAATCTGAATGTTACCGGGGGTCGAAAAAGTTTACCGAATGTACAGATGTTTGTGAAACGTAAAGCAATATGTGTGTTAAAATCAGTTTACTGGTTTTAACACACATATTACTACTGGTTTATTTATTCACATATTATTTACTGGTATTCATTAATAGTGATGATTTCTAGTGCCGGGGAACTTATTGTGAACAGGGGATGGTTACATACGTGCATCGTCTCAGGTCCGGGTCATCAATGGTGTCCGTCAGCTTGAGGCCGAGCTGAACACACTCTGCGGCCAGAGGGCTGAAGATGTCTTTTCCGATGGTACGGGCCAGAACAGAGAGCGTATCTAGGAACAACAAGAAAAGATCAGGCAGATCTTTTAATCTTCTAAATGCATCTACATCACTTCTTCTTTCTGTTCTTCTCTGGTTCACCTACCCAAGGACTGAGTTTGCAGAGGCCTCATTTCCTCTGTAGTTGCGGTCAAGAAGCTCTTCAGGCTCTCTATCACTGGATTGAAGTACGGAACCAGAAGCTCCTTGGCAGCATTGGCTGAGAACAAAGTGATTCACGACTGAACTTAGGTCAATTCATTTCCATCTACCTAGAAATACCAAAAAGCTTCTTCAGCCTTCAATAACCGCTCTCTTTCTCAAGTCTCCATTGAGAAATATAGACAACAAAACCAAATTAACATACAAAAAAATGTTTCTTCACAATCTTTTACAGATGTGTTTCCTATTACAATCATTTTGTGTTTTTGTATTTGAAGAAACCTGAAAGCTACCAAAATGATACAACTCCATGATATTTTATACCGCCGTCTTACCTATGGCACCGATGGCAGAAACAGCAAGTTCTTTTATCTTAAGGTTATCAGTGTTGTTCAGAGCAGACAACATGGTCTCCATCAGAGTGGGCAAGTAGGGCTCGATGTCTGATCCTACTTAATGTAAAGAGAGAGAGGAGACAAAGCAGATACAGAAATCAGAGTTTAGATCCTGTTACACAAACTAGCCAACAACAACTAGCTAATAATCCTTCAGAATTATATATATGTGTGAATGAATGTTTAAAACCAAGGTCACGTAAACACGGTTAATGGTTCATCCAGAAAAGGTCATGTGTTAGTTGTGCAGATCCTACTGAACCAGGTGTGGCATGAACCTTTTTCAGCTCACCTAAGTTTTCCATGAAGTTCTCAAGGGCGTAAAAAACCTTGGTCACATGGCCAATCTTGGCGTTGGCCAAAGAGGAGAGGTAACCCATCAACAGAGGCATCAGTTCTGAACAGTACTTGCTCACATCAGGCTGGGAGGAACCAGAGAAAAACACATTAATACTTTCTAGAACGGCTTTGATCCCACAATAATAAAAACTACAGCATTCTTTAAAACAACTGCATAGCTGTATAACTGTATTAGGCCTTAAAATGATTCTACAGCATAAGTATACTGTATACAGTATAAGTATACTGTATATAAGTATACTTATATACAGTATACTTATACTGTATATAAGTATACTTATATAAGTATACTGTATACAGTATAAGTATACTGTATATAAGTATACTTATATACAGTATACTTATACTGTATATAAGTATACTTATATAAGTATACTGTATATAAGTATACTTATATACTGTATACAGTATACTTATATAAGTATACTGTATACAGTATATAAGTATACTTATATACAGTATACTTATACTGTATATAAGTATACTTATATAAGTATACTTATATACAGTATACTTATACTGTATATAAGTATACTTATATAAGTATACTGTATACAGTATATAAGTATACTGTATATAAGTATACTTATATACTGTATACAGTATACTTATATAAGTATACTGTATACAGTATATAAGTATACTTATATACAGTATACTTATACTGTATATAAGTATACTTATATAAGTATACTTATATACAGTATACTTATACTGTATATAAGTATACTTATATAAGTATACTGTATACAGTATATAAGTATACTTATATAAGTATACTGTATACTGTATACAGTATAAGTATACTGTATATAAGTATACTTATATACTGTATACAGTATACTTATATAAGTATACTTATATACAGTATAAGTATACTGTATATAAGTATACTTATATACTGTATACAGTATACTTATATAAGTATACTTATATACAGTATAAGTATACTTATATACAGTATACAGTATACTTATATAAGTATACTTATATACTGTATAAGTATACTTATATACAGTATAAGTATACAGTATATAAGTATACTTATATACTGTATACAGTATACTTATATAAGTATACTTATATACAGTATAAGTATACTTATATACAGTATACTTATATACAGTATACTTATATACAGTATACTTATATAAGTATACTGTGTATACTATACAGCATAAGTATACTGTATACTATACAGTATAAGTATACAGTATACTATCCTATACGGTATAAGTATACTGTATAAGTACACAGTATGTGACATAGTAATGAAGTTCTGGTGAAAGTTCTATCATCATCAGCTGTTGTCTTTTTAGATGGGATTGTCTCTAATCAAATAGTTCTTTCATGATGCTGGTTTGTGAACCCTCCAACTCCCCCATCCATCAGCCTCATTATTCATCAGCCTCAGCAGCATCAACAGCCACCACCACCAGTATCCAGACTCCAAAGCGGGGATAAACGTGCTGCAGCTCAGGGCGGATACCCTTTGATCACATTCACAGATCATCTGTTGTAACGATCATTCATCTTTTCTTCATTCCCTCTCTGCTGTTTGAACTGTAGTTAATGTTCATTCAGTCCCAAATCTTACTGCTGACTGAGGTCTTGCCCTCCAGCAGTAACACTGCTGCCACTATCAAGAGGGCCCCGCAGTGGCTATATCCTCTCCGGAGGCTGAGGAGCACTGATCCGCATCACCCCCTCATATGGCAACATCACTGCTGAAGAAAAACATCAGCTAAACAGGATGGTGAGTAAAAATGAAAAATAGGTGGTGCCCAACTGCCATCCCTGCTGGACACCTACCACCAACGCTGCATCTGCAGAGCTTCCAGCATCATCAGCAACCCTGCCCAGCCCTCCCACAGACTGTTTTCTCCTGCAGTCTTGAGGGAGATACAGGAGCATTTGCACCAGAACCACCGGGATGTTAAACAGCATTTTCTCCCAGGCTGTTCGACTTCTCAACTCCCAGCATGCATTGGATATCCAGTCCACCTTCAGTCACAACTTCCCTTGTACTCTAACACAAATAAAAAGGCTGCCGATGGACTAAAAAACTAAAAGTATACACAAGATTCACCTCATGCACATGAGTAGACTATGGATCCTCGTAGATTTTCATACCTCTGCAACAGAACACTTTATAATTTATCAATATCTGCTTTTTATCATGAAATCTCTCCCTTTTTTATCAACTTCCCTCTATTTTTCTTGTTATTTATTTGATTCGCAGTGGGGGTTCTTTCGTCTTGTAAGGTGATTTTGACTTATGTTATTTTGTTTTTATGTATGGAAGTACTCAGTAGGTGACAAAAAAAGGAAATCTGAGCCGAAAGCATTTAACCCTCAGGCTGTGTTCATTTTTAACCCTTCTCGTTGTGTTCACAAGTCAAGCTGACCCGCCTTAAAATATCATGTAATAATGAATTATTTCTGTTTTTTAACTCCAATCCAATATGTCCATTTATGGAAATATATGTTCTTCCTGGTTTTGCATCAGGTGTTGTACCAGGTTTTGGTTGGATGTTGGCTCATGGAAGGCTGAGGCGTCATTCCCCTAGCAGGACCACACTGGGGGGGTTCTCCCTGGTGTGAATGTTGAATCGCCTTTACTTATTCATTCATTTTCTATAACCGCTTATCCTGATCAGGGTCATGGGGCTGTTGGAGCCTGTGTCAGCTGATATTGTCTCACACATAGAGACAAACAACCAATCACACCTACAGGAAGTTTAGAGTCCCCAAATCAAACGTCTTTAATGGACTGTGGGAGTTATCCGGAAAACCCGGAGAGAACCCACGCAACTACGGGACGAATGTTTAAACTCTGCACCGAAAGGCCCCAGAGGTGAGAGCAGAAACAATACTAAATGGAAAAAGGTGTTCCACTATGGAGACCCCAAAAGGGAAAAGCCGAGAGAAAAGTAGAAGATTGATTGTGAACTGTGTGTTTTCAAAACGCAGGAGTAGTGATCATTTAAGTCTAAATGATCCCTCAAAGTATCATCTTAAAGCAGCCGCAAGAAAACCAGCCGTACCCTCCATCACACATGTAACTGATGTTTGATGGATCAGGTGGTGCGTCGACTCACCTGTAAATGTTCAGAGAATTGTCCCAGGGCAAAAAGGCCGGCGCTGCGCACCACCTGATTACTGTCAGTGAGACTCTGGCACACTGTCTGCAGCACCGACGACAACATCCTAAAACAGACAGAAGAAGAAAAGATAACTTCAGATGCATAAATCAAACAACCCCCAACAAATATGAGTCATCTGTGAAAAAAGAAACACAAAAAATATTCTGAAATTCTTATTTTAGCATCAGAAAATGTGAAGAAAGTGAAGAAGGTGAAGAAGGTGAAGGCGTGTGAATGATTTGTGAATGCACGGTTTATGTAGAGGGAACTTTTCCGTGTGAGTCCAGTTGCACCTACTTGGTCCGTATGTGGTCAGCACATCCTTCAGCCAGCACCGCCAGACACATGAGGCCCCCCTTCCTCTGGTAGGGGTCTTCACTCGCAAAGCAGGCCTGTGTGAGGGGCATCTAACAAAACACAATGGAACACACTGTCAGGAGGCAGAAAGGGAGGAAGAAGCTTTTTAAATTTCTCAATGCAGTTCTGAAGATTCACCTAAAAACCAAAACAAACACCTCGACATTGACGGTCGGTTATTGTCTAGGTCGACGCCTAACTGTCTTACCAGTTGCTGAAACAGCTTCTCTGGGGGCATGTGGAGCGCCATAGTGTCAATAATCTGGAAACACAACGAAAATCCTTCACAGTTAATCTTCCTCGCATCTTCATCAGCTCCAATAAAGTGTTATATAACAGAAGAATAGCTTGTACAATAATAAATGGTCACCTGAGCAGCACAGTGTTTGGGATTGTCGTTCTCCGTGTCATCTCCATTCTCATCATCCTCGTCATCCTCTGGGTCCTGCTCACCCGGCGGGGGAGCTGCAACCAGCACGGGGAAAATGGCCTGCAGGATGGGGTTCAGTAACTTCTGCTTCATCACCATCTGCACAGCAGAGAATTGACTTAGTTTGTACAGAGGTATTAAGTCAAGCGCTTTAGTTCTGGCCCAGATTGCTGACACAAGTAATAATGGGGGCTGAACTCCGCTGTTCGTGATACAGAGAGCTGTGGGGAATTGTAAACGCGCGACCATGTAGAGACAGAAATTACCTGATGTCGTGTAAGTACGATAAATAAGATAAGGCTATTTAGTTTGTTTAATAAGAGGACTAAGTATAAACCTGTTCTATAAGAAAGATGTCCTTAAATGACTTCTATATAGAAAATTAAATTAAATAAAATGAACTTGAGGCGCCCCCGTAATATAATGGCAGGGAAACATTGTAGTGGAATAAGAACAATATTTATTTCTGGGATGTGCTGGAGTAGAAGTTTAAAGTAGCTTAAATTGGAAATACTCAAGTATTTCAAGTAAAATGTCCGTGAAGATCGAAACGAGTGGAGGGAGCCATTAGAATCTGAAGGAAAGATACACAGAAGGTTGTGTATTCACTTATAGAAGATGCCGCCGACCTTACCTTGCTCTTCAACTTGATGAGGACGGTAATACAAGAGAGCGCTTTCACGCGGATAGAGTCACTCAGACTGGTGTCACAGCCCACCTGACGCAAACATTGATAATGAACATACGTCGTTAGAAATTCTCCTGGATGATCTCAGAAAATGAAATCCAGAGTACCAAACAGGAAGTCAAGAGCAGTTCAGACATTCTTCTCTCACCTCCAGACAGAAGCGGACAATGTCAGGGATGTGAGGGACGATGATGCCCATCTCACTCTCCATGAGCTCATCAAACACCTCCATGGCCTCGCTGGCTTGGTCCTGAGCAGACACAGGAAAACACACCGTTTCACAAGTCTGATGGCTCCACAGCCATGCAGTGGTGTAGTAAGTGTGTAGAATCTTTACTTAAGTAAAAGTAATTATCTCCCACGTGAAAATACTCCATTACAAATAAGGGACCCTGCATTCAGTACATTCATTTTAAGTATTTTCGTACATTTACTGATAATACTTAAAGTATAAAAGTACTCGTTGTGCGTGTTTTACCATTGTATAGTATGAATACTCCTGATGCATACATGTGTAGGCCTACACGGCCAAAGCAGATGTTAATGGTTGAGGTCGTTGAACTACTTTGTGTAGTGTCAGTAGATGATGCAATCCTACTGGATCAGCTTGGAAAGTGGGCGTGTCTTAGAGGAACTGCTTTACAATCGCTCAAACCCTACTTGTCAAGTAGGACTGTCTCTATAGCCATGGGTAATGCCTTCTGGACTTTTTCAGTAAGGGTCCCTCGGCTCTGGAACTCCCTGCCTGAAGAGTTGAGCCGTGCAGAATCCGGAGCGTCCCTTAAATCACTTCTTAAAACAGATCTTTTCAAAACAGCCTTTAACGAATCAAGACAGTCTTAATGCCAGAATTGGTTTGAAATATTATTCACGTCCGATTTTAGTCTTAATTCCATGTTTTGCTCCTGTAAAAACTTTGTAAATTTGTTTTGAAAAGTTTTACACACATTAAGTGTTCTATTATTATTACATGATATTGCAGTATAGTAGTTTAATCTGGATGAACACTATAGCGCCGCTGTCCCGTGAGAAAAAATTATCTTCTGAAAAGTTATCCATTCTTTAACATTGGCCTGTTTTCAGTTTTGTGACATTTTTAGATGATGCAAGATGGTTTTAATATTGTTTATTTAGCTTCAAAAGTTGGAAAATGTTCACAACGCATAAAGAAACATGTAATCCCCCAATTGGAAGCGTATGAAAACGTGTAATCTGATTACGTTACTCATAACTACAGTTGTCAGACAAACGAAGAGCAGAAAGTATAATATGTTCTTCTGAAATGTTGTAGAAAGTCGCATGAAATGGAAATTCTCAAATAAAGAATCAAAAATATGTTGTTAAATACAGTACTTGATTACATCATTGTACTTTGTGAGTATTCACCACTACAGTCTTGATTACACTTAACTGGAAAAAGCCAGAGCCTTAATTGTAAGAAGACGATAATGTAGTAAAAGTACCTGATTGGCCTTGATGAGATGAGTCAGCGCAACAATCAGACCTGGGATCATTGAACGCATCTGGTTCTGTGAGGCAGCAAAATCACATTTCCGTCAGTAAGAGGCGTCTTCTCCATTTCTGAAGGGACTATGTTCTAAATACAATTCATGTTATTTCTCAAACAGATCCTAAATCTCTCATCTGGAATCTTTCAATCTCTACACCCTATAAAGTGGGTTCCTACGACAGTGAGACGGTCTCACCAGCTCCTTTGAGCCCGTGTAGGCGGTGATGGCTGTGATGGTGAGGATGCAGTAGTACAGAGCCGTCGGGTTGTTGTGGTCCTGCAGTATAGTACTAAACAGCTGCAGCAGCTGGCAATAATGAGGCTTGAAGGGCTCCGGGTTCGACTCCATCACCTTGTTGAGTAGCAGGAGGCCAACCTGAGAAAATAAACAATCGGTATCAAAGGCTGTTAATGCCTCTATAACAAAACAACAATACAACAAGAGGTTGAAGTAAATAAACTCTAGGACAATTTAATAAACTAACTTAAAGAAGCTCAAATCTGACTTTCACTTGCATCAAGACTACAACTTGATAAATAAGCGATATATTGTGGCAGCTTTGACCGGCTCATGACGGTAAAATGTCTGTAGACTGTCATTCATTCAGGGCGCTGCTACCGTACATAGTATACCTGTAACTATTACTGTTTATGTCTTTTTATGACTTGTGACATCTTCATTATGTCCCTCGTATTATCATAGCTTTAATTTTATGTATATATACATCTACCTACCTATCTATCTATATATATGTGTGTGCATGCAGAGTGGAAGGCAAAACAAGAATATCATTGTACAGGGAAACTTCTTTTAACTGTGCATGTGACAAAGACTTTGACTTTAGTAATCCACGTGTTTGGAAACCAAAACAACTGGACTTCTGTCAAGCAGAAAGGAGTCCAGTTGTTTTGGATCAAGTAGATAAAAGAACAATCCATCTGTTCCCAGGTATTTTATAAAAACATCTAGGATGTAAAGCCGTCAAATGAGCTCATTTAAATCCCAAGGTGCGAGCCGGTTACCTGTCTGTCCTGAGGGTTGCTGCTCTTGGTGGACTCATTGAGGAGCTGCAACAGGGCAGGCCAGCGGTCTGGTGTCTCGTGTTTAACCATCACTGCGCAGAGTTGAGAGAGCGAGTGCTGAACCGTGTGTCTGCAAAACAGAGATAAAATAGCTCAGGCTCTCTGAGACATTATTATGTATGGCTGCCCTCAGTCACACAGACAACAGGCGTCATTCTGTGAGAGTCAACCAACTCCAGAAGATGCGAGTTATTGCTGAAACTTACTCTGCTTCCTGCATGAAGGTCTGCAGCACCACCGTCTTAAGGCTGCATGAACGAAAGCAAAGGAAATTAAAAACTTGAAATGAAATTCAATCCTTGAATGAAAGGAAAGGGAAGGGAGTCGTGAACAAACCTCTCTCTGTCTTCTGGGCTGATCTTTTTCCAGTGTTTCTTCACTCTCATCCTCAGCATGACCGTAGCCGACTGACGGATCTAAGAGGGGAAAGTCAGATTCTTAGAAAAGTAGACAGGGACAACACCTGGCAACTCAACCCAACTTTATCACAACAAGCAAACAAACAAAGAAGAAACATACAGCATAGTCACACAATGAAAAGACAAAGCTCACATTAAAGATGAAGTAATGACACCACAAGAAACAAATGTATACTTCTCTTTCTGGGTTATAAGGTCCGGGACTAAACACGAGTTTTGAGGTTTGGATTTACAAACAGGTCGTGTGATTTGCAAGTTAGACCCAAACAGTCCAACTGATGAAAAAGGTAACAATATTTCTGCGATAATCTTATATTTTCAGTGTATAGTACATGTGATAATTTGAGGTTAATATTGCAAAGACATCCTGATTGTGAAATCCAAGACGAGAAATGGAAACATTCTCTGCTCGGTTCTGACGGTGGAGATAAGAGTGGTATTAAGATCCCGTAACCGAACCGAGCTGATTCTGCAGAAGGGGAAGAAGTTGATCGGTGAAACAGCATCATGTGAGGTGATGTAGGCGAGGATACGAGGGAAGGACACCCTGTACTGGGAACTGGGTTTATTTCTTGGACCATCTTGCCAATTCAGAACAAGGACATGTATACATATGTACAAATAATAATAAATGTCATCATGAATGTTTGTGCTTGTATTCCATTCATTTTTATGGATGGAATACATAAAAATGTATATATATTTATTTTGTTTATCTACTGCTTTTAGTACCAGAACTTACTCCACAGTTTGGACGCTGCAACAGAAAAAGATCAGTGTGTGACAGCTGACAGCTACGATGTCCAAAAGTCTACTCATAAACCATTTCATGGATCCTCTACAAAAATGTTATACTCACTTAGACCTCAGTGCGAGGAAGAACTGGATTGATTTGCGGAGACATCATTTCTATATGTCTGACACTAGGTGGAGCTTTATTTCCAGACGTTTATGGGTCCTAAATTCTCAAAAAACTTGTCCGATTTAGTCCAAATATATTGTGTATGAATTGATTTGAAAAGTTTTTTTTTTTTAATGAATCATGCTTTACTTTAATAGTACAGATTTTACTCCCTAGGGAGCTCATTCTTTTTTAACCAAATACACCCTTTTACTCACATAACTTCTTAACAATTGGTCCAATTTCAGTGCAGATGAATCGACTCAAGATCTAAATTGTATCCATTATATTTTATTCTAAAAGTTTCTCTCTAAATCATAAGGGGATGAATTTTTTTTACGAAAAACGCCGTTTCTACAGTTACCTAAAAAAAAAAAAAAATTTCAAGGATCATTTTCAAACTTCATATCCCCATGGACTTTAGTACAAAGAACAAGTGGATTGATTTTGGGAAAGGTAGGTTGTACATTTCTGATGCTAGGACAACCTTTATCTCCAAAGGTTTTCAGGCCATAATTACTCAACCATTGATCTGATTTAGTCCAAAAATGGATCCATATGAATCTACTGGGGGAGATCTAGATTGTTAATATCAAATGTTACTATAATAGTTCTTATTTAACTCAGCTCTTCTACAAAAAAAAGCTGTGGATATAACTTCACATTTAATCTGAGGAGTTCAACCGGGTAGACTGCTAGTACAATGCAGGGGATTTGGGACTTTTGGGGGGATATACATGCGACAGCATATGTTTAGTAGCCTCACTGGCCTTATGTCCATTCACTCAAACACAAAGGCTGAATACCTGAGGGTTAGTGGAGCCACTCATGACAGCACACAGGGCTGGAATAATGGCCGGGTCTTTGAAAGCCTGTTTGAGCTGGGCTGTGGCCTGGAAGAGGACAAAAAGTGATGAGTTGTCAGACTGCTGTGAAGAATCAGGCATGAGCATGAATTCATACTTTAATCATTCGTCATTTCTGATTTAGCTGTAGCTACACCAAACCTGGCAGCGGAGTGATAATGACGTTAGAGAACATCAGATAGAAGTATTCAATCAGAGGTTAACTTAGCTCAGGGAGTTAGCTTCACTCTCACACTACTATCAGTGCACCGACTTGCTGTCTGTGTGGCAAACTAGTGCTAACTTGAGCGAAGTTCTTCGTGGCGTTACCTGCTGGATGGCAGCATTATCAGGCTGTGACAACTGAGCCAGAATCTGCTCGAGCTCCGCCGTCATCTTCACGTCTCCGAACGATCACTCCCCGTTTAACCGAAAGAAAATACACACGAGCGGTCCTGATGTGGACACCGGTACCGCCCGGGAGTGCAAAAGTGAGACCGGTCTAATATGTCAAAAACCAGGAGGCTTTAGCGTGACGTCACACATGAGGGGCGTATTCAGCAGCCGTCATATTAGAGGACACTTTTTGTACGATGAGACTTTTTCTTTTTTTTTTTTACAACATCCATGTGGAATAGTATATTCGCTCAAATAACGACACACATTTTCAATGTGCTGATAAGAATAAATTGTGAAAGAAATTAAGAACACACACATAACACATAACACATAACATAACCAAATTAATCAAAGAAATCTCTAGGGCTTTATTTGTCAATTATATTTTTCTAGAATGCTTACATTATAGCGTTAAGTTTACATATTTTTTGTAAATATATGAAAATATAATTGACAAATAAAGCCCTAGAGATTTCTTTGATTAATTTGGTTATTTTATGTGTTGTTCCCTTAATGCATTTCACAATTTATTCTTATTAGACTTCCTTGCACATTGAAAATGTGTGTCGTTATTTGAGCGAATATACTATTCCACATGAATTTAAAATTTCAATTTAAAATTTAAAATTTCAATTAAAAGTCATTTTAATTGCCCTGTCTTTTAAAAACATATACACTTCACCAATTACTATGGGTAACTTAATATTACAGTTACCTTCTTAATATCATTCATAATTGTTTCTTAGTGAACTGAACATAATTAGACAGACAGACAGAAAGATATAATATATATATATATATATATATATATATATATATATATATATATATATATATATATATATACACAGTACATATACTATGTCCATAGAGAACTATAACTTGTTCACGTGTATTATGGGCGACAAAATTAAAAAACTTTAACGGAATAAATAAACTACAAATATTTTACAGGAAGGTTTTGTTGTCACACACTGTACTTATATTTATATGTGTGAAATATTTCAAGAATGAGGATGCTGTTGACCAGGAGGTCATATTTGGTGTTTTCCGACCATTAACAACCTCATTTCAAGTGAACATTTAGAACTGAATTTAAAAATGTGGTTCACGGACACAGATGCCTGCGCTCTTGGACGGGATCAATGTGTGCATATGTGGACGGACCATGACCTCAATCTTAACTGAAACTGTAGGAGAAACCCAAACAACACCGAAAAGAAGACAAGGACTATAACGAGGAGGAGGCAGTATTACAACTAAAGGGATGTCAACTGCCAAGAAGAAGAAAAGGACAAGACTTTAACATAACTTTATTTATGGTACATTGTCTACAATTCTATATGACTGTGCGTGAAATAAAAGTGATTCCCCATACTGCTCAGAAACCATCAATGATATTGATCAGTTTATAAAAGGTGTGTTCAACTCTAAAGCGTGCTGCCACCTTGAAAGACCTTTAAAAATGTAAACTGGATCAGTTGAATTTTCTCCCAAGCTCGGATTCTTTTTGCTCTTCCAAATACTTCTAAGTAGCCAGCTTGGCAATGCAAAGATTGATTTGAGAAACCGGAGTTGTTCCTTTTTTAGGGTTTATATTTTGCAAGTTTAATTAAGTTACATTCAAGATATTTCAATTACATTATTCAAGACATTCAAAAACCCTTTCATGTCAATTTTAGCAAAAACTTACGTGGGATATGAAGGAATATCAAAAGGCACATCATTTGCCCTTTTAAATTAATTTATTCGGAGATATGTCTGTACACAACAGTGTTTTTGTTAATAAGAAAAAAAAGGTTGTTTGCGTGGTTGAATTACCCTCCAATTGTTATGCACTTTACTCTTTAGGCATCTTATTGCACATTTCTTAATGCACGGTTACGAACAACACAAACTGTATATCGTTGACTTTATTGTTGAACCTGCAATTGCAAAATTACCAAAGATATTTTTATAGCATTAATTCACTGTATTACTCCATTTGCACTATGACTATTATTATATTTTTTGCATACCCTTAGTTCATTTGCACTATGACTATTATTATATTTTTTGCATACCCTTAGTTCATTTGCACTATGACTATTATTATATTTTTTGCATACCCTTAGTTCAGTTGCACTATGACTATTATTATATTTTTTGTATACCCTTAATAGTGTGTGAATCTGTATCCATGCTACAACAACATGCTGGACAATTAAATTTCCTCGGGATGAATAAAGTATCTATCTATCTGTCTTAAATTACCGTTAACATATTGACATAGACCTTTATTGTATTTGCATAAAGTACAAAGAAATTCGATGTCTGTGCTTGCTGGTGCAGACAATTTATCATTTTGCAGTAGGTTGTAGAGACCTCACTTTCAACAACCTCAGCTGGTCAAAAAACAGAAACTCCTAGGTTAAGGTAAAGAGGAACCAAACATCTTCACAGACTTTGACGAGAGCCTGCTTTCCACCAACGATCCCCACAACCTTAAACATTGTACCTCTGAAAGACCCTCTATTGTGGTGTGTCCCCCGCCTCCAGGCAAATGATTGCAGATCATCAGAGTCAGCACATCAAAGCTCTGCATTGGCTTCTTCACCCAGACAGACAAGAATCCCCGATCTAACCCTCCGACCCCCTACTGGGATCACGTCTTAGCCCACCCCCATTATCGTCGACTACACAACCACCTTCCAGCCACCAAAGCCTCTCCCTGCTGCCCTACTACCCAAACACCTCCCTGCCTCGTCAAACACCTAATTCTTTTGGACAATGGACACTCGCATAATCATACAGCCACAGAATCACTGGTGCATCCTGATTTATAGTCTGTAGAAGTAGTAGTAGGTGTCATCCGATGCAGTCAATTTATCCACACTAAAGTCACTTTATCCTTAAACTGTCACTTTACTCCAGTACTGAAGACATTCTGATGTTGTTTAGCATTCTGTTTTCTGGTTTGTGAGAAACTACATTTTGTTAATCTTATACTGCCACTGGTTGAATGAGAGTAAACAAAGTTGAGCGCATCTAAAATTATAAACATATAATTTAAAAAATTAAAATATTTTGTTTGAACTTTATATTGACTGAAAAACACCAGAGGAGTAAATACAATATACATAGTGAAAGCCTTATATATACTTGTTTGTAATTATTTTTCGTGTTCTACTGCCCATGTGAATTACTTATTTTGATTTTTTATTGAAGAAACAACATACACCACAAGACACAAATGAACAGACAGCAAATAACGCAAGGACTAAAGGAAAAAAATAAGTAATTCGTAAATTACAAACTATTCTGGTTTAGACTGGTTAGACTCATTGAAACATTTATATCCACATTTATATCCAATTCTGCGTCCCCTAAATTAACACCAAAGGTAATACTTCATGGTCTGTGGTAGATATTTTGTGAAGGACTTGGTTTCTTGCTGTGAACCTCAGCAATGGCGATCCGGAAGTGAGACACTTGGGAAACGTGACGTCAGTTAAAACCTTCAGTGACTGGCCACCGACCTTATCTTGAAATCAAATTTTTCAACGGCGAAATGAAAATGTGTCTGTGTACAAGGGGTAGTTTGACAGATCACAACTTATAGGTCTGTCTATTCCAACAAAGCGTGTGGTACCAGCACGCGGGGTGCCCTGCCGTGAGCTCCACGTGAGTGTAGTTAAAGTGACCGCGCCGCTATCAGCGACGATCACAGTCTGACGGAACCACGCCGCGCCTCCTACCGGAGGGGAGGCAACGGTAATAATAAATAATAATAATACATTTAATTTATAACGCACTTTACATTTGGATCAAATCTCAAAATGCTACATGTTAAAATCAGATAAAAGCATCAATAATAAATATAATAATAACGTTATAAAAACATGACCAAAGAGCAGCAATGTTAATTTAAAGTTATAGGTTCTGATAAAAAGGAAAGTTTTAAGTCCTTTTTTAAATTTGTCAGTCGTCTCTGGAGCCCTCAGATGGCCATGGAGGGCAGCAGAACAGAAGACCCGATCACCCATTGTGCTGAGCTTAGGCCGGGGAAGGAGGAGGCGGTATGAGTGGGTACAACGGAGGGATCGTGTTGAGGACATTGGGTTGAGTAGTTCTTTTAGGTAGGGGGATGCATTGCCATGGGTGCACTGGTGAGTGAGGAGAGAGATCTTATAATCAATCCTGGTGGAGATGGGAAGACAATGAAGGGAATGAAGAACGGGGGTGATGTGTTCGTGTTTAAGAACTCTCATCAGGATCCTTGCAGCACTGTTTTGAGCATACTGCAGTCTTTGAAGACTTTTATCAGGGATCCCAATGAGAAGTGAGATACATTAATCCGGTCTGGAGGAGACAAACGCGTGAACCAGCTTTTCAGAATCACTCAAGGTGAGTGAAGAACGGAGTTTGGAAATATTTCTGAGATGGTGAAAGGAGATCTTGCAGATGTGTTTGATGTGGGATTCAAAAGTGAGTTGAGGGTCAAATCTTACACCGAGGTTGGTGACTGATGAAGAAAGGGGAATGTGGTGACCAGAGAAGGTAATACTGGTTATGGAGGAAGACTGGGTCTGATGTGGGGTGCCAATTAAAATAGCTTCGGTTTTGGAGCTGTTCAACTGGAGAAAGTGGTTTTTCATCCACACCTTTATCTCCTCCAGAAAGCACGGAGAGTTGACAGGGGAGATGATGATGACTGCAGAGGAACATGTGTCAGTTTTTATGTAGATTTGCGTGTCATAAACGTAGCAATTGAATGAGAGTCCATATCGACTTATGACATGGCCAAGATTGAGCATGTACAGTATGAAGAGAGTGGGGCCGAGGACTGATCCCTGGGGGACCCCACAGGTAACAGTGTGTCTGGGACCTTGAACTTCCAAGGGAAATGTATTCTGTTCTGTCAGTGAAGTAGGATTCAACCAGTGTAGGGCAGTGGCAGTGAGTCCAGTGGTGTGGTGTAGGTGGTGTAGGAGTATTCTATGGTCCACAGTGTTGAAGGCAGCAGACAAATCAAGGAGAATCAGGAGGGAAGGTGAACCAGCATCTGCTGCCATCTGTAGGTCATTTGTGACTCTAAGCAGAGATGTTTCTGTGCTGTGGGCGGAGAGGCAACCACACTGAAAGGGCACAACAAATATACTGCGATAACGCAGCACATTAAACCTTTCTGAGGCAAAACTGAGTGAACAGAATGTTTCCTGGAGTGAAGAAGACGACACTTAAGTCAAGGACTCCTGAAAAACAACAAGATCGGCCATCAAAGCAAGATTTTTAAAATTCTCAGTTCTTCCTAAATACAAAGACATACATTTTAAAACTTTAATTGAAATTCCTCCCTCAAATTAATTAATCAAAAAAATTGTCACTGTCTTTCGGCTGTTCCCTTTAGGCGTCACCACAGCGGATCAGCTGTTTCCATCTCGCCCTGTTCTCGGCATATTCCTCTGGTACACAAACCAACTACATGTCCTTTCTCACCACATCCAGAAACCTCCTCTCTGATCTCCCCCCTTTTCCCCAGCCTGGCAGCTCCATCTCTAGCATCCTTCTAACCAACAGCTCCATAATCCCTCCTTATCACGGGTCCAAACCATCTCAATCGGGCTTTCCTGACTTTGTCTTCAAGATGTCTGACCTGGGCTGTCCCTCTGACGCTCGTTTCTAATTCTGTCCATCATCATCACTCACATAGAAAATCTAAATATCCTCATTTCTATCACCTCCAGACTTGCCTCCTGTCTTTTGGTCAAAGCCGCCGTCTCTAAACCATCCAGAAGAGCTGCTCTCACCACCATCTTATAAACCTTTCCCTTCACTCCTGCTGCTACTCTTCTGTCACAGATAACTCCTGACACACTTTTCCACCCACCCCATCCGGCCTGCACTTGCTTCTTAGCCTCTTTTCCACACTCCCCATTGCTCTGAACAGTTAGTTTATAAATCCCTGCACATTCTAATTCCCTCATTTTCTTGATTCATCAGTTCCACAAAGTACTCTAATCTTTCCTTCACCCACTCCTCACTTAAGTACATTTCTGTACCTTTCCTTTACCACCCTAATCTGTCGCTGATGGATAGTGCTGATGGATGTATATGAGTACACATATACATATATATATATATATATATATATATATATATGTATAGAGTATAGTATATAGCATAGTTTATGTATAGAGATCAGAAAGAGCTGCAATGTGTCTTTGAGAATTTAGACAGAGCACAGGACAGAGTGCTGAGGGAGGAATTGTGGTATCGCAGGAAGATGTCTGGAGTGAAAAAGATGTATGTTGGTGTTGCAGTATGAAGGCGGGGAGATGTAAAGTAGGATGGGTTCAAGATGGAGGTGGGACTGCACCATGGATCGTCCCTGAGCCGCTTCCTGTTTGCTATTGTCTGACAGATGAGGTCAGGCAAACATTCCCACGCACCATGATGTCTGCAGATGAAGTTGTGATCTGTTGTGAAGAGCAGGAAACAGGTGGAAGGAAACCTTCGAGAGGTGGAGGTATGGGTTGGAGAGAAGAGGAACAAAGGTCAGTAGCAGCAAGAAAGAATACATGTGTGTGAGTGAAAGGTTAGACATCTTAGAGACAAAGTAAGAGAGGCCAGATTGAGATGGTTTGAACCCGTGGAGAGCGGGATAGTGGATATATTGGTGGAAGGATGCTGGAGATGGAGCTGCCAGACAGGAAAAGGTCTGCCCCTTACCTTCCAGGAGGTATCTAGATGTTGTGAGAGAGGACATGCAGAGGACGACGACGTGGGAAGACGGGTGAAGATGCAGGGGACAGGGCAATGTGAAAACATGATCCGCTTTGGTCACTCCTAAAGGGAACAAGCCGAAAGAAGTATTTTAGAGAGATGTGTTCATTAGTTACCCTATCCATTGTTCATTTACCTGACCTGATCAGATTATTACAGACACAGTGAGAATAAACACTACAACTGTTTATGACAGGTTGATAAGCATTCTGCAGATAAATCTGTATCAGTGTATCACAGCGGTGGTTAGTAGATTATTAGATTTACTCAAATACTCGTTTAAATTACACTTTTGAGTTACTTGTGCTTTAGTCGTGTATTTCCATTTCACGCTACTTGATACTACTTCATCACATCTCAGGGGAAAATGTCGTTCTTTCCACTCCACTGCACATTTTTCTGATGGTAGCAGTTACTATTAACTTTTCAGATTACAATTTTCTTTTTTCTTCCATTTTATTTTTTGATATATTCCTTAACTTTGAATCACATAGTGACAACAGTTCACAGTCGTCTGGAAGTTTATACTTCTACAGAGTGATCCCTTTTTTTAAATGTTTCCCAGAATGTAGACATTGTATACAGAATCAGAACATGGGGTGTCTCTCAATTAAAATATGAATAACAAAGAAAATAACATGCACTTAAACAAGGGAAGGGTATTTCAGGGAAAATACATTTTCATCCTTCTCCCGGATTTCTTCAAATTTGACAATCTTCAATCGGGCTTTAGCCATTGATTTGTAAAAGATTTCCTAGCTTGCCAAAAAAATATTTTATTTTGAAATTTCTAAATGATCAACGTGGAAACCCAAAGAAGAGTTAATGCCCAATATTGTCTCCAATTTTGCCTGAACCTTTCACCAAAAAATCTGCACTTTTGGACAAGCCCAGAATATGTGATACTGATTATCTTGCTTGCAGCCACAATTCCTCCAGCAAAAATATTTTGGAAATAAAGCTCCACTTAGTTTTGGACAAACAAACTACTAAGGTCTAAGTGGGTATAAAATTTGAACACGATCAATAAAATACTTGTTGAGTTATCGTGTTAACATGAAGGATGAATTTTTGGTAATTGTATCCCTGAAAAGATCGGGGACGTCATGGAACTGTCTTCGCTGGCCCTGCCGCCGATGCCGTAGATCCTTCGTATTAACGCGGTTTTCAACTTCAAGACACAAGGAAGAACTGGATTGATTTTGAGAAAGTTCGGTTGTACTTTTCTGACACTAGCGGGAGCTTTAACGCCAAATATTTTCCGCCACTGTTTCTTAACCTTAAGCCCACAGTTTTATACCATGAATTCTAACCGTTGGTCTCATTTGGTCCAAATTCAGTGGAAATTAATGGATACAAAGGAAGAGTTAAATATCTCATGGATCATTTTAAAATTCTAGACTTAAATAAGCCTTAGTGTGAAGAAGGGAAGATTTGATTCATGTATTCCCAATTTGGTTTACATGAATCAAATCCAGCAGATGTATCTTGTATAAATCGAGTTTAACTCAGAAAGTTCATTTTTTAGTCACTATGGAGGAGTTTTTTACGAGACAGTACCGTTCCTAATCGTTGGTTAAGGTTTGTCACAATTGGGGCATAAACATGAAATTGAGTAGATCAATCATGTATTAGTTTTGTTTCACTCTTATAGTTAGTATTTTACTAACTTTTAGCGTTTTGCTAAAAAAAAAAAAAGGTTTTTCGGGCATAACTTGGTTGGTTGGATTTAGGTAGATATGAATCGACCCAGATTTCAATCAGGGGAATTGAAACGCAGGGGATTTCAACATACATTTCTACACTGTCTAGTTTGCATCATTTTGTTTATCTTCCAGATCTGGTAAATATATATATATATAAATAAATATATATGGGTTCATCTACTCATTTACTGTTTTTGTACTTGAGTAACCATCTTGGATTTTCAGGAAAAAGTCTTATCTTATGAGGAGTTGACTTGTTAGGGGTTAGCATGATATGAATCAGTTAAATTATCTCTATCATTAACATCCACAGCAGTAGCATAGACAGCAATGCTATAAACAGGCTACGACAATCTTATTAATTAACTATTCAACATTAAAGTAAATACTGTAGTTTAACCAATATTTCAAAAATCTAAATCAGTAGCATAGGTCTAAACATCAATACAGTACGCCAAAAGCACGCTATGTGATAGTAAAACCCTGACTGGAACCATCAGTACTATTATTTTGATATTTAAACTACATTTAGCATAAAATAAATAAATGTAATTACTCGAGTTAAGTTTCGGATGTAGGCTTTTGACTTGGAGTGGAGTATTTTCACAATGTGGCATGTTTACTTTTACTCAAGTAAAGCCTACAAATACTTGATTCACTGCTGATGTATCAATGGAAATGACGGGACAACAAATAATGATCCTTGCTAAATGCGTTTATTTAATCAGTAAATAATACCGTAGATTGCATTTAATAAATTGTGGCTGATGTACAAATCATTCTTGCAAGAAAAGCATTTTAAGGAACCACTCTTTACGAGGAGTTGCTTTGGATTCAACCCACATGACCTGGACAAAGGATAATCTACAGAGATATAGGAGGTGTGACTTTAGTTTTGATTATAGATTAAAGGATCCGAACACACAGCCTCCTACGCCCTTGTTTTATCTCACCACAATTGCTAATCAGATGAATGAAAGGGTTCCATACGTTGATGACGAGAGGTTGCACTGGTGACAGTGGCTCCGAGAGTCTGAGGCAGACAAATCCAACGACAAAGGAGGGAACGACGCTCATTCACGCCATACCAAGTTAACGCCCACCTATGTGGATCACTGAAGGACGAAGGTAGAAGTCATAAAAAGACTCGTCACCAAACGTCAGAGACACGTCTGATTCAACATCGAGCGTGGGAGGGTTCTTCTCTTTTTTTTCTGCCATGTCTCCATTACACACACATATATATATATATATATATAAATATATGGAGGTAAACACAAACCTCAAGCCTGTGCAGGATGGAAGGGGGTTGGGACATTAAGCTGTTGTCTCTATTTTTGACGATGGTGTAAATTTTCACAAATTATATGTGTTCGAAATCCTATATTAGTTAACCCACAAAAAAAGAACAACAATATTATGATGAGAGAGAATGTGCCTAGGATGCCATTGATCTATGAGGGCATTTTAGAGTTACAAACAAACTGCTGACTAGACGTACACATCTGTCATAAACTGTGATGCATGGATGGATGGATTGATAGATGGATGGATTGACCCTAACTCTATCCCTAAGTGGTTCTGGACTAAACTAAGTCTCTGAAGTCCTTTAACACTCAAACCCTCCCAAACCCTCTTGACTTCTGGGTAAGCCTTATGCTGGACGTCCAGAGAATTGCTCAATCTCACTTCTGATATGAGACCCAAGGCCCAACTTGAATGACTTTTCAATCTAAAACATATATATATATATATCTAAAACATATATATATATATATATATATATATATATATATATATATATATATATATATATATATATATATATATATATATATATATATATATATATATAGTGCAGCATTTTCACAGATTGATTTTAAAACTTTCACTCAAAAAGGTATGATTACTAAAGTAAAGTAATCAAAGGCGAATCTGTGGTTCACGCAGCACATTGGGGATTACCATGTGACCCCCACCCCCTCCAGACGCATTTATGCTAATACACCACTCGACCTGTCCTGGATTGTACGAGATCACAGAACACAACGTATTCAGGAAGAGATCTGTTGTTATGCTGATGTAGCTATTACAGTGTCCACTCTCAGCCCTTCACTTTTAACTGACCTTATTTCCATTTCCAATTCAGCCAAGCGGGTAGAAAACAACAAGCATTGGAATTGTAATGTGAGGGATCATCTAATTAATATTGTGTGAAAGGAACCACAAATGGAGGTAAACACAAACCTCAAGCCTGTGCAGGATGGAAGGGGGTTGGGACATTAAGCTGTTGTCTCTATTTTTGACGATGGTGTAAATTTTCACAAATTATATGTGTTCGAAATCCTATATTAGTTAACCCACAAAAAAAGAACAACAATATTATGAGAGAGAATGTGCCTAGGATGCCATTAATCTATGAGGGCATTTTAGAGTTACAAACAAACTGCGAAGCATGGATGGATGGATGGATTGACCCTAACTCTTTCCCTCAGTGGTTCTGGACTAAACTAAGTCTCTGAAATCCTTTAACACTCAAACCATCCCAAACCCTCTAGACTTCTGGGTCAGCCTTATGCTGGACGTCCAGAGAATTGCTCAATCTCAGTTCTGATATGAGACCCAAGGCCCAACTTGAATGACTTTTCAATCTAAAACATCTACTGCTGATTTGAGTTGATTTGTTTCAAATTGTTTTGATTCCATTTGAGCTTTCAACTTATTCTTTTACTTCTTTTCAAATTGTTTCATCTCACTATCTTTTAAAAGCTATTAAATAGCCTGGTTGTTATTAAAATTATTATTTATTATTTAAAAGCTATTAAATAGCCTGGAGAATTTCTTTTTGTTTATTTTTAAAAAGACACTTAAATTCAGTCTTTATTTAGTCAAAAGGCGGATGAGACCTTTAGAATTTGGCATTATCCATAAAGTGTCCCCCATAAGAGGTTGATCAACTGCTTAACTTTCTGATAATCATTTTCATAATATTGTATTAAATCTTTGGCTTAAAATTTAATTTTATTATTAGTATGAGTCACAAAAAAGAAAGAAAAAAAAATCCGGAATATGCTGATGTGTGTTGCCGTTCATAAAAGCAAACGTGTGATTGTTTCCTCAACATACACAACAACAGAATCAACAGAATTCACATTTAATAATAATAATAATACATTTAATTTATAATGCACATTTGTTAGCAATATCTGTAGATGTTGATATGAGTTAGTTGTAGGATAGATTTTATACTTTATTTTGCAATGGATTTCCTTTGTTTTGTAAGGGTTTGACAAATGTAAGAGATTAGCCATGTTGTTTCCAAGTTAATTTGGAAAACAGTGGATGTTTGATACAAATATCTTTGTGGTAATTGTTTTCTTAGAATAGAAGTAATTTCTTACATGTTTATTTGGATAATTCATGAATTTAAATATCAATTTTGTTAACAAAGAAGGTAGATTCCAGTCCTTAAACTCTTCCCTCTCATAACTGCATTTAAATAAGTTGATCAATTCCATTACAAAATAACATTAATAACAATTTAAAGATCTATAACAGAAAAGGTTTGGGGAAATTTTCTAAATGTCTTAGAAGATGAGCAATCTGGTTTAAATGTGCAAGACTTTCAATCTAATGTTGTAAAAGTATGATTTATTTTTGACTGGTTGTTCCTAATGGCAGATTTGTAGGAGGCGAGTGTGGAGAAACAGTTCACACTTTCTGCCATTGAACATTCTTTCATTCATTATCGATCGCTTAATAACCTGTTTAGGGTCGCGGGGGGGTCCTGGGGCCTATCCCAGCGAGACGCGGGGTACACCCAAGGTGAGTCACCAGACCATAATAGGTCCTAAAATCTAAGATCTAGACAAAAAAATGTACCTTGGCGACCAATGGAGTGGCTTCATGTTAATCTCAACCCCCACCCTACCACCCACCTTCAACCCCACCCACGCCCACGCAGGTCGCTATAAATGAGCTCGACGCCTCGGACATTACCTGCTGCGTTTTGCCAGGTGTACCTTCTGCTTTCACTGCGACTTTCTTTTATTGCTACGATTTTAAGGCATTTTAAAGCCACCACTTTTAGTTTATTCCACTTCTGTTTTTGATTTCCTTTTTTTTTTCTGCGGTACACAAACCTGCGGAGAGATGACCGAATGGCCATCTTTCCTTAACGTAAACATGCGAGCCTATTACCTTGCTTATGCTTTCAGACTCAGGCACCGACAAGGCTTACGGGACAGCGATGGGAACCTGGCCGCCTGGGCCGAAGCTGGACTCCGCGACTTGAGCAGCAGTGATGGGTTCACACAGTTCTTGTACGCGGCCATCGCCGGACAGCTGGAGTCCCCGCCAAGCAGTCCGGAGGAACCGGTACTTGGCCCCAATCAAGGCTCTGAGGTCGCTTACCCAACCGGAGACCTCGTCGTCCCCTTCGACCCAAGGGCGGAGGAGTCCCCGCGGGCCCGCAGCGACTCCCCGAGCGAGACGGAGTCTTTCATTTCTCCAGGTGAGTCCTCCTGTCTAAGCTAATGCTACTCGGTGAAGCTACCTGTCACGGAAAAAGTTTAACAAAACATTTTAAGTGTTCTTTCCTCCTGATTGTCAATATAAACCAGCATTTATTCTGCCACGGTTTGAGATTAAGTGGTTCAGCTTAATCTTGTTTTTTATTTTATTTATTTTTATTTTAAAAACTTCCCGCCACAAAGTGGTGACATCTCGCGACGGATTGAGATAAAGGGAAATGGGAACATAAATAAAGTTAGTAAGAATCTGAAAATATTTTTTTGTTATCGCCCCTAGAGGTTATGTTTTCTTTCTCACTTTACTCCTATAGACAAAGATGCAATGTCATTTTTTTGCATTTTATTTTTCACAACTCCAGTTGCAGCTGTGATGTCAGTTGTCTATGGTGCGACCCTTCCATGCATGAAATAACGAAATTACTTAGGATTTCATTTTCCACTCTTTCGGCTTCTCTTATTGTCTATTGGCCAATGTGCATCTATGCCATCAAAATCCATACATGTACTAAGAAATGACTTTCATTTCAGCAACAAGTTTACATGGTGTCCTTTTGAGTGCTCACTGCTGTGTCCCCTTCCAGATTCAAGGAGTTCAGTCAGCCAAGAAGTACATTTTCCCCAAGTAGATCTGTCTACCTGTGAAACTAACGCTATTGTCAATGAGACAAGCAGCATAACCCCTGAAGCTTCCTGCTCAGAGGTTCCAGCTTCCAGCTCTCTAACAGAGATGCTGAGAAATGCAGTGATCGTAGGGAACGTTGACCCCAGTGAGACTGTCCTTGAGTCTTCAACTACCTCAAAGAAACCAAAGCCCCGTCCATTGTTCACAGAGCTTCAGCTAAACACACTTGTCCAGCGCTTCAGTGTGCAGAGGTACCTCTCCCCAGCTGAAATGAAGGACCTGGCAGAACTGACCGGGCTGACCTACAAACAGGTGAAATAATATAACAAAGTTTTATCACTATTGTATTTTCTATACAGTTTCTGATGAGCATCATTATCATTTGAAGGTCAAGACTTGGTTTCAGAACAGAAGGATGAAGCTACGTAGGGTCACTAAGGACAACAGCTGGGGGGCAGGGCGCTTATCCACCAACAAAGAACAAGGAGGTCGCAGGCCATTCTTTAATATTCCCCAACAGTCAACATCTGTAAGTATCTCATCATTGGCAATATACTGTATGAAATGGCGTGTGTGTAATTTCACAATGACTTTGGTATTAATCTGCATAATACTGAAGAGAAATTGGGGAAAGTTTTTTCTTCTTTTTTTTTTTCAAAAAGAGCTACAAATAATAATCGTTAAGAACAAAGTTGTCCTTGCCGGGATTCCTGTTTACTGTTGACAGAGAAACGGTGGGTTGGACATAGATCAAGATGTCTCTAAATGGGGGCCTAATCATAGATGGATTGTGGCCTTAAAGGAGGGACAAAACACAATTATGTACATTTGTACTTCATCACAGACTAATGTTAAATGATTTATCTTTCAGTATCAAGAAGAAGCAAGACCTTACTTCATGGAGCAGTTCAACCAGCCCATGACTGGGATGGCCCTGCAGCAGACCCCTCCACAGAACATGGCCTTTCAGCAGACCCCTCCACAGACCATGGCCTTGCAGCAGACCACTCCACAGACCATGGCCTTGCAGCAGACCACTCCACAGACAATGGCCTTGCAGCAGACCACTCCACAGAACATGCCGTCCTATCTGCATCCTATGGAGCCTGCCACTGGATCTTCTGGTTACCCCCCCTGGATGCCTGACCAAGCCCAAGCTGCGCTGACCTCTAGGCCTGAGGCAGCTGGCTGGTCTATGCCCACAGGCACCAACCATTATGATTACAACCCTTTTGCTTTCAGCTCTGCCAATATTGCTTCTGCAGATAGCCCTGGGGTGGGTGCCAGCTCTGTAGTCGATGCTTGGGAGTCTGTTTACCGCTGAATCACTGCTGTTTTCATATAACACCAGTAATCAAGGCTTGATATGTCATGTAAAGGTTACTCACAACTTTATTCCTTAGTTCTCGTTCACTGACGTTTCAAATAAACTAATTTTAATTTTTTTTAAGCTGGATGTACATAACGATTAATCACGCATTTCCGAACACTTTTTCTTTAATTTTTTTTAATATAAATCATTATTCCAAATCATTCTCTGGAACATCTTTATTAGATGTTCCATGCCTTGAGTCCAAAATGCTTTTCTTCACCTCAGTGAAAATTGCCTTGATTTTTTGCCACATCTCATCAGTAATCGAGGCTTGTTATGTCATTTAAAGGTTACTCACATACATATTGAGGAGTTAACCGATATTAATAATTTCTTAGTTCTCCTTCACTGACGTTTCTAATTAAACTAATTTTTATTTTATTTTTTAAACTGGATGTACAAACGGATTAGTCACACATTTTCAAATCCTCTTTAACTTTTTTTTTTTTATATATATAAATCGTTCTAAGTCGTTCTCTGGAACATCTTTATTAGATGTTCCATGCCGTGAGTCCAAGATGCTTTTCCTCACCTAAGTGAACATTGCCTTGACTTTGCCACAGCAGTGATTGAGGCTTGTCTGTCAGTCTTATGCAGCAAAATAAAGGTACGTTGCCTTTACTTTGCTACATGACACCAGTAATCAGGTTTGATATGTCAAATAACCCACCAACCATTATGAAGAGTTTTTACCTAATTTTCTTTCATTGAGGTTTGCAATGAACCAGAATGGGCTTTTTATTTCAAGCTCATTGTACATAATTCATGCAGGCATTTTGCCATTTAAACAAAAAACAATTGTATACAATTATTATATGTTCTTTGCCATGGACTCCAATATGTTTTTACCACCTCACTTGTATTTTGCTAATAGTCAGTAGTTTAGGCTTGATCTACCTTGTGACACACTAACCCTGAGTTTTTACCTTAGTTTTCTTTCATGGAAGTTCGCAATGAACCAGCTGGGCTTTTTGTTTCAAGCTGCATGTATATAACAAGTACTCATGCATGCCTTTTACTGTTAAAAAAACAACAAAAACATTTTATCTTATGTTCTTTGCTATGGAGTCCCAATTTGCTTATCCTCTCACCTTTATTTTACAATATAATAGTCAGTAGTTGAGGCTTGATCTGTCCTGTAAGCCGGTAACCTTATATATATTGAGTTCTTTCCTTTTTCTTCACTGAAGTTTCTGATGAACCACAATGGGGTTTTCGTTCCCAGGTCGTTGGTTTATACCGATTATTCATGCATGCTGTTTGCCTTTTAATAATCATTTTATCTTTGTGGGTATATGTTCTTTGCCATGGAGACAAAGATGCTTCTTTCGCTTCTTGGTGCAGTGCATTTCGCTTTTTCGTGGCAAACGTGCCGGTAAAGAGCAAATACAAATGTAGGTTGTTTTTCTTTGTAAAAAAAAAAATAATAAAATATTGAAAACTTGAAAGATTGTCTGTGCATCATTTTAACTAGAAAGCATGATATGGTAAGATCTTGGTGTTTAACCAATTGCATGGCTAACTGGTGGGAAATGTATCTATGCTTACCCCAAGCCAGGATTGCATTAATCTTCACTCATTTGTAATTGAATAGTCATGTGCATATAAGTTTAGCTAATTGGTGAAGTTGTCAATAGTGGTGGCGCTCCTCTGGTAAGTATTCAGGAAATATCTGGAAGTTCTCAGGTTAAATCCCTATAGAGAGTATGTATAATGTATAAAGTAGTTGAATATAGACAGAATATTTTGGTGGTGTTATTGTATTAAAACCATTTTATTTAAAAGAGTATTTACATCAAAAGCAAAATAAAAGATGGTGATCATAAAATACAATAACAATATTGCTCCCATCACCGACAGTTATCTCTCCTATCTAAAAGGCATCATTCTTATCCACGGCTGGATAATGTGCAGCCGGACAGGATCACTCCAAATTTTGCTTTTTTGAATTGGTAGCCACAACTCTGGGTTACTACTTTTGCAAGGCGGAACACCTACAATGCATCATGGGTGCTCATCACCAGAGCTGGTTTCACGGTGCCTAATGTTATATGCAGAGTATATATCCTGTCAAGCGTGAATAGATAGTAGGGACCAGAGTATATGACACCAAACTGCAGCATACAAAGAGTAAACGCTTTCGATCACGGAATCTCTTCATGTATTTTGATCCATTCAATTCTGAATGGATCCAATCAATCCTTTGTACACAAATTTCTCAAATGATCACCTTTCATTCTTGCAGCAATCCCTGACTGCTCTAATCATAAGCTCTCATCCAAGCAAAGTAAAGGTCCCTGGTTCTCCTCTGTGTGTGTGTGTGTGTGTGTGTGTGGTTGTGTGTGCATACGACTGAAAGAAAGGGAAGTATTGAAGATTGTCCATGTGTGCTGAGAAAAAAAGCTGCGTTTATAGCTGTGTGTCTGACTGTATTACATGTCTAGTCCATTTTGAGGCTACGGTAGATATACCGGATAAATGCCAGTGAGGCCCAGAACGACACGCTGCCCAGCATCAGTGAGAACACCATAGCCGTGAGCAGAGAGTAGCCAAAGAATTCGGCAGACTGAACCACCCCGCTCATAGAGGATCGGTTCCGGAAGTAGAAAACCGAATAGACGAAGATGAAGAGGCCGGTGGAGCCGGTGCTGAGCACACTCCGCCACCACCATCGATAGTCCTCACCAGACAGCAGGAAGTAGGTGAGCGCCACTGAGATGCAGGCGCCCACTGAGAGGAGGATGGCAAAGACGCACAGCAGGATGCCATAGAGGGTGTAGTACTCTCTACCCCAAACCGTGGCAAAGATGTAGTACAGCTCCACTGAGATGGCACTGAGGGGAAGGAGAGTAGGAATGAGTTAGCGGAAAACGAAATTCTTGAGCCTGTAATACTTAAAAATGGAAAATAAATTATTAGAATACTATTAATCAGCTAAGGTGTCACAAAAGTATCATGTTCACTACAAATACTAGGAGACGTTTCTACACTTTGAAAATCAATCTGGTCACTAATAATAATAAGTAATGCAGAAAATAAAAGTGTAGATATCAGGGGGGTCAATTAGGAAATTAGGGAAGGAATTCATTTCAGTTTATTAAATTCTACTTTTTTTCAAGAATTTTTCCACTTTACAATAGAATATATGTTCTTGCAATATATGTTCTTGCGTCTCTACTCAGTGTGCTGAGTAGTGGAAGGCACGACAGATGAACATTTCCAGTGTATTTGAAGGAGACTCAG
Organism: Lophius americanus; assembly: GCA_037951165.1. Classification (NCBI taxonomy): domain Eukaryota; kingdom Metazoa; phylum Chordata; class Actinopteri; order Lophiiformes; family Lophiidae; genus Lophius; species Lophius americanus. The sequence continues at coordinate 11,906,025 of JBBDHG010000011.1, read as the reverse complement.
AGCATTTGCTGGGGTTGTCGGTAGATTTAGAGTCCGGCAATAAGTCATACATTAATGGATGAAGCTACATGGAATTTTTTCAAATAAAGGCATCTCATTGAGTCTGATCACAAGACTATCGTCCTAGGCTATTGCTGTACCTTGGTGGAGGTTTGCCCTCTCTAACTGCTTTTTCTAGTAATGTCCATGTATTAATTGATTTACAAAATATAGAGATATGATACGTTTTTAAATTCAAACAATTTTTTATGATTTTGATGAAAAATATTGATATTTTCAACCAATTTAAACTAATTAATTAAAAAACACGTTAACTACTGACTCAAAGGAACATGTACAACCTCTCACCTGAACGGAAGGAAGCCGCCGATGGCCATGTGCACGGCCGTGTGTTTGTACCAGGGCTGTGAAGGGATCTGCCGGGCGATGTTACGGGTGCGACAGGGTGCCTGGAAGCTGCCGGCTCTGTTCTTTCCCACAATGCCTCCAATGACTGTGAGTGGGAAGCCCACCAGCACCCAGGCACCCAGCAGGAGGAGCACAGTGGTGGCGGGCAGGGCCTGGGTGGAGCCGCTCCACCAGTGGATCGAATTCACGACGCTCCATGTCAGGAACAGAGGAGCTGTAGAATTAATGACAGATTGAATAAAGGACACTTGTCTCATCAGTGCATTTAAGGATGATGACAATACAATATGTTATACGGTGATTCAATCACATAAATGACCACAAAGTTTATGTGCTAGAAGGCTTTAATACTGGAAACCCAACAACACACTAAATTGATAAATCAGTGAAGAGAAGGACTGTAATGTTATTCAAAACACAGACAGAAGCTGCCTTGATCATCTTCAGAAGCAGGAAGAGGGCCCCTAGGTCTCAGCAGTAGCACACAATGCCAAAATTAACAGAAATTCGAAAATGGCTCCAAAGCTATTTCTAATGATCTGGTGCTCCACAGATCCAGGGAGCCACATTATCTACAAATGCAGAAGACCTGGAACAATAGTGAACCTTCACTGACGTGGACCATCTTCTAAAATTTCTCCACTGCATGGCGAATGTTCATTCAGGAGGTCAAAAAGGCTAAAAAAGAATCATCAGAGTGACTGCAGGTCTCTCTCACTTCATTACGCTCAGAGTTCCTGGATGCACTATTTCAAAGACGTTACGCAAGAATGGCGTCATTGGAGAGTAATATGGTTATTATAATAATAAAAACACTGCTAACTCAGAAGAACATTAAGTATCATCTGAATGTTAACAAAACACCCTTTAATGACCTTCTGAGCATTGTGGAGAATCTTCTGTGGACTGGTGTTTGGAACGTTGAGCTGTTTGAACACAGGGGTCCCATCACATCCAAACACGTTTAAACATGTAAGACATTCAAACCAAGTATAGTATTCCACTGTAAGGACATATTGTGGAGATGCTTTCCTGCTTCAGGACCAGGAGGACTCGAAATAATTGAAGGAAACATGGATTCTGCTCTCTAGTAGAAAGTTCCGAAGGAGACTGTCAGGTCATCAGTCAAAGAGTTAAAGATCATGAAGCAAGACAATGATCTCAAGAAAAAAGAGTTAGTTCATCTCTGAATCAATCAAAGGGAATAAAAGTTCTGGGGTGGACTAGTCAAAGTCTGCAGACGAACCTCACTGAAATACTGAGGTGGGACCTGAAAAGATTGATCCTAATCAGCATAGCGAAAAGCCCTGCCAATCCCCATAAAAGGGGCTTTAGACTGCAGGGCCGTGGAAACACGGCAGTTCTGAAGTGGAGATATTGCTGAAGTGAAGATATTGCTGCAGTTGGTGGATGCTCATGACGGGGGACCCCAGGTTCTGTACAGGTGCCGCTACACCTCTGCTCTTAGATTAGACAACCAAGAAAGAATAGCAAACATTCGTTCACATTCAGCATCAGCACTGGTCACAACCTCTGACGCACTGAAAGAGATTGATGAAAGTTCGAAAAGATAAACACTGAAACCTTTTGTTTTTGAAGTGATGTATTTGAGTCATTGTAAACTGTAAAACGCTAATTTAAATCCTTTATTTACAACCAATCAATTACTTGCTGTTGAACTTGAACAGCAAGTCCATTGTGTCGTGTTCTTCATTTTAAAATACCATACAATAGAGTAATAATAAAAACTGCATAATTGGCAGTTTTCGGTAATGGATTACATTTGCTTGCTTGTTACATAGAATTACAGTCTAAAACGTGTGTGTGGTGTTCAATCTTGTTGTATTTGTTTTAACTGAAATTAGGTTTGAAGATCCAACCCAGTTTAGGAGTAGATACACATAAAAATGAAAAATGAGGAGGGTCTCCAATACTTTCTCGTAGCTGGTATATTGACCTATTATGAAAAAAGCAGATTTTTCGACCACAGTCTTTGTAGGTAATGATATAGTTATGGAGAACTAGTTGTTCACTATTCATGAAAAAGGAGAGACACAAATGGAAAAATTAAATACTGGAGCTGCCTTCTTGCCCAAAGACATACAACCTGAGCACGTATGAGGGTCATCCTATTTACCTGAGAAGAGTGCCGAGGTGAGGATGATGTTCCACACCCATCGCTGGCCATTGATCTGTGTGTAGAAGCTGCTGGACACATAGCCTGACACACAGCTGGTCAGAGCGTACAGAACGATTGCTGCAGAGTTGATGGCACCATGGCGGTGCACATTGAACATTCCGAGCAATGCCATGACGATGATGCCTACAGCAAAGATCAGATCAGGGATCAGACTCCTGCTCAGTCTCAGCTCTATACGTAACCGGCATGTATGATTAAGCTTCCAGTTGCTTTTCAGTACAGTAGTAGGACTATAGCTATGGTCTAGTGATGCTCAGAAAATAAGCCTTTCAAACAAAGCAATCAGTCAGCGATACTGTTTCTGAATTTTAAGGGAACACTTTCGACATGTGCGCTCCTGGGTTTGACAATGAACACTCACCTGTGGCCAGAGTAAGGAACTGAGCCCCCACTCCCAGGACGGAGCACAGCAGGCTTTTGTATGGGGGAAACCTGAAGACATCAGTGTGTATAATTTTCCAGCCATTGTCTCCTTGGTCGAGATCATCACAGCCGCCCTCTTCCTCCACATTGTATCTGCAGAAGAGGTATAAAGAGTGTTTAACAAAGGATGATACCTTGTAACCGATGAGAATAACGCTAAAGTCGTGAGTAGGTCAGGGACACCCCGTGTGACTTTTTACATTGGCGCGAGTGCACAAAGAAATTAAAGCATGTTGAAGGCACATCTTCCAGAAATTTTTTATTCAAAAGTGCAGCCTGTAAGATTTGGTGGTGTCTGGTGGTGGAGTTACAGATTACAACCTAAATTACACAGCTTCCTTCTTCCTATTCAAGGATCTACAGTGGCTTTCAGGGATTAGGTTCCTTCAGGTGGATCTAGCCTTCAACAACTTCACTTTATGCCACTTCAAAAACGTGAATCTTCTCTCGAGCCTCCATGGAACAGGACCCACTCCCTGTGTAGATGTAAAGAATTTTTTCTAAACTATCGTAAAATCTTTTATTTTATTTTCAGGGATTTTATACTAATTACAAATATTATATTCCACTCATTTACAGAGGTGCCCCCTAAAATTAACACACTGTGGCTTTTCTCCATATTGTGGGGTGACTGCAATCGGGGTAATTGTAAAATTGGAGTCCCATCCCAGCTCTTGACGTTAGACTCTGAAACCCCACATGATCCGATGGGCGATGGTTCAAATGAAGAGAATTCATTTAACAATGTTGTCCTACATGTATCTACTGTGTAACAATGTGACACATAAAATGAGAAGTATTATAATTTAGACTATAAGAGACTATTTCAGGACAACATTTGTCATAATCAAGTAACTTAATTGTAAAACTGCAATAAAAAATTCAGAAAAAAACAACATTCACCAAAATTGCTTTAGGTTTAATTCCTGTTGACTAATTAATTAATATGTTGGAAAAATAAACTGCTGGTAAACTGATAAACCGTCGGTAATGTTGAAGACATGAGACATAAAGCTTTATTATTTATAATCACTGCTTTACTGACCAACCTGGCAAAATCATTCTTCAGAACGCGCATGAGAATGATGATGACGAAACCCAGCAGCAGCACCACCAGCACCAGTGAGTTGATGATGGACAGCCAGTGGATCTCCAGTGTTTTGGGGAAGAATGAGTAGTCTCTGAGCCGGTCGGCTCTCCGGGCGTGCGTCAGAGGGGACTCAAACCAATGCACGCTGTAGGTGTGGGTGACCGTCAGGCTGCCTCCACCAATACCGACTCCGCCCACTGCTCCCTCCTCCAGGGGAACAGGCTTAACATCTTTTACAGACACATTGGCGAAGATCACTGAGTCGCCGTTGTACTCGATATTGAAGTCTAGGTGGGTCCATAAACCCACCTGTTGGAACAGAGAGACAAGCAGAACAAAACCGAAACAGAAGGAAGAAGAGGAAGTGAGTCACAATAATGACAGTAGGTTTAACCAAAACTGGAATTTTACATGAAGATAAAACCTTTAATGAATTAAAGTCTTTCAGAAAGTTGACCCCCAGGAACACAATATGTTACCTTGTGGCTGTGAGGCAAGAAGCCGCTCTCCTCGATGTATCCCACAAATCCCCAAATTGGAATGTCATCCATGACAAATTCAAAGTAGAAGAGCTCCTCAATTGCCTCACGAAGCTCGTCCACCTGATACAGGCAAACATGAACAATAACATTCCAGAGGGTTTCAGAACACAGCCGGCTCGTTTTAACTGTGTAATCAATTGAACTACCAGGGAAAAGTTAGTTTAGCATTGAAACATCTATGCTGTCTTTGTTCTGCAGCATTTTCCTTCTGCTAACAATGCAGACCAAGTTTGAGAACACAAGTTGCTTAACTGTGACTGGACAGATAAAACAGATACTGACAGGTATCATGAAAAGTCACGTAGGCTCTAAACACGTCTCACGAACTCCAGACATTAATATAAACATTCATTCCAAACTTGTTATTTTAACTGAATCAACTGTTTATTAAAGTGGGTAGCTGTGGCTCGGTGGGTGGTTCCCAGCAGCCCACCTGTCGCAGCTCTTTATTCCTTCTGTGTGTGATCGAGGGTGTGAATAATTATCTGTCCTGATGAACAGGTGGTTCCATGCAGTGACCTCTGTCACCACTGGACAAGAGTGTGTAGTTGTGTTACGAAGCACCTTGAAAGGTCTGCCAGAATAGAAAGGCGTTATAGAAGCAGTCTTTCTACCATTTACATTTACACCAATTAGCCACAACAATAAAACCACCTGCTTGATATTGTGTTAGTCCGCAAACCACCTTTTTATGTTCTGACAACTTTCTATCATGATCAGCATGAACTTTTTCAGCAATTTCTGCCACAGTAGCTCTTTTGCAGGATCAGAAAACACAGGATAACCTTTACTCCCCATGCCCATAATGAGAACTGGGCACCAATTCACCAGTAGGCTGTCCCTAGACCCCTTTGGCTGATACTAACCACTGCAGACCAGGAACAACAAATAAATCCTTAAATTCTGGAGATTCTCTGACACAGTCATCTTGCTCAGATCCTTATGCTTGGCCATTTTTTCCGGTTCTAATACGTCAACATCAGGGCAAAATGTTTACTGGCGGCCTTATATATCCCACTCTCTCACTGAAACCATTGTAATGAGATAATCAGTGTTATTTATTTGATTTATGTTTATGATGTTGTGAGATGAATGACCTTTTGAGTCCAGTGTCGAACCTTAACCTAGGCTGTGTGGCAGTACATAAAACGTTACATTAAAACCAGATTATTGTTGCATAAATTAACAAATACCTGCTTCTCTGACAGTGTGAGATGGCAAAGAGTATTTTTCTCCACATTCTCTCTGAATCGGATGTGATATAACGATTCTGCCATCCGGTCACCATCCAACACTTCCCCCAGAGACAGGGACTTGTGATTCACCTAAAGAGGAAATAGCATAACAATATGAGAGTGAGCATGTAGGAAAGCAGCACAAAGCACATTTAGCTATAAGTTAGTCAGAAAACAACAAAAAAAAAAACGTTGTTTAGAGTTCTACTACACTGCTCAAAAAAAGTAGGGGAACGCCTCATCATCACAGTCTAACAATGAGTCAGTTAAACCTTTTGGATCTGGATCTGTCCTGTTAGGAAGCTGTGAGTGATTGTGTATCAGATTCACTTGCTTCTGTGCAAATGAAAGCGGCAACATGTGGACTGGAGAGGCAACATCAAGACAACCACCAAAAAGGAATAGTTTTATAGGTGATGGCCACAGACCATTTCCCCCTCCTCATCCTTCCTGACGGAGTCTTCTCTATTTTTGTTTTCTGACATCATCCTTTACTGCACAGGTTATATGATGTGGTACCTCTAGCCCATTCAGGTTGAACAGATATCCCAGCTTGTCCAGTCTGACACATCCATACGGGCTGTCACTAGAAGGTCTCTCGTGTTTCGCATTATGTCATGAGCGTGGAGGAGAGACCAGGAGAAGGGCCATTAAACAAGGAGAGCTGGACAAAGCCGTAGAAGGACAATAACCGAGCAGTAGGACCAGCATATGCTCCTTTGTGAGATTTTTTCTGACCAAACAGACTCTATGCGGTTGCCATGATGGCCCAATGTCCTCTAGTGGGACCTGCGTTTACAGCCCAGCACCATGCAGCTGGATTGCTTTTCCCCAGACAATACCAGAATGGGTAAATTCACCATTGGCGCCCCTTTCTCCTCACAGATGAGAGCAGGTTCCCACGTGGCAGACGTGAAAGAGTGGTGAACGTGATGCTGCCTGCAACATCATTCACCATGACCAGTTTGGCTGAATGACATTGATGGTCCTGGAGGCATATCCTGCTTTTAGATACCGGAATGAAATCGTCTGATCCATTGCCAGACCTTAGTTACACAGGTGGGCAATTCCTGCATGATGAAGGTATTGGTGCCATTGACTGTTCCTCACGTCCCCCAGAACTGAATCCATCTGAGTGCCTCAGGTGGAGATGTGTTGGTACATCAAACGGTACAAAGTGGCATCCCAGACTGTCAGGAGCTCACTGATGCCCTGATCCATCTTTAGAAGGAGATCCCCCAGTGACAACATCCACTGTCTCATCAGGAGCAAGCCCAGACCCTGTCAGGTGTGCATTGAGGCAAGCAGGAGCCAAAAGCACTACTGAACGACATTATGAGTGTCATGATGAAGTTCACACAAGTCTAATCAGCCTGAGATCATATTTGTTCCACTTTTCCCCCCTTTTTGAGTAGTGTATTTCACTGAAGCATGCTTGGCGTTTAAATAACAAATCATATGAAGTTATTGCTCTTTTATATATATATTCATAGATTGGGCAACAATCCAGCTAAGGGCCTTTACTGTTGAGTCCCAAAACAAACCCTCAAATAAAACCATTCTCAAAGTGCTACGCCCTGCTAACATAGAAACACATACACACAGGGGAAAATGCAGTCCCAGAGCCATTGTACTGCACTCTTTTTAATAAATCTTAGGTGATTTATCTTACCGCCAGATTGAGATCCATAATCTTTCAGACAAAAAACATGACCATATATATGTATATATGTGTGTGTGTGTGTGTTTATATCCTACTGTATCATGTATGAATTACAGCGGTTCATTTATATACAGTGCAGTGAAACTGAACAAAGACTGACCTTCTCCGGTCTGCACACAGGCAGGGTATAGTAGTGATACGTCTCCTGGGGGTTATGATAAGGACCCACTTTGTTGACATAGAGAGTCACATTGTCCCCTTGTTTGTAGCCTACTGCTAAGCCTGAGAACAAGAACAGGCTCAAGACGTGGTGCAGGCCCATCGTCCTCAGGTAGCCTCCTGGCCGGTGTCCTGTCCCACACCGCATCGCCCCTGTCGCAAAGAGCGGAGTTCATCAAGTCAGGAGGGATAGATGGCGTTTAGTCTGTAAGCCCTTACACTCATTTCAATTCAAGAAACAAGCTCACGTCTAGGCTTTCCTAAGACGCGATTCAGGATCGTTTAAATACCAGGTGGTAAAAATTGAGAATTGTGTGCCACCTAACTACTTCAATGTTCTGACAAATTTAGAAACACGCAAGAAGAACTAAGAAACACAATGTTACCACCATGAATTTAAATGAAGGCTACCAATTTTAATTGTCCTTTTTTGACTAAAACTGAAGCTTGGGCAGTTTTATCTGTTGGTTATGATTTTGAGAGATTCTAAACCAGAAGTCTGTTTTTACCTTTCTAAATGAAATGGGTCTCTCCGGAATTCCCTGTTAAACAACGATTTGAACAACAATATAGTATTTACAGCAAGTAGCAAAGTACTTTTAATTAAGTACTGTTGTTTAGTACACATTTTAGATACTTGTACTGGAGTATTTACATATTCTGCTGCGTAATACATCTATTTTACTACGTTTACGACACGTCGAGCCAGGTTGAACAGAGAGTTACGAGAGGACACAGACTAGCTCTAGTTTGGACACTATTGACATCGGCTTGGCAATATTTCTTCGGTGATAGAAGCAAGTGCGAGACGAAACTTTTAAGTGGTAAATCATAAAGTGTTTTCTTATTGGGTTGAGATCATCCTCCTGCTTCTGAGGGTAAATTAATACATTTAAACCCATCTTGGATTATCTCAGAAAAAATGTTACAAGGATTAAAACAGACTCATGTTAATGAAATATAAAATAAATATTATAATATCAAATATAAATCGAAATCTCTAATCTTTTTCGAGATGAGTGGTTCTCATAAAACAGCGACGCCATAGTGACATACAGATTATACAACTCAGCGTCATACAAAGTAGTTTAATTACCTCGACACTGAACATCTACAGCAGTGTCATAGAACTACACATTAATGCAGCAGGACTATTAATCATATATAATAACAAAACACTGAGAAGGAACACTCCACTGTAAGATAAGTGTTTTTATTTTGATGATTTAAGGAGATTTTGTTGATAATACTTAAGAACTTTAACTTATATAAGATTTTGAATGCAGGACTTTTACTTGGACTGGAGTGTTTTCACAGTGTGGGATTACTACTTTTAAACCAGTAAATATCCTGAAAACTTTATACACTGCTGAGTATTTAAGAACTGTAATTACGCTACACAAATCGCTAATGCTTTTCACCTGACTAATTTATCGCCCACATAGAGCAAATCAGGTAATATCAGATACAACCAGAAAAATTGTGTCCAAGGACATAGATGTCCCCACTAGTGTCCCCGTATGTGCTGATGAGGATAGACCATGACGTCTTTCATAGGCGAATGTGGGCTGACTGACATGACTTCAAATGTACAAAGTGTCACTTTCCCATAGTTGAGTTTCTTTGTGTAAAGATTTCCAAAAAAAGTGATGATGTTTAGTAGGAAGTTATCTTTGGTTCTGTCCGTTTGGTACAAATTCATAAAGAACGTAATTTCAAATGAACATGTTGATTTAAAATAGAAAATTTGCAAATGAAGCTGCTACTAGAAAGAGTGCATATCTGCTGCTGTGGTCAGACTGTGACCTCCGTCACAGTTTGTGAACAAACTATGTAAGTAAATGATGTGATGCAACCTTTAGGGCTCCTACAAAGCACTCTTGGAATTTTAGTGACTTCTTTAAAAGGGCTTGGTTAGAGATGTGGATGGACTATTCAACGTTACAGAACTACAGACAGAGGGATGGATGAAGTGTCAACCTCTATGACCCCTTTGGTGGGGCATAGAATATGATCAATGACTTTGGCCTATATTCAGGATTTATGTATTACTATAAGTCAGTCATTAAGGTCTATGATAACTGTATGATAACATTTCTGTTCTGTTTCGGGCGCAGTAATGTGCTAACCTCAGTGTTAACCTTGAAGTTAGATTGCTCAGATGATGTTACGTTTCATTTTAGATGAGGACACCTCTGAAGAATAGATGCGCTTGATAAATATCTGTCATGCATTTAAACACGTCTAATTATAGGTTCAGCTCAGACAATGGGTTTCGGATTAGACGAAAGCTGCAAATAGAACAACTACATCATGGTCTAAAGTATCTCCACTTGGCAATAAGGACAGCAATTTAAAACCTCTTCAGAAAAGACTTCTTCAGAAGTTCACCAGGCATTTTAAGATTTTTTTTTGCACATAATTACATCAGCAGGGCGACAGAAAACAGTTTCAGCACTTTCATCTGCTGAGTGAACTAATTACTGAAAAAAACATTCCATAATTCACTGCGTGGGGAGTGAGAAAATGGTTAATTATATATAAGTGCTATGAAACACAGGAGCCATTCTGTCTTCCAGAAAGATGTGCATAAAGAAATTTGACTATTATGATAATCTCAGGATTGATCTAAAGATAAACAAATTAATTCCTTCGGCCAGTTAAGGTTGAAGGAGATTATTTGATCACCTGTTTTTCTTTGTTTGTCTTAACACAAAATCTCTCAACATTATTTTACTGAATTTCGATTGTGTGTTGGATGAATGTTAATCCACTCGAAGAAGGAGTTGATCACATTTTAAAGCAGATTTGTGAACAGTTGTGGATCCTGGATCAAGTTTTTAAATTTCTTCAATATTACAAGACAGAACTTTTTTTTAAACATTTGACACACAATCTCATGAAAAAATACACAGATGTGGACAAGTCATGATGTTCAACCACTAAGCACAGCTGGATCCAGATCTGGCTGAAATGTGAAATCTATATTTGTAGGAGCACATCATGTACATTCAAGACACGGATAGAGACAATATGTAGCTAAAATAATATTAGATATTATGATCTAATATTATAATAATATGAATATGTGAAATCTAAAAAGTTATGGATATATGAAAAAACTAGATCACGATCTTCCATTATGGGAAATCATTTTTATGCAGGAGTGAATAAAATATTCAGGTGCTTTACTTGAGTAAAACACTAATACACTAAGTAATACATTATTATCCAAAGAATGTACTTTAAATATCAAAGTAAAAGCATCAATCGTGCTATACTATGGCCCCTCAAGCACCTATTACATAGAACATTTTTGTTTACTGCATTAATGTGTAGATCAATGCTACTGCTATCGATAGAATGAGGTGGTCCAACTACATGATGCTGCTGAGTTTAATCTATAGGTTCATTATATCTGATAGCACTATTGTCCTGGTCCTAATACCAGCCTGTTTTCAGCTTTTGGATATTTTCCAGATAATCCAACAGTTTTATAAAATAGTTTGCCAAGCTTTAAAAGTAGGATAAGTTTCTCAACCAATGAAGAAACAATATAAATGAACAGAAACTGTATGAAAATTGTTATCTGAAAAGTCACTAGTACTCACAGCTAACCAATAAATGTAGTGGCGTAGATTGATAAATCAGCATAACATGGAAATACTCAAGTTAAACTAAAGCACCTAAAACGTGTACTTAAGTAGTCTACATGGGTGTTCTTAATTACCATACACCAAAGTATTTCCGCACCATATCCTCATATATTACTGATAATATACAAATGTTTGCAGCAGGATGTCTAGCGACTGTGATTCTTTTTGGTGACACACCTCTGATGGTGGTCACAGGATTCTGTTAATACTGAACTTAAAAACTATTTGCAACAGTTCAGGTTTTATGACAATGGCCTTGCTTCCTGGTTCACACACTGTACTTTATTTTAGAGCATCTACTTTAGAAACAGCAAATTGTGAAACAAAGGGAGTTATTAGAGTGTGATTTACCACAATGTGAGACTGAAGTCTAGATACTGCAGATCCACCAACACCTGTCTGTCCGCTGGATTCCTCTCTCTCACTCTCCAGGCCCTGACAGTCTCCTCTCCTCGCCGATTCTACAGCTCAGTGGGACAATCCACAGCTAATCATTCTGGAAGTCATCCTTGCGATATCCAAACCTACGGACGGGCTTCCAATGCCTTCATATCAGAGTACATCGAGTACTTTCTAAAACACAGAGGACAGTGTAGAAGAGGATGTTTGACTCCACGTCATCTTATATTCAAAATAACGAACGAGTTTCCCTAGGTGGGCGGAGAAACAAAAACACATGCAAGACGTAAACGGTTACACACAGCTGCTAGCATATACAACTTAGAAAACCATTATATATTATTTTTGCATTATATTCGTCCTCCAGCCCAACCAAAGACCGTCATTAAGCCCGTTTACGCAACAAACCTAAGCAACTCTTTTATTTTTACTTGTAGACCGGATTTCCGGCAACACCAATCGACCAATCAAAAACGTCCTCATTCCTTCCGCGTTACAGATCAGACCAAATTAATAACTGCTGCACCAGCGATACGGATCGATCCACACACCTTGCCGTCAGCATCCTCGAAGGTTCGATTGTGATGTCTGCCAGTTTATTTCCCGCGAAAGATACTCTTTTCCTCGCGCCTGAGACCCCAGGACCAGTGTACCAACTCGTGGGTCATATCCAACTGGTAAGTGCGTTATAAGTAATACAACGATATTTCAGTGTGCACACTAAATATATGGCACGTATATTGTCAATTCAAAGTTTAATTATTTATGTCTTAACCTAGCTGGCTTCTCTTCTGCGGCTAATGCTAACTCTTCAGTGCAACGTTTGCTACTCGCCAGGATATTTTCTAAATTTGCAGCTCAGATTAAAAAAAACAACCACAGAACCTTCACTCTTTGAATTAAAGTTACGCGATACAAAAATAGAATACAATATGAAACACGTTTCTGAAATTAGTTTTGAACTACTGCCCCTTTTCATAGATCTGTACGGTTATATATACGTTTATCCATTATGCGTCAGGGTTTCATCGGAATTTTAATTCGTCATTTGAAAATAAGTCAGTTTTGCTTATGAGCACACAGTCTTTCTTGAAATAAATCGTAATTCTTAGATATCTATCAAATTTTAATTGATCACATGAGTCTTAATATAGTTATTATTCATAATACACCATATAATATTTGGATGATTCGGCATTTAATAGTGATTATAACAACTTTTGGAGAAACATTGTGAATACTACAACTACTACTACTAATAATGCTGATAATAATAATAACTAAATAACTGAGCATCAATCGGGTCCAATGATGATCCCAGTGACAAACCAAAGTCCAGGGAAGAAGTCAAGTTAGTAGCATGCATTTATGATATGTACGGATATATAGAGAAGTAAGGAGGGAAAAGTGCAGTGCATCATGGGAGATTCCTTAGCAGTTTAAATCTCTATTAACATAGCTAAGAACTATCGTACTCAAATTTATATATATATACACTGTATAATGGAATATATTATTTATATATATATATATATATATATATATATATATATATATATATATATTTATTTATATATATTTATATATTTATATTTATATATATATATATATATATATATATATTTATATATATATTTATGACAAGCTGTATGCCTCTAGAACCAAGAGTAGAAAATGGTTCCACAGTAGAGGAACCTGATAACTGAACGCCCTGGCTCCCTTTTTACTTTTGGAGACTCCAGGGACTACAAGCGTTCCTCCACACTGGGAGTTTAATGATTTAAGTGGAAACTACGAGCTCTTTGAGATAAGTTGGATAACCATTTAGGGCTTTTTACACGAAGGCAAGGATTTTGAATTCAATTCTAGATTTTACTGGGAGCCATTGCAGGGTAGCTAATATGGGAGAGATACAGTATGTTCTCTTATATTTGCTCTGGTTAGCACACGAGCAGCATCATTCCAGATCAGCTGGAGAGACTTCAGAGACCTACTTGGATAGCCAGACAATAGCGAATTGCAAAAATACAGCCTGGAAGTAACCAATATATGGACAATTATTTTCTGCAATTGTTTGAGACAGAGTAGGAAACAATTTTGGGATATAATGCTGATGAAAAAGGCAGTCCTAGAAATTTGTTTATCTGAAGGACATATCCTAAAAGGAAAAAAAAACCAGATTCCTCACAATGATGCCGGAGTACTTACATTATCAGAGAAGGTTTTTCTGTGAACCACCAGAATGTCTTTAAGTATAAATGTGAGTTATATTGCAGTTAAGTGTCCTGTGCTATATGCTGTATTTTGCATTAAAGCATGACCAGAAATAATTTGGTATTAAAATGCAAGATGATGTTGTAATGATGATATGATAAATACAACCTATTTTAATTTTTTCAGACTGATTCTACACACAATGGGAATACACGGACTTGCTAAGCTGATTGCCGACCAGGCGCCTGGTGCCATCAAAGAGCAAGATATCAAGAATTATTTTGGTAACCATTGCAGGCCCTTTTCTTTCATATATAGTATGAGAATTTAGATATCTTTAGAAGAAGTTGGAGAGAGATCTCCTGGGGCTTATCTATGCTGTATTAGATTGTATGAGGATGCAACAAAGATGGAGGATCAATCAAAAGACTGATCATTTCTACGAATATCATGTCACATTTGTGGTATGGTTTTAATTCAGTAAAGATAGGTTTTGGTTGCCCTTAGTATCAAAACATAGTCAGTCAGCAATTTGTTATAGAGATCTAGGAATTGTTTCAAATTATCAGAGTTGAAAACATTATTTTTGTCTTTTATGAATTTATAAACTTCTGCTATTATGACAATGTAGTTTGGCTGCATGATTACAGCCAAATTGACAGTCATGATTATTTTCATTAATATTGTAATCAGAAGCTTCCTGCTTATTCATGAGTCTCATTCCCCCCCCAAAATGATACAATCCCTGGAGTTCTTATGTTTTTTACTGTCACCATGCTTCTTCAAGGTTTCTCTTTTGAAAGTATTGGAACCGGTAGTGAAATTTTTTTTTCTTCGATTTTTCATTATATTTTTCAGTATGTATCAATGATTTCCAGAGGATTTAGAACCTCGGAGGTTCTGTGGGGGTCCTTTAGTATGCTCTCCTAGAAGAAATTATTTACCCTTCAAAGTTAAGTGCATCAGTCTGGTGCACTTAGAGAGCATAATTAAGAGACTAAAGCTATGACAAACTTGTTTTTTTTACTCTAGTAAACAATTTTATCTTATCAGCAACACATTGGTTGAATCGATAGGAATAGTGACATAAAATAAAATCACACTCACAATGCATGTTATATGAAATTCAACACAGTTCACAAAGTTTAAATAATAAATATAACAATAATAATAATTGACTGGACTAGGGTATTCATTTGAGCTATCACAAAATGAAACAAAGGTTGTTACCTGTGTTGAACTGGCTTATTTTTTCGAGAGAAAAAAAGTAATTCAGGATTCCACCCTGATTTTTCGGTGTTTTCCGGCGCTTTCATGGCATAAAAACATAAATATTTCCCACATACATCGATTAACTATTGAACTTGTCTGACATATTGTCCTTATGCCTGCTGTTTTAACACACCTGCCATCCTCCGTCAGGGGAGCCCTAACCCTCTCCCCTGCTGCATCTCTATTAAAACAGTAGCACTGATTTAACCTAATTATCATTAAAAATCAATTGTCGTATCATGATACGATAATTGATTTGATAATTGATTAATTATCTCCCTGAAAAGCTGAAATAGTTTTTTACATAATGGACATTGAAGATGTAAAGTACTGCTGACAACTACGTTAGCGAGCTGACTCGTATTATTGTGAATGGAGGCTATAGAAACCAAGTTATATATACTTCAAGTTGTTGTAACTCTTGAAGCCATCATATTAATAACATTTGCTGCTAAAGTACCAAATGAAGTGAAGTTTTTTGTGTCTTTTGCAGGCAGGAAAATAGCGATAGATGCCTCTATGTGTATCTACCAGTTCCTGATTGCTGTGCGACAGGATGGTAACGTTCTACAGAACGAAGACGGAGAGACGACCAGGTACATTTTCCACACTCTTAGATGACACTAGGAAGTCTTGAAACAAAGAGGAATTACTTTTGACAGTTGCCTGCTCTATTTTTTTTGTCTGCCAGTCACCTGATGGGAATGTTCTATCGGACTATTCGCATGCTGGAACATGGCATCAAACCGGTGTATGTGTTTGATGGAAAGCCCCCACAGCTGAAGTCAGCAGAAGTTAGTAAATGTACTCATTTGCTCTTGTGTTTTTCTGCCTGCGTTCTGTTATTATGGATGTAACTAGAAAACAGCACTGAGGGCGCGAACCTCCGCCAGGGGCCAAAACCAACCTTTGAGCCTACTTTGTGTCTTCCTCAGTCATTGCTCTCATCGTGAGGATTTCAACAGGTCAGAATGCATAAACAATGCCGATTAGCCTTATTTCCAATGTAATCCTTCAAACTAAGAGCACCTTAAATAAACTTATCATTATGGCTTGAAACTTTATAGAGAAAAAAATTGGCATGGCCCAAAATCAGTATTTGTCGGTCAGACTTTATAAAAATTGATGATTGGCCAAGAAACTTGCAATCGGTGCACATCTACATGTAGGGGCAGGTCTAGGAATACTTTGATGGGGTGGCCAGGCTGGGGCACAAACTCGGATAAGGGTGGCACATTTAAATAAAAAATATAAAATAAGTAACAGAACCTTTCATTTTTATGTAATAAGGAGTGCATAGCAATCAACCTGCACATGCAATGAAGTAGAAACTTCATTATAACACTGCATTATATCACAGTTTGTTTTGCTAAATCTTAAATACTGCAAGTGTTCCAGTAAAAAATAGAATAGAACTTTATCATCGCTGTTGCAGAACAATGAAAGGCAGTTCAGTAGATCTTGGATTAGCGGCATGTAAGAGCAAATACAAACGTATGCAAAACACAAAATACAAGAAAAGAAATCAATGGCGGGGCATAGAGGGATTACTTCAGAGAAATGCTCTTTAAACTATTGTGTAGTCCTTCCGATTACTGCACTAGAGCAGTATCACTATTACACTTAGACAAATGTAAATATCACAGTGTAAACAATATTGTTTATAAAGTTGCGTTGTTGGGTGTAGCAGGATGTGACGGATGGGTTAACTAATAAACTAATCAAACAAAAGTTAATCACTTACTCCATGTACTGCAAATTTAAAACCATCATTTATCTTAGGTTAACATAAACAACTATTAAACAAAATTATAATAAATTACCTATCGAACGAATAATCACTCTATAATCATCTTATTTTGACATAAGTAAATAAAATCAAGTTAAATGTTATCATCTCTAGTTTATAAGTGTTCTCTTTATGAAACGTGTTGCGTCATTTCCTATTCATCTCCACTATTAAACATCAAAGAAACAATAATGGACACAATATAAAACATCACAGCTTCAAACAACTTATTTACATTTTATTTTATTGTATTTTTAAAGACGTATCCCCAAAATGTTTAAATCTCTAGGATATGACCAAGACCTACCTCTAGGTAGAATTTCATGCAGATCTGCTCATTGTGTTTCCCGTGTTGTTTAAAATGTATGTAAAACATCAATTTTGACATGGAAAGGGGCAAATACATTAAGTAAGGAAAGTTTATTTATATGGCACCGCTCAGACACAACAACTCAAAGTGCATTAGAGATTAAGGTATTAAAAATTACAATTTAAAAACAGCTGAGTGTGCTCAAAATCAATAAAATCTTAAACATGTAAAGGACGGTAAAAGTATGTCTCATCCTATGTGAAACATCATATAGAACGAAAATCTTACAGGCTTTAGTTTTCTCTCATCCTTACATTACAAACAATGTTTTGGTTTTTTAACTTGTTTAATGTGATCTGTTTATTCTTTGTCTTACTCCATCTTTGCTCTTCTCTTCACCCTCAGCTGGACAAGAGAGGGGAGAGGAGGGCAGAAGCTGAGAAGTTGTTGGCAAAAGCTCAGGAAATGGGTAAAGTCAAATGTTATCATACTTTAACTAGACCTATGCTGCCGTCCCCAGCAGCCGGGGTAAATCCCCCAAAACTCACCAATCCCCTTTGTTGTACAAACAATCTCCTTGATTGAACTCCTCTAATTAAAACAGTATTTTTAGTAGAAAAGCTTTCACTGAGTCAAATATGAGGTATAAGATTTCTATATATCTTTCTGTGTTTCTATATAATATAAACAAAATAGATCTCCTCGAGTTAACTCATATCAACCAAATTTGGACCAAATCGGAACAAAGCAAGAGAAATTATAGGCCAAAACCTTTGGAGGTAAAGTCCCCCCTAGTGTCAGAAACATACAACTGCCCTTTTTTTTCCAAAATCAATCCAGTTCTTCCTTGCAATAGAGTCTACAAGGGTTTAAAGTTTTAAAATTATCCGTGAATTTTTTTTTGAGGTACGTATGGAAAAAAAAATTCTTGTAAAGAAAGAAAAAGGAAAAAAGATACCCTTAGTGAGTACGATATGAATTACTCTACATAAATATAATGTGTGTGTGTGTGTATATATATATATATATGTATATATATATATATGTATATGTATATATATATAGGTCTCCCTTAGCCAATTCATATGTGCTAAATCTGGATTGAAATGGACCGACAGTTAGGAAGTTATATCTGTAAAACAGTGTTTTAAAGCTCCCCCTAAAAAAGGGGGAGTGTGAAGTAAAACACACCAAATACAAGATAGAATCCTTGAGTCAATTAATTTGCACCACATTTTGACAAAATCGGACCAATGCTTGAGAATTTATGGCCCAAAAACTTTGTCAATAAAGCTCCCCCTAGTGTCAGAATCAATGCTCATGACAAAGTTCAACAAGCTGCTTTAGATCACTCATGTCAATACCGTTTCTAGAAAAGCATTGAGGCAAATTTATCAATGTGATTCATTGATCTTTGTGATAAAATTTGAAATTGCATTTTTTTTAATACATTTTATTTATTTATTTTCAAATTAACAAACCTTTTGGCCTTGATTTGTCTCCTTACCCCTGTTGAGTAAAATATGAACTATAACAGTAAAATATGATATATTCAAGTTAGATCTCTTAGAGTCGATCCATATGGACCAAATTTGGATTAAATAGGACCAACTGTTGGGAAATCATGGCCAAAAGAATATGGGGATAAAGCCCCCTCTAGTGTTAGAAATATACAACTGAACTTTCCCCAAAACACTCTAATTCTTGATCGCACTAAGATCTGGGTATATCATTTGAGAATTATCTATGATATGGTTCTTGAGTTAACGTGTTTACACGAAGGATCTGCGGATACAGTGGCGGCGATAACGATTCCAAAATATCACTGACTTATTAGGAATGTAATAATCGACTGGGGTCGGTCCTACTGGTTTTATCATGACGATTTTTTTTAAATGTATGATCTTACCGTGTTAATGAGGCAAACAAGGAGTTTTTAAACAAAGATCAAAATTGGGGATTTCTTGGTGCATTAACCACAATAAATCACACTATATGTATGGACAGTTTGTTTTAATTAAATGTTAATGCATGTTAAAAAACGGCTTTTACTTTGGTTCTCTGTTCAAATGTCAGCAATTAATGGTTGTCTGTTCCCAGGTGAACAAGAGAACATTGACAAATTCTCCAAACGTCTGGTAAAAGTCACCAAGCAGCATAACGATGATTGTAAGAAGCTGCTGAGCCTGATGGGCGTTCCTTTTATTGAGGTTAGTTCTCTTCTTTTGTCATTTTATGTGATCATCTTATGCAAGTGATTTTTCTCACTTTCCCCTGGGGACACACCAAGAAGGGTAAATGTCTTTTAGCATAAACATTTTCCCCATTCCATCTCTGATATTGCCATGAAAACATCTACAAATTGATCTTGATGATGATAGTCCATAACTGTTTTTTACTGAGCAGACATTGAACGCATCCCCTGGCGTATCTCAATGAAATGTGCTGCTGACAGCTACGTTAGCGAGCTCTCCTGCCGATGTCAACAGCAAACATTTATTTTATTTTTGTTTTGTTGGTCATTCTTTAGCATTTTCAGAGTCGCTGGTCGCCTTTTTTCAGGAAATAAAAATAATGAAATAACCCACTGCACTACATTATCTCAAAAGGAGGACAAATGAGCGTCCGGCTCAAGGCTGTTTGTTCATTTTGAGACTGCGGTGGTACAAATTTAGCTGTGGTGGGCCGCTACAGTATAATAAATGAGTGGGAAACCCTGCTTTAGGAAGACCCTTAGGCGCCATATAGGGTCTGCCCACCTAATCTGATTTCACAATGTTGTACTATTTAAAACTTGTATGAAAAAATATACTTTATTATTATTCAAGGCTGCTACTGACAATTATTTCATCATGGATTAATTTACTGAATGTTTTTTCCATTAGTCAATTTATTGAACAATATTTTTTTTTCAATTTCAATTTTATTTTCAAATTTGTCAATAAATCATTTGTTGAATTTGCCAGAACCTTAATTTTTGACCATTCATTTTTCAACTGTTTAATCAGTTTCTCACAAGATATTTTATTTTCATTCATTCAATGACACTTTATTTATATAGCATCAAGTGTTTTACCGGATGAAAGCATTTCCCCATAGCGCCTCACCACTCCGTCTATACACAAGGCAAAAACTGACCACACAGTGGAGCGAAACAGGATCCATAGAAACAGTATTTACATCAAAAATAAATTAAAAACAACCACATTTGAAGTTACTCGTGTCTCAGGTCTGGGTGAGTCCTTCTTTTAAATATAATTGATGTGTTTTTATATTGTAGGCTCCATGTGAGGCGGAGGCCAGCTGTGCCGCACTGGTTAAATCAGGAAAGGTCTTTGCCACAGCGACAGAGGACATGGACGGGCTAACCTTTGGGACAAACGTCCTGCTCAGACACCTCACTGCCAGTGAAGCAAAGTACTGTCAAACCCTCTTTATTGCATTACTTTCTTCCACTGTCAGACTCTTTTGCAGAGATCTTCCACTCTGGTATGATTGCTGTGAATGTGCCACTTATTTCAAAGGGTTCCTGCAGGGTCTTAATTTAACAATCTGAGTTTTAGGCCTGAAAAACTACATTGAAGAATTATGTAATAATTTATCATAATTTTCAAATAAATTGGATTTCTTTATCCCCTCATATCCGGATGTGAAATAGATCTTAAATTGAATTATAATGATCTCAAATAAGTCTTAAAACCTGCAGAAACCCTGATTTGAACAAGTGAATTAGTGAATGAATTACTCATTAAGGTACAAATGTACTACAGCACTAAAAATATTAGGGGAATGCTGAAATTATACATCGAATCTTTGTGAATGAAGTTACAGCTGAAGACATATAGTGGCATACGTACGTTGTGTAATTTACTGAGAAAAAAGTGAAGGAAACCTGAGGGCTGGATTTAAAGTGAAAAATATTCAGGCTGTTCCAGCTGGTGTGAACTTCATCTAGAAAACTCTTGATGTGTTTCAATGGTATGTTTTGCACCCATGGGCCTGTCTGCATTCCTGACAACCGGGCACCAAAGGATGAACATGCCCATTATGGTGATCAAATTCTGCCAGAAGAAAGCTCTGACGGCAGTTTGTTTCACTTGAAACATGGCTTGTATCTCTTATCCCCCTTTCTAAATAATACAATTTAGTGTGATAGTACACTGATGGATTTTTTTTTTCCTTTATTGTTTTTTTATTCCAGAAAACTTCCTATACAAGAGTTCCACTTCGCTCGAATGCTGCAGGACATCGGCCTGACCAATGAGCAGGTGAAGGTTTTAACGGCTTTAAATAATAATCATTTTATATCTGTATTATTCTTCCTCTACTGTGTCATTGTGCATTCTGAACCAAATCTCTTGTTAATTGTTAAAAAGAAGTGTCGTGGACTGAATCGTTACAAACTCTAGAACACTTAAGTCACTGAAGGTTGCACAGTTTGTTACCGTTCATTCCACTACAGTCTTATTTGTATATATATGTATTTCTTTAACGAGCTCAGCCCTTTCGCCTGTTGATGGTTCTTTTTCTAACTTTTCGTGCCTTTCAAGGATCTCTACAAAAGATGAATGAAGCAAATACAGATTCATGAAATGAAACTAGTGCAATGGATTAATTCATAAAAGGATTGAAAATAAAAGATTGGATAGGTAAGAAATTAAAACACTAAAGAGAAATTAAATAATAACACAAACAAGTTAAAAGAATAAAAAAAAACAAAATAAAGAATTGTTATAATAAACCGAAGTAAAATCAAGTTACTAAAACTATAAAACAAAAAACCTTACCTAAAAGCCAGACTTACTTAAATCGTTTTTAGTTTATGTATAGAAATATCAATGTTTTCACTCCTCTGATTTTCTGGAAGGTTCCAGAGGTTTGGAGATTTACAGCTGAAAGCAGAATACCCAAATGTTCTAGTTCTGCTCAGACGAACAGCTAAAAGAAGAACCAGAGGGTCTGAGGGACCGCTGAAAGAAGAACTCGAGGGTCTGGGGAACAACCTAAAGCGAAGAACTAGAGTGTCTGAGAGACCTTCTTTGTTCATAACCAATATTTTTGACACAGAGTCCGGTGTGTAATTCCACGTAGAGCCTTACAAAGTAAGTTATGAGTAATTAAAATAAATCAGATATCCAATGTAGGGACTTGAAAAAAGGCGTGAGGTCTTCTCTCCCTCTGGTCTTTGTCACTACTCCAGGTGCTAATATTTTTGTTTTGTGGACCAGAGGGAGAGTCTTACAGTCATTTTACCTGCTGGTTATGAGTAGCGGTGGACAGCAGCTGAGTAAATATACTTAAGTACTGTACTTAAGCACAGACTAGTACTCGACTTGCTTGTTTTTTTTTCATGCTACTGTATTCTTCTACTCCACTACATCTCAGAGGGAAATATAGTGGATTCTGATGGATTACATTTTTCTGAATGCTGTATTTACAACTTACTTTTCAGATTACAATTTGACTATCTTTTGTGCTCAGTGAAAAGCTTGTATCACAAAATGTTTTGGTTTTGAATGGTTGACATAAACCGTAGTTTTCCTCTTCAATTTAGAAAATTCTGAGAGCTAAACAAAACCTTGGATTATCTGGAAAATACCACAAAGCTGAAAACAGGCTGATCTTCAGAAACGTTGGCGTTTTGAAGCTGCATGCCTCTCGCATTATTACCCACTATGATAATAGATGAACGTATTCATTTTGCTAAGAATTTAATAAATAATTTACTGCTCAACAGTATGAAGTAGTTAAAAGTACATTAATACATAGCAGCGAAATGTGTCTTGTCCTTTAATGTAGCGGTAATTACAGTGAATACTTTTATTCAAGTAAGGTATGAGGATAATGATTATAAGAACGAGCTCTGGACTGAATGTGCTGCTCAATTTCAGATCAAATAAACTTCTATCCTTCCTTCTGTTCCATCTCAGTTCATAGACCTGTGTATCCTGCTGGGCTGTGACTACTGTGGCACCATCAAGGGGATCGGTCCCAAGAGAGCCATCGACCTGATCAAACAGCACGGCTGCATAGAGGAGATCCTAGAAAACATCGACTCCAATGTAAGCCCACGTCCACTGCAGTCCAGAAGTTTGAGTCATTGGGTAAAAAGGGGGTTTGGTGCTGATTCTGTGTGTTTTTTACGTCTTGCAGAAGCACCCGACTCCAGAGGACTGGCTGTACAAAGAGGCCAGGGGTTTGTTTCTAGAGCCAGATGTGGTTGATTGTTCCACGTTGGAGCTTAAGTGGAGTGAGCCGGACGAGGACGGACTGATCCAGTTCATGTGTAACGAGAAACAGTTTAGGTGAACTTCTCTTCTGCACCTTGTTGCACCTCAGGTCAATTTTTTGTCTGGGTCATTGGAAATATGACACAGACCAAAGTTGTTCACCGCAAAAGACAAATAAACCAAAAATCAAGGAACAATTTAAATATTTCTTTCGAAGGCTTAAAATAGGGTAAATAAAAGGATATATATATATATATAAAAATATATATGTTTTTAATAGCGACTTGAACACTGGTAGTGATGTTGATCTGGAGGGGTAGCCACTGAGAAGAGCTGATTGGCCCTCGGTGCTAATCTGGACCTCTGCACCAGCTGGTTCAAAGAATTCAGAATATGGAACAAAAGTCATTTAGCAGGTCTGACAAATAAGAAGGGTCTAGTCCTATTAAGAATTTCATGGGTTGTTGCAGTGACTCTTTCAACCTGACCAGAAGGTTATACAACATCTCATCATTAGGAGGGGCTGCTGGTCCTGTCATTGTATGCCTCCAGTATCAATGGACAAAACATCACTCCATTGTGAACAATGGTTCATCCACGGATGTACTGCATTCTGTACATATGTTTCTGTTTTTTATGGTGTGTAACAATATTTCTGAAGAAAATAATTATGCTGCAGGTCTGGCAGATACTGCGTCATAGACTATAACATTGACTTTGACTTGACACACGATCGGAAGATTACTTCAGGCTCCATTGTCTTCAACTCTATATAGTGAACCCTTTCCCTAAAAGCCACAAGGGGATATATTTCTGAAGACGGACTCCGGGGACCGGATCCAGACTGTTCTTTTGATACTTATAGCCTTCTACTGTGGAAGAATAACTTTGTGTGGAGAAATGTGTTTTTTCTCTATGGTCTTTTTACTCTCTGATTTATGGGAAGTATGTGAGTATGAAGTCAGAAGTTTCTGGGCAGTCCTTATAAGAACAAATTCTAAAATAACAGCGTTTGGATAGTTGGGACAAACATTGCGTGTCCGTGTCAGTCTGACCTCTAGAATGAGGAAAAACAGGATGGAGGAGAGAAGGAAAAGGACCACTAGTGATAAAACTCCAAATTTGGTTATGAGGTTAAGAGAGATGACATTGACCCTTATGAAGGGGTTGATGGTTTAGCCACAGTGGCTTTTTCTCTGTATGTGACCTGACTACGTTCAATTGAATCCCGCTTGGGCTGCAAGGATTCAGTCTCTTGTTCATGCTTCAGTTTGTAGATGCGGCGGAGAATGTTTTATTCTACACTACATGCTGCTTTGAATGGTCGATTTTTGCTGAGTTGAAATCATGTGATGGTTACCATGTTGTCTCATTGATTGATTATTTGGGTGTCTGCAGTGAGGACAGGATGCGTAATGGCTGTAAGAAGATTGTAAAGAGCCGTCAGGGCAGCACACAGGGACGACTGGACTCTTTCTTCAGCGTCACTGGATCTCTGTCCTCGAAACGGAAGGTACCTTTAGAACCACTTCTTACTTCTTATTTATACTGATTTAACCTCTTAAACTATAATGTTTTGATCAGTATGCTCTTTAGACTCCTTTATTGTTCATTATGTTATTATTATTTTTCACCCTCTCTGATGCATAACGTTAGTTCTCATTTGCTGTATTTATTTTCCTACTCAGGAACCTGAGACTAAAGGCTCGGCGAAAAAGAAGCAGAAGACTGGAGCCACGCCGGGCAAATTTAAGAAGGGGAAATAGACTGAGATTTAAAGATCTTCTTTGATTCCATTGACAGCAAATATTCTTGTGAAACACGAGAGAGGAAGCTGATACACACACACAACAGGTCGTGTGTCATCATTACCCTTCTTCAAAAACTACACGCCTGCTGTTGTGAAGTCGGATCCCGTCCCGACTTCCTCTATTTCTGTGTGCATCTCGGACCAAAGTCTGTCAAATCTTCAGAGGAGATTAAGCATTAAAGAAAGGCAACCTGGGCAAGCAAAAAAAAAAAATCTAAATTTTAAATGATGGTTTTATTCCATAAGACGACCATCCCCTCAGCATAGACTCTAACACTCAACTTTCCACTCATCGGTCCATGAAGACTATTTTTAGAAGTTTGGGAATATTGTATCCATGAGCTCTGACCTTCAAGGTGAGGGAGGCCTGCCAACACATCTGTGAAGGTTCACTATGGTTCCAAGTCTTCTCCATTTGTAAGTAATATGGATCACAGTGGAGTGTCAGAACCTTTGAAAGGGCTGTGGAACCTTTGCTCAACTCATAGAAATCAATCACTCCAGAATTTCTTTTGATGTTGGCATACTGTCCTACTGCTTAAACCTGCGAGCCACTTCCTGCTTCTGAAGACGGTCTATTGAAGTCATAATGATCACGTCTGGGTCGGTCTAGTCTAGCTGAAACCAGTTACCAGTGCAGTAGTAGTGGTAGTTTTCTGAGTTTAATTTCTAAGGAACCTTTATACTTTTTGGTTTATACTGTTGGTGTTTGAGTAATCTTTGGTCGAATAAATGAAATAACCATTTAAATCTTGTGTTTTGTCCTAACTCAGGTTGCCTTTGCTTCATATCAAAGTCTGGTTTAATCACAGTTTAGTCTGAGATGGACACAAAAACAGACAAAGCCAGAAACGGTGCATGACCAAACTTGATGGCATAGATGCAGAACTATTTTTGTTCCAGGGTTTTATTGGAATTTGTTTCTGTTAGTGAATAAAGTCTTTTTCTAGGGTTCATTTGTCTGTAGCATTTTCATTCACTCATGTGGAAAGCCTGTTTTTCGCAGATTTAGAATATGGCCTGCATCGTGATTTCTTTCCGTCTTCAGTTCGAAAACAACAAATGACTAGATGTACTATTAGTCACAGACGTTACTATGAAGGCCAAAAAACAAATTAGAAGTGTGAGTCCAGAGCATCTCCAGTGGACGTCGGGCCCTCACGGAGGTTATCTCCAGAGAAAGTCACATTCACTGATAATAATAACAATAATACATTTAATTTATAATGCACGTAGATTGAGTCACTGATGTGCTCACTGAGGTCAGTAGTCATTTCCTAATCTGCCATGTTGAGCATGTGCCAACCCTTCACTGTTACGAAAATCTGGAAATTGTTGTTTCTGTGCGACTGTGACAAAAGAACAAAAAGTGACAAAGGAACAAAAGGAATTTGTCAGAACCCAGCAGAGTTTGATGTGACCTCTAATCCAGTTACTTAATGTTTTTATGGTTAATCTTTTAGAAACCAAAGTGTTCATTTCCAGCTTCTTCTTTTTTTGTTTAATTTCTGAAGGAAAGTTTCAAACCGATTAATAATCGTCAAGTGTTAATGTGTTAAACGTAACCTGCTCTGAATACATATTTTGAACAAATGAAACATTTTCATAGTAATGTCGTGTTCTATGCTCTGGTATTGTAAATCCAAATGGAAATTGCTCCTACACAAAAAAAACTAACCTGATTTGTTTCTATACAAACAGATCGACTGCAGCTGACCTATTGGCATCAGCAGAAATGGACCTGTAACAGATCTCACATCTGCTCCAAGTCAATGTCCAGGAATCTACAGCGGCAAGTGTCAAATAGATATTAAAATATCCAATATCTAAAAATAGATTTTTCACATACTAATAATACTATATGTGTTCAATATTACTTTAACTCTGCTCATTATCTTGTTATTCTAATGCACTGGTTGGAATTTACTTCGGATACAGTTTAGATGTTTTGTATTTTTCACTTTTATCTCGTACTCTGTGTGATTACGGTGTCAAATATACCAACGTTGTTATGTTCGTACTTGGTCCCTTCGACCTTTTTGGTGTAAGAAAGAGATTATTCATCTTGTGGGCGGAGCCTGAGTGGTGGCAGAAATTGACTGACAGCTGAGCATTACCGGTAAAATTAGGACACAACAAATAGAAACTGGACTATTTCTAGAAGGGGTTTTCCAGCAGGAAACATATTGTCTTACAATAAAAAGCTAACCAGTCAGTATGCATGATGGAACGTTTAATTATTATTTAGTTGGCTTCATTCCTTTTTGTTTTTGATATATTGTACAGATTATTTGAAAGATTGTGTAGCACATTTCCAAGGAACTAAACTTGCACCTCTGGATGTTTGGTTTAATCTTATATTACCATGAAATTTAATAGAAACAGATGGAGTTGCTTTTTGCAGCACTGATTCATGGTTATTGCACAGAAACTACCAGAAGCGTTTACAGGTAAGAAGTCAAAATATTAAACATACATTTGTATAGTATTACCTTGAAACAAAAAGGGAATGTTTGGAACCTAAGGGTTGGTTGATGTTTAGCATTGTAATATAGTAATTACCAATTTTGAGAAGTTTCATCTAATTTGGAAGGTGTAATATTGCTATAATACTGAGAAAACGTCCGCCTATATTACCTCACTATTATCATGTTATTAATGATGCCATATCAATATTATTATCGCCATACTACCATTTTTCTATTTAAATATAGAAATGATATAACCATTTTATTGTTGGCATTTTACCAAAATATTACTGTACATTTACCGAGTTCTTTTACGTCCTTTCCATCTTTAAATTTGTTTCCTCATTATTACCCATAGTTTTTTTGGCCATAATTGCCGTCTTACATTAACTTTCATAGAAATATTACCCAGATGGACCATTGTTAATACAAAGCTATTACCTTGTTTTACCTTTACCTTTGACCGCGCTGGAAAGTAAAGCTAGGAAAAAAATTGACTTTAAAAATCTGACACTGCTTTTGAAATATTGTTTGGAGGTAAATGTGGCAAAAAGTTGCTGTTAAAATCAACATGTGCTAGTAACAAACGGTGGCTCATAACATTGTGCTCCTATGTGTGAAATATATAAAGTTATTCATTTCACCTGTTAATGCATTACTGTTGAATTTTGAAACCTAGAGATGAGGCAGGATCTGACTTCCTGTATTTCTGCAGAGTAGTCATTATTTGTCAAGTGACATCGAGCAGCTTTACAAACACTGAAGATCGGGTTCTTTTCTCATTTCATTTCTCATTTCTCACTTCTCAATACAACCACAGTACCTGTTTCTTTTCACTGGGACACATTGGGTAGGTAAATATTTTCATTTTGGTATTCTTCATGGACTGCGTAGATATATATTCAATTGTTTTTATGTTCACGGACAGAACCTGATTTCAGTATTTGTTTTTATTCTTTAGTATTGTACATTGATTCTTCCCCTATTAGCCTCTGCAGACTTGCTCGCTAGACTTCAAGGGGCCTGTTCCGATGAATGACAATCAAAACTTGCACTATTAGAAATCATCTAAAAACAAAGTTCAATTAGAGCAACAAAACCGATCAAACTGAGGACTTAACAATAAAAAATTTTTTTTAAAAAGATCAAATTCAAATTTTATGTGTGTATTTTAACAGATTTTATAATCTCTTTGTTAATTAAAAGGAAAATGTGCACTTTTGCGTGTTCATTCCTGTGTGAATACAGAGTAGAGGAGTGTTTCAGTAAATGTCATGATGAAGAAAGACTGATCAGTAACACTTGTATGATATTTTTTCATCCAGGGAGAATGTTTCTGTCAGTAACTACGGTAACAAGCTGCCTGTTGCTGAGTCTTCCATTTGTCTCGGGTGAGCTGCTCCAGTCACTGGAATAATTTTTTATCTTAATATCATTTTGAAACCAAACAAAAAAAAGCAGTGCTGATTCAAAAGTTGTTTTTTATGCACATTCTGTTCATAGTTGTTCATGACGGTTCTGGTTCTGCAGATATTTTGGCTCTGGATGGATGCCCTAACTCAGCTTACCTGTTCATTACCGCACCTAAGAAGATGGAAGCGCTGAGCGGATCCTGTTTGGTGATCCCATGCAACTTTAGTTTTAGATCAGTGGAAGAGTTTGACAGCCGGAACAACGTCTTTGGGGTGTGGTTGAAAAGTTACCATGATTTTGGCAAAAATCCAGAAAATGTCATTTTCAACAGTAGTAGGAAAGATAACCTATATTCAATGGAAATCGTTGGAAATCTGAAAGGGAATAACTGCACTACTGTATTTAAGCATTTAAATGTAAGCTATTCAAACAACTTCTACTTCAGGGTGGAGAACAAACCGTTACAAGCAACAGCTACCTGTAACAGTCTGAGAATAGAAGTTAAAGGTAAGACACTTGAATTTTTATTTTGCCTCTGCTTCTCTTTCTGCATTATTCTTGAAAGTTGGTAGTGTGTAAAATTAAGAAGGCTCTCTTTGAATAAATGGAATGTAAAATTCAAAACTATGTTATTTATTAGTTAGTATATTCTGCTGAAAATACATATATTTTCACCTTTCCATGTTGCTCTGCCATGTTTGTACAGTAGCCTGAACGGACTAACAACACTGGCTCTAGAGGTGGGTCTTCGTGTTTTTAGGTTGGTGTGGCAGAAAGGCGATGAAGAAATACTTGGGTTGTTGCTGGATTTTCGTTTTGACAAATGTTGGATCATACTTAATGTACAGCACAGGAAAGAGCGACAGGGTGTAAAACATTGCTGTCAAACGACATTTCTTCATCAATGAGGAACACATAATAATATATTAATAATGTCTAAGCTTTTAACTATCTTTAATTCTATCTTTAATTATTTTTATAGAATTAATAGTATTATTTGAAGGCCACTGTAGGTTCTTGAATAGGAGCCTTTAATATTGTGAGACCAGATAGAGTTATTTAAATTGAAGGGTTAATGGAAATAGATTGTTTGGTCTTGGTAAAGGAATACTCGCCTAAATGAGCCTTTTTTCTTCTGTTGGTTCAAAAAGAAAATACAATGGTGTAAACGTTTACTGTGAAACTAAATATTTGTCATGCAGGAGGGTCCAGAGCATTGGTGGCGGTCTAGTTTTTACAATGCACCTTCTGAAACTCCATCTACAGCTACATACATATCTTTGTATGAGTTTTAATGTCCCATTAAATAATTCAAACTTCATTATTCCACACTTTTCTTTTCTTCTTATTAGTTTTTTCAGAACATGCTTGCCTGAGCACATAAAGCCAAAGGTTTGTTCTGAGACTCAATGGTAGAAAAATCCAGCTTATGATATACGTTTTATATTCTGTAATTCTGTTCTTGGACTGCAGAACATTTTTATTGTTCGAAGTACATACTTTTAAAAACTCACACTACTATTAATTCTGCAGTGCAATGACTGGGCCATTGTTTTTAGGGACATCGTGGTTCATTCTAGAGGTTCTACATCAGGGTCGATTCTGGTCCTGCACAACAGCAACCATAAGTGATCTTAGCCGTATGAGCCGTTTTTTTCTTTTCTTCTTCACTCGTTTAAGCAGGAAGCAATGCAGTGCGTATAGCGCTGTAGTCCTACAGACATACAATTAACTGTTCTCTCATTGGTTATTTTAAGTTAAGCCTGGACTGGAGCACATTCTAAAAATAAACTTAAAATCCACAACTATCAGGTGTACCTTGGTGTGCATTGACAAGTAGGGCATGAGATCATTTATTTTCAGTGTCACTAATGTTGTACCGTCTACTATGTGTGAGCCTTGTAAGTAATGTTATTATTTTTTTAATCAAAAATAAAGGGGCTAATACATCTTTACATAACAGTCAGATCATGAAACAAAACAATCAATGAATTTGAGAGAAATACCACAAAGTTCCTCTTATTCTATACAGTGTTTGTGGCTGCAGAATATCACCTACAGAATGTCTACTATGAGGAGCTGTATGTGTTAACCACAACCTTTGAAAGGATGGAGGGCCAGGCTGCTAGAGTCAGTCAAAATATCCGCTTCTACATGTGCTTGCATTCAGTCACTGAAGATTAAAATATCATTCCCAATGCCAGCCATTTGTCTTATTTCCACAGTATTTTAGTAAAAGAGAAAAATCTCCCTGAATTGATTAAATAATGAACTATTTGATTAAAATATGGGTAAAATATGATATGAACATGATAGAACTCCTCGAGTTGATTCATATTCACTACATTTGGGCTAAATCGGACCAATGCTTGAGAATTTATCGCCCGAAAACGTTTGGCGATAAACCTCCACCTAGTATCTGAAATATATAATCGATCTCTTGCAAAATCAACCCAGTTCTTCCTTGCACTAAGATCTAAAATGAATCCATGAAAACGTTCTTGAGTTATGTACAGAAAACCATGGTTATCTTTGATCAAATTAGTGCAATTTTCTAGCTGTTACTACATGTTCTCTCAAAATCATTTGTGGCAGGGTTCAGAGTTGGTTGAACCTTACATCACTCAGAGTTGATACAATCGGCATCACTCACCACACTCCACTTCTTCCTTTGCTTCTGACTACACCAAGTTCACTTGAACATTTCACAAACTTTTGAAATATGCTGGCTGACTGGTCTAAACATCATGACAAACACTCCTCCTATGAATTGTCTTTAGAGGTTAGGAATTACCCAAATAATTCAAACTAATGTCTATACTAATCAGGTATAGAAATGACTGACAGCTTTGACCTCTTTACTGATCACACGCTATGTTCTCCATTGTTGGAAACCGATTAAAGCCCCTTCCAGTGCTCAGTTGCGGAACAATGAAATGTCCTTTCTAAAGATGGAGAAATTCCAATATTCACTTTTGAAATTTTTTTCAGGAAGTGAAAGTCTTTTTTGACATTTTCCAACTCAGAGTAAATGTCTGTCCCGTGGGCGGTGTCACCTCCTCCCCCCCTTATCTCTTTCTTTGTTTTATCGTATTTACTTATTTATCTACAATAAGAATTGATCTTTTCTTTTTCAGTATGGTGTCCTTTTTTTCAACCTTAGCCGGGCCCTGTTTTGAGTTTTTTTCATTCTTTTTGATACAATGAGATACAAGGTGTGGTGATGACATTATTATTATTATTATTAGATTTATTATATATATTTATATATAATTAATATAATGATATTATTCTGTTTTTTTTGACGGAATCTTATTTTTGAAATGTAATTACTCTGTACTTTCCCCGTATTTTTCAATGAAAATATTTTTTTTTTTAAATGACTGACACACTTTTCCGTACTGAATCGGAACCCTGTGTCATGCATGATGAAGCTGATGGAGTTTTCCTCACATGTTTAGGAGGGTCGACTGATACATTTGTGGCCAAAGATAGAAAGAGTCTGTTTTATCTTTATAGACTTCGTCCAGCGATTGCAGAGACGACTCCTCTTTCCAGTGAGTCAAATTGATGAACACTGAGCACCCTCTTCACTTTGGGAACAGATAGTATGCAGAGGTGTTGAAGTAGGTTGAATGAGTTTGAATCTGGTGGCTGGCAGCCATAACAAACACAGCTGTTGCCTTGTCCTGGTGGAAGAGCACTCCTCTCGTCAACGTTTACACCACGCTGCTTATTGATTTTCTCCCTTAATCGTTTCATTAGTTTATAATAAGAAAGTGTGACTCTTTCCCTGGTAGTCCACAAGCTGCACTCTCTCTCACCCCAGAAAACAGAAGCTGGCAGATATCACTGACTTGAGTGTCTTTGGAGGTGGAGATTCCGTGATGTTCCCACTGTTTGGATTGTTTTCATGCCTCTGGTGGATCTGGGTCTCATCAAAGGTTATGAGTCGCTCAAGAAATTTCCATCTCGAAAATGGCAAGATGGTCCTTTGACATGTTGTGCCAAATCCACTTAGAATCAGGCCCAAGGGGTCTCGGGACCCAGCGAGCTGACATCCGAGCTGACTGTGGATCACGTGACGGACACATTCCTGGGAGATTCCCAGTTCTGTGGGAACTGCTGTGTTATTCATCAATAAATCAATCTATCCCGTCATGGATCTTGTCTGAAGACTCATCCACGGTGACAGTGACCTTTCTAGACAGAAGTAGTCTTCCTGGTTAACCCTTCCTCGTTTGAACCCAGTAACCGCCTTATTTGCTTTGATGTAAGAAGGAGCACTCGTCCCTGGTGTGGTCCACAGGTCCTTATGCACCTCCTTGAATGATAAACCTTGGAGACCAAGTTAGAGGATGACCATACAAAGGCTGACAATGTAATTTTTTTCTCAGAAAGTGACAATTTGCACTTTTAAATGACACTTTTATCGAATTATTACAAACTTTTGGTGTCGTCATTCTAAAGAATGGCACCAGAGTCCAAGAACTCAACTGCTTCTACCTCGGGCCACGGACCTATGAATCACCCTTCATACAATAAAAGGTTTGTGCTGTGTTATAATCACCAGTGCCATAATGTGCTTCATTCTTTTTTGATTTCCAAACAATAGACTCTCCTCCGAAGCCCAAAATCCAGTTGCGAGGTAATCTGACGGAGGAGCACTCAGCCACCATAACATGTTCAGCTGACACTCCCTGCCCTCACTCCCCTCCATATCTCACCTGGAATCTCCGAGCAAACTCTCCAAACAAAATGGAGAAGAACACAAATGGAACATTTACAACTACTATCCAGGAGACCATCACTCTCTCGGACCAACATGATGGATCTGAAATCATCTGTTTTGCCAAGTATCCTGTAACAACAAACAATGTGGCGAAAATTGAGGAAGAGATTGAGAAACTGACTCTCAGTGTTTCATGTAAGACGACCAGCGTTTGAGTTTCAGTCAACACCTGAAGATTCAATGAATAAAATAAATCTTTAATCTCCCTAGATGCTCCTAAGCAAACATCAGTTTCCACCAGCCCATCTGGTTTGGTATCTGACCTTCGGGTGAACCTGACCTGCTCCAGCAGAGCCAATCCTCCTGTCAGCTCCTTCGCCTGGTTCAGGAAAAGCAAAGACGAAACCATCAAAGTAGCTGAGGGACAGTTTTACGGTTTTAACACGACGGTTGGAGAAGTTTATTTCTGCGTGGCTACCAATGAGCTTGGCAATCAGAAATCACAAGAAGTCCATCTGAACGGTAAAGGTACATCCAGTCCTACACTGACGCCAGTTGTTAAGACGGAAGTGTTGCATGAAGGGAAATAGTAGTGAGTCTTGACGGTATAGCAAAATAAAATACAAAGTAAAGAGGCTTTAAATGCACAGATAACTAGGCCTATGCTGTCGTCCCCGACGGCCAGGCTATATCCCAGAAAAGTCCTCAACCCTCTTTATTGTAACAGCAATCCTCCTAACTGAAATCGTGAAATTGAATGTTAAGTTATGTCCACAATAATTCCGGCCAAAAACTCTGCCTAGCAGGTAAAATATGAGATATTAGAGTAAAATATGATCTATTAGAGTAAAATATGAGGTATTAGAGTAAATTATCATCTATTAGAGTAAAATATGGGTTAAACAATATAGATCTCCATGACTTCATTCTTATGCACCAAATTTGGACTAAATTGGATCAATGGATGAGAAAAGCCCAAAAGATTAGAGATAAAGCGCCCCCTAGTGTCGGAAATATACTACTTACCTTTCCCAAAATCAATCCAGTCTTCCCATGCACTTAAGTTTATGGAATATAAAGTTTGAAAGTAAAATAGTTTTTGAGGTATATCCAGATAGCAATGTTTTTCCTAAAACAAAGCTCCCCCTAGTGAGTAAAATATGAACTATTAAATGAAAGTACGACACAGAAAACATAGATTTCCTTGAGTCCATTCATATGCACCAAATTTAAACTAAATCAGATAAACGGTGGAGAAACAGAATTCAAAAAGTAAGAAAAGTGAGATTTTCCGTAATGAGCAAAAGCTTTATCACATATCTATCATATATAAAGATCTACTGATATTGTCTTTCTGAGATCATGAAATATAAGTGATCCGACCGCAGAAGTTTTTGTTTCTGCAGGATCAAATGGGCCCATTAGCTTCTATCTATGGGGATCAGTTCTTGGAGGGATCATTTGGGCCATTGCAGCCATCGGTGTGGTTCTTTTCATCTGGTAAGTACCTCAAAAAAATCTCATGGATTTCTTTTCAGGTTATATTGTGCTCGATAGAAAAATAAGATGACAAACATTGGCATGCTGAGCATTATCTACTGTGGTATATAAAAGGTTAGAGTTCATCCGGGTATGAGCTGACCCAAGAGGGATTCATTCACATCTTCAATTCAGCTCTAGCTGTGGATTTTAATACTTTGCATCTTAGTAAGAATGTAAAATTAAAGGCATGATTGTGGAGTTTTCTATAATCAGTAAAATTAGTTATCGGGACCGAACCCGACATTAGCTCTTCCTATTGAGACCAAGCCCGACTTGAACCCAAACATCATTTCGAAACATTTGTCAGAACCAACCTAGTCAAGTTCACATTCTAGAAATCCTGTGGCGGCTGACTTTAAATGTTAGTCATGCTGCAGATAGGCAATTATTCTGATTATGAAACAAATGTAATCAGTACAGCACAGTTACATAATCCTGCTTGACTTTTACAATATTTCTTTAATTTAATTGATCTTAAAAGGCAAGGACCTTTGGGCATATCTACTCTTGTATTGACACACTCTTACTTACTTTCTTGACTTAGAAAGCATCTAAAGTGTAAAAATATAGTTGTTGTTTGTTTATAATTGCCGTTATTGTCATTATGAATACCCTCTTGAATTCTCCAGGTGGATGAAGTCACAACATCGACCTTCACAAAAGACACAGGTGAGAAATGATTTAAATAAACTTTACAGAACTGAAAGTGTATTTCCATGCTTTCCTATTCTACTTACAGAATAGGAAAGTATGGTAGTTTGTGCTGTGCATATGTTTCTAACTGTTCATACTAAATGCACACATCAGATCTAGACCAAACCGGTTCCTCATTAGTGAGCAAGGATCAACAGGAAATGTGGTAAACGTCCTGTTGACAAGAGATATTTAAACTTTCCATGTGGTTTGTGACATCATCCAACTTTTGCAAGCTCAACCAGATATTCCCCTGCATGAAATCAGATTATTGTGTTAAGTACAGTTTGTCAAAGCTGTGGCAGTAATCAGAGTGAAGTCTGATATACAGGAAGCACAAAGAGGATCCACTGCAGTTTTGAGAACCTTGTAATTTTTTATACACTCAAAAAAGGATTTTCTGAATCATCAGCCAAACGTATGTGTCCTAAGAAATCAAAGGACACATATATGTCCTTTGATTTCTTCCTCCTGTAGTTAAGAAGTGTGGCCGTAGATGTGAGTTTTTTTTTAAAAAAGGGTTACCTTTTTAAGAAAATATTATTATTAATTATTATTTTTATTTTAAAAAGATGACTTTAAAAGTTTTAATCCACTTTTTAATGTTATTTTGAGCTAAATATGGCAAAGAAAAAAGGATTTATTGTATTAAGCATGGCACATAACCAACTCATCATAAATCTCACAAAATGTTAGTTATTTGGCGTGACTTAAATTTGTTTATTTTGTCCTACGTGAACAAACCTAAGATAAACTTCAGATGCATTTTGGATTTTACGATTCACTCAAAACTGATAAGTTGTTTCAAATCAGTCACATTCTGTTGATCCCACAAGTTTCACATTTAGGTCACACCTGTTAATACGGGCAGAGTTTAAAAAGCTGAACTACTAATTAAAATGGAATATAAGTGCATAAATTGAAAAGATGGAATAGATCGCTAAAGAGTCTGCCGGTCAGGAACCAGCCAGAGTGGCAGAGAAAGAAGACCTCCAGTATGCAGAGATCGATTTCTCCATGCAGAGAAGCAAACCATCCTCGGCCTCAGCACCGCACCGTGGGCCTGAGCAGCACACAGTGTACTCACAGGTCCGAGTGCCCTGTACAGCAAACAGAACAACACAGACCCCTGAGAGCCCGCAGACCATCTGCAATCAAGTGAAGGAAGAATGAATGTATTTATATACCTTATTTAAACAACTTTGTTTTTCAAATATTACATTATAAATGATCCGTCATATTTCACACGGACTTTTTGTCTTTATTAGTCTTATGTATTGTGATTATATAAATCAGGATGACTTGCCTTCTTGTAAATTGTTCTTAGATTGGTAGTTTTCTGTACGACTTAAGACTGGAGTCAAATTCTTTCTATTTCATTTCATCAATGAAGCAATTCTGACTCACATGTGGCTGATTTGCTCTGCATCGTTTTCACTGATTTTGAATGGATTTGTCACTTTAAATGCAACAAATGTATGTTATGGGTGAAAGGCTGAGTTTGTTTTGATGTAGTAAATTTGCTGCATGTATTTTGTGTAAAATAAAAGGTTTGACACAGCAGCATTTTGAACGAACAAGTTGCAATTGGTGCATTAACATGAGCAAAATCATGACTTTACTGACTTTTGGATTCCCTCTGTTGTTGTCGACTAACTCTCCAAATCAGTTGTCTTAGTGTGTGAAAAAATAATTCAGTTTGCAATGTGGCAGTTTCTCAAGGTGAAAAAAAAAACAGCCCAACAATAGCATCGGAAGTGGTTCTTTTTTTGAAGAAATAAGGAAATACATGAAGACTGTACGGGAAATGATTCATGTTTTGTCGGATGATGAGACCAATACTAAGAATAGAATAGAATAGAAAAGAGCGCCTTTATTGTCATTGTAGTATGAGGTATTTATTGTCACATGGTACAACTAAGTAAAGAGCACTTTCTCTTTAGGTAAGACATCAGAACATAAAAAAGGAAGTGGTCACAATTTTGTCAAGCCCACCAGGCTTTCTGACTTAACATACCCCGATGGGCATGTGGGCCTGTGTTTCTCTTTTCTATTCTATTCTATTCTATTCTGCTCTTAGTATTGATCTCATCATCAGAAAAAACATGAATCATTTCCTGTACAGTCTTAATGTATTTCCTTATTTCTTCAAAGAACCACTTCCGATGCTATTGGTGGGCTGTTTTTTTTCACCTTGAGAAACTGCCACATTTGAAAGTGAATTATTTTTTCATACACTAAGATAACTGATTGTGGGAGTTAGTCGACAGCAACAGAGGGAATCCAAAAGTAAACGACGCAGAGCAAAGAATTAGAATTTGAATGCAAACATCTGTCAGTGTGTGTGGCTGCATTGTTCCAGTGAAAGCCCAATACTTTAAATCTAGTCTTCTTCAAAAAAGATGATTTTTCATTGATATATTCATGCATGCACATAAGAGAAGAAATAGAATTGGATGCAGAATGTCAACCGATCATTAGTTTTCTTAATTTGGATCAGTGGAAACCTCTGTGGTTGTGGCTCGCCGTCTTAAACAGCATCTTTTAGAAAAGCTTCTACTATAACTACATGTGCTTGTATGTGCGTACGCAAATAAATGATGTTACTATTGTCGGCTGTGGATTCTAAAGCGGAAAAAGTCTTTTAAGCAATTTTCACATAATGTTGCATCATCAGAAAATGCGGGGCGGCCTGAAAACTTCTGCACTGTAGAATCTCCCCCACGTGAGGCGGTGTGTGTGTCATCCTCCGATCCTCTGTCAGAAGCCTGGGGGTTGGAGGGTTGGGCTTGCAACTCCATGTAATTACATAAAATATGTTAAATCTACCCTTATTTTGGTTTAACCAGACTGCCAGGAACTCTGGCTGTGTTTTATTTTAACTCATGTCCAGATCTCTCCTTCAGGCTGGACTTTTCCAGTCACTGATACGATTTCTATATGTCAACCTCTTCCTCTGTCTGCCGGCGGTACAGCCCATGTAAAGGGTTTGTTCTTCCATGATACAGCCTCTTCGTCTTCATCACCCTCCGTCTCCTGCTGCCCAAGGAACTCTCTGAGCAATCCGTCTTTCTAATGAATTTTTGGATTCCTCGTTTCATCCTGGACACTGAGATATGGCACAAAGGTTGTTGGGACCCTCCTGGTCGGAACAAGCCTCCAGTAAGGGTCCCGAGTCTGGACTTCCATGCTACATAGCTTATCTCGGAATATGAGTGAGAGTAAAATACGTAGAACGGCACCACCTCATGTGTTTCCTGGATTTACAAGATCTAGGTCAGATGTTGAGGGACCCGGATTATTAAAAGAAAAGCACAGACGGCCAAAGCCTGAGAACACTAAATATTGTAAATATTAGTTCAAATACATTTTCAAACTTAATCCCACCACAGCATATCCCATATTTCCTTTTCATTCATTTGAATTACTTCAAGAAAAAAAGAATTTGAGAAACAGCGTTTCTGTATTTGCAGACATTTATTCATTGCACTGTAATAAAAACCTCGGCATGCATCTTCTAAAATGCCCAGTAATCTCAGTTGCATTCATTGGTCCAACATTTCACATATTGTGTGTAAACATCACCGGAAATCATACAGTTCAATTACAAACATTAGTGGAGAGATGGTTCATGCAGAGTCAACTTGCTGCAATGGTTTAAGTGGTTGATGGAATTCTGGTTTAAAAAAAAAAAGAAGAAACTATTTAAGATAACGGTAATTTATTTTTATGAGACTCATTGTTGTATATAAAGAACTGGATCTAATTTTCACCTAAAACCTTTCCATGAGTAAAAATATCACAATGACATCATCTCTTCTTTGGGCTTAGCTTGTAAACATAAGCGGTTGAGCTTCTCACTGGGCCATGTTGATTGTGCTTTGGTACCGTGACGAGTCCCGTGAGTGGATGGAGGTCGTGACATTCGCCTCCTCCACATAAGTTAAGGCAGCTTTGTCAAAGCCAACATTCACACAGAGATTCAAATCGCTCTCCTAACACCAATCGAGCACCTGTGTCGTAGCTTTAGTGAGTAGGAGAGTCCAAAAATGTGCATTACATATCATTAGCTTCTCTGCAAATTCCACAAGTGACATTTAATTTCTAACAGACTCCTCTTCATAAAAGTGAAGCACCGGAGTATCTGAATGTGTTTACATCCGCAGAGAAGGTTAAACGTCAGCCCGGTTAACTACCTTCGGTCATTTCTTAACACAAATCATGATCCAGCAGCAAAGAGTTGTCTTACAGGATAACTATAAATACTATGTGTAAAACCAGGTTTCCTTTAAGTGTCACCCGTCTAATCTCGGTTTTCATGTTTACGTGGAAAAAGCCTAACTGTATTTGTAGCTAAGCTGATTATAAAACTAAGTTCTCTGTGAATGTAAACCCAGCTGGTGACTGATTGCACCCCAATCATCTGAATCCTGAGGAATCAGTGACTGCCTCCCTGTCCCTGGAGGACCTCTCTGTCACTACGGGTTTCAGTTGTGTACTCTTTCTTCTAGTGCCTTCAGCTCAGCCTCCACCTGATTGGGCAGATCGGCGCCGACCTGCTGAGTGAAGTAAGCTCTCAATTCCTTTGTCTCCTTCTGCCAGAAATGTTTGGGAACGTCAAACAGGGCGCCCATATCCACGCTGCTGCTCAGACCCTGAGTGTCGATGCTGCCATCCTCTGGTAGCCAGCCGATAATGCTCTTCTTGGCCACCTCGTCTTCCCTCTGCCGGCTGCATCGCTTGAAGATCCACTCCAGAACGCGGGCGTTTTCCCCGAAGCCGGGCCAGAGGAAGGCGCCGGACGCAGGATCCTTCCTGAACCAGTTGACGTGGAAGATCTTGGGCAGCTGAGTGGGGGCCTTTCGGCTCTCCATGCTCAGCCAGTGAGCGAGGTAGTCACCAAAGTTGTAACCAAAGAAGGGCCGCATGGCAAAGGGGTCGTGCATGATGACCTTGCCTGAAGAGAAACATTAAATTCTTTGAGATAATAGAAAGAACAAATCTTAAACGCCACAGCTACAGAAGGAGTATTTATTAGTGCTGGATAATACCTTTAGTTAAGTACTTTTTAGATTAGTACAGACGTTTGTTTGGAAGAGTGAGAGTCAGAGCTTTTGAATAATAATGTTCTGTTCAGCCCAAAACCTTTTTTGCTGGGCTAAAAAAAGTATTTGTAAAGACTTTCAATACACCGCTGTGCCATTAGTGTCTGATTTATTTATTCTTACATGCAGTGGTAGAGAGTAACTAAGTACATTTACCAAAGTACACATTTGAGTTACTTCTACTTGCTCTGAGTACTTCTATTTTAGGCCAATTCAACTTGTACTCCACTGCATTTCAGGTGGAAATATTCTAATTTCTACTCGACTACATTTGTCCGACAGCTGCAGCAACAAGTTACTTTTTTAACTCTAAACGTTCTCAAAATACGCTGATCTTAAACCTCTGCTGCTTTGAAAAGTTGACTCCAGAGATATGTGGTTCTCACAGAACGGTGACGGCAAACCGAAAAATGATAAATCGTCCTAGAGTTTACACTCAACAGTAAAAAGTAATTGGATTACTTCATGTTTAACATCTACAGCAGTAACATAAGCCAACAATTTAATACAGAAGCAATTTTTATCCAAACATAGCAGTAAAACACAGAGGGACCAATATGTATATATACATATTTTATATCTTTATAACTTGTAGTGGAGTACTTTCATTGTAGTATTAGAACTTTAACTCAAGTAAAGGATCTGAATCCGCATCCATCGCTGCTCTTTCACATCTGAGTGATGACACAATTTCTAAAAACACTTCAATCAAACCTAAAACATCTCAGTCTGTAAATCAGTACAAATGTATGTGACAGAATTTAGGCAAGAGGAAAATCAGAGCAGACTCTGTACCTTTGTGCTCGGCAGCTGCCGTGGCCTCTGACCTCATGGCGGCACCAACAAAGACTCCGTGTTTCCAGTTGAAAGACTCGTAGACCAGAGGAACTCCTGACAAGATCAACGTTTCATTATGTTCAGTCAGCAGCGACCCGTGTGGAACTTCTAATTGCCTCCGTAAAGGAGGTCGTGTATTCATCCTTCAATATGTTGGCTGTGTTTTCAGCAGAATTACTGAGAAGGTCAGTCAACAAAGACTACTGAAATTATTTCCATAAAAAAATGAGGACAGGAAGTCATTCAATTTTGGTGTGTCTCCAGAATTAACAGGTTAAATTTTGTTTTTAGCTTCCCTTTCTGGTCATTTAAGTTATTTCCCTCTGGGTTGGTCACACCACACATGAATCCATACATATATACAGAGATAGAGAAAGTTCTTGATGTGTGGAAGTGAAAGCAAAACCAACCTTCTGGTCTCCTGCCTCCAAAGATGATGGCGTCGATGGGAACGCCCTCTTCACTCTCCCAATGCGGGTCAATGATAGGACACTGGCCCGCTGGGGCGCAGAAGCGTGAGTTGGGGTGGGCACACGGACCGGAGCTTCCTGTGGACAGAGAGGAAAGAACAGTTTACTCTTAACTGCAGAGCTCTGTAAACATCTGCATACCATGTCTGACGACAGTACAGTAAAGATTAGCTCAACACTAAATGACAGTTTATTTTCGGCCGGTTTACTTCATTTGTTAGTTTTTTTTTATTCAGAGAAGCATTTGGTCTATGTCTCAGTAACTGAGACTTTTCTTTAATTATCTGAATCCTTACTTAAAAAATGATTTTCTTCTTCTTCCTTTGATTGCTTTACTGTGAAGAACGACGTATGTTTGGCTCCGTTGTTCTTCTTGACCCCAGGTCAAGAAGAACAACGGGTGCCTCTAATTCTCCTCCATGTTTTACAGTCAACTCAGCTGATGAAGATGGAGTGAAGATGAAGACTAATGGTCAGGAATATCATCAAACATAGGTTTTATTATACTCTTTCTAAGCTTCAGAAGATGGGCATGATCACTAAGAACTTGTGCTGGACAGCCAGGCAGCGGCTCATGGAGCTCTTGATTCGCTTAGCAGCTAACTGGTGTACGGGTGGAGCAGGGAGTTTAAATGTGATCATCTACATGTAACTGTTCGTAACCAGGATCGTTACTGAGATTCAAATTTGATGAATTGTGCGGCCCTTGTGCACATACACTGAGAATTGACTTTGCTCTGGAAATGAAAAAATAATCACCTATTCAGATTCTGGACTGAAAGGTCCAGTGTATACAATTTGGCAAGCTCTCCTCCTATCATTGAGCATAGCCGGGAACGGGTACTCTGAAATCAACTCAACGGGCCACTAACGGCGGCTGGTTCTGGAGCGATCGGTTCCCGGGAGGAGAGTACGTGCTCTCTGCCAACGATCTCGAGGAAGGGGTTAGATTCGGGCGGAGATAGGGCGCTCTGAAACTAATGGCCAATGCCACCAACCTCCTTCCCAGTGCGGCTGCTGGGAAGGAGTCTGGGGGCACAGAGCCGAGTTGAATCACATGGGCTGCCGGGGGATTCTACAGCTAACGTAATACTCTAAACCTTTTTGGAAAAGAGCTTTTCCAAAAAAAAATATTCTAAAATATAGTACACACAATTTGGATATAGTGGATATTATTTCATTCAAACAGATACCCCTAAATATTCCCTGAACGTTACACACTGGAGCTCTAAAGAGGGAGAAGGAGAAGATAAAAACTTGAGAACTTTAAAAGGATAACTGATCAATTTGTGATTAAAAACCATATCATACACACATCATTCAAAGTGCAACTTTTATTAAACATCTTCAAAAATGTCTGGAGGGGAACTTCAAAATTTGATATACACATACTTTGGTCCAGGGCCCATAAAAACTGATCAGGTCTTACCTTGTTTCCAAGTTTTGCCGTGCCAGTCTGTGAGTGTGACCCCCTTAGCAGGAGGGTCCAGGCCCTCCCACCACACTCCTCCATCGCTGGTCTCACCAACATTGGTGAACACAGTGTTTTTTGCAATGGTGGCCATGGCATAGGGGTTGGTTTTGTCTGAGGTGCCAGGTGCCACTCCAAAGAACCCATTCTCTGGGTTGAT
This sequence comes from Lophius americanus, assembly GCA_037951165.1. Lineage (NCBI taxonomy): Eukaryota > Metazoa > Chordata > Actinopteri > Lophiiformes > Lophiidae > Lophius > Lophius americanus. The sequence goes on along the minus strand of JBBDHG010000011.1, from coordinate 11,861,674 downwards.
GGCTCTCAGTTTACCTTCAGACACAGACAGGATAAGGATTTACTCCATTGTATGGAAAATTGATTCCGTATGTGTGAGCATTCCTCCCTCCTCTCACCTTGGCTATCGAACTTCATCCATGCAATGTCGTCGCCCACGCACTCAACCTTCCAGCCTGGCATAGATGGTTTCATCATGGCCAAGTTAGTTTTTCCACAGGCACTTGGAAAAGCTGCTGCTACATAACGCTTCACTCCCTGAGGGTTGGTGATACCCAGGATCTGAGGAGAAGAGAGAGCAGTGTACAAAAATGCAAAATATTAATGCAAAAAATAAATAAAATAAGTTAAATAAATTTTTAGTTAAATAAATAAAAATAAATAAAATGCAAAAAATTTAGCACTTTGAGATTTGATTCAAATGTAAAATGCATTATAAATTAAATGTATTATTATTATTTATAAATAACAATTGTACAACTGCCCATTGGATAGATATCAAGAAAGAACTTATAAATTTACTTAGTTCCCCTTTTTCTCTGACAACGTTACTATTCATATAAACGCCTTGCACTCCCTCTCTAGAACATGTGTTGTCTACAATGTCATTAAAGCTGGGCATGATGTGAAGAAGTTTTTTTTCCAAATTCCTTTGAAGAAGGGACTGTGAAATCTTTCAGTGACCTGAGGTCAGAATGTAACATTCCAAAACAGGATTTTTACAAATATCTGGAAATCTGTCATCCAATAACAGATGTAGCAAAATCAGGCAACTGTGAATGGGGTTGAAGAGTATTGAAAAAAATCACAGGAACTCCAGGGGGCATTGAGGGGGGGGGGGTCTATTTGATATGTGAAGATCTGCTATTAAATCATAGTTGCTCCTTTACTCCACTTAACAATGTATGATAAAACAATCTGGGTTGAAAACAATTGTAACAGCAACAAACAAGAATCGTAAGAGTTATGTTTCAAGGATGCTTTACTCACCAACATGTGTTCGGCCAGCCAGCCTTCATCCTTGGCAATACGGGAGGCGATTCGGAGGGCGAAGCATTTCTTTCCCAGGAGAGAGTTTCCTCCGTAGCCACTACCGAAGGACATGATCTGTCTGGCATCTGGCAGGTGAGATATCAGCACTTTCTCCGGGTTACATGGCCATGAGTTGACCAGAGGGGCTGCAGACCACACAAAGAGACTGAAGGTTTGAATTGTCTATTACATTTTCATCTTCTTCAGTTTGTGTTTTTGTCTTCATCTGTTTTAAATGTGTTCTTCAGAATTGCTTTATAAATAAGAATGATGATGGAGGGGATGAGAGATGGATGGAAAGACAGGAGGAAGGAAGGAAGGGAGGGAGGAAGGGAAGGAAGGAAGGAAGGAAGGAAGGAAGGAAGGAAGGAAGGAAGGAAGGAAGGAAGGAAGGAAGGAAGGAAGGAAGGAAGGAAGGAAGGAAGGAAGGAAGGAAGGAAGGAAGGAAGGAAGGAAGGAAGGAAGGAAGGAAGGAAGGAAGGAAGGACGGACGGACGGACGGACGGACAGGTGTAAGGAAGTGAGAATAGAGGGGCCACTTTTAATGGTGGCGAAGGTTAGTATTTTGGATTTGGTACCTTTGAGAGGGAAAGGTCGTCCTACAGTGTGCTGACAGCGGACAAAGTCCACGCCTTCAGCCAGTTTGTTCAGGACAGGAGTGCCCATGCGTGTCATGATTCCCATACTGGCCACAACGTACGGCGAGTCCGTCACCTATATAGGCAACAAATCAATTATCAGCCTGACATGTTGAGTAAAACATTGCTCCAGTGATTTAGAATAATAAACTGTCTGATTAATTACTCTGATAAATTAAAGCATTAAAGCATAATTATGTTCATACAGTAGTGCTATTGCCTTATTGCAAAATGTGTTCACGTGTGGAGGAGCACGATCCCGTACCTGAACGCCATACTTAGACAGGGCTGAGCCTACAGGACCCATACTGAAGGGAATCACATACATGGTCCGACCTAGAAAGAGGACATAGAGCATAAACATCACATTTATTGACTACTTATTTTGAACAAAAGATGACACATATAAAGTTTGAAAAACACTGGCACATTCTCAAAACCAGTAGCAATAAGCAGCCACATTTGTACACAAATAAAATATCGGGCCATGCGAGAAACATTCCTCTCATGCTCTGCGTCTCCTTGACTAGTGGCGGGGATTTGTAGGACCTTAAGAATTCCCTTTTTCTTGAGAAACACTAAATATAATCAGAGATTTTGACTGTTTACGATACATATACCTCAGTACTTAAAAAAATATACTTATATTGCAATACATTCATTATTAATAAAATAATAAACTGTCCAATATTTACATGTAATTTCATTTTCTTGTCAATACATCTGTCTGGTAGGAAAAAAGACTGCATTAAAAACTACAGTAGTGTGTCAGTGTGTCAGTGCTTCAGCCGGCAAGTTGGCCGAACAGGCCGATGAGTGTGAGGTTTGGCAACAATGTGGCCCACAGTCAGAAGACTTAAACGGCAGCTAGTAAGTGTTAGCAGCTGACTTGAAGAAAAAAAATCAAATGAAAATGACTTCAAACTGGGAAGACAGTACGACAACCAGGAGCTCGTCCAAGCAGCAGACGAGATAATTTTCCATGTGTTTCTGTTACCATGTTATTTCATTGTTTACAAAATGTCGCTTGATGCATATATGAAACACCTCCTATACTTTGGAAATGCCAGCTCAATATTTAAAACCACACACTCTAGTAGAATTATAGTTTGATCACTGTAATCTTAAAACAGTGTGGTAGAGAAGCTTCAGCACTGCTGTGCAATCTCTGTGTAGAAAGAGCTAGATTTAAAACCTCCTGTAATTCTTCTGTTTCTGCCAACCTCTAGATGTTTAACTTGAATCTTAGTGGAGATGGAAGTGAATACCAGTTCCCAGTCTGGTGTTAAGTTACCCTTTAAAGATATGATGTCCCATTTTTGTTCTTGTTGAAATTTAAAATGGTTGGTTAATGTTCAGATAAAAATATTCCAAGTTGAAAACATCTCCTGGCAAAAAGACGCTAACATCATACCTGCCATGCATCCGGGAAACCGCTCCTCTCTGGCTATCTGCCAGTCATGCTCACTCATCCAGCTGCCCAGCTGGCTCTTCACTCCTCCAGCAGGGATGGGGATGGTGTCCCTCTGGTTCTTGGTCACAATCACAGTTTTGCTTTCCACCCGAGCCACGTCCTTTGGGTCTGTGCGTGCCAACCAACTGAGGAGAAGCAGCGGGCAGCGCATTATGCACAGAAACCGAGGAGATTAAGAAAACATTTAAATCAAAGCATTAAAAGCAACACACGGAGGTGTGCAGGTCCTTACCAATTCTCATATTTGGAGAGCCTCTTGACCATGCCTTCCTTTTCCAGACCCCACAGGATACCGGCGGTTTCTTCCGGCGTCCCCGTCACCACGTGCACATTGGCGGGCTTACACTCATCCACTGCTCCCTTCACAAAATCAGCCACAGCTGGGGGAAGTGAAGGGATGGAGGCCAGGGACCGAACTCCAACTCTCGCCCCGACGCCACCATGTCTGATGGAGAACGGGCATTCATGTCATGTCAACATTTTTGCAACCACAACAAATTAAAAATCTACACTGACAGACCAATTTTGAGAGGATTTTATCACAGACAAACTATCTTTATATACTGAAACGGTAACTTTAACAGATACTGAACCATTTATTGGTCAGGAGAAGATTTGCTATTTCGGATTCTTTCTTCTTCTTCCCACTGTTCTCTTTCAGGGTCGCCAAAGCAGATCATCTGTTTCCATCCATAGTTATCCGGTTTGAGAATCAGTCTCCACATATATATGGCATAGGTTTTAATGCCAGAAGCCTGTCGCGAACTTCCACATTTATCCAGGCTTGGAACAACGCCGGTTTGTACGCTGGTTTCGGACTTTCGGCTGTTTCTTTTGAGTCATTGTGTGAGGAAGTCTTTTAATTTATATTTTAAACGCCCTAACACTGAGCTGAGTCACCCTTTTCTCAAAAAGAAAATACTGACAAGTAAGACAACTTTCCTTAACGAGTGCATTCATGTGTTAGGAATTTTCCTGAAAGACCTGCCACACAAGAAATGGATGCATAAAATCAGACGGTCCTGTGGCCTATAATCTACGTAATCCTAAGAATTCCGTCTGACAGTTAAGTTTGTATCACCAGCAGAAAGTCAGACAGGTTTTGGGTGAGTGTTAATCCCCGCCAAGGTTGTCCCTTGTTTCTAATCCTGTTCTTGATATTCATGATCAGGATCTGAAGGTGCACATAAGGTAAAGAGAGTGTTTGCTGATGTGGTGGTTCTGTTGTCTTAATCCGTACGTGATATTCAGCGCTTCACTGGAGCGGTTTGCAGATACGTAGGAAAGCAGGTGGAATGAGAGTCAGCACCTCCAAATCTGAGGCCATGATTCTCTGTCGGAAAATGGTGGATAGTCCCCCCTGGGCCCGGGCGGAATTGATGCCTCAGGAGTTTGAGTATCTTGGTGTCTTGTTTACGGGTCATGGAAAAATGGACCGCGGGTTGGCGGGTGGTACGGTGCTGCATTAACAGTAATACGGGTATTGTATCAGTATGGTGTGGTGACAGAGAAGAAGCTGAGTCGTACGGCAAAGCTCTCAATTTACCAGCCCATCTACGTGCCAACCCTCATGAGGTCGTGGGACGTTTGGAGTACACCTCTAAACCTGCTGCCAACGCGAACTGACCCCGAACCAGTGGGATAAAATGGATGTAGAGCCCGCTACACAAGCTGTTGAACACATGACTGTGTGTAAATGCGCCTCCTGTCTGATGTCTGTCTGGCCAGTAGTCTGACAATTGAGTTAACAGTGCGTGTGTGCGTCTTATTATCAGTCAGTGGAAAATGTGCATAACCCTGAATAACCTCTTCAGACAAATATGAAATTACTTGAACAAAAAGCGAGAGACACTGTGAATAAACATTTAAGCCCAGGTGCTTTAAAACTAGGTTCAACCATAAAGGGACCAATAAACTTCTCCAAGTCAGTAACCCAGTTAACCCGACTTACTCAGGCACACACACTTTCACTTGTGTATACATACAAATGTGCAGATCTGCTCTGGAGCATACAAACGGCACGAGCAGCAAGCATGCAGAGAGCCTACAAGCAAGAGCAGAGGTAACTTGTTACTAAGAGGGCAAAGAGCTGACGACAGTCTGATGTGCCAGAGTCCAAACTCCCTCTGAACAGGTTAACGGTAAGATGCCAGCTGTTTAACCATTGCTGTGGGCAAAATTAATGATGAACTGACTCTACTCTGCGCTCCGTCTTCTCACTGTCAAAAGATCTCAACTGTTTAAATGTTGACGTGTCATTTTTGCCAACCAAAACCTTTTTCTATGGAGACCAAAATTTTGAGTGAGTATGACCAACAAGTAGGTTTAACATCTCAGTCTAACCTACCTGACTGTGAAGTCCCTTTAACAGAATACCATCAGAAAGTTCTCAGGACTGAAATGTGTAACCAAATTATTGCACTGTTGTAAAAAAAAAAAAGAAAGAAAATGGTCTAGATTTATTTAAAAGTAACATCAACATCAGAAAACACAAGAATTACATATCAATCAATAACAATTCCTAAGGAAGGATTAATAGCTGCTATATATTTGTATGTTGTGAGCATTTGAATTTTTTGAGATCTTAGGCAGATTGTTTGTTTTTTTCCATTTTGATAATATGATTTACATTTAAAACCAGTTCAAGTCGAGTTAAATAAGACTGAAGGACTTCAAAGGCGGACTGAAGAAGTTTAAGAGTTTGAACAACTGATAACTGTATCATCTGCATAACAGTGGAAAGAATGTTTGTTTGTGCATGATAATGTCATTTTTTGTTTGGTTGTGTAAAGTTTATTCGTTGTTAACGTTTTATTCTGAGACATATAAGCGCACGAACCGGAAGTTAATCGAGGTTAAACAAAATATCAGGAAAGGTTTTTCTTTTTCATTTGTTTTATTCACTAAATGAAGCATTGAAAAGGCGCGTCTGGGGTGTATCACTTATAAGTGTGCTTCGTAAACGCTTTTTTTTCACGGTTTCCTTTCGGAACTATAACGATTCTGCATCATTTAATCTTAACATAAGCCGTAGCAAAGCCAGCGCAATGTACTTTCCTCCCACAGCCAATAACGAGCTGGAGGTGAGCAAAAGAGACAGCAGAAAAGCTGTTTGCCCCTTTGAAAAATAAAAATAAAAAAGACCAGATGAATCAAGAAGGAAACTCTTTTGATGCAGGTGAGAACGAGATGAATCCAACCCACTGCATTGAGCATTAGCTGCAAAATTAGGTTCACATTTTGAGGTGTGGAAGTTTTTTTGCTGAAGGGCAAACAAATGTGCATTGCATGCAATGTTTTTTCACAGCAGCAAAACCGCATACGTTTAAATTCACAATAAAAATCAACACAAAGTACTCGTCTTGTGTCACAGTGGGGTAAAATAAACAAGTCGCTTAAATCCATGCACTCCATTCCATGTTCCAACTCTCTGTCACGAAAAAGGGTTCACATTCTGAGGTGGCGCTGTCACGATCCATGCCTGTCTCTTTAAGAAGGTGACCTGTTGTGGTATTTTATCCCTCTGACGTGTGGGATTATGGGAGTTGTAGTTAAGTGTATAATCAGCTGTCTGAGAGCATGCTGGACAACTTCCTGCCTATTAGAAAGGGTTTTTTTTGTCACCTGGAGCCACTTGATGTACAACAACATTAAAAAAGAATCATGGAGAGAATACTGATATCAATTCTGAGCAACAGATTGCAATTCTCAGTTGAGCTAGAGGAGACGAGACCTACTCAGAAAGGTATGCGATCTAGGACCACATACTAAAGTAAATCAAATGTGACTTTTGACAATGACTCTCCTTTGAGGTAATCAGCTCTTTGAAGCTGCAAATAATTACAGTGGTGTTCCGAACAGCGCTAGCATACTTAAATTCACCCATCCACTATTTTCTGCAACAGCTTATCTTGCGTTTAGTTGTGGGGGCTTGAGCCTATCCCATTGGGCAAGCCGCATGTTCATCACAGGGCAACCATTATACCAACAACACGCCAATATGCTCCCTAAAAGTTACACAATGCTTTTTAACAGTGGTAATGTTTATCATATTTGCCATTTTTGACAAGAATTTTGGAATGCTAACGTTGGCCACACCCCAAAACAAAAAGGAAGGATGACGCTAGTAGACGTTTCAAGATTTTGTGGGTATTTTCAAAGTTATTATCACTCGTAAATAAATGTCGGCAATAAATTTCAAGGGGGAATCTACTCGAGACCACAGCTATTAATATCACGGTGGCGGCAGAACTCAAAACTGCATTGATAATCATATCTCCACCCACCTTGTAGCTATCACATCACCTGACAAATTCTCATTTTCGCCAATTTTTGTAACCAGATATAAATGCATGAGTATCTGAAGGGGGACTAAAATATCAATCTTATCTATGTATAAAACCTCCTTAAACTGACCTTTAGTCACAGTAGATAAAGAAATCAAAAGAACTTTGTCACGGTTATCTGTGAGATTTTAGAGGATGTAGTCTGATGAATCAGCTGCAGTCCCTGCAGATTTAACACCCACGCTCACATTCATCCATCATTTCATAATAATTATTACAGAAATTCCTGTTGAGAATTATTAGTGTTAAAAATATGTGCTGACTGCCTTTGAAATTCACAAACAGAAACTACGGCTCTCTTGATTATTCTCTTTTGCTACCAGGAGCATAATGGGTGGCTGGAGACGGACATTGAAAATGAACAACGCCTGAACTGGATTAGCAGCTTTGTATCTCTGCCTTTGCACGAAAATGCTGCAGTATTTGACATCCAGAAGAGACCATTAACCTTTGGTCCAAATAGCCCCTGCAGTCTTCCTCTCACGCTTTTGTCTCTACCTCCCCATTCTTCAACCCATCCCCCACTTATTTATAAGGACAAGCATGCCTTCAGCAGATTTATCCTAAATGTGACAACCCCGCAGCACTGAAACAAGGAGCACCATCATCTACTATATAGTCATTTTAAGTTTGGGATCAGATTGATCTAAGTGCGAAGCATTGGATGTCAAGGAATTGATATTGTCTTCACTCCCATGGCTTGAAGTTTTGTGTCAAACTACCTCCCAAATCAGCTAGCCAATCCTCAAACACCACAGACGCACGCCTACAATTCCCCCTCACGTGGATCCTGATTAGGGGGGTAGAGTCTGCATCCAGCAGAGACAAGCGGACGTATCACTCAAAGCATGGATCATGCGCTCCATGCACAATCTTCTCCTCACACTAGTTGGAGAAAGTAAACATTTAATCGTGAACCATGCACCAGGACATTAACAAAGAAGAATGAAGACTAATTCAGAAATACGAGTCACCCTGTCACAACGCACACGCAAGATGCAACATGTCACTCACATGCATCTTTAATGGTAAAACAAAGACCTGGAGCGCTCACACTGATGATAAAGACACAAACGGATTTTACTGCTTCATAGAAAGTGGTGGACTTTATCCCAACGAGGAGGTTCTCAGGATTATATGTCCTGTGGATGAAAAAAGTTAAATGAGCTTCATTAAACTGCATAATAATAATAATAATTATGCAATCCAAAGCAGGAAAACTGGGAATGTGTAAATAATACAGCCATTGGGCCTGAGAAAGAGTTCCAGCTTAAAAGAGAGAAGGTTTTCCCAAAGTGATTTAACAAGGAATCACTAATAGTACACAACTTAATCCCACCAAATACACAGAATTAAGACATGATGCATCTTCCTCTTTTCTTGTACAGGTTATGTCAAAAAAGCCGCCCACACCCTCCTCGGGCAGCAGGGCTAAGGCAACTGATCAAAAAGACTCAAGAAGCTCTTCAGGAGAGCTGGTGGGAAGAGGACCTGGAGTCGTTGGAGGTATCAGAGAGGAAGTTTATGGACAATGCCTGGGATCACCTGCTGCCACACTGGAGTCCCACCAGAGCACCTCAGTGCTGAAAGATCATCACTGACCACCACAGGAGCTATAATCTTTGAGTGGCTGTTTAATTTCTACCCATACTGCAGGAGGGACAGAAGATATCATGTGCAATATTACCTTTAGTTATTATTTCAAAGGCTTAATATTACTTTTTATATTATATTGCATCCATTATCATGTGCAATATTACTCTACAGTATTTTCATGTACAACAATAAGCTCATTATTGTTATTCTCAGGGACTGATTTCCTTCTTATACACTTTTTGGTTTTTTTTGGGTCACATCGCTCATGCAGTGCTTATCCCCACCTTGTTTTTTGTTCCTGAAGTTTTAATCCATTTCACGCATCAACTGTTTTTAATTAAGTATCCTGATTTACATTTGACCTGTTCTTACTGACATTTTGAAACAGAGTGAAACAAAATAAGTTATTGTAAAACCGCCTCTTAATCAAGGAAACCATTTAAAAAATAGTTTCAGAAGTGGGTTCAATGTTGCTCCTTGGGTCTATTTCTACTAATCATTAAAGCAGTAAAAAAAAACAAGTATAAAAGAGAGTGTGACCTTTATACTACACAATGAGTACTTTTAGTTTGATACTTAAAGTATATTTTGATGGTGATGCATACTTTTACTAAAGTCAAGTTTTGAATACAGGACCTTTAATGGTAGTTGAGTATTTTCACAGCGTAGTATTGGTACTTTTACTCAAGGAAAGAATCTGAATAATTCATAACCCACTGCTGAAAAGAAAGAACTTCAGGACTTCATGAATAAAAACGAGGTATAAAGTTTCATGAGGAACTTTCATTTCAACATTAATTTCAGTTAAATTTGTATCTTTAATATCTTGTTTACAGTTCTTATTTATCATGGTCACAGTCTCGCTCAGATACATTAACTTTCAAAGTAACAGTACATTTACTCAAGTACTGTACTTCAATACAAATTCAACGTACATCTACATAAAAATGAAATGTTTGTTTTCCTTTTTATACTACATTATACTTGGAAACTCTGTTTGTCCATCTGTGTTGATGTAAAAGGTTTGTGATAATCTGAATAACTTGTTTTTATCTCTTTAAAGTTAAAGAAAATTCTAATAATCTTTATACTGAATTTAAAAAAATGAATTCTTGGAGTACCTACAAAACGTCATAAAGCTGAAACACTACTACTCAAAGGCACATTACTACTCACCAGCACATTAGGTAAATCAGACACACTAACTTTCACAAAAACACAATTTAAACGACGCAAAACACACACACACACACACAGTCACTGACCTCCGGATGACTCCCAGCAGTAGACAGGACATCTCTGCAGAACAGCAAACTTCTTTATGGAGAATGAAAGTGTGTAGAAGCTCTTGGAGTTGGGTCAGCACCAGTGGGAGTCTCTGGCTAGAGGAGCTCGAGGCTCATATCTGCTGCAGGGATCTTGTACTTTGGTCACGCGGGTCCACCTTAGAACCACCGGTCAACACGCGGATGAGCCCCACACCGGCTGCACAGTCACCGGGAAGAGGCGGCGCTTTAGGTAGGCATACGGTTTAAAGACCGGGTGGCACGACGTCCATTCAGTTTGTTCCACCCTGAACGAAGCAACAGAACTGCCGGTCGCTCCTCCCACCGAGTGCATTCAGTACAAAGAGCTCCGACCAGGAGAACCACAAACCCGGAAGTAGCCCGCCACGGCACGGAAACCAGTTCAGCAGAAGCAAACGTCCCGGAGCGAGTTCCTTATGGGACAATTCACATGGAAACTATTAATCAAGCTAAAAAAAACTTTAGGCCTAAGTTTTCTATGAGTCCTCCAAAAAAAATCTAAAAACTTTATTTATATAAATTCAAACTTTCACTTTCTGTTCAAGATGCTGCTAAAGTGATTAATGAAAGCAAAGAAGTAAAGAAAATGAGAAAATATTGTTAGTATATTATATATAACCTACTAAAGCAATATCCGGGGGAACATCGGCTCTTTCTTTGAAAAATTTGCATCTTCTACTCACAGTCGAAAATACTGATGTAATCTGAATACTGATGCTGAAACAATGATGTCATCCCTTCTTTCTGTTTGCTGATGTGTCACCTCTGCTGAGGAAGGAATGTCTCAGCAGCAGCAGCTTGTTTGTTTTCATATTCTATCTTGTTTACTCAAAATATACTTAACAGATGCTTATGATATTCTGATTGGGGGGTTGTGCATGTGGCAGCCGTTAAAATTCTTAGTTCATCCAGATAAAGGGGCGGATCCACACCGTTGTGTTTTCTTTAATTGCTTTAAGAAGGATATTGCTTTTTCATTGTTCTTTTCAATGATGCATAAGCTTTTGATTTGAGTGTGGAGGAGCGATGGAGCATGTGCCGAAGAAATAATAATTGAATTCCAGAGGCAATCCAAAGAAAGGTTTAGATTCATCGTTTTTGTATATTTTTTTTTTATGTTGCAAAAGCTTTGAGTCTTTGTGATGTATGTCTTGCTGGAATTTGGATGTGGGGTTCATTTATTCAGAGTCAATTAAGCCTGTCAGGCATGTCAGTTGAAAAGGGATTTGCACTTTCATAAAGTGTTGGTGTCGGCCTTGTACAGTAAAGTACAGTTCAGGGAAATCAAGTGTACTTGAATCTTTAAATAGTGAGTTTCATGTTAAGGTCTGTAGGAATTGGGAGAGGGTCTGATCACGGCCACAGGTATGAGCTGTGTGAGCGAGGGGAAGTAAAGGGCTGGGTAATACTGGGGGTAAACTGCAAACATGAGATAAAAATCACTCCAACATGTCTGGTTAAACTTCAGCCCCTCTGTTTTCTGTTCTCTGATAGGGCCTGCAGAGTAAGCAGAAAGCCCATGGACCACACGCACACACACACACACACACACACACAAACACACAGTTCACTGTGAATGAATGCATGCATAACGGCAGCTCACATTTATGAAAGGGGACATTCACCAATCTATACCAATAAGTCACAAAGTAGACAGTCCGGCCACACGAAACCTTTTATTAAATAGAAATTACTGTTACATCAGTGTTCTAAAATATAGATTATTCAATTCATTCTAATTTGCAAATTAAAATATTTAAGTGTAAATGTCTACAACCCTGTTTCTAGGTCCTGCTGCTTGTCTTTGCCATAAACCTCAAATCGAAAAGGGATTTTTAATCTCAATGAGAAATAAAAACTACCTCATTCTGACACAGCCATCCATCCATCCATCCATCCATCTATCCATTTTCTTCTGCTTATCTGGGGTTTGGTTACAGTGGCAGTAGCCCAGGATGGGCATTCCAGATGTCCCTCCCCACAGCAACACTCTCCATCTCATTCTGGGGAGATGCTGTGACATTCGTTGTTCACATGGGATATATAGTCCATCCAGTGATTTCGGGGGCTACCTCGGGGTCTCCTCACAGTTGGACTTGCTAAAAAAACCTTCAAAAGGAGGCGTCCTTTTGCCATCCTGACCAGATGCTTAAACCGGATCAACTAGCTCCTTTTCAAACAAGGATGCAGATGCCTCACTCAGAGCTCCCTCTGGACGTCTGAACTCCGCACGTTCACTCTAAGGCTGAGCCGCGCCACCCTACTAAGGAAGCCCATTTCAGCTGCTTGTATCCTTAACCTCATTATTCGGCCTCTACCCATAGCTCATGACAATATGTGAGGTTTGGAATGAAGATGGACTGGTAAATTGAGAATTTTGTCTGATGACTCAACTCTCTCTTCCCCACAATTGACTGATCAACACCTGCATTACTGCTAATGCTGCACCAAATCGCCTCTTCGTCTTCACTTGAGACGGCAACTAGCCCCAACCCAAAGGATTTTCTGGCAGAGACGGAAAGCCTTAAATTGGGACGCGCTGACTCTCTGCTTGTGATCACGGACTGATGAAGCTAACAGAACCACCTCATCTGCAAACAGCAGACGTTCAATTACTCCCCAAACCGGACACCCCCCTCACCTCGTCTACACCCCAAGACATCCTATCGATGAATATCTAAAACTGGAACTGGAGACAAGGAACAACCTAGGTTGTTCCTTGTCTCCAGGTTGAGGCCAACATTCACTGGAAACGTGTCTGACCTAACGCCTTCAGAAATTCAGGGTGAATCTAATCCATCCCCAGCCTGTCCACTGGGTACTTTCTTAAATACCTCAGAGGACGGGGTATCTGGGTTCATGAGCTCCTCAAAGTGTTCTTTCCACCGTCCAATGATATCTTCAGTGTAGGTGAGAAGTTCTCCTCTAAGGCTGTTCACAGTCGGAGCCAAGCCCTGATTTCCTGTCCCGATTGATCGGACGGTTTTAAAGATCTTCCTTGAGGCTGACTGAAAGACCTTCCTCAGAGGTGCGATCCAACCTAATCCCATCAACCTATCATAATCTGATCTAAATGACTTAAATACTGTGACTAATGAATATCCACGACCTTTGTTGAAAGTGTTGTGGGAGTGGCAGTTTAAGTGTTGATCATGATAATGGTGGTGATCCAGGATTTGTGAAATAGGAATGGATCTTGAAAAAGAATGTACTATTTGGAGATCTAAGAAAAAATGTATTTTTCAGTTTTAAATAAGTTTTTACAGAAGGCTAATGTGTGAATGAAGGTTCAATCTTCACAATTTTGACTTTAAAAAAGGTTTGATTGAATTATAATTTGTGTATTTAAGAGCTCTGCTGGATCCAACATGGCTGGATTGTTAGTTGGTTGTTTGGATGGCTGGTTGGATGGTTAGTTGGTTGCTTGGCTGGTTGATTAGCTGATTGTCATATTGGCTCTAGTAGAACTTCCTCTGTGAAACTTCTAGGTAACAGGATCAAGTGCAGAGAACGACACAAAACACAAGTTAAACTTCAAAAATGGAAAATAGTTGCTGAAGAAATAGTAAAAAAAGTGAATAATGAATTACATGACGTATGTTAGAATACAAACAAACAATCCAACACGCAAACAAATCCAGACAGGGAGTGGGGAAAAATGCTTGCATTAAACAATGATAGTGAGAATCGTCTATTCTGCCATAACACTTTGAGTTAATTAGCTCAGGGTAGTTGTTGAATCAAATAATGAAAATTTGCAACATGTGTAATATAGAGATTACTATTAAACTATTTTAGTACTATTATTATTATTAACTTTACTGACATGGTCACTAAAGTTCTCATCTCTCTCTGTTCAGGCACATAACCTTTGTCTACAGGTTTCTCAACAGCCTTCCTGACGTAAATCCCACACTGACTTTTAATCGCTCACTCAATCCAATAAAAGAATCAATAACTAAAGGTGAGTCTGCTGTAAACAAAAGCACCCTTTGCCCTTTCTCTCAAACTTCATGCAAAACAACCTGCCTGACGAATGATGCATTCACGGCTGCACATCACACACGTTCAGCTATTTGACACACTTATGGTAAGTTTAAAAAAAACAACAAAAAAACCCTACTTCAACTTCAGTCCAATTACTGATTTTGTTTAAATTATAAGTGACTTGATTACACTTTTGTTTATAATCTCTGATGTAATTTGATTATACAGGTTTTTAATAATGGTTTAACTCTTGTTGGCATAGCGGCAGCATGTTACAAAGCAGATGACGAGGATTACAGTGTTTGCACTGGGGGTTCAGTCCTCTCTGTCCACACAGGATACAGTATTTGTTTTAGGCTTTAACCAGACTGGGATGACACTGGCTGTTTCCACCAAGCTCCTGATGAAAGAACTATCATGGCAGCAGATTTTTCTAACGCTGCTCTCAATAGCACAGACACATTGATGAGCAAAAATGACTCTTTGTTAGTGCTGGGATTGTTAGATTTTACAATGAAGATTCATCTCTGTTATTTATGCTGCTTTTCTCAGTAATGTAATCTGAATTCTATTTTAAATCAATAAGAGAGAAAAGCTCCATTCCGTTTTTATAGTTAAATCAAATGATGTTTAATGAGTCAAAAAACATTCATATGGGGGCGCTTCCTGGAATGAAAAAATTCCACCGTGTTTCGGCTACAAGTCTTCATCAGGGATTCCAGAGTTGTAGGTGTAACCGAGGGTATAAATGGTTCATATACCTTTGACGCAAATTGTTGATTTCAATAAAAATCACAAAATAAAGTACAGAACATGCCCTAATCAAGGCCCAGTAGTCCCAATCACAGAATCAAACTCATACCCCTATATTTAGGGATATTTGGTGGTGAAGTTACAGATTTCCCATCAGTCAGGCTTCTTTTTGACTCTGGAGAGGGATTTGTAAACTGGTGGGACCTTGCTGCATGATCCTGGCCCACCACACCAGTATCTGCTACGACCCGATCTTCAGTGTTGATTGGGGCCACCAGTAGCTGTGAACCAAAGTTTGAGGTCAACATCAATGCTTGATGTTCAGTACTCACGATTCATTAACCTCTGGGGTGACAGAGGTTGCATGAAACAGACACAAACACACACACATATATATATATATATATATATATATATATATATATATATATATATATATATATATATATATATATATATATATATAAAAAGTTCCTTTAACTTAAAATGTAATTATAAGTTGTTAGGTTCCCCCACTTTCATTTTATTCTATATTCTAAATGTATTTTGCCATATTTATTGGCATAACTGCTTAGTAGGTACACACACATGTTCATGATTATATATCATAATACACTCTGTTGATGTTCTTAATATTTGAAATTGCAAAAAAAAAGAGTTTGATTAAAAAAATTAAATAAAATCCTGGAAAAAATTAAATGCCGTCAATTCTGACCCAACATTTGTCCTCCCACCTATCAGTTTGCTATCCTGCAAACCAACAAACAAGTGGACACAGGTGAAATTTAACGGACTTATGACCCGTGTGTCTCACCATGGGCTGTCCAAAGTTTCTGTTTTCTGTACTCTGTACCACAGCTGTTTCATTTAGTCCACAGCAGCAGCATCCAGTGGACACAACCTGGACCCACACCAGACGGTGGAATAGGCATCATTGATAATAAATGCTGATATTCTAAATGATCGTCCTTATTTATCAAATTTTGGAAAATATGGGAACCTGATATTAAATATTTTTTTATTTCTTTTTTTTAAATCATAGTCCCTATTTGGTATATTCTTGTATGTATACAGTATTTATTAATTGGTGCTGCATAACTGCTGGTCAGTTAATCATTATACCTGTAGATGGAAAACAGGTGTGGGTTTTCTCAAACAGAGTTCAGAACACATGCATGGGGATCCAGGATATTCTTCTTTAAATATTCTTTAATACTGCAGTTAGGCCATTTCTGGAGATTTTGTCTCACTTCTCAAAAATGTCCAAAATTGTTTTGACTTTTTAGTCTACAAGATATCTCAGAAGGAAGTCAAGAGACTTTTGATGAAGTTTTAGGGCAATTCCTTGGGCCATTTAATCATGAGGTGGATATGGGGTACAGAGGTAAATCTTTTCCCTTTTAAGCTAGTGCTTTTTTGAAAAAGAAACATTTGGGCAATATTACGATTAAATAATAACAAATAATAGAGTAATAACTCAAATAATAACAATTATAATATTAGGTGAATATTAAGTAATACTAATCTAGATCTGAATAATTATATAAATATGTGAGATTGAGATTTACTGTATATATATATATATATATATATATATATATATATATATATATATATATATATACACACACACACAGGTACATTGCATCCCGAAAGTACTCACAGTTTTTCTCATATATATATATATATATATATATATAACACATAAATACAGGTACCTGTATGTGTCTCTACCCTCTAAAAAATATATATTTGCATATATGTCTCTACCCTCTAAAAAATATATATTTGCATATATGTCTCTACCCTCTAAAAAATATTTTTAGAGGGTAGAGGGTCTAAAAAATATTTTAGGGGGTAGAGAAATGGCACTGCCACCAATATCTAGATGAGAAATTCTGGTTACCACACTTTTTGGCATTGTCAAATGTAGATAAAGTGAAACTGATGCATTTTAGCTAATTTGCTGTCCTTGGTTGGCTTTTGCTGAGTAAGACATACCATATTTTTAAACTTTCAAACTGATACCAACCTCCAAAACATACAAGACACTAAGCAAATAATACAATTGCAATATCCTAATATAAGTATAGAGACAAATTATACGGACGAAATTAGAGTTATTGAAACAACAACGACTAAAACAAAAAATTTAAAATAATGACCCAAACCAAACGAAAACCCTTATACTTTGATGTTAACAGATCTGCTTTATTATTACTATTACTATTATTATTGTTATGATTATTATAATCATAAGCTATATATTATTATCAAGGGTTGATGTTGGTATTGATAGAAATATACGATCATCATTGCCACATTAATAATATAAGCTAACATATAACGTAGAACTACATCTTTGCGTAGCTCGGTTCTACGCAAAGTGAAAGATTAATGCCTTCCAAGAACTACAACATCCACAATGCAACAGCAAAATAAAAAAAACAAGGAAATATCTAGAAGAACACTCTACTTTCGTTTTCACTTTTTATGCTGAGTAACTGTGCGAATCTTTCCGCGTCGTTAACGGCATTGAATTACTAAATTAAAGCTCTTTTCTTACCGTTTTACTGAGGTGTAGCCTCCTTATAAATGTAATTTAAGAACTATATATCAACAGTGAAGACATGGCTTCTTTGAGAGTTTGCGCCGAGTCGAAGAAACAGGTGAGTGTCTAATAACAGAAGTTCAAATATTTTTCATCAACATTTTACATTTAATAGTTGTTAGTTCTCCTAACTGGTGGACGTGTTTTCAGGTAAGTCATGGTCAGGTAGTTAGGTAGGTAGGTAGTCAGGCAGATGACCTCATAAAGGCCTATTGTGTTATAGATAGGCATATCCTTTATTTTATAGCTTAAATATGGTGACAGTGTCTAATACCAACACCATGTGTTCTCTCCAGGTGGATGGTTTCGGCCAGACTCTCACCAAAGAGGTAATTTATGCAATAGCTGTGAAACTTTTTCCACCTGTTATATGTTTGCAAGTTTTCTACCTTGGTATGAACACTGTTTGAAGATTAATAATGTCTTAATAACAGGCAGAAGGCCTGGTCACAAAGTTCTTCCCCCAGAAGATTGAAGAGCTGCAGATGCTGCTGAAGGTATAATCCATCCATCTATTTTCTGTTGTGTTGTATGGGGGCTAGAGTCTGTCCCAGCTGACACAAGGCAAAAGATGGGGTACACCCTGAACAAGTTGCAAACTAATTTTAAAGCTGTTACATAGCGATAAACAACCATCCACAGTCAATTTCACACCTACGGGTGGTTTACAGTCACCAGTCTAGATAAAGGATGTTTTTGGGTTGTGGGGGGGAATCTGTGGCACCCAGAGAGAACATGTAAACTCCACACAGAGAGGCCCTTAGGCCAGAGGTGGTTTTGAAACCACAGTTACTGTACGGAAACTGTGCTACCTACTATGCCAACATGCAGGCCCACTGAAGGTATTGGAAATATCAAAATCAATCTTCCCAATATACAGCATACTGTACACTCAGATCAATCCTAGATTTTAACCACGGACCGATGAAGTCAGAAAAACATTATCCATTTACGATAGTGACTGACAGTGGGTGCGATACATTATGCAACAAATTATCATTTTGTCCTTGAAGTTGATGTGTTGGAAGCAGGAAAAATGGACAAGCATGAGGATTTGACTGGGTCAGGTAATCTTCAGAGCTGAAGGTCTTGGGTGTTCAGGCCTCAGTGGTTAGTTCCAATCAAAGTGGTTTAGAAATTATATTTATGACTTATAAATGTTTTATTTCTTTCAAAATGCAGAAGTCTAACATACATCTGCATTTCAAAATTCCCGAAGGAGTTTCAAGACATTTCTCACAGCAAAGACTGGCAATCCACACAGTCAAACATTAAAAGAATTAACTTTAGTTATTTGATCAGATCATACTACAGTAGAAAGTCTTCTGCACTGGTTCTCAAACTTTTTAAGAAAATGTAATCCCTCAGGGTGAATTTTTTCTGCCAAGTATTTCCTGATTACCTCAAAACATTTTTGGTCGGAAAAATGTTTTCATAAAGGCACATAATACATCACTGTGCCATCAGTATCTGATTTATTAAAGAGAAAAAAAACGGCTTGTGTAGAATCCATCTCTGAATCCATGACAAACCATTTTTTTGTCATCATGCAATAGGAATGAAATGTCATTGTAGTTGCAACTGAGGATAGTGTCTGACAGGATTTTGTTGTCTCGGTTTTGACTTTCTTTTTTACTGCTTTCACTTTGTTTTGAACTGCAATACTTTGCCTACATTTTTTGCAGATCCATCAAAACATCCCACTCTCAATGAAAATGATGCATTTCTTGTTTGTAGTTTGTGACTAAATAATTTTATTTATTTATTACAGTAAAAGTTTGCACCATTGATATTTTTAAAGTAACATTTGAATTACTTTATTTATGCCCTGCAGTACCCAAAAGACTGAATGTACCCTCATTTGAAAAAACACTGGTGTAGTGCAGCCATTCCCAAAGTTAAGAATACGGGGGCTCATTTTGAAATACTTAAATTTTCTATGCCATTTGAATCCATCCACAAACACTTCCACAAATCCACAAATTTGAAAAATAATTAATAATTAAAATCATTTAAAAAAAGTATCTAATATTTATAATAATAATAAATAAAGTAAGTAATTACCAATAGAATAAGAAATAATACAAATAGTGAATTCTTAAGACCATAACATAAGAATAATCCAGAGAAAGTTTAATTTTGATGGTTGAATCAGCTTAACACTTTTATATCATTCATCATATGCATTTATTACCAACCATTAAAGCTGATCTCATTGCTGTGTAGTATAAAAAAATATATCACAAAGTAAAGCAGCTCAATATACATACTAAAAAAATTGGGAGGTCATGCAATATGGAAATAATTCAAATAATCATTTAAACTGTGTCGAAAACGGAAAACCTCTGTGAGAACTATAAAGTGGCCGAAAACTATGAGCTCAAATTAGGCCAGATATATGAACAATAAGACATAATTTAAATCCCATAATGTTGTGTTTGAGTTGTGATTAATTAATAAAATGCAAATATTTAATGAAAAGTAATTTAGGGTAGTTTCAATGATGACTGCAGCCCACATACTGTAACAGTGGTCTTCTCCCACTAGGGGGTGTGCAATGTTGAAATGTACTGGTATAGTGGTTTCAACACTTGACTCCCTAATAAAGGACTGTAGTTTCAATCATGCTCTTCTTTTAGGTTTAGATGAATATTTTCAAATTTTCTGCATGTACTACTTTTTCAAAAGGAAACATTTTAAAGTCTTTCAAGTCAGCCTCCAATGAATTTAACATGTTTAGACTTTTGTTTTCTGTTAGACATCTTTCAGCTGTGATGACCTGACAGTCCTGAAAGCTCCGCTGGACATCCCAATGCCAGACCCAGCTAAGGAGGAGGCCAAACGCAAGAAGAAAGAGGAGGTAGGTCTCTTTTCTCACTTAGTTTGAGGCTTTTTTTTTCTGAACTCCAATTCCCAATCACATTTAAGCCTTGGCAGACACTTTCCTTAGACTCAAGGTTATTATGCCTTTATCTAAACCTCTTGGGGCTTGAATGTAAACTAAAAACCATATTGCACAATTTAATAGAAAATTGAATAGACTTAGCAACAAGGAGTCTGGCACATTTTAAGTTCTCAATATTACATTTCTCAAGAAACGCTGCCTGAAGCCTTTCAACCGGGAGCCTCTGCCATGGGTTTATATTTAGCATTCATTAGAAAACAAGACACAAGGGTCATTTGTTACCACAGCCAACTATATAATTTCAACGAGCGGTTAAAAAACATAACTAGCGATTGATTCAGGGTGATCATTAAAATGTAAATAGCTAGGAGTGATGTGTGTATTTAGCATTAAATTATAATCTTATATTTTGGTAACCTTCATTGTCTACCATTTTTATAGGAATGCCCTTTGATTTCAGCAGATACTGCCCCGAGCAATTTCGCCAGTGTCTCTATTTTTATTTGGGGGGAAATGGGCTGAAAGAACATTTGTGATAATGCAGCACTTGGGGATTATGGTGTGACGCTGTGCATAAGAAGCGCGAGCCGCTGCGAGAATCCATCATTTGACAACTGCATTTAGCCACCGAAAAAGAAAACCACGCACCCAAGTTGTCTGGGAGATAAACGCATAATTGAGTGTTTGTGTATCTTTTTGTTTTATGTTACTAAAGAAGAAGAAGCAAGACAAGGACAGTGATAAAGAGGATGAAGATTCAGGTAAATGAGGTTAAATAGATAATGACGGGGGAAGAGGCAAAAAAGAGATTGAATGTGGAAATTCTTTTATCCCATACAGTCTTTGTCATATACTTTCCAATGAAATAATTTCATGAAGTAAATATATTTTTGGAGTCCTGTGTGATTACAGCCGGTACAAGAACATGTAATTTGAGGTTGGTACATTGGAAAAAAATATGGAGCTTTTTTCCCTTAAAGAATAGAGATTTGTTTCAAAAATGTCATTAAATTAATTTAATATAATTTTCTTGTAATTTCCCAAGGAAATGATACAAACTTCTCTTTTGAATCAAATAATTGCTTTTTATTATAATGCCATGGTCATATTCGCCGTTGGAGGCTTTGTGCTAAAATGCTTTGGCGTTGGTGTCTGACCCTGCTGTGTGACGATGTTAGTAGTTCAGAAGGGAGTTTCCGTGTAATTTCTTATGTCTAAATATCCCCTTATTAAAAAACCAGCTGGACAACTTTGAGTGCAGGGAAGGCTCCTTGCATATGTTGATGTTATTGCAAATTTAGCAGCTATATGTGTATATTCAAATATATATATTGGAAACACTTTTGCGAAAAGCCAATTACTCCTGATACTTTTTCTTTTGTACAAATACGTTATCCACTAATATTTAAATGGGGGTGTCCGACATTATCTTTCGAGTAAACAAAGCCATTAAACTTGATTTGAAAAAGGAAATCCTCCAGGTCCTGATCATGTTTGTCTACCAGAGCCTCCCTGTGGTCCAATCTGCACCAACGAGCGAGTGGAGAGTCTTCTGCAGGAGGTGAAGCCTGAGATCCAGACACTGAAGGAGAAGCTCAACACGGTCAGCCAGTCACTCTTTTAATTGGTGTCTTAACTTTTATAGCTAGAACATTTGTCTCTTTGGTTATTTCGTATCTAGTTCCCGACATATGTGAAGAACACCTTTGATAACAGTAGTTAGACAAGATTTAAGCAGTGTGTAAGATGTAGGGGAATCTCTGAATAAATAGAATATTATTTTCATAAATATGTTCTTTTATTGTTCAATCAGCTGAAAAGGAAGAAATATTTTGTATTTTTTTTGTATATGAGCAGTTCCCCTTCCAATTGAACTTCCATCTTTGTACAGTTGCCTGAATGTACAAACCAAAAACTGACTCTAGAGATTGAATTTCCCGTTGTTGTTAGATACATTTTTATATTTTAGACCGGATAAGTTTAACTCAAGGCCTGGTTTAACTCAAGGTTTATCTCAAGGGTTAATTCCAGCCCGCTGAACAATAATATCCGCCCCGCGAGCAAATATCTAATTTCTTTGATAACTGGCCTGCTGGTCCAGCACAAACATCACAGGTACTACAAATCATTGTGATAGCCAGCGCATCAGTCAAAAGTGCCAGCGCTCCTCTTCCTCACCTCAGAGATGACATGGAGCCCAGTGGAGGATATAGGTGAAATTCTTTTTTTTTAAACCTAATAATAAAAGTATTATTAAGTTGTACGCGCGTATTAGTAAATAACCCGCGTTTTAACTAACTGGCGAGACTATTCACATCCCCCAACCATTCAAACTAGTTTTAGTGCTATTGCTTTAAAAACAAGAAAACATGAAGTTGCGTTCATTTAATGTGAAATGCACCCACAAGGCTATTCATACACCTTACCATGTTCTGAGGTGCAGCTGCTCCTGACTGCAAAAACATATATGAGGAGCTACTGTCTACTTTTACTGATTTATTGTGGCAGAAGAAAGAAATGGCTAAATCAGCCCTGCCATTAACAATGGTTCCCTTTTGTTGATATTGTTAATTCAGAATGATTTAAGATGTAACTTAAAAAATATAGTTCCATAGACTCATAGGAGTTGACTTCCACTCCATGGACACACTTTACATTCAGCGCTGTTGAAAAACTCAGCCTGAGACATTCCAGACCGGACTGTATCAGCAAACACAAAACACGATTCTTCGACAGCTTCTTCCCTGCTACCATAAAACTAATTTCAAAAGACAGAAAAGGGGGAAAGACATTCCACATCTCTGTCCTCACTCCCACCAAAATATCCTCATAAATCAGAAATATCATCTACCTAAACCTCCCCTCCCACAATTTCATTCATATTCCTCATCCTCTCCCCTCTGTTAAGTGCAATAACTTTTTCTCATTTGTAAGTGCAATCATAATTCTCAGCTGTATTGTGCAATACATTCTCCTCGTTTTTGTTCGTTTTGTTTTTGCTGTGTGCAATAGGTCTATGTCTTGTGGTTGTGTGTGTGCGCCTGTACGTGGGAGTGTAAAATATGTGACTTATTTCCTTTAGCTGCTGCTTTTCTGTTCTGCAATCCACCAACTCAAGAGTTTTTCTGCATCAGGACTTCCAATGTACTTTTACCACTGGTGCAAATAGCGAATAATAGTCTTCGAGCCTTTAAATCTTCTAGGTGTTGTTGATGCCTGTAAATAAAAAGCTTCTAATTTCACTATTTCAATATATTTTTAATTTTATTTTTTAATTTGAGTATTTTCCATTCCTTTGGTTTGTTCAGAATTCTATAAAATGCGTAAAGAAAATGAGATGAATTGTCACAATACCTCAGATTAAACATGGCCAGTTGGAGTGGCGTTGGGGCCCCGATGAGGAGTCAATTTTTAATTTTGGCCTCCTCTGTGATTGAGTTTGTCATCCCTGGTTTAGACAAATGGAGGGTCTTATTATTTATCACAAGATAAAGCAACGTGTCAACCTCACCGTCAAAGAAAACATGAAGGGTCATGAAACGGTTTAGAGGTAAATGGAGGGGTCCCACTGTCTACCTTCGGAATTCAACTCAGCATGCAACTTGACTGTTGCACAAGGAAGGACACCGCCATCTGGTCTCCCTCAGTTGACTTCCACGGGTTAACAAGATGGACCGCATCAGTTTACCTCTCAGCAGTTTCATGGGTCGTGTCTCCATCCTTACTGTGTTTTTTTGACAGTGAGGCAAACCACTGGATCTGTAGAGGTCACCCGCATTTATCTTAGCAGATGACTGACAGCATCAAAGTTGGGAGTTATTTCTCGCTTGAAGACATTTCCTCCGAGGTGGTGCAGCGTGAGTAGTTTCTTGTCAGAAAAGAAAAAAAATCATGGAAAGAGAATCATGCTGGAGGCTTTGAACTTTAACACTGCCCAGCCCGGGCCGTGTACTCGCTGCGCCTTCTCTCCTTCCGGTGTGCTGATGTGTAAAATAAGATGCAATCTGAAACTTCACCACTAGATCCCAATAAATTCTACCCGCTACACCTTTAAATGTTTAAATTCCAAATCTGGAGTGCTGGACTGACATTTCATGTAAATAAACACCTGCTTTATTCAAACCAGGCAAACTCTGATTATTCGTGAATGCGTTTCATAGTACCTAAACGTTTTTACATCTCTCCCATCTGCCACACCGCTAGCTATGAATTGAAATGAAGAGTTACTTTCACTGGTAGGAAGGGGAAACAGGTAGACGGACTCCTGCACCGCAAAAGCGGCACAGCAGAACTCATTTTGCACAGGTGATTAAAAGATATTTCATTTTCAGGTGTCGATGTGGGTGCAACTCCAAATCCCTAAAATTGAAGATGGCAACAACTTTGGAGTGGCTGTACAGGTGAGCGAGTGGAGTAAAATCTTGTTTATCGCTGATGTTTTATTTACGTCTGAGGTTAAAGGTTTCATATGTTTGTTGTTTGTGCTTTAGGAGAAAGTGTTTGAGCTGCTGACCAACACACGGACAAAGATTGAGGGATTCCAAACACAGATCTCAAAGTAAGCGCCCACACCAGTGTAACCGGTTTATTGTGAAATGGTGAACAAATCCTGCAGTGACAATAACGAGACTCATGATCTCATTGAGACTCATCAGTCTCTCATCGTCATGAAGATTTCGTTTAGGTTCAACAGCAGCAGTAAAATAATCTATCAAGGAGATTTTAGCCCCTCATTTTAATTCTCGATCATTCCCTAATCTGTGAAATAAGTTCATCCATCAATACATTTTGAATTTGAATATTTGGTATATAAATAATTTTAACAGTTCTTAAGAAATTATAATTTAAAAATTGAGCTCAATTAAATATATCCAAGAATTTTGCTGTTACAGCCTTACCGTTCTGGTGATGATGATGATGATGATGATGGTGATGATGATGATTGCTAGCTTGAAGTGGCTACTAAACACATTACATCTTTCTCCTGCTGCTTTTTAATCTTCTTGTAACTTTTTTAATGCACTCCAGTTGATTTTAAAGGTGTACTTTTTAAGATTTAGTGACATTTAGCAGTGAAGTTCCAACCTAACTCACACATCAGCTCAACAATATCTATCCCAGAATCCACGGTGGCATTCACGTGTCAGGAAGAGGTTGTTGTGTAGCCGGTCAAGTGATGAGGTTCCTTTAGATAGATATGTTTAGAAAATGTATTTAGTTAGTTATTCTGTAAAAGAAAGGACAAAGCTGAGATATAAGAAATCCAGTGTTATCATTTGTTTAATATTGCGGTGGTTGTGGTTTTTTCGAAGCTGACCCGGAGCTCCTTGCGTTGTACCTCTGCGGGGGAAACGCGACCGGCGTGTAGCGAGCACTGTCCAGCTGTCGGTCGTCTGTTGAGTTGAATCCCCAGGGCGGACTGCAAAGACCCCCATTTACCTCTGAACGGTTTCACAAGTTGGATCTTCATGTTTTCTATTGCGTATGGATACCCGACTGAAGACCGATTATTCAAACAAATATTTAGAAATGATGTTCACGTTCAAGTCCGGCTTAGTCATTTCAGTCGATAGCCAACATCAGGTTCAGTCACAATAACCAATTTAAGATGATGCTTTCAAGATATCTTAGTGAAAACAAAAAAAATACTAAATCTCAATGTTAAGACTCCAATTGCAGCACATTTATAACTACTGATGGCCGTGTGTCATGTTTTGTCCTTTTACGGTCATTAACGCTGCAAATATGTGTTATCAGGCTAAAAAGACAAGCTGTAACCATGGTAACAACAACTGTGTGACAAGATAAACACTCCTTACTTCAGCTAGTAATAACTGTGACTCGGGTTGGGTTTGGACATGAAGAACAGAGAACCGGCTGAGTTCGGGTCAACAACAGAGACAACTTAAAAATGTGAAAAATCCTCTCCAGCGCCAGCGTTCAGTTTGTCCAGTCAGGCGACTGGCATCGCAACAAGATGATGGCCTCGATGCTGTAGATATAACAGGCTTAATGCATACTAACGTAATGAGAAATATTTTGATTTTCAGCTGATTGTATACTTAAATCATACCTATGAACATTATATTCCAGTTATTCTAAGAGTTACCCCTAAATGTAAGCACTGCACCATTAAAGATTGTCATGCAGTAACACGATCCTGTTGATGACTAACGTCTTCTCTTTGGTTTGACAGATATTACAGCGAGAGAGGTGACGCTGTGGCCAAAGCCTCCAAACAACCTCATGTGGTCAGTATCTCATGTTGTATCTGAGGATCAGAGTGGTTCATCAACGTAGTTGTCACCATCACTGATGGAATACACTGACATAATCGTTACCCCTCCACGGCGCTGTACTATATTAAAATCCTGCTGTGGACTAATCCGTCAATCAGGGTCACCTGCCGTCTGTTCATATGAGCTCTGTGTTGTTGCAGGGAGACTACCGACAGCTGGTCCATGAGCTGGACCAGTACCAGTACTCTGAACTCCGCCTCATGGTCCTGGAACTCTGCAACACATATGTAAGACTACACTCCATATTTAATGCCGTATCCTATTTCCATTAATATTGAAAGATCTTCAAATGGAAGGAGTTGAATTATTAAAAAAAACTGAACACACATAACGTATAATATCTTTAGATTTTATTAAAAATGAATGAATATTATAAATCAACATCCGACTTAATTGTTTGTACTCAAACACTGTAGTTAGATTAAAGTATTCACAGATGTGTAAGATATTCCGGTCGTGTCCCTGCAGCCTGGTAATTAAACTAATTGCAGTGCTTGTGTTAAATTGATTGGTGCTCCATCTCCAATCCATTAATCACTGTTGGTCTCCTTCCTCCTGCAATTGTCCTCTCATGTTTGATGCTGTTAATGAAGCAGGCCGCTCAGGTGATAATGAAAGGAGCTGTTTTATCACAAATAACCACTCTGGATCTGAGTGTCTGCCTCTTTTATTTCTGCTTCTACCCTTTCCGTCCCTCTTAGACGCCGACTGTATTTCTAATGTTTTCTACCACTTGATTCACAGCGAGGTCTCTGTCTGTGTTTCTCTCTGCAGGCGGTGCTGTTTGACATTATTACCAAGAACTATGACAAGATTAAGAAGCCCAAAGGAGATGGCAAAGCCCTCATCTACTGAGTCTGACTTTCACACTTTCTAACAGTGTAGTGCGACGACACTCACATCAAGTAATCACACAACTGCTGCAAATTAAAGGCTTCTCTTTCTCACTGAGTGTTCACTTTCATTCAGATTAACAAATAAAACAGCATGAAACAGAATTGTTGTTTATGTGCCTCTTCATTATATATACATCATTCTGGGTGTTATAGGGAGATTATTTTAAAAAACTGTGCTGTTATCAAACTTGATCATAAGCTTTCAAGGAAAAGGTCACATCCTTAAATCCTCTTTCACCTCAGGTTTATCTGACCCCCCCCTTAGTTTCTTATATCTTTGTGTTTATCTTAATCTAAAATGTCTCAGATTTTAACATAAAACAATGGAATCCAAAGTATGAACAAAGAAACTGTTTTAATTGTATTGATTAATTCAAAAAGGTTATTTTATCTGGATCAGTGTAAAAGAATATTGGCCTCCATGTTCAATCTCACCATACTGCAGAAGACCATCTTCAGAAGCAGGAAGTTGACTCTAGGTCTCACCAGTAACACACTAAGCCAAAATCAAAAGAAGGTGATTGAAATCCATCAGTCTGGGAAGGGTTCCGAAGCTATTTCCAAGGTTCTGGGATGCCACAGTTCAACAATCAGACACATTTTCTACAGATGGAGAAGACTTGGAACAATAGTTACCGTCTCCAGATTGGACCACCTTCCAAGTTAATCTAAGAGCATGAGAGAGTGAAAGCTCATTCAAGACGTCACTGAAGTGCCAAGGAAACATCCAAGGAGCTGCAGACCCCTCTCGTCTCAATAAAAGTCAAAGGTCATAGCTCCACTATTCCATACACACTGGAGAAAATGGCATCGTGGGTGTGTGGCAGGGAGAAATCCACTGCTGAAACAGTAGAATATTAAAGATCTGAATTTTTCCAAAACACACCTTGATCCCCCCCCCCCCCAGAGTTTTGTGGATAATCTTCTCTGGATTGATGGGTGGAAAGTTGTTTGAGACAGAGGTCCCCTTCCATCTTGTGCATTCCACTAGAAGAACAATACACCTAAAGTCAAACATTGAAGTGGCAGTGGAATGTTTTGCTGACAACTCACCATAATTGGGGAAACCAAGGATTTTGATCTCTACCAGAAAATTCTGAAGTTGAATATTGGGTCACCAGTCACCATTGGAACATCTAGATATTAAGTTCAGGTCATGTAGGTATTAAATTTTAGATTTCAAACCTTCTCACTTAGTTGATAAAATTATTTAGAACTTACATTTTGTCTTTACTCAGTTTAGTTTGAAGATTAGACACAGTTTAGAAAGACATGTAGACGTATGGAAGAAACCATGATGGGGTCCAACACTTTTCATAGTATTGTATTACTGAGGAGGTTTGTCTATATCTGTGGTGGTTAAAAGTCCCTCTCCTGGTGGACCAGGAGATCTCCAACTGGGTTTCAGTTGGTACCAACCCTGATAGAGTCCTCTCCATCCCAAGTAGCCCAGAGCTCCTCCCAGCTGCTGGGAGGGGAACTGGGGGAAGTGTGCAAGCAAACAAACCAACAGTAACATCCAAACAGTGAGCAGCAGTATACACAGGAGGAAGATGAACCTTAGAGGACCTTCAGATGACCTCTGCAGAGGCTTTGCTTGGGCAACAAGAGGACCAAAGACAGACAATTCCTCAACCAGCAGCAGACAGCACAAAGAGAGGACGAGGAGGTCCTGTGATACGTCATAACCTCTCCACACCATGTTAGCTCTGAGGCAGGAGTCCTTGGTTTGGTCTTCATGCAGGAGCAGCAGCGGCTGCACTGCGGAAGAACCCTGAACATCCTCTGCAGAGGTCAAAGGTTCATAACAGGTTCCTGTCGCATCGTCCAGCAGGCCCAGAAGATGCTGACAGCCCCACCAGAGCAATCCCGCAACCCCTAACCGAGAGAGGTGACGAAGGGTGAGGGAAGTGGTGAGACGGACTGAGATGGATAGGAGAAGGATAAAGGAACCCGTGAAGGTGCAGGTCCAACCCCAAGTGGATTTGAGAAACTTCCTGTAAGAAAAAAAATGAACTATGAGTTCTTTCAACCGGCTCCGATGAGACACATGACTTCACACCATTAGTTATATACTGTTAAATATAACTGCAAAGCCTCATGGGTATTCATATCTGCATACATTCATTTGAATTAATTCATGAAATGCAAAGTTAGATTCTTACTTACTGGAAGCAAAATAATTCAATCCAAATTCTATGTAAAGTTTACGTAGAAACTAAAATGTTTGTTGTTATCACAAGATTCTGCTTTTACTGATTACTGTCTCCGTAGGTTCTTCATGACCGGCGTCTCCAGGACTTTGCAGTGACCCTTTATAGTCAGACACCAGCCATTGCCTCCCGGGCAAAGGCATCCAACTATTTACATGTTGAAGCCGCCGCCTTTAAATTCCTCCACGTATTTTCTCCATGGGATTCATGTAGGACAACTGTGTGACGGCCGCTCTAGAATGTTACCGTACTTCTTTGGAAACAAATCCTCAGTGGACTTTGAGTTCTGCTTGGGACCGTTGCCCTTTAAGGATGTCCAAAGTAGCTGAAGCCTCAGTTTTGTCCAGATGTTGAGACATTTCTTTCTAAATTTCCTGATACTGGATGAACACAACCTCTTGACTCTGCAGCACAGAGATTCAACGAACCATCGCCATGCTTCACCGTAGGGTAGGTAGGGTGTTCCTCTCAGAACATGCGTCATTCTTCCATTTTTGGATCCATAGGTCCGAAAATGTAGTTTTGCTTCATCACTCAACAGAACAACATCCCAAAATGTGCGGCTAATCTAGATGGTCCTGCTCAGTGGTTATTTTAAGTTAAGCCTTGCTGGAATTACATAAAATAGCTCCAGAACTATCAGGTGTTTTTGCAAACCTTAGTGTCTATGGACAGCTAAGACCTAAAATACTTTATTTTCAGTATCAGTAACATTGCACTGTTTTTTTTTACATAAAAAAAGGTGATGAAACAATAAATGAGTTTGCTCAGAAACCCTTTAATAACTTCTGTTAACAAATCTGATAGAATAACACAAAAGTCCATGTTATCCTACACATATCTGTGGAATAGGACCAGGTAGTCCTTCCATTTGGCACAGATGGAGAGCCAATGCACCCAAAATGTGCCACAAAATGGGATTTTGGCTGCAAAATACCACCCATGTCCATTAGGGGGAGCTAAATGCATGTATTACAACATTTGGCTATGAGATAAACCTGTGGTTTCATTCAAATCTAGCATTCTGCACTTTGGGGCAAAATAGCAAAAACAAGTAAGAAGCTTGATTATGGGCCTGAACTTTTCCAGACACAAACATTTTGCTTTTTGTAAACTTTGATAACCATCAGGTTAAACGAACCTATGATGATTTTTAGTGATTGTATTGGTGCAGAAACAAGAGATGAAGAAGTCAGTGCCGGTAGGATGGAGTGGGTGGAGAAGCGTGTAAGGACTATCTGTGCCAAGTATCGGCAAGACTGATAGATTTAGAGGATGGTAGTGAGACCAGCTCTGCTGTATAGTTTAAAGAAGCTGGCTCTGACCAAACAGGAAGCAGAGCTGGAGACGGCACAGTTGAAGAAGATGAGATTTACCTCAGGAGTGACGAGGATGGGCCGGATTAGAAATGAGTTCCTCAGAGGAACAACCCAAGTTAGATTTCTTGGAGACAAAGTTAGAGGTTTATGGGTGTGATCCATAGTGACCAGCTCTAAAAGGGAACAGCCAAATGAGAAAGAAAGTCTGCAGCAGACGCAAGTCCCAGAATTATCTGTAATATAAAGCTTCAAACTTAAAACAACTGTGAACATGTTTTCAAAATGGGCCGATCAATAAAATCTCTTTAGAGATGATGATGTTCCCACATTGCAATTTAAAAGATCACGAGCCCCAAAATAGAAAGAACAGCTGCTCAACACAGGAATGGGACTATCCCACCGGGACCAGTCATTATATCCCTGAAAAGTCGGGTCTACTGTATAATGGCATCGTCCACCTCCACAGAGCCGTTGTGTTAACACGATAACTCAGAAACTACTTCTTGGAACATTTTCAAATTTTATACTCACATACAGCGTAGTGTGATGAAGATCTGGATCAATTTTAGGAAAGGTCGGTTGTTTATTTCCAACACTAAAAGGAGCTTTATCTCCAAGCATTTTGGGGCCATAATTTCATCATCGTTGGTCCGATTTAGTCCAAATTTAATGCATATGAATCGACACAAGGAGAATATTTTGTATATATCATAGCTCATATTTTACTCACTAGGGGAGTTATTCTTACAAAAGGTTAGGAAATGGTTCCATTTAGGATTTGATTGAAATAAATAAATATCAAAAGATGATCGAGTTGTAGTCGTGCATACTTTTATTTGACATTAAACATATTTTTTCTTTTTGATAAATATGAAGAGGAAGATGAACATGTTGAGTGTGTTAGTTTGTGAGATGTTTATCTCGTTTGTGTGATAGCTGTCCTGTTCGTGAGATGTTGATCTCGTTTGTGTGATAGCTGTCCTGTTCGTGAGATGTTGATCTCGTTTGTGTGATAGCTGTCCTGTTCGTGAGATGTTGATCTCGTTTGTTATTGTTTAGTTTGCTTGTTTTGTCTGACATTCCCAAAGTTGATCAGACTGTAATCTAAATAAAATCCTACAAAAAAAGTAAATGGAAACATGACCAACCTGTACAGGTAGTGGTTCTTGTTAGCGAAGATGCTGTACTTTGACACCCAGAGGCTCAGCACAGGACCAAACAGAACCAGAGCGGACAGTATGAGGTGGAAATGTCGTCTGAGGTGGTTGCTTCCTAAAAGTCGGGCCAGCAGGTTGGTGCAAAACACCAGAGCAGCATCCAGGAGTCGGAGAAGGAACCTCACAGGAACAATCAGCTCTGCAGCCATCTTGCACAACTTCTCCATGTCTGCTGTGAAGCCATTTAGGGACTTCTCCGTCTTCAGGTCCATGTTTATCTTCTGGATATCTCCTGTGGTTTTGATTAACTGACAGAGTTTCCCACTGTGGTGGAATCTACTCACTAGTTCCTCTCTGGGAGCCTTCCTGCTTAATCTCTGTCAGGCCTGCAGGAGAGCACATGCTTTATAAAAATACAGCCCCCCTGTCCTATCACCCCCACCCACCTCCTCCTATCATTCACCCCCCCCCCCTCCTCCTGACCACAGACACACTGGTGTCATAGCTGCTGCTATAACTGACCCCTGTATTGTCATTACAAGGATCAAACACATGTTGGATTTGATCCCGTCAGATTACAGCTAATCATAAAGACCTAACACCACCCTTACAAAAAAGAAGAAGCATACTTCCACCTTCTTTTTTTTAAGGATACTTCAAGTGTTTTAAGTATACCAATGTTAATGCAAAAAAGACAAAGTATTGCGGAATAGCAGGAAACTTTGTGTGCAAAGCTAATTTAGATCCAAGTTTAGTACTCAAACGATAATAATAGTTAGAACTGGGCAGCCCCCCTTCAGTGCCATTGGAGGATATTTGTGTTCAGGGTCCTGCTCAAGGACCCTACCACAATTATAAGGCTGGGCTTGAAATGTTGACCTGAGACGTCCGCTCGACCCGTCAGGCTGCATTTACATACTTTTAGTCTGCATTTTAGTTTACTTTGAAGTGTACTACCACTACAAGTACACTTGTTTAACAAGTATATCTCTGGTAAGTACATAACTCTATTTTTTAAGCTTAAAAGCGGTTTGAATAAACTTATTTTTTTGGAAGAACTTCTAAATCAGACCCAATGCAGTGATGCAGCATTCCTCAGTGACATCGAGGACCAGAGAAGTCACCTTTCCTGCACAGTGATTCTTGCAAAGAACACATCATTTGGTTCCTTCTTTGCTTTTCCCTCCATTCAGCAGCAGAGCATTAGCTGTTGGAGACAGAGCCAGAGCTAATTAAGTAAGAAAATGCTGCCTTCCCACATTTGGTGCCTGAACAGCTGCAAATCACAGCACTTTCCTCCATTTATTCCCAGAGCCAGCACCTCCGACAACTATTCAACTCCAAGAGGCAGAGGAGAGTAAATTTAGTCTCTGTGAGCGAGCAACGCTCAATAAAACAGCCTGCGAGTGTTTTCACAAGCAAGGACCTCCTGTCACACTACTTTTAGACAACAAAATCCCTCCATAGACCAAATCAATAGATCCTTAAAGAATGGAGAAGAGAGGAGCTTTGACATAATCTGCTCTTACTTAATTCCATTTCTCCAAATAACTAGAAGTCTTATTGATTATAGATGACTCAGCAGTTTTGAGTATTTTTAGACCTGGCTGTTTTCCTGACCTACATTCCTCATTCAAACTGTGGCTGGTAATATATCAGCACCGCAGTGTCCGGACTCTTTAGCAGGGTCTAATTAGCAATAAGTAAGAAAGCACACCGAGTGTAAATGAAACCGGAGACGCCAAAGAATCTCCTAATTTTAGAGCACTTAACAGCTCTGCTGTAATTACAATGACCTTCAGGTGACTTTGCTGTGGTTTCTGCATCAGCTCATTTAGTTCTACTGATAGATGCGCGTGTCAGAGACGCTTCCTCTGAATTAATTGTCGGGACAAACTGAATGAAAAGGATGACAAGAATATGATGAGAGCTGAACTACTTAAAGCTCAGCTCTCTGTCGGTGGTGGACCTTTTCAGATCCTTTACTTGAGTGAAAGAACTCACACAGTACTGTGAGAATGCCTCCATTAAGTTGTGCATTTAATACCTTGCTTAAGTAAAAGTATATTTAAGTGAATAAAAGTTCTCATGGTGAAGTAGAGCGCTTCCCCTTACTGTTTATCTATTATATAGGATGTTTATTGATACTTGATCCTGTTATAAATGTTAAAGGTGGATAGTGGTCGACAGTAACTAAGTACATTTACTCAAGAACTGGCGCTAAGGGAAGCAGTACATGTGGACTACAGATGCCGGGATCTTCTGATAGCTGCCCGTAGCTTTAGAAGTCTGTGAATGTATTCAACGCCCTGAGAGAGACTTAAACCTTCAGTTGGAAAAATGTTTTATCTGGAATGTAATCGGTAACTACAGCTGTCAGACAAATGTAGTGGAGTAGAAGTATATAGTAGCATGAGATGGAAATACTCAAGTAAAGCACCAGTACCTAAAGTATGTGCTTGTGTACTGGAGTAAGCGTACTTAATGACCATCTACCGGTGCCTAGGAGGATCAATCTCAATGCAAGTCTGAATGGAAAAAAACATATTTGGAGTCACACTTTACAGAGTTTTCATTCATCTCGTAGGAGAGTTCTAAGAGTGAAACATCGGCTTTAATATAAACACACAAGAGTTGCATATTACTGATCGCCGGGACCCCGACACATCATCACATACATTCAAAACTTTTCAACCCATCACAAGTTTATATTGGCAACCAAGATTTTTTTACTGTTCACATGGGGCCGAGTGCCGACCCAGGATCGATTAGAAGACACGAGACTGTGGCTGAGTCCGAGTTAAAGCCTTCAGACTGTCAGTGTGGCATTAATATTAAAATGACTGAGGTGTGTGCTGCAGATATCCACAGTGAGATTCTTATCACCAGTGAGCTGCCCTTCAATGAAGTCACATGATACCCAGCTCTATTCATTGGCAAATCATGTCCTGGATGCTTAATGTGGACTTTGAACATGACTGGACAGCCCATGCCATGTCATTATTAACAGCTAAGTCAACTTGATTCTAGAAATAAACTCCCTGAACGTATACAACATTAAAATACTTTACATTTTTACACAATTTTCACCCTTGGACTCTAACTGACCATTCATTTTCACTGTCTG
Source organism: Lophius americanus (assembly GCA_037951165.1). NCBI lineage: Eukaryota > Metazoa > Chordata > Actinopteri > Lophiiformes > Lophiidae > Lophius > Lophius americanus. The sequence continues at coordinate 11,826,036 of JBBDHG010000011.1, read as the reverse complement.
ATCAGGTGAGCTGAGGTGTTTCAGACCGAACTCAAAAGGTTTGGCCAGTAAAAAGTAGGGCAGAAACAAAACAAGGAGGAGACGCAGGTTGTCCCACTGTGTCCTAACAGAAAGTCTTCCCAGTGAACACATCACAACCACACCAGAATCAGAATCATTTATAGCCAGCATTAAATTTAAAAAGGTATGCAGATCTGTCCCAGTCCTTCTGCGCGGTGAATGTTTCGTCCTCTGTCCACAACTATGACACCCTTTTTTCTCCGTCTCCCTTCTTCTCTCAGAGTTTATCATCGGTCTCTTTTCCTCGCTCTCTCTCCTCCTCCAGAGGATGGGTCTCTCTGTGCTCCCACATTCGCACTGCTCCGTCCCACTGTGGAGAAGACAAAGGAGACGAGGAGAGGAATCAGTTGTTTTTAACCGCAGCACCTGTCAAACCGTCTGACTGACTCCCCACTAGCTGCACAAGAGTTCAGAATCCAAATTCTCTTCTCGTTACAAAACAGTCTTTTTGCAAAGGGCTTTCTTCTGACATCATGTTAGATTAATGTTTAAAAGGTTTTTACTTTTAGCCAGTGTTGGATAAAGTACTTGGATTATTTACTTGAGTAAATGTTAATGCTGCACTGTGAAAATACTCCACTACTCACTCAAGTATTCATGTGTTATCAGAAAAATGTGCAGAGTTTCACGATAATGTATCTGGATTACAATTACTGCTGCATTTAAGTGTCAGATTATGTTACTGCCGTAGGTGTTAATGTAATCTGACTATTTTAAGTACTCCATTAGTGAGATCCATGGTTTTCACTGGACAAGAAGGGTATGCAAAAGGATAATCTCGAGTAGAAAGTAGAATATTTATATACATGAGCATAAACTGGAAATAACTGAGTAAAGTATGGATACCTCAAAATTGTATCTAAGTAAGGTACTACAGTAAATGTTATTAGTTACTTAAGTGGATGAGAGAAATAATTAAAACGCTGAATAATCAGCGTCTTAGTAAGTTGTGTGATTTACAGCACTTAATGGTTTTGTGATACATTGAATTGTTAAGGTAGGATGGATGTTGGAATGCAGCCACATAGTCCTGATGGATAGTTTGGATTGAAAAATACTCACAGAGCTGCTGATGATGATGTCTTCGTACGGGTGCCAACTGCCGTCCCTCACACAGGCGTCATGGCCCGAGAGTCTGGAGACCACGGCACCAGTCAGCACATCATAAACTGGACGGACACACAGAGAAGTTGGAACATATTTAGCTACCTGTAGGCCTGTACCGCATGTCACATCTCTTAAATCAATCACACTCACATCAAGAACAACTACACACCGCAGACACACACGATGAGACTCACTGATGATTTTGCCAGTGGAGCAGCCGGAGTAGATGAATCTCTGCCCAGTACTGAACTCTGGAGAGAAACGGCAGCGGATGAGGGTGTGCAGAACCCCATGGCCGCGGTAGGTCATCACCGAGGTGTCTCCTATCAGCTTGTGTCTCTTCAGGGCTGAAAGAGACAGCAGGGCCAGGAGGTTAAAACACCAATTGTTAGAATGTTAGTGAATTTACTAAGACAGAGAGAATTATCCCTTTCAATCGTCAGTAAACTAGATTTCCTTATTTGCTTTTTTTTCAGGTTCCACCCCTCACTTCCATCACATTAACAGAAGTTCTATTCTTCAACTCTCCGCGACTCCTTCCCTCCATTTTGACATGCAATGGTTATCGCTCGTCTCTCTATGCCTGGTTTTAATAAGGCTGTATCCCCTTACCTTCCCAACACACCCTGTACCTATTATCACTTCATTCTAATCCCCTGCTTTTGTCGTTTTCCTTGTGACTCATTCCTTATTAGCAGCAACTCCTCCTCCTGTTTCCTCCCATCGCCTCACCTCTCTGGGGAACCTGCTGCCAGCGGTAATCCCAGTTCTGTTGGGTTACAGCCAGGCGGGATGCTGCCAGCCCCTCTTTGGGAGAAAACTTCCTGATGTCCCACAACTTGATGGATTGGTCCTTAGAGTTGCTGATCAGATAGCGTGCATCCCCCTGGCGCCGTCGTGACACAGGTGAACAAATAAATTGAATTTTGAAAAGGAAAACAAACGTCACAGTGAGACCAATATTGTGGGACAAATGATAAATTCACAGTGTTCCCAATGGTATTTTATTAATCATTTTCAACCAATCAAAAGTCAAACTATGTTACCAATTGGGGATTTTCCAAACAGACAGAATGATAAAACACCAGCAGCGTTTCTCTCCCTTCTCTCCCTCACCTTGCTGTGGATGAAGGTGATGCCGTCTCGGTGGCCAGCCAGCTGTCCAACAGGCTGCGGTCTGTCTTCCCGCAGTGTCCGTCTGTCCCACACTTTGCACAGAGCATCATCACTGCCAGAGAAGAGCAGCTGGGACGAACTGTCGGCGAACGCCACCGCATTCACGTCGTCCTCGTGGGCATCAATCTGACCGGAAGAAAGAGAGGCAATGTTTCAGTGAGCGAGTGTGGTGTTTTCTACAGTACTTTAGTCATAACAGAAGAAAAGCTGGTACAACATTTCATTACCAGCCAGTCATTTCCCAGTTTGTAAAATAATGAATTTCATGTGACAGGTTTTTTTTTAATGATTATTATGTTGGGTGTAAATCTGAACCCTCAATGAATAAATCAGACACAGATTGACATGAGTGAGCAGAGGCTTAAGAACACGGAACATGTACACAGGATCACTGTTAATTAAACCCTGGTCTTATCCACCTTCCTCCCACACTCCAAAAACATGCAATGTAGGTGAGTTGGCAACGCTAAATTGCCCGTAGGAGTGAATGTGAGCATGAATGGGTGTTTGTCTCCATGTGTCAGACCTGAGATGCACGGGCGACTCGTCCTGGGTGTACCCTGCCTCTCACACAATGTCAGGTAGGGATGTCATGATTTATCGTTTCTGCGATTAAATTCGATTACTGAGGTCACGGTGTTACAATCATAAGAATTATATAAACCATGGTATTCTGGGAGACATGTTTAGGTGTGAGGCGCGGGGGAATCTCCCTCCCATATAGTTGAGTATGTGTGGGGGGCCCTGTGTGGTCAAACTGTGCGCAGCAGGGCAATGTGTGCAAACGGAAGAGGTAACTGGATCTCCAGAGTTCTATCCACCAAATCAAGTCGTTGGTATGCCACCGTTTTTTAAATCTACTACATGACAACCTGGGTGGGTGTCGTAGATGATGAAAAGCATTTTTATATTCAGATGTGTCTTTAGTGGATCAAAGGCACGCATCTCCATCAGTCAAAATGCTAATGCTAAATGTACAACCTCTGCTCAATGAAAGACTCACACCAGACTTAGAAAAAAAGGTTGCGTCGCCTTCACTGGAAATTAGAGTCTTCTATTAATATGTCAGTTCCGCATAAACACAATTACACACTCGCTCATACACACACACGCGGGCATATCGAGCACATAGTTCATACCGGCTCCGTTATGTAAGCAATGAAATTCAATGTTAATTGCATGGGATATATTTAGGTCTCATGACAAACACCTGTCAGCCACATCATATCAACCACCGACAACTAAAGTGAATAACGTGAATCTTCTGATCATCATGGCTCCTGTCAGTGAGTGGATCTATTCAGCAGCAGGTGAACATTTTGTCCTGAGGATGATGAGTTGGAAACAGGGAAATCTGAACCAGTGAAAGGATCATGGGCGTCCATATGTCACAGAAGATTTTCTGTAGCACAAATTGCTGAAAAACGTTGACGCTGGTTCTGATTGAAAGGTCTAAGAACACAATAAAAAAAATTAACTCTGTGATGTCACAATCACAGAGTTATTTTGGTGTCTTCTCAAAATCAGGCAGGTGGTTTTAATCTTATGGCAGATTGCTGTGGCGGTAATGTACACAAGCCTCCCTACCTAAAGACACCTCTGGAAGAAAAAGACCACGGACAGCCCTGAAACGCAAGCATCCAACAACAGACACAGCTTCGTGGACTCTTGCTCTGTGTTTCCAGCTAGAGTGTCGATAATCGGGAAGCCGCGATCATTTCTCCGAAAAAAAATCACGATATCAAAATCTTATATCGTGACATCCCTGCAGCTGGGAGAGCTTCTCGAGACATGTAAATAAGTAGAAATATCAACCAATAACCACGGTTGTACAGGGAGACACAGTGATCATCCATAAGCATGGGTGAATGGTTTTATGGTTGGATACAGTGGAGATGGACCTCAGATCAACAGGTGTGTATCACAGGAACCACTGACACCTTAACCAGGCTTGAGATTTAATTCTAGATAACCCTGAGACTTCCACCTGATGACCTGGGGGATTTGATGATGAAAGAACACAGTGTACCAAAATGGCTCACTTTGAATAGTTTATATCTGAAGAGCAGTGGAGCTGCGGAATCAGACACATCAGACCTGGACTGAGGTCACATGTTAGTACAAATAGTATTTTTATGGGATTTGGCAACAAAATAATAAAAATATTAGGCATATATTCTTTGAGGTGAGGAAAATGGGCGAAAGGAACAAGGTTAGAAGATGTAAGTGATTGAACAGATGTTAGTGACTCCTACTTAGAGGGGAGCTGTGGGAAGAGAAGGAAGAAAATGTGATCCCCCTTCCAGAGGCACTGAGTAGCCAGAGTTCAGTTACAGACAGCAGGCGTTTGGACAACTCTGAGGTCATGTTAAGAGTCTGGTTAATCTCAGGGCGAGGCGCCAGAGGTGGACCTGACTGAGAAACAGGTACAAACTGGCCCAAATAGAAAAAAACAATATAAAACCACAAACCTTCAATGTTCGCTTGTTCTGCTCCAGATCAAAAACATAGAGACATCCATCGTTTGCTCTGAAAGGAGAGGGGAGAGAAACACTCACTTACACAACACATTTAGACTACACGCATCACCTTCTTCACTTAAGGGCATGGCTCTCACGAAGATGAAATTTACCTGAGGATTAATTGTTAATAAAATAATTGTCATTAACGATTTAATTATCTCTCTTTTTTTAAATACCACAATTATAGTACAGGTGGCCGAGTCAAAGATTCTTCTGAACTCCTTGAAAATATCCTCCTTCACCTCATTGTATAACTGGGTACAGTTGTTTGGATATGCACGTCTTATCTGTTAATTCATTCTGTTGGTCAAACATGAGCGGCATTTATTTAAATTCTGCGTTTTCAGCCGTAATGAACAGTAGCATTTCTTTGGCAATGACACTTCGTCACATTGTCTGTTAATGTGTGCCATCTGTTGCTGTCACGTTCCGGTCATCCAGTGTTTTCTATCAGAGATATTGATGTGATATTGATGATTACTCAAAAATGATTGGGAACATCCAAAATAAAAGCGATCAGACGATTTTAAAAATAATTGAGACACGTTGTGACAGTAAAAGGTGTTTTGTCTTCAAAAGATATAATAACAAAAATGTAGCCTGCGCTACAATATCAGTGAACTGAACTCACCCTCCCAGGATCTCATTTCCATCTGTGGACGCCGCTAGTGAGAACACGCAGAACCTCCTCTCATCTGGGCTTAAGAGCACAAGAACACACACACACGGACTGGTTGATACTAGAGCAGTGACATCAAAGCTACACTGTAAAACTATATGTCGTCCCACACCAAAAAGCTTGATGGAGGCATGCATCGCCTGTAAAAACAATGCTATTTCTTAGGTATTATGGAAATAATGATCTGTCTAATCAAGAACGTGACACACACACAAACACACACAGTGAGAGGATGGTCGTTGAGTTAAATTCTGACAGCATCATTCATCTAAGTGGTAATGAAGGGCGAGGAGGGTCGGCTGAAAGGGAATGATGAATTACCTGCTCCATAATGCTAAAAGTTACTATGAGGGAAACACTAACTTGAGGGTCAGGGCGGTGTGGTTTTCACTGTCTCCCTCTATACTGCACATATGAACTGTAGGGGAGACAAGCAGAGAGAGACAGAGAGAAAATATGAATGGCAGTCAGGTATTGTTTGAGAAGCAGAACACAACCATGTCTGAACAATCTTGCTGTTTTTTCCAACCCTTTTGAATGATGCAAAGATGTGATTTACTGAAGATAAATTCATGAACCTTACTTACTAAACTGCAAAAGCTAGCTATTTCTGGTTAACTGTGCCTATAAAAAAATTTAGACTATGTCAGAAGTCCCGTATCCTTTGGTCTGAGAGTCCAACAAAAATACACCGGTACAGGCTAACAACTGCTTAAAGACTCCTATGCCAAAATGAAAAGAGAGACACTTCTAGCATGAGAACTGAGGGCGTATTAAGAAGAGAGCTTGATGGGCGCTCAAGGTATAGCATGCATGAAGAAAAGACTTTTCAATGTCACAAACCCAGCTAGATCACCATGATAACTAATGCTGCAACTGACATAATCCAGAGTATTCCATGTTCAGAGTTTCAGATTGACATTCACAATTCTTCACTGAAGGCCCATAATCGGGATTTCACTTAGTTTTTACAAAATTTTTTTAAGGTGCAGGATGCCCGATTTGAATAAAATATTGATTTAATACACAGTCACAGGTTGTAATATGTGTATAACGCTCCCCCCTAGTATTTTGTGGTATTGAAATTGAAATCCCTCTCTGGGGTCTAAATCCAATTTCTGGTAGATTTTGCGATAATTGGTTCTCCAACTGTGCCAAACAGAGAGTCAATAACAATTACTTCATGGTAATTCTATCAAATTTGATGTAGTAGTTATCAAAGAGATTCAGAGCAAATGCATTGTTTTGTTTCATGGTATTTCTGGAATATAATGATGTTATAGTCTTTTCAAGACGAGGCTAGAAATATTGATATTTTTGTGTTGAATCACAGATTCCACACACTTAGTCTTACCTGTCCAAAGAAAGAAACATTTATGCAAATACACTTGATGATTGTGGAGCTACTCTTAAGTTTATTTGGGGTATGTAAATTCTCTTCTCGTCCCCAACCCTCTCATTTCTACACAACAAATCATTCAGAAGGCCAAGAAAAGAAGGCCCAACAAGTAAACTATATTTTTATTCATAGTTCTCGTTTGCTACCATTATTTGATTTATACCACTTGCATTGCAGATTACAGAAAACTAAACTGATAAGATAATTGATTAGTCTATTGGTATTTATCAGAGATATTTAATTTAGCTGTTTTGGTAAAAGACTAGAGTGATTTATAAGCATATTTAATCTATGGGACCATATCAGACCTAAATGTAATTCTGGAATGAATGTTTGAATCTACCTTGTAACGTTTAGATTCTAAGAAAGTTACTGTATGCAGTCGGCGGGAGGCAGGAGGCTTTGTGACTACTACTACTACTGATAAATTTAGAACAGAAATTATTCAAGTTTTTCTGGGGGCAATCCTCTCTTGCCTTATTTGTAGCGGAAGTCTTGGATTTTGTTGTGGTATTTTTGTTCCCCATAGCCATCCTTTATAATGCATTGAACCTTGAAGTATATATGAGCTTATTAATTGGGTAATTTTGTCTGGGAGAAGAGACACACCAGATGCAACTATATTTATGGCTGCTACAGGGCCTGTAGATATCAGGGGGAGTAGGGACATTGATAACCTCTGTAACTGCTATTGACTTTTGAATTTGTGTCTGTCTTTGGTTGTTCTAAAGGTGTTATTCTGTCTTAAAATATAGCCTGATCATTAAACTTAGAATAAAACAAAGACTGTTTTATCCAATGACCGGTTTCAAAAAGAAATAAAAAACACTTATTTAATATATTCGTCAACATTGATTACATCATTGAAATAAGACTAAAAGTCTTGTCAGCTGTGAAGGAAATAAAAAGTCAGAAATTAGCACAACTTAATTTCGTATAAAACAAGCTGTGCTGTGTACAAAAGACAGCTGAGAGTATGAAAAGGGGACAGAGAGTTAGTGCAGACAAAAACTGTAGATTTAATTTACTTTGAGGTATTTCTATCAAATGATGCAGTAGTTAACAGAGACATTCAGAGCAAATACACTATTTGTTTGTTCACTGCTCGTTCAGAGGCAGTTTAGAAAAATTCAGAAGGGTAACCGCATAGTAACACTGATTTGTGTCCAGGCACAACAGCAGATGTTGTTCAGCCCCTTGCAGTCACTGGTGAGATGGACAGGTAGTTTCATGCAGCATCAGCATTAATGTCGGTGTAGCATCAGTCGCTGTGGTGAAGAAAAGCTGAGTCGTAAGGCAAAGCTCTGAATTTACCAGTCTGTTTATGTTTCAACCTTCACCTATGATCATCAGCTCTGAGCAGAATGAGGTCAAGGAGGCAAGCAGCTGAAATTAGCTCCTACAGAACATCTCCTTTGCAAGGATTTCCAGGCATGTCCAACAAAGAGACGACACTGGGATAGACTTAGAAATCACTGGAGGGAATATATATATCTCATCTCATCTGGCCTGAGAAAACTTCAGGATCCCCCAGGTCTGTCTGGAGGGTGTTGCTGGGGAGAAGGACATCTGGAGTAACCTACATAGCCTGTTGCCATGACCTCATCCCGGATACGCAGAAGAAAAATGGATGGATGGGTGAATTTGCTTACAACACCTCACGAGACTCGAAACTGTGTGTCCAGAGACACCGACGCTACCTTTCACAGATAAGTGTGAGCAAAATGGTAGAAAGTCATTAAGACACCTAATAATTTAAAAAATAACAAATTAAAGGAACCAATTATGTGATGCACGTAGTTACCATCAAATAAATAAAAAAGCACGTGGGCAATTGCAATGTATAGGCTATTGTTCTTTACATGCAGATGCATGTATGATAAAGGATGTCACAGATATCCAGCAAAGAATGAAAAGAAAAAATCGAAAGATTGCACAAGAGACCTCAAGAGGATTACATTAGACAGCAAATGATCTGATTCTTAGCTACAGGAGCTCATTTCACAGAGAGATAATGCTGCTGAAGGAGGTTCAAAGATACTAAATCAAACACTTTATATACTTTTCCGACATCACTTTGAATGTTTGTTGTTTTATTAGATTGAGTACAGTGGATAAATGTTTGGAGTCCAAATAAAAAAGAGAACCAGGTTATTCAAAAGGGCTGTCTCTCTCTGTCCGTCGACTTACTGATTGAAATATGCTATGGTGATATTTCAAGGACAAGAGTCATACTTCTGCCCCATAAGCATCATTAAAATTCACATAAGAAACATTGTTCACGCCATCACTCATAACAACACAGCCTCAGCATCCAGTGTACTGCATCTTACTGTAGTCAGACCAGCTGGAGTACAGCACATGACGGGCATCAGGGGTGAAGCAGACGTCCAGCACGCTCCAGCCCACATCACGAGCCTTCACGGTTCGCCGCAGGTGAAAGCGTCCCCTGGTGGTGTCATACAAGCGGATGTTCTGGTCTATGATGAGCAACAAAAAAACAATTCATCAAATCATAGGTTGCTGTAATTAGAGGATGGCAGAGGTAGTGGGGTCTACCTTACTACCTCTGCCGCCCCTCACCTGCACCATTTATTATAACGAACAGGTTACATAATAAATCGGTGCAAAAAGGAATTAAGATGAATGAAACAACATAGCTACTAGATTTGTTGTTTTTTAAGCTTTTTTTTGTCTGCTTGACACAAATTTGATATGCGATTGTTAAATCGGTTAATAACTAATTACTTGCTGTATGTAATTTGCATTTTAACCAAATACACAGAGGATCCCCAGATATGATTCAGCTTTTCAAGGCTCTCATTCCTAATTTAATTTAACTGCATATGAATGATATTTACCTTGGCAGGCAGAAAGGAACATGCTCCCATCCTCACTGTACAATCCACAGAAGGCTTTCTGCTGGTATGTATCCTTGTGGGACACATAGTTTGGCAGAAAACTGCAAATGAAAAACAGTCAGTTTCATTGATAGACCAGGGAACCTGTCCTCCTGTAAACATCGAGCCATGCTGTAGATTTCCAGAAAAATACATACAGCAGTCAGATAAATGTAAATGTGACCAAATGTGCCACAACAGGCTGATTATTTTCATTTCTCTGTCACTTTCTGATAAACTGTTGTGAAACAATTGAAGTTTTGAAATTAAACTGCACTTACTGTGTGCGGATGCGACTGCACTCTCCATGAGAAAAACTGGAGCCTCTACATCTGCCTTGTTCCCTCTGAGAAGCAAAAGGCTCATCAGAAAATCTAATGGTCCAATAGCAAAAAAAAAAGACTCAACTGGTACAAAGAACTTACTTAAAACATCTTAATTATCTGAATTAACAAGGCTGAATATAGTCTATGCTGAAGTAACGCTTAAAGAAATGTTTTGTAAATTTCTAGTAAAATCTTGGATCAATCAAAGAACATCATGATCATCCTTGAAATGTGTCCGTTCCATTAAGTCTGGTATTTACTAACACCGTTGTTTAACGTCTGCCCTCTGACCTCTTTCAGCATATGGGTGAAACTCTGTCGGCCTTTAAGGGCGGAGGATGCGGTGGCCAGCAGGATCTGGGTTCGAATCTCACTTTGGTCCACCTCTTGTGTGTCAGGTTGAGCATCCACTACAAGGGAACACAGATAAAAAAAGAATCCCAGTACATGAACCCTTTCATAACCTGCTGCACACCGTAAATATGTGTTCAAAACGTCTCCAATGTACTCTGAGATTGAATGATTAGACCTCTACACACTGTTAGATGTCTATGTTTCAATGAAGATTTTTCTAATGTTTTCTGATGTTGGACAGTATTGAAGAGTAGGATAGTAGAAATTGACAAAGATAATCTTTGTTCTACATGCTTAATAACAACAAAATAATAAAACAAATTACAAATGTCTTCATTTTATAAAGATTTCTCTATTTTGTCTAAAACAAATAATGTTTACTTTGACTCTAATTGAATTAGCTCTAGTATTCAATTGAACACATGAGAATTTCATTACTGGATTATCATATTTAATAGAAATCCAATGACACAGAACAGAATAATTCATGAACTCACTATCCTCAAACACAGGTCCATACCATGTCCTTTTATTGAAATTTTATTTATCTTATTTATTTACGTCACGTCATCTCTGTCTCTACATGGTCGCGCGTTTACCATTCGCCACTGATCTGTGTATCGTGGACGGCGGAGTTCCGCCCCGATGCGCACGCGCTCACACACACACACACGCACACGCACAAAAACAGTGTGTGCACACACAGGTGCGCTTACTCCCACCAGAGGACAGAGAGCGGTTCAGAAAATATGTTGCGTAAACCACATGAAAGTGTTTGTGTTGTTTGCCTGGTGGTGACTTAGCATCTCCTTGCATAAGCCTGGCCACGTTATGGACCGAGTTCATTTCAGTAGGTTGATTATTGTCTTTTTTTCATCAGGACTGCCCATTGGCCAAGATCACAGTCACATACAACGGTTCAAAAAACGTTTTAATAGTAAAAGTTATTTCCGACTGTAGCAATGAGCAATGAGGCGTATGTGCTTGGTCCCAGGAGTCCATATAAAGTTACAATAACATTGTCCTTCGTTTCTGCATTTACTTCATACCAACATCAAGCAAATTTCTTGCCAAGTTTGAAATAAAAATTTGCCCAAATATCAAATGAAGTGAATTTATTTGTGTCACTCTTATTGTTCATGGTGGTGCATTAACTTGGTCTGTAATTGCACCATGTGTGAATTTTGTGTCACCTTAAATATGAACGTATTATGAAATGGACCCAGTCATGCTACGGAGGAAGCTCTTATATCTCTTGATTTCTGTCATTCCCACAACTCAAGACTGTTCGTGAGATGAGAGTTAGAATGTAGTTCGACTCTGCACCCTTTTAATTTGCTTACCTGGTGGATTGTAGCGGTCCCCAAGCCGACCTTCCCAGGCGCCATCGCTGTCCTCATCAGAGTCAGAATAGGCTTGGACCAGCTGCAACCCTGTGGCTCCACTGCCATGGACCAGTCTGACCTGGCCCCTGCGCACAGTAACACCACATAGATTCAACAATTTAAAATGGTGATATTAGGCGATAGGTGACTATGGCGTCTGCCCACCACACCTCTTCCTGCCTCCCTCTTCTTGAAGAGGCAGTGACACAGAAACTATTAAGACAGCCTACTCACCTAAGGCATGTCTTTTCTGTATAAAAGCAAAGAAGATGACCAGCCCCTCCCCCATGAATGTTTCATCACCTTAAATGTTTGCACGAGAGTGCGCGAGATGCAAACCAATTAAAAATGTTCAACGGTCCATCGGCTTCCCTATAATAAAATTATTTACTGGAATTTACCTCCTCCATGTGCTCACATGTCGTAGCAGACACACCATGGAGTTCATACATTCTAGAAACCAGAACCAGTCCCTAAATATTTTTCAATGATGTTCAAATCAATCTAATATTTACATCGAAAACAGCTGAAATAATACCTTTGAGAGACAGAAATTATATTTCTAATGTTCAAAATACAATAGCTAGGACACTGAACCTTGACGTCATCAATAGGGTGGCCACTTTCTTAACACCAAAAAGGATGACGCTTTCCGAGATTCAGCAAATTATGGCCACCGATATGGACAAAATCAAATATCACATAATTTTCTGACCAAATACCTAAAAATTGTGGGAGGGGCCAAAATCCAATTGCAGTGTAGGGGGACACAAAGCAGGGAGGATCTTTTAGCAAAAACATTTTTCTTAATTCCCTCTCTACTATCGATTCTCGTTTGGTATGAAAACATCTACAAATTGTTCCTTTAAAAAAAACTTCATTGTAGTTTCTTGCTAAAAACTCCCTTTTACAAGATTATATTCAGATACATCTTGATGACGACGCTACGTTAGCAAGCTCACCTACAGATGCCAACAGTAAACCTTTGTTTGATTTGATTTGACGTTCATACTTAAGCTTTTTCAGAGGCGCTAATTGCTTTCTCAGGAATTAGATGAAAAAGAAATAAGTCTGAATGTAATGTACATTTATGTCTGCAATATATTTGTGATCCTCTGTGGTGAACCCAAAAGACAAAGAAAAAGTGTGAATTTGGCAGTGGTAAAGCCTACTTTACAGCTAATATACATGAAGATACTCATCGAGCTTATCAACAGGGCCAGCTCCTCTCTGGGTCACCCGAATCTGTAAAATCTGTGCAGGTGATGTGTTACAGTAGAATGATAGCTGAGCTGTTTCCTCTATTGTACAACAAGCCAAACCCAGTGAGGGATATTCTGACAGCAGCTCCTTCAGTGACAAGCTGCTATAGTTGTGGTGTATAACAATACCGCAGATCCTTCCTTTTCTGCTGTTGTTGTTGTTGTTGTTCTTCTTCTCATCAAAAATTGCTAAATGGAGGCTATACAGCAAGAGTATTCCTATACGATACAGTCAGAGCAAATTGTGTCCTAAGGTTGCTTTGTCGGAATATGGGGGAAAAAAAGGGTAAACGTAACAACCTGAGCAACTTCGACATGGGCCCAATTGTATGATGTCAAAACAACTGGGTCAGAGCATCTTTAGAGACTGGAGATCTGTAGCGGTTAATACCCACCAAAGTGGTCTAAGGAGGGACAAGAGGTGAACCAGCATCAGGGTCATGAGCTCCCAGGGCTCAATGATGCACATGGGGAATGAGGCTAGCCTGTGTTCTCTTATTTTTGCAAAGAACTATTATGGCACAAATTGCTAATAAGTTCATGTTGGTTCTGACATTAAGAAAACACAGTTCATCACAGATCCGCTTTGGTATCAAAAGAGGGCCAGCGGTTTTAATTATTTGATGTGTGAAACAGAAGCTGGATCACTGTGATATCACACATGTGGATAATAACAATGCATCAAAGGGTTCTCAAAGTGCAATGCATGCTTGTATGGTCCGCCCCAGTCTCACCTTCTCAGTAGGTAAGCCAGCACTTCGGCTAAGTCTACGTCTTCTTCTGATGCTGGCTGCCTATCAGCCGTCCGGCGGCCTCGGCTGCTGCTCTGGTTTGGTTCTGATGTGTCTGACTGCTCAGCTGGGTTGCCACTGGAAGACCCCCTTCCACCAGACATCCCAGAACTGGACTGAGAGCCCATAGACTGAAGAGGGCCTGGTAGATATAACCATCAGAGATTACACGTTAACGTAATTTGGACCTGCGAGAACCTAGGTGAACATGAACAGGTATACAGGTGTTCGTTACGCTAACGGTAGCTGATCAGCAGTAGGTTATAGTAATAATACTAACAATAATATTAAAAATAATAACATCAATGTAAACTTTATTAATTACGTTCAGCCATTCTGTCAAAGTGCAACATAGTAAAATAATTTATCTATATTTGACATACAGCGACTGTATTTCCGCTTTACCAAACAACAAAACACATTCAGCAAAGACATGTAGTGTTTAACTATACTGTATATAAGCTTACTTGGATTTTTATATATGTGATTTGCAAGAGCTAACTGGCTAAACATGCTAACGGCTGATTGTTAACGTTACCGTTTGACGGTCAGTCGATCCTCTTGACAGGTCGTTAATCCAGCTCGTTGTCTTTTTAATACACAATCAAGTATTTATCTGATTATTAACTTCCATGTGGTCTGGATGGAGATAGCTAGAAACACTACTATCTCCAGTATTGACAGCAAAGAGACCGTTTACTCGGCTCGGAGTAGTAATCCGTAAAGCGCCATGTTGTTTACAAAAAAGTGGAAAAACCCTACGCATGCCCCTGCCCTTTCACCGTCACGTGACACGCTCCGTTTTACGTCTTCCGCCTCCTCCACGTAGGAGGCACGCGCCTTTTAGTAGCGCGCCTACTGTAAATACACTGGCCTACATGTCTCCTGGAGAAACCAAAGGTAAATAAACAATAACAACAAATACACAATGAAATAAAATACGTTGGCCATTAGGGTCAGTAATAATCCCTCACAACTCTATCTACTTTTCTATTACATATCGTCTTGCTAAAATTTAGCAAGAGGATATAGATATATGATAGATGATTATTAGCCTTAACTAATCAGTGGAGTATTAAAATGTCTAAGTGAGTGAAAGTACTAATACCACACTGAAAATACTCCACTCCAAGAAAGAGTCCCACATTCAAACCTTACTTAAGTGAAAGTAGGCTATTTAAGTACTACCAGCAAATGTACTTAAAGTATAAAAGTAAACGTACTCATTGCGTAGTGAAATGGACCTTCTCAGTGTTTTGCCAAATAGGATTAATATATCTGCTGCATGTGTAAGTCTATGTTACTACTGTAGATGTTTATGGTTGAGGTAATATAACTGCTTTATACTGTTGAGTGGTTAAATCTGTAGATCATCATAGCCTTAGTTGAGAACCATTAGTCTCTAAAAAAAAAATCACGTTTCAAATCAAGATCAGCCTGTTTCCAGCGTTGATACATCTGATAATCCACAAAATGTTTTTAAACCGTTTAAGAATTATTTTTTCCTCTAAAGAGAACACTTCCAATATTTGAATTGGATATACATGCAGTGTATGGGAAAAATTTAATCCGGAAAGTACATTTTCGTAAATGTATTGGATAATAAAAAACAATATTTTCGATAGAGATGTAGTGGAGAAGAAGTATAAAGCATGAAAAGAAAATTTTCCACTAAATCACAAGTAGCTCAAATTTGTACTTAAGAACAGTTGAGTGCTTTACTTGAGTAAATGTACTTAGTTATCATTCACCACAGGTAATCGATATAACATATGAGCTGAGGAAGTAACTGTAGCATACATAGAATGTAGAGTATGTCAAAAAAGGAGGGTTGGTTTAAAATCTCTAATAAAAAAGAAAAAATACAAATTTAAGCAAAAATTGAATTTTTCTATCATGTTGGTGTAATCCATCTTATAAAGCACAGTGAAAAGATATGTAATGCAGAATAATGCCAAGGGCCAAACTACCTGTTATGATACCCCTCTGCAGGTACTTCCTTCTTCCCTGGTGGGCGTGAATTTGCTTCGCAGGTGGTGCTGGCTGGCATCAACACACCTGACTCCATTCTCCCATCAAGTTCAGAAGTATTAAACCATTGACTTTGTGATTCAGGTTGTTGTTTTTTTTCCACTGTTGATGTTGATGATATCATTAAACTTCACGGTGCGTCCAGGAAAGACTCCAAATGCCTGCCTGCTCAGCTCTGCCCAGCTCTGGATCCACACCTGCACACCTCTGCCACCTACTCCACTGCCAGTGTCACATTCAAGCCTTGGATCTCAGCCTGCCTCCCCCCACCGTCCAAGTCAGTATTCAATACCTTCATTCAGAAACAAAATATCTGCCTTCACCCATTCAGAATATCTATCACCCACTGTGCCATCTGGCCCATGATGCTCCTGACCTTCACTCTCTTGGAACAAGACGTTGGCCTTATTCAAACAGTTTATTATTTTCAACTCAGTTATTGAAATCATCATTAAACTTGTTAAACCTTTGCTATTGATAGTATCTTGATGTTCGGTACGATTAGCTTTAACAAAGAAGTTAACAATACCAGAAAAAAAAAACTGAAACAATGTTTACATTGACTGGAATATCATTAGATATAATTGGCCTTAATGCCACGGAGACATGTAATAAAATTATACAAAGTAGAAGATGATATCAAGATTCTGAGCTGGTGTGTGTTCACAACAAATAAGCTGCATGATAAGTTTATTATATTGGATTAAAAAAAGGCAAAACATCCCTACATATGTTATACAAAGCAGTTAAGCTGTGTGCTTTCAAACAGTGAGTCAAACCATTTCCCTATCCAAGATATTGATAGATATGTCCAAATAATTAACTTTCGTAACAAGGGAGGCCTCTGAACACCGGATTAAATTTTTTGTGAAAGTCAATAAAGTGGACATTAAATCAGATATTATCTCTCAATTGTAGAAAAGGTTGATTAGAAATAAGCACCGACTGAGTTAAAAGACCTTTTAAAAGCATTTTCTTTCCCAAAGCATAATAACCACATTGACTTCTAACATGCACAAACCCCATGACCACCTACACACACACATGTTCAGTGCACTATCCCCATTTTCTATCATCCCATTTCTCAATGTCCTATTAGTACATTATTAGTGCAGTATAATTTGAAATGCAATGTATACTTTTCATCATTACAATATATTAATTATTGGATTTATTTCTCATATTTAAACATTTACACCTATTTTTGCACAGAGTCTTCATAGTGTGAAGGCTGAATGTCCAATGAGATGTACCTAAAGGGTAAGTAATCTTAATTCCCTTCCACTCTGTATAATGACAATAAAGACATTCTATTCCTTTCTATTCTAATTTAAACAAACACTCCTGAAAATATGTGAAGGACTTTTGGAAGTAGGAAAGAGACCTGATGATAACATGAGGAGTAGTAAGCTATCTGCATATTTCAATGGAAATGCACATGGAAAGATTATTGCTGGAAAAACACGCCTTTCTTTATTGCCAAATCTCTATGAAAGCACTCATTGATCAAGTGGTAACTTCCAGGGCTGGAGGAAATGTGCCTGTCACGTTGCAGACCCCTATTATATTTTCTGGGCAAAAGATGGGAGCCAGGAAGCAGCAGAGTTTTATACAGGAAGTGCCAATTAGGCTGTACCAAAAACCTGTCACCTCAGAGGGGTGTGATTTATTTAGCTTAGTTAATTTGTGCATTTCTATGGTTTGCGTTTGGTATTAAGATATACAGTATTTGGATTTCATTATTAGAATTATTATGTTAATTATTAATTAAGTAACATTGTTGTGTTCCTTTTTTGTGTTTAATAAGTGTGTTAGCGTTATATTTTGCTTTCTTTTTTTTGTTTTTTTCATATAGTCTGATCAGGCACTTAATATATATGAAAAAAGAGACAGAGATACAAACACAGAAGGTGTAAAAACACAACTTCATTGGGGCAGGTAATAAAATAAAAACATGCAGCAAGTTTTGAATTTTATGAATTTTGACCCACTCTTCTGTGCAGAAAGCCACAATGGAGGGTTTGTTCACATTAACTGCTCCTTTAAGGTCCTGCCACAGCATCTCGATGGGTTCAGGTCCGGACCACTCCACACATATGAGCCATTCAAGGGTGGCGTTATTCTCCAGTTTAGAACCCTTATCTTGCTACATGACCAAATTTCAATTCAGCTAAACTAAGGTACTGATCACCTGACATTCTCCTACAGATTTATATGGTATAGGGAGCAGAATTTGTGTTTCTTTCAGTTATGGCGAGTTGACCTGGTCCATTTCATTGCTGTTTGGTTTACAGCAGATATAACTGGAGCTTTGTCTTCACACCTTCTGTCTAGTCCAGCTGGAACCAGTTATTACTGCTGTTTTGTACTTTTTGGATTTAGTTTCTAAAGGGGGCAAATCCTTTTTTATCGCACAGGCATACATGGTGGTAAAGAACCTTTTTGGTTCAATAAATTAAATTATTATTTTTAAACTTGTGTGTACTCATGTGACCTTTGTTTCACTTTATTCATTTATTTTTCAATGTGACATTTAGAATGAGGGACACTTAGAAGTAGAAGAAATCAATGGGGTCAAATTTCTTTTTCACAAAGGCCCAGTTGGTTGAGATTAGGATTATATGACTCCCAGACATGCTCCCCTAAAGCAACTCTTAATCTCTAATCTTTCGGTTGCTCCCTTTTGGGGTCGCCAAAGCAGATTACCTGTTTCCTTCCGTAGGACGGTACACTGCTGGCTACCTGTACCGGTGATCGAGTTTGTTAATCCGGGTCACAACTGATCTGGTTTTGAAAACAGTTTTGTGTTCTGTGTATGGATTTTATGGAACAGGAAATCTAGAAAAGATAAAAAGTATGTGTAAGGGGGGTTTTAGAGACCTGTATACTCTTATATAAGAACCACACCTAAGAGTAGTATTGAATGAGAAGGAAACAAAATTACTAGTACATTTCAAAAGTTGAAATTCAAACTTTTCACATTAAAATAATTGTTTTACGTTAGCGAGACACATTATTGGTTCACAAGTGAACACTTTGCAAAACAGTTACTGACAGTTGTTGAATTGGATCAGACGTTTTGACAGCAGGACGTTTCTGAGGTTTTTCTTATGTGAAGATGGTGATATAACAGAATCCATTAAATTAACATTTCATCCAAAAATATAAGTGCACCATACCCGATAGAAAACTGAGCACGAGATGTTTTCCAACTGAAGATTCTAGTTAGCCAACAGGGAAATTGTGAATTCTTGACAAAATGTCTAAAACAGGTAAACAGGTAAATATGTATTTTATATATCACTTTAAAGACAAATGTCCATATTTGAAGAATGTTTCTATCAAAAATTGACAAAATCTGTAACTTAGAAAGAGAGGAACAGTTGGTGCAGCTAAATTAGAAAGAATATTTTTTGGAGATAAGTTGTTTCCCAGACCATATTACAGTAAGCTAATTAAGGATACATAATAAACTTTAATATTATATATGAAAAGGTTAACTTTTTGAGAATTCTTTACGATAAATTATATTTTGTTTGCTTGAAACCTAACTGAGAAATTGAGACGTTCATGATTTATGTCTTTGATGTGTCTATAAGCTAAAAACGTTGTTGTCATCTGCAAACAGCAATGGGAATGTGGTAGTAAATAAATCAACGAGATCATTCGTATAAATAAGAAACAATAACGGTTTCAATATAGATTACTCAGATACACCATGATTCTATTTCTTTTTGATTCATGACCATTAAATAATATATTACTTAGCTATTTATATATAACCCTAATCCATTACTATAAAAGCCATCTCTATACCTTTTTTTTTAAGTAAAATATTTTGATTTACAGAGCCAAAAGCTTTTTAAAAGGTCTATAAATAAATTTATTGCATTTTCATAAGGTGGTAGATTATGGTCACTTGTTATCGCCTCTATTAAAAGGTCCTTCCCCTCAGTTAGATTTATTAGACTTCCTTTATGCCGAAAAAAATTACCAAAAAAATTACAAAAAAGGCATTTCAGTTGTTTCAAAACAGTGCTTTATAGTTTAGTGCAATTTTTTTTACATTTATTTAAACTTCCATATTGTTTGTACTCTTGTCTGTTCCCTTTGTTTTATGTTTCAATCGTTTCAAAAATGTAACACAATTTAGTATTATATATAAATAGAAACTGAAGGAATCGGGAACAATTAATTTTCATAGTAATGTGAATTTTCCTAATTAAGTTCCAATAAAATTATTTCCTTATTACTATTATCCAATAAAATTATTTCCTTATTACTATTATAGCCCCAATTTCCCTGGCATGCCAGGTGAGACTGCTGTTTTATTTTAGTACGTAATATACATGTTAAAATGTTAAAAAAAAAGTCTCCACATCTGGAGTATGATGTTCTACAGCATATGTTTAATAATAACTTAGGTGTTAAAGCTCCTCATGATACATTTTACATCTATTAACTCATCCTTGTGGATTTGCAGAGGAACCTTTCAGCAAAATCAGGTTTTACTCAAATTCAATTTGATTTTTCCATCCATGGTGCACAGTATGGATTAAATGCATCCATTGTTGGTTTGTTTTTATTTTCACTTATTATTAATGGCTAGGGGAGAGCAGGAGAAACAGGGGACTACCCAAAAGCCTCAGGCAACAAGAATGGATTGATGTGATCCAGCCGAAGAACTTAAAACCCCACCTCCGAAATAAAAAAGTGAGATATATTTCAGGTAAACTGTACTTGTATGGCACCAGACCATAACAAAAGTTATCCGACGGCACTGTCCAAAAAGAGCTGGTCTAGATCGACATTTTTATTCCACAGACACCTCAAGTGATTGTTTGATTAATGCAGTTTCATACAGTAAAATCTGTTTATATGTCTGTTTATCTCTTCTGTCTAAATATGTTGTAAAAAAAAAAAAAAGCAATAGATATAAGTAATTGTTGTTTTGATAGTACATTCTAAAAATCCAACATCGGAGAAAGTGTTCATGCCTATAACAAGAGTATTAATGTTGAAATCTGAAACTTGAGCTCACAGTAAAGGTACAATCAGGTTAGAGCTTATTCAGCCTGGGTGGAATATCAACACTCAATAAATTCTTGTAAATATGTCAGGCTGCCGTTTATGAGTGCAAACCAGAGCCAGGAGCTTCAGTACTCTGTTTGCGAAGGAATCCTGTGTTGTAATGGCGAATGGACCTGCACTTATTGAATGTTTTTCTAGTCTGCTGGACCACTCAAAGCGCTCTACAACATCAGCCAGCATTCACCCATACACTCCAACATTCATACAGCGGGGAGAGAGGCTGCCATGCAAGGTGCCACCAGCTCATCAGGAGCGATAACCATTCACGCCATCACTGACACACCAATGGAGCAGCCACCGCCAGCAACTTAGAGTTCAGTATCTTGCTCAAAGACAATTGAACCACTAACCATCAGGGAAGAAGACACCCACTGTGACTCCTGAGCCACCGCTGTGCTGAAACAGAAATGGATGGACTTTCATTATAGTATTTCATTGTATAACTTTCATACAAGGTCCTAAATCAGGTATATATCCTATAGCAACTTAAGTCATGTGGCGTCTCTCCCGCTGAGCACGCTCACAGCAATGTTCGGTCAACAATGTTTGACAAAGTCCGATATGGTCCGCTGCAATGACAACTGGGTGACATGGGGTTGCAGTCTTATTAGTTAAATTGGAAATGCGTCAATCAAATCCTGTTCTTTTCTTGCCTTCTTATCCTCGGCCTAAAAAAGATGAAAAACCTTCATGACACCACTGTAAGCACTGCAAACAGTTCAAGACACGCCTGAGACACTAATTTATTGATTTTGATCATGAACTGGCATACCAAAGGCAATTTCTGCTGCTCCATATGGTGCACATCTGTTCACACTGGTATCAGATACAGGCCACATACCAAGAAGGATGGGAAGAGTCAAGACAAAAAGATCAGATGTGTCACAACAGCAAATGCTACAACTTCAATAAATAACTTGCACTTGCAAAAATAACAGCGTTTTACTAGAGAAACTACCTTCACCACGCAAATACATGAATCCTAGTACAGTCATTCATTCCCTGTGGCTACTTATCATGTTCAAGGTCAAGGGGGCTGGAGCCTATAACAGCTGACATAGGGCGAGTGGCGGGGTACACCCTGGACCAGACAGCGTGGACACATTGAGGTATTCAACCAGTCACTCCTTTGGTTGCCAACTCACCTAAAATGCATGTCTTTTGGGCTGTGGGAGGAAGCTGGATGCCCCGAAGAGAACCCACGCAGACAGGGGGAGAACATGAAAACTCCCCACAGAAGGCCGACAGAAATGGATTTGAACCCGGCACCTCGTTGTGAGGCAGCAGTGCCACCCATTCTTTTGGGATAGTTATTTTTTGAAGGAGTAGCATTTGCTGTTGTGACATAACAGTCTGGGACAGGATAAGAAATTTACTATCTTCCAAATCAAATTTAATTGTACGCTTGCTATTTCAGTCCAAAAGAGGGGGGGGTTGCAAAACAAGAATTGTTGACTCAAGCGTTGTCAGTCTGGATCTGACTGGCTTGACATGATAATGAGGTTTCTCTCATTGCAGCTCAACGAAAGAAGTTCGACTATGTGAGATAACGTCCTCTGGATAAGCCTCAAACTGTAGTATATACACAATAAAACTTGAAATCAGTTCAAGATATTTTGAGTTATCCTGCTGACCTCAAACACAGACACAGAAAGAATGGCATCAGACTCATAACCCCCTCCAACTCCCCTTGGCAGAGAGAAAGAAAAAAAGAAAGAAAGCTGCAAGCAATACTGAACAGACCCTCGGATCCCTGCATCTGTCGAGACATGCACCAAGCCACAGCTCTGCTACCGTCCTCCAGCAGGTAAATACTCTGAACTAGTGTTCATTAATCACGCTGCACAAAGGATGACTATGTCACTCTCCCTGTCCCTAGGTGGCGCTAGACAACACCCAATAAAAACACATCTTCCAATTAAGGATGTGACGTCCACAGCATGGGAATGTCATGTCAGCTAAGTTACAAAAGGCTTTCTTCATGTTGCCAGAAGGTGACGTAATCACTGTCTCTGAACATCAACATATAGATATCTTCAGGGTATGGATAGTAGCAAATGCGTGAAGTTTGGCAAACATTGGACCACGGACAACAGCGTTAGAGCTGCTTCCTTCTACATGGCAAATTATTGAGATTTGTTGTGCTTGCATTACCACACCACTCAAATTATAAGATCAATTTTGACCGCTTTTCCTAAAAGGTTGTTGAGATGGTAATTTTCGAGTTTATCATGTGCAAACCGTGTGTTTGTTTAAGTACAGATTGTGAAAAGATACACTTGGTTTGCTTGGTGAATTCAACATGGCCGACTACTTGTTGGATTTAGATGATGGCTCCAACGGACTTTTTTTTGTAAATCCTCATACACATATCCTCGAAGGTTGAATCCTAAGCAACTGGACTTATGGTTCAAAGTTAATGACAAATTAACCTCTCATCCAAGAGGCTTCCTCCCACACCTAAGACCCCCAATCATGTTTAGTGTAAACTGTTTGGTTTAGTGTATATGGCTTTCTTCAATCCTCTCTCAAACCATCTGTACTCTTTGTGCAGAATTTGAATAGTGTTGTCTTCAATTGAGTGGTCAACTGTATTCTTGTGACTGAAAGATTATACATGTATCAAAACCTCACTTGAAAGCTTATTACCCGAGACCCCCGCCAGTCAGTTAGAACAGAGGAAGCTCATGGGTGAGAAGTAAAGCGTCTTCCAGATTGAGTCTTATATATTTAGTATTTCACACTTTTAAGTTAAACACACCATGAGGTCTGCTTCTTATGATCTTTTTTTTCTTGGTCAGAAAAGTCAGAATATCGAAGCTTAAATGTTTATGAAGCTGGGTGCGGTAAAATCAAAAGAAAAACT
Organism: Lophius americanus; assembly: GCA_037951165.1. Taxonomy (NCBI): domain Eukaryota; kingdom Metazoa; phylum Chordata; class Actinopteri; order Lophiiformes; family Lophiidae; genus Lophius; species Lophius americanus. Next base: position 11,802,087 of record JBBDHG010000011.1, on the reverse strand, counting down.
CAAAACAAATTTGATTTCCTGATGCCACTAGTTACCATAGCCTTTGAAATGTAATTACCAGAACACACCTTTTCATAGAATATTCATTGTAAAATCTGCATTATAATGTCATTGAAATAAGGTGACACTCAGATGAGGGCAACATCTTGGATGTGGTCCACTTATGAGAATGTAGACATGTTTAAAGTGTCTTTAGGCGAGAGACTGAACCCACGATTGCACCTTGCAGGCTCCGAGTAGTGAAATCCAATTTTTATCAATCATTCATACACTGACCTCTTTCTGACCTTTATTGGATTTCAAACATATTAAAAAGCAATGGTGAAATCTATCATATTTTAACGAGTATATCATTGTGCCGATAAAGCAGACTGTCACCATTTTATAGTGTAAACTAATAAAATATCTACTTGAATGTTAATTTGGGGAAACTAGCAGTGAGTGAGAGCGGCAGAACACTGGATCACAGCGGAGGATGATAGTGTCAGACAATTGGCAGCCATGTTTACAAACCTATTGCAAACTCCAGCTGCTGACTTCAGTAAAAGAAACATTCATTTCTGACAGGAGTACAATGAACTTTGCCTGGAGTTAAACAAAACCATCTGTCATTGTAATACCACAGTTTTATTATCCTATCATTACTTATCCAACATTCACAGATACTCTCACAATTTCCATATTACAGACGGATAACAACACAACTGATGCATGTGACGAATGCAACGAAAAAAACCCATCAATCGCTATTGAGAGCAATGCAAGAGTATATTCCCCTTTTCCCTAGATTCAAATTCAATTACATTTACAATTTACAATTTACAATTAGTCAATACAATTAGGAATCATTAGAAATTTTGAGTTATAGAATAAACAACGCCTACATTTTATACAGGTGAAATATTGTTTGATATATATTTATATATATATTCTAACTTTGTATGTTACAAAACCTTTTAGCTCTAGCTGATCATGTGCGGCATTTCTTACATAATTTTATTGCTCAGCAGTTTTGCATAATGTTCTGGGTGATTTCTTTCAAGGTAGACATTCATTTTTCCTGGTACTCGCTGATCCCCAGTCACACCTGTGGAAGAATAAATATGAATCACCTCAAGTAAAACAGGTCACAGCATTGCACATTGGAATCCTACTTGATGAATAAAATACAAGACTTGGGTGTAACGTCTTATATTTATATTAAGTGTTGGGCCGTTTGACAGCATTGAGCTCACCTAATTTTTGAGCTGTCTTTTCAATCTTCACCAAAGCAGATTGAACATCTCCTCCCTCTGGAACCAGGACCTCAATCTCTCCCACACTGTAGCCAAAGTCAGCTTGGTCCAGATCTACCTGCACCCCCTCCTCCTCCAGAGTGAACGACTGCCTCACTGTTGTATAGTCTGCAAAGCATACCAGGTTCATCTGGCCCAGCCAAGACTTCTCGTCCTCCTGTGAGGAGCCCGTCTCACAGTCACAAACGTCTTTTAAGACCTCTCTCACTCTCAGCTGAATTTCAGGTAAATTGGTTATCTCCTTGTAGCGACTACACAGGGCTGCTGCTTTAGCTTGTTCTCTGCTCAACTCTCCGGTCCCATCCACCGCTGCAGGGCACTTGAGCTCCCAGTGTTGTTTATGTCGCTTACGCAGCCACACATCTCTCAGAGTCAAGTCAAACGTCTTGGTGTCAAAGTACTGGTCATCAAACTTGCGCTGACCAACACATTGAGCTAAATGAAAGCAAAAAACCCACATGTTTTAACAAATGGGTAAATATGCATAAAAATGCTGATGAAGATGCTTACACACATCCATTACCATCATTATTAACAGTCACATAAATGATGTGTGGCTATCTAACCAGACATTTTGAATTCCTGGTATACAAATGAAACACTAACCTCCGATCTCCTGGAGTCTTTTCAGAGTGTCAGCATTGCACAAAAACTTTCTTTCCACTTCCACGCTCATCTGAAATGACACAGTAAGATCTGCATCCAACTTAATTCATTGTACCCTTCTCTGAGAGACTAAGACAGACATGTAAGGAACTCAGTTCTAATTATCAGGTACATGAGGATGTTTTTTTCGTAAAAGAGAATTGGTCGTATTGTAAGAGAATAAATAAAAATGCTACAGTAATTTAAACTTGCACTTTACATTACCTGTAATTATACTTTACTTAACAGTACATTCACTTAGAACATATCATGAAATTTTGTGCTTGGACATTTTAAATGACATGACTTTTTCAAATTTTCATTTGATTTTAAAATTGAAGTACTACTTTAACTTCCACCAATCAATCATTTCATTATAACTACCTGCCTAATATTGTGTAGGTCTCCCTTTTGCCACCAGCCCTAACCTGTCATGGACATGGACTCCACCAGACCTCTGAGGATGTGCTGTGGTATCTGGCAACAAAATGTTAACAACAGATCTTTTCATTTCTGGAAGTCGGGATGTGCCTTGGATCAGACTTCTAGTCCAGCACATCTCACATATGCTGGATTGGATTGAGATCTGGGGAATTTGGATGCCAATACAACATCTTGAACTGGTTCTTGTGTTCCTCAAACCATCCCTGAACTATTTCTGCAGTGGGTCAAGGAGCATTATCTTGCTGGAAGAGGCCCCCGCCATTGGGGAAAACTGTTTCCACGGAGGGGGGTATTGGTCTATAGCAATATTTAAGTTGATGGTCCATGTCAAAGTAATATCCACATGAATGACAGAACCCATGGTTTTGCAGCAGAACATTGCTAGAAGCATCACACTGGCTTGCCTTTTCCCATAATGCATCCCTGGGACACCCATTTAAGCGATGAACATGCACTGTGCCACAGTGCCAGTCATCCAAATGATGTTAAAGAAAAATGTGAATCATCAGATCAGGCCACCTTTTGCCATTGCTCCATAGTCACTTTGGCAATACAAATGCATTAATGATTTTAAGAACACATTTGAAATGTTAAAAGTCTGAAAAAGTTTTAGTGCTTTTAGATCTCACCAAACAGAGATGTTTTAAACAGGATAGAATGATCTTATAGAAAAAACGAACATATTAAGTAGTTAAAACCACATCAACCTTTAACGTCTGCAACAGCTACATATAAGACAGGAGTAATAGTAATACAAAAACAATCCTATATAATAGTAAAATGAGAGATATGATTTTACTGCACAATAATTACTTTCACTATCACCAGTATGTTTTTAATACTTTATCCACCACTGGTAAACTATATTTTAAATATAATCTAAGATAAACACTCACAATAATTGATCGAACAATAATTACTCACATGTTCTAGTAAAGTCAGATAACTATTTCTACTCTATATTTTATGCAAAAATTTGATTGTAGTATTTGTAGTATTTTCAGTGTGGCATTAGCCATTGTGACAAGATAATCGACGTTATTCAGTTTAACTGTCAGTGGTTCTAGTGTTATGTCAAAAAGTTTTAACTTGTAAATTTCATGGTATTTATTTTGAATTATTTTAATATGTATGTTGCAGTTGTGGCTGAAATATTCAGATCCTTTACTTGAGCAAAAGAACCACACAATGAAATCTACTTCACAACGAGTAATGGAGTTGCTTTTAAATCCTTACTGAACTAGACGTATTTAAATATTATCTACAAAACGTACTTAAAGTTTTTGTCCGGCTCAGTATTATTATATTTTCATTACTATGACTGTTGAATCTTTAATAATCTTTTAAGTTATTTAAAACATGTTTAATGTATATATCCATTTTACTGCAGAAGCCTAGATGTTAAAGGATGGGACAATCTTTTTGCTGTTGAGTAGTTTAATGCGTAAGATGATTTATCACCATCTGTTTAAAACATTGCTGTCTTCTGAGAACCACATATTTATATGTGAAGTTCATGACAATTGTAAATCAAAAAGTAGCTACTAACTTCAACTGTCTGAAAAATTCAGTGCATTCTATCTACAATATTTCCATCTAAAACGAAGAAGAGTAGAAGTATTAAATAGAAAGAAAGGAAAATACAAAACTTAAGTAGAGGATCTCAGATTTGTTCTTGGGTATATGTTCATAGTTAATCTCTAACCAAAGACATTCTTATCAGCATGGTCACCACAGCATGTAAGTATTAATGAATATATCAGACACCGATCTCACACTGCTATAGTGTATGTTTTTAAATACATTTCCGAACTAAACAAAATAATAATAGTAATGCAGAATTTAAATAATAACGTCTTTCAGACAAATATAGGGGATTATACAGTTATTCCATCTAAACTGCGGTGCAGTAGAAGTATTAAGTAGCATAAAATCGAAATACTTAAGTAAAGGTACCTCTAATTTGTACGTGTGTAAAAGTACTAGTTTTACTATCTACCCCTGGCAGGTTGTCTGTTGTTATTTGTAGAAAATATGTAGTTACACAGTATTATAGCCGCAGTTCCGCAGCCTCAACAGGGTCAGTATAACAAAGCAGCTGCAATGTCATAAAGCCACGACGAAATCCCAACATACGCTCTCTCACGCACCTTAAACAGGTTTACCCTTTAATTCCAAATAAATCGGCATGAAGATGTGACCGACAGATCTAGCTGAGCGACCACCGAACGCCTGCGAAGTTTATTGATTTTATTTTGCACAGGCGCAATTGGAGACACCTATGAGTGTCTTCAGGAACATCACTTCCTGTCCCAGTAACGCAGGGGCGTTTCTACAGTGCAATTTTAATCCACTCAGCTTCATGAATATGTATTCCACATACTCGACTGTTGATATGCGCCACACCTATCGTTTGATTGAAAACATGTGATAATTGCTTTGATGCTGCTGAATAAAGCCTCCATATCTAATCTGGAGCCTTAATTAACTCACCCCACTTTTTGTGACAATTGAAGTTGGCAGAATGGGGGCTCGTTCTTTATCACGAATGGTTTTATTGAAGGGGATTTCCGACATTTTTTGTAAAGAAGCATGCCATCTCTTCTGGTTTGTATGTAATCGCACGTATATTAGCGTTATCTAATATCTCTGGGGTTGCATATGAGACTTGATCGCGTTTTCCGTCCCTCCTAGATGTCAGCAATCAGCCTTGGGGGAGCTGTGGTCTGTTTACTAAAGGGAAGAGGGGAAGGAGAGAGGGATAGGGCGAATAGAGGTAGGAGGGGGAGAACAGGAGAGTGGGTAGAGAGAGAGAGAGAGCGAGAGAGAGGGCAGGGAAGAAAACTTTTCAGTTCTAAGGATCCACAGAGGAAGCGTGTGTGTGTGTGTGTGCGTGCGTGCTGGAGCGGCGACCATGCAGGTAAGAACGCATTAGCTAATTGCTCACAACTTAATTAAACGTCATTGGCAATCGGTTGATTGTGTCGATTTGAGTGACGAGAGTTGATTGCGACTGATCAGAGATCGAGCAAACGACGGATTGTGTCACATACGGATCCGACCCCTTATAGAAATCCAACATTAAACCTCAAACTTTTTTCTGCCTCTCGTCTCTCTGCCTTGCTCTCCCTACACCACCCCCATCGTCGAGGCAACCGCGGCGCACGTACTCCGCTCCAAGTCGCTTTTTAGCCCCTAATTCTTTCGCCAATTACGGTTGCGTGTTTTTTTTAACGATAATAGATGACCATGTGTTGCATCCTACGTGTTTAAGGAATGGATTGGAGCGCTAGTTGGCGTCGAAAGGGGGTCTGTTGGGCGGCGAGGGAGGAGGGGGTGCGAGTGTTTTCTAACACATCTGTAAGCGGAGCCCACGTTCATTAATTAAATGGCTTTAGTCCGGCTAGGCCTCAATCTGCGCTGCTAAGCAGCAGGCGGCGGGCGGTGCAGCATTACATGCCCGTCTGGCAGTTCACAATCAGCGGCTAAGGACGCAACTCGAGGCCGAGGTTTCTGAGCTGAAGCTGGTGAGTGTGTTTTCAGTCCTTGATGAAGTTGGTGAGCCTGTTGGAGCTGCAGATCCCACCTGAAGGTAGCAGAGTTGGTGTGGAGCGCAGACAAGGCAGTTGGAGACAGTTTTAGGAGCGGTTAATTATGTCTGCCTGCTAACAGGCTAGCTAGCAAAATGACACGACTGTTATTAGCCCGAGTCTGGTGTGTTTATCGTTATTAACGTTATGACCAACCCAGAGCCTGCAGCTGGATCACACTGTCTCCTCTTTTTCAGTTTGAAAGCAGTGAGTTGTTATCATTGCAGGATTATAACTAACGGCCAACCAGCTTTTCCAGAAACACTACTGTAATGCGACGTAGAGGGAGGGAGGGGGTGGGGGGTTCTCCTGCTAGCCTGCTTGCTAATTGATCCATCTCCCAGCTAATTAGACTTCTCATTAATTAGCCCACTATGAACACAGATACATCAATTTAATTATATCACGGCTTTTAATTATGGAAAGTGTGATGATGAGCATTTAGATATGACCTTTTCTGCATTTACACACTTGTCTGGATATTATTTGGCCATATAACCTCGCTAGCTTGCTAATTGGCACGGCGGTGATTGTAGCTCTGTAGGTATGTCTCCTTCATCTTTTAGTTGAATCAATCTTGCATAAGGTGCAGATGTATAGTTATCTAACTTGACTAAAACATTTGAGTAATTATCGAATTATGAGTGTTGAGCTCAGCTTATATTTTGATAGATTTTACCCGCGGTGGATGAAATATTCAGATCTTTTGAGTAAAAGTACTAATAACCATTGGGGGACAGTAAATAAGAATATTTTCTCAAGTACTGTACTTAGGTACACATTTAAGATACTTGCACTTTGGTTAGTATTTCCATTTAACGTTACTCCACTACTTTTTCTGATCGCTGTAGTTACTAGTTACTTTCCAGTTTACACTTTTCAAACACTTCATGTATTTCCAATTGAAAGATTAAGCATTTATTTATTATTTGAAAAAAGTTTGCTCCGTAACCAAATAGACTATTACCAGTATTTTCTGGAAAATGTCCAAAGCTGAAACCTTGTTGATATCATGAAGAATTCCCTTATTAGAGCTCAACAGTGATTCTATAAACAGCCTATGACAAGTGTATGGATGGAACCATTCAACACAATAAAGTAGTTAGATTACCTCATTCTTTGACATCAAAGCAGTTGCAGTGGCTTATACATTAATGCAGTAATTCAAAAACAGCCTATGAGATAGTGAAACTCTGAGCTAGACCAGTTTACTGCACAATGAGTACTTTCAATGATTCATTCAAGTAGATTTTGCTGATGAAACATTCTGATACTGTATTCACCACTGCTAATAACACAATAAAAATGTCTAATACAAGTAAGAAGTATAGAAGTATTTACGGGAAAAACATACTAGAGTAAAAGTACCCATTAGTCAGTAAAAATGTCCCTCTCTTAGTTTTATTCTTATATAGGATGTTTTGGAATAATTTTGACTTGTGGGATCTATGCCACTGCTGCAGATGTTAAAGGCTGAGGTTATTTTAACAACATAACTTGCTGTTGAGTAGTGTAATCTATAAGGTCATTCTTGCCTGATTCTAGCATTGCCATCCTGTGAGATCATCATATCTATAAAAAGTTAACTTTTCACAAGAACAGCATTGCATTTTCCAGTTATTATAAGATGGTTATGAATAGTCTATTCTGTTTAAGAAGTGTGAGTATATTTTCAAAGAGACTCTCATTCATCTCTAGCAGAGCTAATTGGACTGCTCATTAATTAGCCAACTGTAAATAGAGAGACGCCAATTTAGTTATATCATTGATTTTAATTATGAAACTCGTAATGATAGAGATTTGGATTTTATCTGTTCTGCAGTGACAGACTTTTGTGTGTATTATATTTGGTCATATAACTGTGCTAGTTTGTTAATTGGCATCGCACGATGGTTTGTAGCTGTGTGTGTATGTTTGTTTCATCTGTTAGTTTTAAAGTCAGAAAATTCAGAGTAGTGTTGATCTGACTTTTTAAAAACATGTAAGTAATTATTATTGGATCGTGAGTGGCGAGAAAATTCAATACAAGCTCAGATCCTAGTTTATATAGACTTTACCAGGGGAGATGAATTATTCAAATTCTTTGAGGACAAGTACTAATGCCACACACTCAGCTACACATCAGTCCTGCATTGAAAGCTGAATTAAAGTAAAAGTATTATCAGAAAAAAGGATATTACTGCTGTATTAATGCTTAAGTCTATGTTGCATTTTACTGCGGCTGATTTTAAGGGCAGAGCAATTTACCAATTAACTACTTTATTTGCTCTTAGGTAGTTTATGAAATTGTCATAGCGTCGCTCTCCTGTGAGAACCACATATCTCTTAAAAGTATAAACTTTTCACAAGAACAGCAATGTGTTTTCCAGATTATCTGAAATTATTATGAATTGTTTATTTAGTTTAATAAGCGGGATAATTTTCTCAACCCTTAAAGAAACACTTAATTCTGCATTTTATTTCAATCATTCAAAATAAACTTTTGGAGATAAATGGGTTTCACTTGTTGAGTGATGCCTTGACTTTAATTAAATTTCATCTTCTGTACATATGATGTTAAATCTAAAACCAAATTGTGTATAGAAGAGCCACCCTGTGGTTTGCAAATTGGAGAGTGTAATATAAAAATGTAATTAAAGCATTACATTAATTATCTTTTAACATTTCAAATGTTTTCTTTAAATAATTAAGGCATTATTATGGGCAAAATGCTGGAGGAGATAATTTAAAACATGGTTAATGTTATGAGGAAATCCGAAATGAAATCTAAACAGTAGAAGCAGATACTGATGTAGTATGAGGAGTACAATGCCTCTGATTGTGTGTTCAAACTATATCAATACATGATAAGAGCTCATCACCTGGTGATGACTAGTATCCAAAAATGTTACATGTTTTTGAGTTAACTTGTTACATAATACGACTTCTCTGCACCATGTTTTCTTTTCTCTTGTATGTGAAATATTGGTGGTGATATAGTATTATGTCTGGCCAAGGAATAATATAAGAATACACTGATCAGCTGTAACATTATAACACCTGATGTCAGAATTACATGATAATCTCTTCATGATGGCACCTCTCAGTGGTGGGATATATTGCGCAGCAAGTGAATATTTTTTCCAACATTTGAAACTCGATGTGTTGGAAGCACTAATGGGCAAGTAGTGGTGGACAGCAACTAAGTCCTTTTACCGAAGTACTTTACTTAAGTACAAAATTGTGGTCCTTTTTATTTGAGTATATCCATCTTATTCATCTTTATACTTCTACTCGGCTACATTTGTTCGGGTGCTGTAGTTGCCAGTTGCTTTTTACTTTATTTTTTTTAAATCATTACCGTCTAGTGAAAACACCATAAGTTAAAAAGGTTTGAGTTTATTTTTCTGTCTTCAAGAAATGATGGTACCTCTTAAGAAATCTAAACTAAAAACAATTTGGATAATATGTAGTACTTGCAAAGCTGAAAACAAGCTAATCTTTTGAAAAGTTGATTCTGGTTTTAGAAATGCGTTGTTCTCACAGGGCAGCGATGCTATAAACAGGATAGGACAGGGTAAACCAGCGACAGGGTCATGGGTGGTTTTAATGTCATGACTAATTGATGTGCATTTAATTGCATTTTCTATTGAAAATATTTATATTTCATTTCTCAATTTCAAACTTTCCTGACATTTCTTGGCACAGATCCTTATCTACCTTGCGGTTAGCTATAATTCCTGTTGCATTATTCCAAAACGACATTAAAATATTAGCCATGTGAGGTTGTTTGTACAATCAGCATAGCAATATAGATCAATTTTCACTATTGATGTGTGCAAACAAAGTGCGGATCTGCTAGTCAGCGAGAATATCTCAAAGTTGGTTTGGAATTAAGAGGACATTGGGTGGCGTCAAGATTGCTAACTTTGTTTTAGTGATAAACAATGACCCAAGAAGTAGGAAGATTCTCTAACATTGTCTCTTTTTTTCAGGAGGAGTCTGGAGAGACGCTGAGCAGTGAAAGCAATGGGTTGGCAGAGTGGCTGTGCCCCCTGTGCCAAAACGGACAAAAGGACAGAAACTCCCTTTCTCAACATCTTACTGAACAACATAGTGTGCTTTCATCGTGTGTCGACAAACTGCTGGACATAGTAAGTATGCTTGTGCATGAGGCCGATATGTAAAATGCAGTTTTCAACGTCATGATCAGTATCTGAGTTCAGACTGTTTTTCACAACACAGGTTATTCTTCCTGAAAGGTAGAACTTTGTAATGCTTCACCTGTGTGCATAGACTTAAGTGAGCACACTTATTTCTGACTGATAGAACTATGATAGAAGACATTAGACGATTGGCAATACGTTTTCAAATTCTTAGATTACGGGTAACAAACAAAATTACGGTAAATCAAGTATTTTTAGTTAGTTATAGTAATTAAGTTAGATGCATCACAAGTAGGCCTTAACTGACATTTAAAACCTCTCATCACATATGAGCTTAAGTAAGTTTTATTGGGCAAATGTAATGCTTTTACTGGCTCAGGACGTAATTGTTGAATATTCCAAATGGCTCATTATACAGTTATAGATATCGATAGATAAAGATACTTATATAGATATAGATATCTATACACACACACACACACACACACAGTGCGTCCGGAAATTATTCACAGCGCTTCACTTTTTCCACATATTGATATGTTACAGCCTTCTTCCAAAATGGATTAAATACATTTTTTCCTTCAAAATAGACACAATACCCCATTATGACAAAGTGAAAAAAGTTTGTTTGAAATTTTTGCAAATGTATTGAAAATGAAGAATGAAAATATAAAATGTACAAAAGTATTCACAGCCTTTGCCATGACACTCAAAATTGAGCTCAGGTGCATCCTGTTTCCACTGATCATCCTTGAGATGTTTCTGTAACTTGATTAGAGTCCATCTGTGGTAAATTCAGTTGATTGGACAGGATTTGGAAAAGCACACATCTGTCTATATACGTTCCCACAGTTGACAGTGCATGTCAGAGAAAAAAACCAAGCCAGGAAGCCCAAGGAATCGTCTGTAGACCTCTGAGACGGGATTGTATTGAGGCACAGACATCATAGTACATTTGAGGGTTGTGCAGAAGTGGAGAGTCCACAATTGTCAGCCTTAAAATCTGAAATGTCAGTATAGAGGAATGCTCTCAGATCTCTATACTGTGTAACCTCATCACACACTACAGAAGGAAGAGGGTCAGCAAAAGTATCAAATGCTGGGAGTACCAATAATTTTGGCACAAATGTTTTTGAGAAAATAATTATTTTATGGGAAGAATGTAATTTTTTAATATATTTTTTATGTAACATGAGTTAGAGGTCAGATTTTTGTGAATAATTTCAGTTTAAGATCATGGGCATGGACAAACACATTTTTAAATCTTATTTTTAAAGAGTACCAAAAATTCTGGAAGGTGGGGTTTGACCATACTCACTAATGCACATTAGAATCAAAGGCTAGTCGGGTTCAGTTCCACAGAAGAGCTACTGTGGCACAAATTGCTGAAAGGTTAATGCTGGTTGATAGAAAGGTGTCAGAGCACAGGCTGCATCACAGTTTGCTTAAAGTGACAATGCAGACTTTTGTCCGATCCTGCCGAAAGCCCCTACAAAATGCACATCAGCATCAGAATTGGGGGGACTGAGGTGACTTTGTCTGATGAAACATGCTTCTTTGGCATTACATGGATGACCAGTACACTGCATGTTCATCTGTTTATCTGGGTAAGGAGACCAGGATGCATTATGGGATGAAGGCAAGTTGGGAAGGTAGTGTGATGTTTGGGACAATGTTCTGCAAAGGAACCTTGGAATCCCGCCTTTCACATGGATGTTACTTTGACACATACCCCCTACCTAAAAATTGTACCCCCCCTTAATAGGTTACTTAGTCCGCTCCATGGATGGAGTCCCCATCTTGTTACGACCAGAACTTCATCTTGGTGGAGGGCCAAATGGAACCTACACAATATTTGGGACATGGTTACAATGTTGTGGCTTAACAGTGTCTGTGTGCCATTGGCAAAAGTTAGCAACTAGTTCGCTCAGAATTGTAACATTCCCCCATCTCAGTATTGCCGTCTTTTTGCACCTACATAGCGGTGTGTTTTTTTCCCCCTAAACCAGCTTAATGAGTTGCGCTGCATGTAACCCCAGCACTGAGAATTTGCAGCAAATTTAAAATTTGCCATTGAACACCTTCTAAACCAAGTGAAATGGTAATCTACTGTACTTAAATAGTGCTTTTCGAGTCTGCTCGACCAGTCAAAGCGTTGTACATTGTGAACCATCATTCAGCCATTCACACAAACATTCATACAGTGATGATAGTTGCTGCCATGCAAGACGCCACCTACTCATCAGGAGCAGTAACCATTCACGCCATCATTCACACACCAATGGAACTTCATTGGGAGCAACTTGGGCTTCAGCATCTTGCTCAAGGACACTTCAACTTGTGGACCGCAGTGACAACTGCCACTCCACCAACTGAGTCATGTCGAGCCTTTGAGCCGTACCATGAAGTAATATTTATTATGGGATAAGATAATCCACACAAGGAAAATAGGCTCTTACTTCCATCAATGTTATTAAGTCTTAACTTTTTTAAAACGTTAGTATTAGGGTGGAAACACAAATCATCCAAAGGGCTTTGTAAATTGATTATTGACTTTTTCTGTTTTTATTAACTGTTGTTTCAAGTCACTTTTGGGGTCAGTGTCTATTATATTGATGGTTTAAATATTTAATGTGTGAATAGTAGATTTGAATTTAGAGTCTCAATGGTCTTACTGGTTATAGTGGGCCCTTGAAAATGTTGTATAAATATTTTAAGAAATAGGGACTATTATTGTTAGATAAGTCGATCAAAGGCAGCTGAAAATATATCTTTAGGGTAATTTGCAAATGAATGGGTAGAGGGTGGCTCTGTGTGATAAAACCACACATCTGTTCTGTGTCCAAATGTTGTGCTTTGCAGTTTAAGAGCATTCAGTTCGTCTGAATGGAGCATTCTGTAGAGTTAAGTTTGCTATGTGAATTTTGCTGACTCTCTCCTTTCATTTTCTTTCAACAGGCTGTTGTCCTTAAACAGGCTGTCAGCAGAGAACACGAAAAAAGGGCTCGAAAGTCTGCAGGTTAGTGTGAGAAGTACTATTTACAAATTATTCAAATCATGAACAGCTACTGGGTTTGTACCCAGAGAAACAAAGTAAAAATGAACAAGCCTTTATAGACCTCAGCCTTGTTAATATCAAAAACATGGATTGAATTGTCAGAGAACTATTCACAGACAAAGTGCTACCCTTTGGAGGAAAATTAATAATTTTCATTTATTATTATTATTAATAATTTTCATCCATTGTCAACTTTAGCATTAGAAAGGCTAACCTACATATTAAAGTTTAAAGGGTTTGTATTTGATGAAATATATATGCCCTTAACTACGTAAAGGGTCAGAATTTAATAGTAAGGCTGAGCGATTGATTGTAAAGAGATCGCAATCTCCATTCAGACCTGTATCTAATCTCATTTTTGAACTACGTTGATTCGTTAGCATTTTAATTCACAACATAAGCAGTAGCAAAATTCCCTCGCTTAGCTGCAGCGTATATTCAGACGAGCGAGACCTGGGTCTTTAAGAGGATGACCTTAAAGGAATTGTGTATATCTGCTGGGAGTCTGGGATTATGGGAGATGCTAAATGCTATTCTAGCTTTTTCTTGCGTTTCACCGTTGCGCTTAATAGAAGGTCTATTGAGATGTCGGAGAGCTAACAACACGTAGCAGAAGCAGTGACCCGAGTGATAGTTTCTAGAGGTGCACCAATGGATTGGCGCAGGGAGTCCTAGTTTGATAAAATTGTTCAAGCAGCCTCTCTTGAGGTTACACGCATGCGCTGTACACGCACACCAAGCATGAGCTACGATGGCTCCAAACATCTCATAAGTGAACCCAGAAAACACAAGGCTTGCAATTTGTAAAGTCGCGTTCGGTCACGATTGCCAATTTAACGTGATGCTTTCAAGAAATGGTACTGAAAATAGAATGAGACCAACGATTGTAGCTGCATGAATAATCTAATTGGCAATCGCAATCGCAATATGACGGCATAAGGACAATAGCCAATCAGTGTCTGTGATGCGAGTGAGTGTCGTATACATGACGGCGGCGGTGAACTGGGGGGTAAGCTAGGAAGCCGGCGAAGTGGAGACTCCTGGTTGGTTAGGGAATCTCTCGGTTTACCGTTCCAGGAAGTGGGATACGGTAAGCTCTGAGTAAGTTCCCGCGGTAATTGACTCTGTGAACCTGATCTGCTCGCTGGCACGTTAACTTCAAGGAAGCACCAAGGTTGTTCCCGACCCCTCCGTTTAAACCTGAAGCAGAGCTGTCAGACATGTCCGTCAATCACTTGTCATATTAATAGATTGACGTCAGGAGCTACTTGAAAATGAACAACTGACTGCAATTATACATATGTTTACAACCAAAGTGAGGTATAATCATGAATCTCCATACCATCCATCAAGTTTTATTTGTAAATTTGGTCGCAATGTTCGCTGACCTCCCCGGCTCTCGAGGGGGTGAGGGGGATCCCGAAGCATTATCGGATTAAGTATGATATTCTTCAAGCAAGTTCTGTATCCAGCCAGGATCCACCTCGTCATACACAATATTCATAGAAAATACGGTAAAACTAGTAGATACATTAACTCAGACAGCGAGTTTTCTTAAGCCCGTTCTTTGAAATACCCCCTTTAGTCTAGTATTTTTCTCTGCAAGTTCAACTTGGAATGTTTGTACTGAGGAATATACCTTTCAAAATGATCATTGAAGCGTGCATTCTCCTTGATAACCACTATATCGCAAAACGCAATATCGTTCACTATCAGCGCTATATAATTTTTTTCACCAAATCGTACAGCCCTAGTAACAATAAATACAAATTATTGATCTACCTTCTGTGCCTCTGTATTGGCCACTGCCATTTTTCAGTATTGGAAGTGTATTTATATGTTACAGGGCATTGAGCCCCTGAATGCAGCACAGGCTATGTGTTTTGTTTGTAACACGGAATCTCATATAGCAGCCGAGTTTAAACCATGCAGGACATCGGGCAAAACTCGTCTTTGGTAAAGTTTAAAACTACCGAACAGTAGTTTCTCTGAAATCAAATCAAGCATCCATGTAAATTCAGGAAAATAAATAAGAATGAGAAAAGAAATACAGTCAGTGCTTTGTGCATTCTCTAGTCAACAACTATATTAGGCTAAATCGTTTACAATTTGGATGCGGCTCACATTGGACACGGACACATGCAGAGGTGCGCACTGTGCAGCCGACATGACACTTCCAGCAGTAATGTGAAACGTCTCCATGAGCAATGCAACGTGTATGATTTCAAAGTAGGGGCACATTTGTTACTTGAAGAGTATCCTTGTG
This sequence comes from Lophius americanus, assembly GCA_037951165.1. Lineage (NCBI taxonomy): Eukaryota > Metazoa > Chordata > Actinopteri > Lophiiformes > Lophiidae > Lophius > Lophius americanus. The sequence goes on along the minus strand of JBBDHG010000011.1, from coordinate 11,786,644 downwards.
ATTTAATAATAGTTATTTGGTACCCTCGACTTCATTGAACATTCACTATATTTAGAAAGTCACGTTAAACCAAACAGAAACGTTAAGTGTACCTGCTTTTAACATTGAACTAGCTAACTAGCTTACAGAGACGAGTCTTCATCGTCTACAAAGCCAACATGCCTCCGCTTCAAATGCTCCATTATTACTGATGTGCTCCGCGCCAGGATAGGTCCGCTTTGCAAATCTTGCAATTTTTGACATTTTTTGGCCGTGTGAGAAATGATTCCACGCCTTGGAAGTTTTCTGTTGCGATCATGTTGCCATGGCGCTACTGTGTACTTCCTTCTTATTACGCGGTGACCGAGGCAGTGTCCGATAACTCTACCGACTTTCGACTATTAAATTCGTCGACAACTAATTTCATAATCTATTATTGTTGATTATGTCAATTATTCTTTGCATGCAGGGAAACACATGCAAAGAAAAAGATAGTTGGGATTTTGATTTAGTTGTGGAGGTAGTGTAATGAAATAGTTTTTCATTGGTAAGACTCCCATTTGAGTATGTTCATAAGTGCTGATGACAGAGTGAGATGTTTGTGTTTAATGTGTTAAACAGCAGCTTTAAGGGCATAGAGCCAGAAACGGGGCCCTTTTAGGGTAATTTACTCTGCCGACATGAGTAATCCGGGTAAAGCGATGATTGGTAACCATTGTGTGACAGCTAAAAAAAACTCTGTGGTTCTGCTAGTATTAATGTATCGGACATAGGTCAGGTTTGTGAATGAGGCCCGGGTGTATATTTATATCCAAGCCTGACCAAGTTCGTGAGACTTCTAACTGAGCAGGCCCAAACCCTGCAAACTTTTATCATGTCCAATGTAATGTCATTTAAAAACACCACCAACACTGAAAAGTAACTTCTATTTTATTTTTACCCTAGGTTTTCACAACAATATATTGAAAGCCTGTTAAATGTTAAATTGGCCATCGTGGCCAAACCAGACTTCCTAAATATTTTACCAAGCCCGTCACAAGTCAGACAGACTATTGATCGGGCCTAGCCCAAACCCAGTTAGCCATCCATTTTTACGTTTAAGCCCAGCCTGTCGGGTGCTCAGCTCCTCCATGTAGTATCGCGGGAAAGAGATTAGTAGCTGCCGTGAAACAACGGAGTAATAAAGTGGTAGAAAGAAAAAGATTACATACATCTGAATTGATATACCTAATTTTTATAATGAATTGCCCAGACCTAATGCTGTTTATTTTGTCTTTTTTATTTTACTGTTTGATAAATCAACTGGACCAATTTTTTTTTTTGCCTTTTTTTTTTTACATATTAACCTTGAATTTATGAATGTTAAAGCTGTCTATTTTATTTGCTAAAATAGATGAACTTGTAATTTAAATACTTTAGATTAAAAAATTGGTTAAAAACCTGCATTTACAATAAAATAAATTCCTCTAGGTTAGGTTGGGTTTGTGAAGTTGGGTAACATGTTTTGTATGGGCTAATTAACTTATATACAGTATGTTAATTTTTATTTTTTCTATCAGTTAGTACTTTATATCTTACAACATTAATGTGAAACCTGAATTCATTTTAGCAGATGCTGAATCTTCCCAACTGATCCACAGTGAAGACCTCCGTTCAGAGCCCTGCCAGAGTAGTGAGAATTCAGAACCTTCCCAGAGAGGACACAAAGAGATGAAGGAAGAGAGGACATCGCGGCAAGACGGAGATGAGGTGAAGCTGGAGGAGGCGGGAAGTCAACTTAATAGAGCCAAACAGCAAAATGCAACTGAAAACAAAGAAATCCAAGATGCCAGTGAAAAGCCATTTGGTAAAAATGGTGTACCAGCTGAAAGTACCATTCAGTCATTCAAATGCAATGCTTGTCTGGAAACTTTTCCCAGTAAGACGGCCTTGAGTGTGCATTACAACTCTGCATCCCACATCCAGATAATGACAACAGGCTCTTCTAAACAAAGTTTGGAAAATGAACACCAACCTATGTCTGTCCCTGTCCTGTCTCGGCCCTATATATCAAACAAACCCTACCAGTGTGCTATTTGTCGTGTCTCTTACAATCATGCCATTACCCTTGAGAGCCATATGAAATCTGTCTTGCACCAGTCCCGTAGCAGGAACGCTGGAATTGTTGCACAAGGTGGAAACAATTCAGTAGCCCCTGCTAATTTGGCCACCAATGCTAAAAACACTGTAGTTACGACGTCTGCAACTGGAACCAGTCAGTTAGTTGCCACTACCAACTGTGCTGGTCCTGGAACATTGATGGTGACAACTGCAAAAGATGGAGAGCAGATTCAAACTTCGCAAGTGGCACCCTCCCTCCTCACATCCCCTGTGGCCTCAGCTCAGGCAGTCTCAGCTTTCCTCACCCTCCTAACATCTAATCCAAACACCATCTCTCACTCCCTTCTGCCCTCCCTATTTGCGGCTGGTGCTGCAGCTGGTGCCGCCGTGCCTCAGCTTGTGCCTCAGCCTCAGATGGTCATGCCCTTGATCTTGAATGGACTTCAAGCCCAAACCCAGCAAGAGAACCAGCAAGGCCAGCTTCTTACCCAGTGTGTGCCATTCGTAGGTCTCAGCACAGCCCAGCAAGCCCTCCTAACCCAAAGATTAACCAGCTATCAGAGTCAGTGGTCCTCTGTAGGAGTCCCAACAAGTGCACAGTCCTGCCCAGAAGAGCAAAAACAGACTGTAATGTGTGAGAGAGAACAAGAGAGACCGGGCAGGGAAGATGCAGTTAAAGAGACTGTCTCAGATCAGGTCAAGGAAAGGAAAAACTGGACTACAGGGAACATGGAAAAAGAGAAACTAGAGGAAGATGACGGTAAAGAATTTGCACAATGTCATAATGTTGAAAACAAAGTGAAGGTTGACAATAACAAAGACTATGAGAAGGCACATACAGATAGCACAACGGATGGAGACAGCTTAACCAATCAGTTGAACGTGGAAGCTGATAATGGAACTAGTTCTGTTCTTTCCTCAGCGGGCATCGACAAAAGTCTCTGTATGAAGAATTTCTCGCCTGTTCCCAGCAATTCGAGCCTCAGTCCTGTACATTTAAACCTTACACTCAGCCCCGATTCTACTCCTCAAAAATCGCAATCTGCCACCAGCCCTTGTGACTCACTTGGCACCCCAAGATCCAGCCCGAGTACAAATGCCTTAATTAAAAACCAAACTCAACTCCATTATAATACAATGCGATCCATTCATCAAGAACTTCCAGTTCTGTCAGAGTTCCAATCAGAAGTTCTTTGGGCTTTCTTTGAATCACGTAGTGAGGCTGATGCTGCAAGTCCTCCCCGTGAGGACTGTGAGGCGCTAGGCAGAGAGGTGGGACTTTCTGAGGAAGAGGTACGTAGGTGGTTGGGCCTAGCCAGACATGCCAAACATAGGCAAAGGTCTACAGAGTTGGAACCTATGCAAGGCTTGCTAGGACTTGCAAAGCACAGCCAAAGTTCTGACAATGACTATGATGATGAGGAAAGCTCACTAATTATAGCAGAAGATGATGCTGAAGCATCAGGTAGTCAGGCAATAGATTTGTCTAGTAAAAGAGGGAAACACAGACAGAGAGAGATGGGGAAAGAGAGCCAGGGAGATTCTTGTCTAACTTCTGATTCAGAAAATGAAGTGTATACATCTGTCATTGTGTCTGATGAGGAAAGTCAGATTGAGTCTTTGAAGGAGGGTCCTGACAGCCCTGCTAAAGATGATAGACAGTGTGAGGTCCAAGGTGACAAGGGGTCTGTTGGAGGAAAGGTTTTGCGCTCCACAACTGTGTTTCTCTCTGATGCAGAGGATGAGTATGAAGATGAGGAGGGTGGAGGAGGGCAGAGGGCCCAGAGGAAAAAACGGAAGAGGGAGTTTGAGCGTGGTGAGGTGGAAGTAAAGAGGGAGAGACAGGACCCAGATTTGGATCTAGAGTTGGAGGCCCAAGGGGATCCCCCAAGTTCCCTGTCTCTTAATATGGACTATTCTGAGATTCCAACCAGTGCCCTCCACTCTCTTCCTCTGTCCCTCGCTCCCTTCTCTACTCAGTTCCTCAGCCCCTATGTTCTCTCCCTTACTCCTTCAGTGGTTGGAGATGGGTGCAAGGTTCCTGGTTTTCCCAATCCACCAACTATCACGCGCTTCTCTAGCTCGCTTCTATCGCAGTCGCTCTCCTCCTCTCACTACCTGTCCAATGGAGATGACTGCGAGGCTGCTCTAGATCTCAGTATGGGGAAGAAAATCTCAACATCAGCTTTGTCTTCATCTCTAGCTGATAAAATTGCAACACAGAAGGGCCAGTTGCTGGATGGGCTTGGCCTGAGGCCCACATCCAAAGGCATGGTAGTAGTCCAGGTGAAGCCTGAAGCTGTTAGCGTCATGCCCTCCTCTAACAGCAGTCTGAGTCTGATCAACTGCAACAACATGGTAAAGTCCAGTATTTACATGAAGGCAGCAGAGAAAATGAATGCCACACCGTTGGAAAGAGAAAAGGAACAGCAACAGCAGAGGAAATCCAAAGGAAAAAGATATCAGGATATGCGCCGTTCAAGAACCATCATTCAAGCTGAACAACTTGACATTCTGTATGGCTGCTACTTTAAAGACCCGAATCCTGGAAAACATGAGTTTGAACAAATCTCAGAGTGGGTCCATCTTCCAAAGAAGGTTGTTCAAATCTGGTTCCAGAACATGAGGGCGAGGGAACGGAAGGGCGAGGTGAGATTCATCAGTGACGGGACCTTGGCAGCTGTTGGCAAACCTCTCATCAAATTTACTTGGCCTCTTTCCAAACCCATATTCTCCAGCAAGCCTCCCGCAAATAATAATACTGGGTGCATCACTACCACTCCAATTGTACGCACTCTTATAAAGACTGACAGAGAGCCTGTAAAGGAGCTGTGCAAACCTGCTGTGGTGAAAAAAATGTCCCCAGTTCCTATCAAGCCCAAGGAGGCTGTTTCTTCTACTTCAGTCTCTACAATTAGCAGCAGTACTTCTGCAGTGTCCAAGACCAAGCTCGAAACCACAAGCAACTTCACCATGGTTAAACTTGCACCCAAAGTCAGCCCCCCTGTCCTATTAACCTCACCCAAGGATCCAGTCCCCATTGCCCCACGGCCAAATCAGAAAAGAAAGCATGAAGAGGATAGTGAGGAGGAAAACACTGATGAGGAGGATAAAGACAGTGAAAATTTGATTGGTCCTGGACCAGGAACCAGTAACCGCATGGTTCCCAAGCTGCCGACAACACCCATAAACAACAGACCGACTGCCGCAACAACGGTGCCTCAAAAACAGAATGGGCTCAACTATTGGACCCCCAAAGTTCCCATTAAGATCAACACTTTATCAAGGGAACAGCTTTCTCTTCCCACACACACATCTTCACGCACAATCCCTCCTCCTCCTACCCCCAGCATTGCTCCAGTCAGCCCAAATACCCCCAGCTCTGGCAAAGTGGCCAGTCCTTCTTCCCCGGTTGTGGCTAAATCCAGTCCAACAGAAAGCAGCTTTCTACCCCATTCCTCCAGCCGTAGGCCCCGCACACACTTGTCCTGCCTACAGCTGTCCATTCTGCAGTCCTGTTACGAGACCTGTGCCCACCCTAATGCCATGGAATGTGACGCAATCGGCACCGAGCTCTGCTTGCCGCTCAAAGTGGTGCAGATCTGGTTCCAAAACACCAGAGCCAAGGAGAAGCGCTGGAGGCTACAGCAAGAGAAAATGGTAAGCCGGAAAGTACTAGAGTAATTAAATGTTTTGGGTTTTTTTCTTTAGTAAAAAATAGCGTAAATATACAGTATATACACTTGAAGAATGACCATCATTTATGGCAAGGGAGTTCCCTTAATAAGTTTAATTTAACTTTTTCTGTTCATTGGCATACCATTCCTGCTTTGAGCCTTCCACCATTTTAGAGCTTAAGAACATGTTATTTGGTCCTGGTCCAGCATGTTTATGGACGATTTCCTTCCACAACATACCAGACTCAAATGAACAACATACACGACTCAAAAGAATGCATCACGATGAAGTTTCTGCACAACTCTGATGAGCTGATCATTTTAATCAAGTGTGTTAAAACAGGGTCACATCTAAAGCCTCAAGATCTCAGCATTTAGAATGCTCTCTACAGGTGGAGCTGCTCCAAAAATGCCTGACTAAAAAAGGACAGCAATGAAAATATAGTGAAGGGTTGTTTGCCTAAATAAGCTATCAAATGTAATTATTCCCGCTAATTAAAATCAGTGCTCTCATGTCTGCCGCTGAAAGGTTTAAAGCCATTTTTTTTCAAAATGGAGAGGTAAAACATGGATAGAATGTAATGTATGGTTTTGGGAAATGAAATGACTACCTTTGCCCTACTTGTTTCTGTAGTCTTTCCTCATGTTATGCCTGGTGAATGGTGTGGGCATTGTTCTGTCTGAAGGACCGAAGATAGCCTGGCCTGGTAGATTGGCATTGTAGGCATATAACGATCCTGCTGGATCTCAATGGCAAGATTCTCTGTTATACCAGATCTGTCTGTAATAAACCCATATATTTATATAACACAACTGAGACTCCTCGAGTTAATTCCTTTTTCCTTAAATGATCAGAATACAAGATTTTTCTTCTTCAGTATGAATCTTGAAGTTTTACCATCATTTTGGCAATTGAGTGTGTGCAGGTACACAGGAAGTTATTTGTGGTGAGGAAGGCTGCCATGCAAAAGTCAGAAACCTTGAAACACTAAATTTATGTTTCCATAGAGAATGATTTGGCTTCAGTGCTCTCATTTCTCGGTCTGTCTCTCCTTCTGTCCTTCTGACTCTCTCTGGCTGTTTCCCCTGCCTGTCTCTCTGTATGACCGTCTCTCTATGTCTGTTTGTCTTTATCTCTCAATCTGTCTCTCTTTCTGTCTGTCTGAAGTACTGCCTACAAATGTTTTTGCTTAATGCAAAAAGTAATGGGGAGCGACCATTTGATGCTGTTTACCCACACTGATGGGTGGTTGCTATGAGGGGAAGGGATTTTTAGGGTTTCTCAGCAAAGATATTCCGTATGTGACACAAAACGGGTGGTGTGATAAACAGGCATCTAACTAGGTTTATCAGTGTTAACAAACTAATTGGTTTGGTAAAGGTCATCTGCCAACTCCTTTTCTGACTGCACTGTGTGCCAGTCTTGTTAAATAATAGCTTTCAGAAAAAAAGCATTAAGCAGGATTTAATGCTTATTCTGTCTCATTTGAGAGCTCGAAGTAGAGCTGCTGCTCCTTCGCGTCAAAAGGAGCCAGCTGAGGGGGTTTGGGAATCTGATTGGGATGCCTCCAGAACGCCTCCCTCTGGAGGTTTTTCAGACACATCCAACTGAGAGGAGATCCCAAGATAGATCCAGAACTCACTGAAGGGAGCATATATCGCATCTGAACTGGGAACACCTTGGGATTCCCCAGGATAAACTGGAGAGTGTTGTTGGGAAGTGGGATGTCTGAAAATTCCATCTTAGCCGGCTGCCATCGCAACACGACCCCTGATAATCGGACAAAAATGGATGGATGGATGTTACTGTTCTGATACAAGTCTCTTAATGTTAAGGAACAAGGTTTTAATGATATAGAAAGAAGCACATTCCACAAGACAAAAATACCTCTTCTCAAAACAGAATTTCTCTAGAGGGCTTGTTTATTAATCATTTGGTTCAGTCAATCCTGTGATAAAATTATGACCTGACATTAAGGGTATTCTTTCTCTCTCTCTCCTCTCTGACCCTATCTGTCATATTCCCAGTCTCCCTTGTCAGGTGGGAAGGTGGATGTGAGCTCAGGAAGCTACCTGCAATACAACGCTCTCAAAGCCAATCGTCCCATCTTGCCCAAACCTGTTCAGCTGACCGTTACTGAACCTCCAGCTTCCCCCGTACCCGGCCAGCCAGCACCAAAGGAGATCCTGACAGGCCGTTGTGATGCTTGCAATGTCTCCTTTGAATCCCGGGCCGCAGCAAGAGCCCATGTGTTCTCTCCACGTCATCTGGCCACCCTGAGAACCACTAACTTTGGACAGCCGACGTCGCTTGTCAACAAGAACGGAACCAGTAATGGCGGACCTAGCAGCGTTGTGCTGGGCTCACAGGTCCCCCAGGTAACCAGTTCTGGAGGGGAGATGGTCATTGAATCGCCTCCAAAGGTGGCCACCAGCAACAGTTAAAGACTCAGATCAGGATTGGTCTGTACACTGACTATTCTTGGACCCACTTGGGCCCCTCAGATTTTAATAAATTTGAGCACTAATCCTTCAAAAGCTATTGTTAAGTTTTTGATGTTGGCTCCCTGCTCCTGCTATCCTATGTTCAGCCTTCATTGACTGGGTAACTACACCAGTCACCTGGATATAAGATCTCCATGCTGCTTCACTATTAATTAGTTGCTGTTTGATGAGTGATGAACACCTCAAGTCTCCCTCAGTCCTTGCACACTTTATTCCAACATTTCTGATCCTAAGCCTGTGGTTATATTTTACCTTACTTCAGTGAACTTCCTACCATTTGTAAAAACATTCAACTTTCTGTGCTTAAAGTGAGCTGCCCTAAAGACTGATGCAAAAGTGTTTCCTATTTGGAAGCGGCCACCTGGCATTAGGCCTGGAAACACTTTTTTTGGATAATGATATACAATACTCACATTAGCTCCTACTCTGCTCCTGTGGAATTGTTTTTCTCATGCCTACTTTTCACTTTTAGGGCAAAGATGACTTTGATATAACTGGACTGAATATTGGGAGAAGAAAGTACTGGGATTGACTGTCACTTTTTTAATTTGCTACAGGAGTGTGATCTGAAGAGTGTTGTGTCCACTTATTTGGGATATAAAAAAGAGGTACTGAAGACAAATGTTTCCATTTACATGTTCGTAGATATCATGACAATCCAAACAGACGGCAAAAAGAGAGGTTGAGGAAAGTAGAATCTTGGCATACCGCACTTTGACACATTTTACATTGTTTGAAATGTTTTTAAGCATTCTAATGCAAGTGTCTTTTCAAAGAAAGACACATTGATGCATGTCGGATGCCTTATTATAAATCACATTAAATACATTTTAAAAGATTTTCTAGTCTAATGAAACATGATTTAGTTGTGAGCAAAATATTGTGTGAAATGCAGGTCTGGTTATATAAAAGAAGATCTCTGTTCCAAAATGCTTTTATATCCATCTTTGGGGGAAATACCTGAATGTCGTGTTCTAAATGTAAAACATAAAAAATCATGCCTGTAAAGTAATCAGAATTTTATTGGCCAAGGACTTCAATTACCAACACTTTTGTTGCTGCAAATCATTTCTCTGATCCTGTGGATTTCACTTTCCCTCCTAATTCTGTATATCTCATTTGGAAATGTAGCTCTTAAAAATTAAAAAATGCTTTGTTGATTTTAGGTGTGTTAGAAATATGACAGCCCTAAGAAGAAACACCACCGACAATAAAAATTCAAGCCCGGGCGATCTTCCCTATTATTTGGAATTAATTTCTTCCTGGCCTGGGTCAGACTTAATTTTGCTGTACGTTAATGATTTTCTTTGCCATCCATACTGTGCATAAGACAGGAACTTTAAGTATTCCTTTTATTTAGTTCAATATTTATACAGATGAAAAGAGAAGCAATTAAAAACTGGTTGAATTGATTTTTAGTTAGGTCAAAACCAAGTATCTATAGAAATGTTAAGAGAGCTGGCCTTGAAATGGGGTGTTTACCCTGTTATCCATTTGTATTCAGTTTTGATAATTACTAATTCTGGTCATGTATGTGCTGTGAAATGGGTTTTAATATCTGGAAACCATGACAAGGGAGAACGTTGGGTGATACTTGTGTCCTCAAGGGACTAATGGATACTCATATCTTGGAAGCAAATTGGGAAACATTAAATGTGTTGACTGAGAGCTAATAAGATGGTGCTGTGTTGAAGGACACATAACATACTAAAGATGTTTTCCTTCAATTTAAATTGTATATTAATGTTACTATTGATAGTTTTAACAAAATGCTAAACTAAAACAAGAACTTTTGTAAAGAAATATATTAAAAAAAAACTGATATTCCAAAGTAATCCTCCCTTTGCTTTCTGTCATTTAAAAACCAAAAAGCAATCTTGAGGTCGACAGAGAGCTGGAGAGGTGTTCGTTAAAATGCAAACTGTAAAGGACATCCCACAGCTTGGCACTTGCACTAGTCCACAATTTTTGCACAAGCTACAGACATTTCAAGTGATCACAGCCATTTACAAAAGAGCTACTAGGTGTGGATTTTCAAACATGGAAGGTTACAACATCCTTCCCAAGAGTTATTATTTGTACTCCTGTTGGACACGGTATCTTGTGTGTCAACTAAGGACTGGAGTGCTTCAACTGGGATTACAGACACGGTGCTGCACTGTCCTAAGTAGATAGGTTTTTATGGAGATCTGCTTTTTATTCCCCTTATGTTTCATTGTCACTTGATTATCACTATTGTTATAACTGTACTACTACTTATACAATTTATCATAACTACTCATCACTGTTTTTGATTATTATTGATCCATAAAGGTTTTAAATGCCACCTCTCTGCTCCAAACAGTATGGTATTCCTATGAATAATAATAATAGTGGCGGTGTTGTTATGAATTGTTAGATTTTTTGATTAAGCTTATTGTTTCCTCCTCACTTGTACTGCCTTTGTGTTTGGTCTCCATTATGCTTTCTTTGATATACAGAAAAAGAAATAAAATCAGTTCAACAAAAAGCTATTGTGGGGCATTTGCTGTTTTTATTAAGATTATAATTAAAAACAATGTATTACCTAATGTTATATGATAAGAACCTATGTATGTACGTCATAAAGGGGGGGTTCTTTTAAGTTTATTAACAAGATTTATATCACAAAAATGTGCTTTGAATTAAATTGCTTCACTCGACTGACACAGATTTGATCGACACAACTGTTATCCAATTAAAAGCAAACATACCATTCGGGAACCGGAAACTCTTAAGTGAGAAGCCAATAGGATCGCAGCAGCCACCAAAAGTTATTATGAATCATCAGTTGACCAATAGGATTGCGACTTTTAGGCCCACAGCAATAGATGAGTCCGCCCCCGGCTTCCATTTCTAAACTGAAGGGACGCCACCGCTCACGTATTCCTCGCTTTTTATATTTACACATTTGAGTAAATAAATTAGATTCTCTGTCGTACATTAGGAACCCGTCTAGTAATCGAGTAGTTCTGTTCGTTCTAGTCGATAGGAGTACAGTCTGAGACCGTAGCTAAACATTTATTTCCCATTCTAACTTTATTAGCCGGCGTGCTCCGCCGTATTTTTTCTTTCCGCCGCCCCGCTTCCTCTACCCCCTTGTGTGTGAGTACGGGCCTGCAACGTTGGTTTGACCACGAGGTGCGTTGGTACAGTTGGATCAGGGAGATGGCGGAGTTCGGTAACGGACTGGCGGAAGAATCTTTATTAGATTCAGACCCTGGACATCCTGAGCTGGAAGACCCGGGTGTTGGTGACGAAGAACCCGGGTTAGAAGAGGGAGAGGCCGCAATTGAGGACCCGGTAAGTGAGAGGCATTGTTTCAGATGTAAGACTCCATATTAATACCTATACATACTGTGGTCAACGTTGTAGTGATTGGATGAATACGGCAACCATTTGACTTTATTTTATTTAAAAATCTTGCCTGTGGTTCCGCGTGCGTTACCGCCAGCACTCATTCGATATCAACCGCCATTGTGGTTCACACAGTACTGTTGAAATGGGTGGCAACATGCGTGTTATTGGCCGCCATCTTGGCGCAACAGCGGCGTAAGTTTCTCTGCACCAGGGAGCAGCTCGAGCAGTTGGAGAGGGGGCTTACAATTGTCGCAATAATTCGAGACAGAGATGCTGGAGACTACTAGGGGTGAGGGTAGTACGGGCCTCTGCCATTAGCCCCCGCTTTGCGAGTTTACCCGCTTCAGGAGGTGACCTGCACACGGTAACGTTTTTATCACCCTTACCGCCTCGCTCATGCCGAATGTTGCTATATTTCCAGCATCGATGGTGACTGTTAAGGTTGAGGGCCAGTTTATCGCAATACAGGGCTCCAGCCAAGTTTACCCTTAACGTAGGCAGATGTCGAGCAGACTGTGTCCTTCAGAATGTGTAATGCAATTACAAAATTTGTGTCGGCGGATTGTATCTGAGATAGAGTGGAGCAAAAACGTCTGCATTAATTTTTGCAATCATGCATTAATCGAAACCCAGTGTTTACTGGTACCTGCATTATAATACCATATGCACTAAAAGTGTTGGTCACTAATATTCATTGTCACCTGCAAACTAACGTATTTCCCTGCTAACGTCTGTGTAGCTTGTTCGGGTGGGTTTTGTGGTAGTGGTGCTGGCTGTAGGGGCAGTGAGCGCATGACATACGGCACAGAAGCAGGGGATTGCGGTATTTGAGGGGCTGGGTTTGCGTCCATCGGTGTTTTGCTAGGGCAACGCGAATGAGAGAGAGATGGGAGGGGAGTGAAAGCTTGTTACTGAATATGCGACAAAAGATTGGAGTCAAACTTGTGTGACTGATTGTTCATTTTAAACACTTACTGTGGATGCATGTGTCTGATCTAGACGTGCACTGTGATACATGAACCAGGAGGTTATTAGACACATGGATCAGGTAGAGAGGAATTATGTCGTTCTTCATAGACTGTCACATTTGCTCTTCCACTGACAACTTTATTTTATGTAAACGGTCTTAATCTGTTCTTCCATTTGATTATACAACCTTCAGATCGTAAATGTCCATTCAGACATCAGTCCTAGTTTAAGCTGGAGTGACTCCCACTGTGCTGCAGTGCACCACTGTCAGACAGGAGAGTCTGCTCTCACACGAGGACACTGTGCTCACAACAATACTGAATGAATTCCTTGTTAGTAGGATTCTGTTTTGTCTTTTGTTTAACTATTAAAGCATCAGTAAATCTATGTTTTTATTAACGATTAATGGATAGAAAATGTTGGTAGTTTAAATCTGGACATTAGTTCTATGCTTTAAGATATATCAGGGAATTTAAAGATGGGCCATGTCTGTGCTGATGTCCTTTGTCTGACATGGACTGAGGAAACAGCCGTCTGATATTTGGGGAAAAAATGCATTTCTTAATCAACTTTACAAATACCCTTATGTAGCTCAATTGTATAATCTGACCATGTGACCATGGTCGTTCATTGATGTTGAAGGATCAGTCAGACAAGGTGGAGAAAGTAACTTTTCTTTCTCTAGTATGATGGCTAAAGTGAAAGGTCCATGTGTGTTTTTGGAGACAATAATTTAGAGGTTCTTCGATAGCGATTTAATCAGCTGATCACTGAATTTTAGAAGGTTGACCGACTGATACCAATTTTGGCTGATTCCGATTTCTTCCCTTTTATAGTCTGAAAATCATAATGGGTAATGTATATGTGGCTGGTTGGCCTTGTGAAATGTGCATGTATTCTGATCTTTTGAAAAGAATGTACTCTCCGTACTCCCCACCGTGCGTTTCCAAAATCTATTGTATAACATTTCGTGTATGATGTGAAGAAATGACTTTGTAAGCCTCATCCAGTCCATTGTATGTTATGTGCTGGCTTTGTTTAAGGACCTCAGGTGCTTTGTGGCTTGCTCTAGCTAGCTTTAGCCATTTTCCTGAAGTTAGCTTCTGAATTTGCTATGTTGCGCGGGTGATTCAATTTTAAGTGTGTGATTAGGTTCGTTGTGCTGAACGCTTTCAGGGTTGTTCCCCCGCAGCTTCTATTGTCGTTTGGTCTTAAAGCTATGAGTACAGCATGCATGTTTTAAAACTAGGAATACAGCATGTATACAGCTGACTGAGCTCCCGCTAGCTACAGCGGCTCTGCTAACGTTGGCTTCTCAACTTGCTGTTCCTCGGGGGGATTCAATTTGAATTGTGTGATAAAGTTTGTTTTGCCCGTTTTCGGGGTTGGATTATTTTGCAGTTTATTTACTCATGTTTGGGGCCATGGTAGATCATGCTTGGTATGTGTTTACATGCATGCATGCTACCGGCCTCAAGTGAGGCTGCCCGTCGCCTTGCCGTTTTTTTTTATCAAACTATGCCCCCCGGCACCGATCAATTGCATGTCTACAGTAATTCCGCTTTTTTATTTGTAGGTACATCTAATGCACCGACGGAACAAAGACTCGCACTTAGGACCTCCTTGCTACTGTCAATTTCTAGAGTTCAGTGGTATTATAGCAACATTTTTAATCATAAAATCTAATTGCTAAATTGAGTAGTGTGTCAATGTATAGAATTCATCCACAGTTTGTTCTTTTTTCAGTAATTGTGTGGTCCTTGTGTTGGTCAACTGTTTCAAATGGACTTTCTATGTGTTGCAGGAACTGGAGGCAATCAAAGCCCGGGTGAGAGAGATGGAGGAAGAGGCAGAGAAGCTGAAGGAGCTACAGAACGAGGTTGAGAAACAGATGAATCTCAGCCCCCCACCAGGTAAGTTCTTGAGAGAGAGGAAATCTCCTCTCTCCCCATCTGTCCTGATCTATTTCTTTCCACCGTCAGATTTTCAAATAAAGTAAATATAAAATGATAACCCAATATGGTGTCAGAGACAAACAAATTGATGTCACGCAACTAACTTTAACATGTTCATTAAAATTATTGAAGGGTCAGTAGCTGGTCATAAGTGTATAGTAGCAGACCAAAGTGGTAGCAGGTAACCATAGAAATAGGAAAAGAAAAACATTCTGCATAATTTCCTTGGGTCTCTTGCAAGGTGTTATATACATTTTCAGTTATTTTCATTAGTAAGAGCTTCTATAAAAATGTCAAGTTTGAAGATTTTTACCAACATACTCCCATCAGAGGAAACCAGTTTCTCATTTCTCACTCGATGTTGCTACTTGCACTTTCACCTTCCCCTGAAAGACAAGCTGTCCAAAAAATTTCACTTGTACTTTATGACAGAATTTAGGCACTTATGTAGCTTTCACCACCACCATCAAAGAAAGACGTGCCCTTAATCGTTATGACTGTAATAAACTCATTCAACAATTCAGATTTTGGTATTCAGATTAATTCAAAGTGGTGGTTAATTGAGAGAAATGAAAGCAAATATGCTATAAAAAGAAAAGTGTTGGTGAATGAAATCATTTGAAACTTAATAAACTTTCATTTATGAAGGATATTAATTTCTAACATAAGACGGTTCTGATTTCAAACCAAAAATGCCCTTTATAATAAATGGCACCCTTAAAAAAATGTCTTGCGTCTCTATGCCCAGGATCTTTGATTGACATTACTGACAAAAAGTTTACCTTTTATTCCAGTAGCAAAATGAAAGAAAAAAAACTCCATTGCGCTCTTACCAAAAAATAACTTGTGTGCTACAATTATTGCCACTCCCAGGAAATCCTGTAATTAAAAAGTAACAATCATATTTCAAGTCCCTTTTTTTAATAATTTTAGATTCACTTATTTGAGTAGGAACTCATTT
Source organism: Lophius americanus (assembly GCA_037951165.1). NCBI lineage: Eukaryota > Metazoa > Chordata > Actinopteri > Lophiiformes > Lophiidae > Lophius > Lophius americanus. Next base: position 11,771,120 of record JBBDHG010000011.1, on the reverse strand, counting down.
GGTGAACAAAGAATTTGTGTTTTACTGGCTATAAATATGAGGTAACACAGGCCTGATTCTCTTTGACATTCATGACAACGGGAAGGACCAGATAGAAGTATTTATGTGAGAGAAAAATATGTAGAACTGCACAAATCTAGCAGTAGATGCAATAAAAACTGTTCAAAATATCAGTTTCAACCGTTAGATCAATAATTAAGAAGTTTAAAGAGCCTGGAGATGCTAAAAATCACTTGGAAGAGGAAGTGTCTGCAAAGTGACCACATGCGGTGTGCGGAGGATTGGCGTCTGGCAAAAGACTATCAAAGGAATACAGCTAGAACTACAGCTGCTAGACCTTCACCAACACACGCTGTTTGGGAGGAAGATAGATCGGGATTCTCACCATGATCTTAGCATTAAGTTTACATCATATTTGACTTTATAGCCATGAGAAATTAAATAGTGCCATATGCTTTCCGTGTCTAGCAAAGATAGATGCATGCAGCCACTAAAGTGTTAACTACCCCAGCGTTACTGCACACTACTGCAGGGCCGGAGAGCATATATATGTCCGGGTTGACCGTGTCCAGTAAACTTGTGACAAGCACTGGCCCTAACCCAGCCGACCTTCTGTTTCGGATGTACAAATTCCTCCTGAATCCCGAAAGAATAGACGCTAGATGAAGCACTGAGCTTCTAGGCTGTTGTTGGAACCACTACTGCTCATCCGTTTACCCTGATAACTGGCTCTATGCCCTTGTAGCTGTTGTTTTTAACTCATCATAGACGCATTTAACACTGTCATCAGCTGTGACAAATATAATGAAATTGTCTCTTACCGTTGATGAAATGCTTTTTAGACTGTACTTCCATAAATAAATCAAAATCCCTCAAAACTATCGGTTTCAGGCTTTTCATGAAGTCCTTCTTTGTTTAAGCCGAGCTACTACATGAGAATATAATGCTAGAAATACTAACACATTACATGTGCTGCATTCAGAAGCTCATAGCAGTTCAGTAAAACAACAGCTCCGGTGAGGCCGACAGAACTACAAACTATAGATTCACCAATCACTGGGTTTTCATTATGATAGTTTAAAAGCATCATTTTAGATTAGCCATCATGACCAAACCCAACCTCGGCTATCCCTGACATGACAGAGCCCGACTTGAACGCATATAAAATTTCTAAATACTTATCCGAAACCGGCGGGCCTCTGAGAGACTACTGATGGGTTCTGACTGGAGCCCGGTAGACCTTCTGTTTTTTTGTGTCCGAACCCAGCTCGGCCTCTTGGTTTCTGATGGGACCCGTTGGACCTAGGCTGAGTGCACGACCTCCATGGAGTTCACAGAAAAAGAAGTAGCCGGAATCAAAAACAATAGAGAAATAAAGTGGCAAAAATAAAAGATGAAATGTTAAAATGAGTTTAGGAGTGATAAAATATCACTGCCTTTTTGCATGTGCTACATGATGTTAGCACGTGACGGGGCGACGGTGGCTCAGTTGGTTGAGCGTTTGTCCACTTATCTGAAGGTCGGTGGCTCGATCCAATACAATTAAAAGCCCAGCCATACTCTTATCAGGAAACTTAAGGTTGGCTGTGGTTGAACTTTCTACCGGGACCATGATGTAAAACACACCCCCAATCAACCCAAGAATGGTTCAGAGATCACAAAATAAAAGTTTTTCCACGGCCACAGAGCATCAGTGGGGTGTGCTGCAGAGGAAAATCCCCAAGTGTTCTCCTCAGAATCTGGAGAAGGTTGAGAGTTTCTGTGTGGAAGAATGGTCTTAAATCTTTTTACTTGTGTTCTCAAACCTCATAACACACTACAGAAGTAGACTTATGGTTATTATTGTGGCAAAAGGCTTCTGCACAAAAGATTAAAGACAGGGCACGCCAATAATTGTGGAACATATGTTTTAGTAAAAAAAAAAAAAAATTTGTTTGCTTAGAATGTCATTTTTTTTAAAAATTTTGTTGAGTTGGAGGTTAAATCATTGTAAATAATTTTTTATTTAAGATCATGGCTATGGACAATAAATAAAACATTTTTGCATCTAATTTTTTAAAGGGTGCTAGTAATTCTGGTGGACGCAGTATACCCACAGTTCCTAAAATGTGAGAAATGGAGTTTGAATATTTTGTTTGGATTTAACTTTTCTTTTCTGTGCAGTTGGCCCCGTCATCATGTCCATCGAAGAGAAGATGGAAGCCGATGGCAGATCAATTTATGTTGGAAACGTGAGTACCCATCTCTCTGTTGTTAGATATGAGGCATTATTTTAGCCACATTGTCTTGTTCAAGATGGTGATGTTTTAAAAGAGGGTTTCCTTTCAGAAAATATGTCTTTGACATGTTGTCCCCTTTAGAGTATAACAAAGTTTACTCATTTAAGAATTTGAATCATTTTAGCTCTAGGCCTAAATCAGTAGATTGTAGCAACTATCTCTATCTTTTCCTTAATTGTATTGACATCAAACTATTCCATAAATGGAAGAATAGGTAAAAGATCCCCTTATGAAACACATATGAACTTATGAACCTGAAAAGTCAGGTATACAGGTAACTCAAAAACTGTTGCACGGATCATTTTCAAATTTTCTAACTACATAGATCTTGTTGAGAAGAAAAACTGGATTACTTTTGGGAAGAATATATTGGGTTATATATTTTTCTTACTCTAGGGGAAATTGTTTATTGAGTTTGGAGCTTTTCAGGGATATACCCTTCCAGCTGGGGATGAAAGCGTTTTCCGGGTTCATAACTTCAGCTGTAGCTTAAGTTACGACGAGTCAGGCTTTTTAAGGGAGTGGTCTGTCTGTGACCCAGGAATCATGTAGTTTGTTACTTTTGTGCATAGCCAATTTTGTTGTCAAGTGGAGCCACTCGGTAGTAAGGCTGGGTAATTTTCCTGGTTGTTAAAAGAAAAAAGGTGCCTGCTTTCTGCTAAAGGGTTGTGTTTGATGCCAGTTCCGGTATATTATACTAACTCGCTTTGGCAAACTAAAGCAAAACTAAGTACTAATCACCACTTACTAGGAAGTCTTCTTCCTGAATGGACGAGGTGCAGACTACAGTTTTGACACCGGATTGAAGCCTAACAGGTCCCGTCAGAAACATGACTGCTCGGCCAGATTCAGACATAAGAAAGCAGAAAGTCAACAAGGTTTTGTTCTGGACTCTCTCTCTGTCTTTTCTGTTGGACAAGAACCGGTTTCAGGTGAATATTTGGAAATCATAGTCAGGTTCAATTTAGGCTTTGTCTGGACCCGACAAAGCCTTGTCAAAAGTCAAGTTAGTCAGGGATGGTGAAAGTTGGGTTCAGTCAATTTGACATGATGCTTTCAGGATGTCTTTTATAAAAGCCAGTGTAAAAATACATAAGAAAATGAAAGACTCTACTGTCTGTGTCTCTGTGTCGGCCTTTATCTTTTTTCTCTGTTGGAGGATGTTTTTGAAATGAGCACATGAACTCAGCATCAGCTATTTGGGGACAAACCTTAACTTAGAAGATCATTTTTCTTTGTGTCTGGCAACATTGAGAGGATACAGTAGTTATTTTAACTCGGTACAAAGGCCTGACTCAATTATCATCTAATCATTAGAACTGCATCAATGCGTTAGGGAATTTCAGCGTCAAAGTATTTTCAATCGTTTTCACTCCGTTTCCCACCATTTGACTGTTGCTTTTTCTAACACTAGAGATTTATCCCTAAGCGCCACCGACTTTGACACCAACATTTTCCTGAAGAGTATCTACATCCATTAACGTGAACATCTTTGATTTAGAAGACAACATTCCTGCTGTAGATGCATTTTGGTTTTAAGCCAAATGAAAACAGACGGCCCATGACTTTGACACGGTTTTTTGAATTAGCAGCAATATCTCCGTCACACTGCCCCTCCCAGTTTGGCGAACTTGAAACACGCGATACACCGAAGCAATCGGGGGATTACTGAAGCTTTCAAACTACAATATAAACGAGATAGCATCAGGTGGGGCACATTAACAGACAGGGTGACGCGGTATAAAGCAAAAAAACACGCTAATGTTCAATATGGTTAAAAAAAAAAAAAGATTTCCTTGTGTATTAGTATTATTGAAATCTGATTAGACACATAATTTGGCAATTTCTATAAAAGAGGGACAAAAAATAGTTCATTGCAATCATTTGAATGACAGTTAAAATGTAAATATCCAGACAGCCCTATTAGTAGCTGTGTAGGAAATGGCTGTTTCTTTGTAGTTTCAGTTCCGTTGATTTTAGTTCAGAATTAGCCGTCCAGTTGTCATGGTTTCATCCCTCCGGGTCATATTAGTGTTCTGTTGAAAGGCTCCACATTTGAATGTGATCTGCATAGAGGGATGATGCTCACCGAGCTCGGTGGAAAAATCGTAGACTTTCCCTCCTTTAATTGACACTTGTCACTCACATTGTATAAAGGGAACTTATCCAACCCGCCTCCGTCTGCCATTCCGTCTGCTGCATACATTGTGTTTTAACTGTTTGCTTGTCTGAGTGCAGGAGATATTCTCCCATTGTTTCAGTAATGAGGAAAATGATGATGTATGAAAGGTATTTACCGTAATGCTGTGTAACCGTTGTGACACTAACCCCAGGGATTAAGTTCAGTTTCTCAAGGCATTTTACAGTTTCTGTCAATGTTGTTTTTTCATGTTTTACATTTTGCCTTTGTCTTCTACTCAAAACTGGTGGCATTTTTATTGTAGACTGTCTAAGTGCATTTTAACTGACAAAATATATAGCTAATAAAAAGCTAGTATTTTTTTTATTTTTATGTAATATGTATTTATGAGCTCACGGTGGGTAATTGAAATCTTGAATTGCTCATGTCTCGGTATTGGTGATGCGGCTCTCTCTCTAACCTCTCTCCTCTCTCTTCAGGTGGACTATGGCGCCACGGCAGAGGAGCTTGAGGCTCATTTTCATGGCTGCGGTTCAGTAAACAGAGTCACCATCCTATGTGACAAATACACGGGGCATCCCAAGGGGTAATGAACCGTCACTATACCTTTTTGTTAGATAAATGATGTGCAGGTGTGGCTAAGTGTGTGGAGACTACAGGAAATTCACTCAGTAACAAAAGGTTAAACAACAGTGTAGTTATTTGCACATTATATTAATAATCTAGAGACATTCTCTGTGGAGCAAATACTGCAGAGGCCAATAAAGTCAACTTTAATTCAGTTGTGTCTAGTTGTATCTAGGTTTCTAGCAGAGACCCCCGAGTTGAATTCCCTGGGTGGACTGCAGAGGCAGACACGTCTTGGTGTTTGCTTAGACCTGCTCCACGGCTCTGTCTTGTGCTAAAATAATTAAGATGCTTTATTTCTCAAAACAAGACTTGTCCACTAAGCCCTCTATGGATGGGGGCCTGCTCCCTCTGTAGATATTAAGGGCTTTTTCTGAACTAACATGTTGATGTTTTTTTTTTTGGGCTCATTGTATACTATACAACGTTGTTATAAATATTCTATTTATTCAAAGAGAGCCCCAAATTTTACACACTACACCTTTAATTGATGAACTGTGGATGGAGCTTCTCCTGCAGATGTTGCTCTTAAATGATGACGCCTCATCGTTCTTTTGAATGGGTTCCATAAAGAGTTATTTGAGGAATTACGCATTTTTAACTGATGCTTTCTCCCCATACCCATCGGCGGTAGTAGTGCATTGTTCTTTTAGAAGCAGTTGCAAACAGCCTGTATTTGCATTACTTTCACCTGTTGTTAGTAGGACCGGACCACCCAGGTGCTGATGAGGATAAATGAAAACATTAGTCTTTATAGAATCGCCGTAAACAGTTGACTTAGGGAATATTCTTATATTTGAAAACATAGCTCATCCCTAATAGCGTATATAATTCCCAGCCCTTCCCCCAAATTTCATAACTTGCTTAGATTTGTTTTTGAAGGTGCTGCTAACAGTCAGACCGCAGCCAAACACAACTTAATTGGAGGAGTTTTATAAAATCTTGATATTTAAATACCATACAAATAGAGCTGCACAGTCTGGACTTTTTGTGAAAAGTCCTAACAAGACAGAAGCAGCTGCACCAAACAGTTGTAATTCACTTTCTACCATTTTATAGAAATGGATTCCCTATAGTGTTTAAGGATTTGTGATCGTTAAAAGACACCAGTGGTATTTTTATCAATAAAAGACATCAAAGTACCGCTGCAGTGATATGCTGTTTCTAAGTTGGTTTCAGTTTGAGTGATTCTAATGTTGGGGACTTTTTCCACCGTCTATCTCTTCACCAGGTTTGCCTATATTGAGTTTGCAGACAAAGAGTCTGTGAGGACAGCCATGGCCTTGGACGAATCGCTTTTCAGAGGAAGGCAGATAAAGGTAGGATTCTCAACTGTCCCCTTTCTTTTTTTCCCTTCATATTTGTGCGGTTGTTGTGTTGACAGAAAACTGACCCTATTGTGAAAAGGAATGGAAAAAAAAGTTTAGTTTTCTCTTAAAATGCGAAATCAACTTGCTGATGTCAAAATATTTGATCAATCTATCAGTTCTCTGTGGGATTGTTTTTTCCTGATAAGGATAACCAGTCTGTTGTGTTTATGGAAGCATGGTTAAAAAATCTTCATCTTCAACCAGGCTTTTAGATGATTATGTATTTGTTTGTTAAAACTCTTCAAATATGGACATAGTTAGAGACACATTCATTTTTCTCTCTTTGGCATATGACTTGAAATACTTGTATAAAATTATACAAAGAAACTATGAAGGGAAACTTTGCTTGAAAAGTTTAGGAATTAAGATAATTTGCAGCTTAAAATCTGAAAAGGCATTATCCAACATGACTGATTTAACGCTCCATTGGTTTATTCTTCAGGTGGGTGCTAAGAGAACAAACAGACCAGGTATCAGCACCACAGACCGCGGCTTCCCACGGGCTCGGTTTAGGTCACGAGGAGGAAGCTTTTCATCGCGCGCACGCTACTATAGTGGGTACACACCACCCAGAGGCAGAGGACGGGCCTTCAGGTGAGTTGTCACTGAGACATTTTACCCCTGACACTGCACTGGAGAGGGCATCCCAGTGCAGTGGAGAACACTGCACTGGGATGCCCTGCATCTCACTCACTTCTTTACTGAAAGTACAGCAGAAATGAGACAAATCATCATGACTCACCAGAATTATCGGCTACCGTAAAATATTACCATAAACCAGCAATTATGATCGATTTTGTTGTCATCTTCTGTAAAGAGAAGAGACGCGGTAATCATACAGTAATTTTCAACAGGGAATTCCAATAACTCCAGTTTCAGCTTTCAATTCCATTCTAGTTTCCACTAAGGATCTTCCAGTATACCGGTTTCTATCAGTATGACATACGAGGAAATAAATCTTTCCTTAGGTTTAACAAAAAACTAGTAGCATCGGAAAACTTAAAACACTCTGTAATATCTGGGTTTGTCCCAGAAGACCTGCCTCCGTTACTCCCGTTTGCCCTAAAGTCACATATTCCTCCGTCAAAATAAAGACGCTCGATTTTTCTACCAGACTTTACCAAGAGTTTGGTGCCTTCTGTTACAATAGTTCTCAAAGGACTCTATAGTTGGAGAAGATGGCACCGAAAAGTTTAAAGCTGCCGATCACATTAGGTTGCTTGTAGAGCGTCGGCCGTGGTCAACAGAGTTAAAGCACAGGAACGAACACCGTGTTAAACGAGGGGGTGCCGATGAGCTACTTTGGCGGGAAATATAAATCAAACACACCACAGTCACAGAACCTGACCGATAAAGATGAAGTACTACAATTAAAGATTGCCTTTATATTGCCTACAATGGTGATTGATAAATTTGGTGATCTAATCAATGACTAAACCATGAATATGTGACGTAAAACATCCAAATATGCATCGCTTATACAAAATATAACAATAAATTGCAATACAAAAATTTCACTTAATACCCTACCCTAGTTTCCACTATCTTATCTTTTTATTATATCACAAGAACGGAACACGAAAGCTGGTGGTGGAATCACTTATCTTGATATCACATACTTAATGGAAACATAGATGGTGTTCACCAGTGGGGGCTGGCGGGGGCTCACTGCATGCAGCATCACTTCACATCACTGCTGTTCATAGTCCATCTTTGGTCTGTTTTCAACGCAATCGCCGTTTGTGGCGGGAAAGAGAGCTCACTCTTTTCTTAACTGAAGTGTTGGAGATGTGTGAGGATTATTGGTGCAGCGGATCACAAATGAACCGTGTGAGGATCCAGTTCGCCCTCCACGGTTGAGGCCGTACATGATCTGCAGATCACTGTCGACGTTAATGGAGAGGAAATAATATAAGGCAGCACTTACCTCTTTGAATAAATAATAATTAACACGCAAATTAACACAGAGCGTTAGTGAGGTCATGTGACCGGGGTGCTGTTGGTCATCGTGAACATTGGAGGAGCGGAGGAGCTTGAAATTCCTCCTGCATTATTAAAGTCTCAATACCAAAACATTTTGACTTCCTCTATAATACACCAATGACAGAATGGTGGTGTACAAAGCATTCCGGTATGTAGGAACTGTAGTGTTATGAAGCCATCAGACCATGGTACTACACCAAATGCGGTCGCACACCGAAGACGCGTCACCCTGGAGTGTCGGAACCAGGAGTCTTACTGTGGCATAAAAACAGAATCAGAATAAATCTATTGGGATATTTGTAGCTGCACCCATGAGGCCATAATGTCGGACTGATTGGCTGCTACCCTGGACCAGGTCTCTCCCTTGATTTGAAGCCAAACTGTGATCCATATTGAGTTTTTGGATCGGTTGCACCCTTACAAGATCCTTACATTGACCTGAATTGTTGCTTCAGTCTGCTGCAGTTTAGACGCTTTGTGCTCAAGTTTTAAGCTCCAAGCCTGTTGTAGCTAGAAATCATGTGGCTGCTCTTGTGTTGTTGTTTTTTGTTTTTTTTTCAAAGATCCTTTAACTATTGCTGCGGCTGATACAGGGCAACATAATACACTATGGTTGTTATCAATGTTGTGCACTGGCACTCTGGAGGCTTCCCACCAACTCTGTGTGGTGAGCATCACTACAGAGCTCCACAGTGGGGTCCTGTGAGTTTAACAGTCATGTTTCTACGGCGTAGCCACTTGGGATGAAGTTTAGGACGTATTTAAAGGGGCTGAAAAGGAGTTTCTGTGACTATGATTATGAATAGATGTTGTGTGGAGCTGAAGTGAACACCATGACCAGCTGCCTCTTCATTTAATCTGTGGCTCGTAGGAAAATCAAGTCTACAAAGAATCTCACTAGAAATGCTTCTTAAGCCCCACGGAGTATCTAAGACTCTAAGCTTGTTGTTTTTTCTGTTAGAATGACAGAGGTGTGGTGCTAAAGTAGTTGGTCAGCATGCCAAAAAGCCCACACATGCACTGAGCTGAAACGCAGAGATCTGGATGTTGTCTTCCATGCAAACTATTTGGAAACTTTGGATCTTGGCTTTTGCTTGTTAATCTTTGATTGAGAACACTTACTAGAACAATGGTGCTGCAGCACTTCTAGAAGAATTTTCAAACCCTTCCTGCTGGTTTCTGTATTTCACTGATTTACCAGTTTGCCAAGTTTTGCTGACAAGTTTCTATTAACTTAATTTCTAGTGTTATTCTTGCTTTATTTTTGGCCTTGGCTCCTGACATAAGCATTTGCGGAATGAATTCCGATTGCAGTAAGGCTGACTTTAAATAACAATAAACAAAGTGTTATATCTCTGTTCATGCCTTTGTGTCTGAGAAAGTGTCTAAAATTCATGGTCAGAATCTCTCTAATCACACTGTCTACTTAACCCAACCACTCCCCAACATACCAAGAACGCAGAACCCTGCCTGTGTACTCAGAGCTGCAGGACAAAGCAAGCAACGCATTTGGTTGGAACTTCAGTGATTAACATTTAATTATAGCGCCAAAAAGGCTTTTGATAATGTTTTTGGTTTGTATGTACTGGAGTTTTACGCCTCCTGTGATCATCAAACTTTATCTTCAGTTTGAGAATGTTGCTTTATGTGAAGATGATATGCAGTTCCAATTTCATGAAGTCGTGTTTCTTGTTGCAAGTTGTAATTTGGCCATCAAGACTGTATCCATAATCACAGAAGCCCTTGGTGACAACACAGATAACTGCAGAGTGTATCTTTCCATTATCCCAGGGAAGTGGGTTAAAAGTAATGTCCCACAGAGAGCTGTTTGACTTAAACATCTCAGAGCGGAGGGCAGGAGGCTTTTTGGCTGCTCCATCAGGAATTCATCACTAGAGTATTTAAGACTTTGCTGCAGTTTGACAGAATTGGGCTCAGATCTGAACCACGCAACACTTCTCAATGGAGCCTTGTGTTGTTGTGGTAACACATCCATTGTGATGAAAAAGACTCTGTATGGAGAAAATCTTTGCAATGAGATATTGTGAACTCGGGTAGATTTTAGTTTCTGATCGTGGTCCTGTTATTATAGTTTATGAGATGTTTTTAGCCCAGAATCAAAATGTTGATTGCCTCAGTTTATCTCATGGTGAGATTTTTTAACAAGGCCACAGTGTTCAAATGTAATTGTCTGCTCAGACTGAAGCCTCATCTCCCAGGATTTAATGGTTTTAAAGGGCAACTTAGTCGAGCATTTGCGTTTCATCTAGCAGCCTCAAAGATGATTCACGTTCAAATACACTTCAGAAAATGGCCTCTGGTCTCCAAAGGTTTTTGGAGACCAGAGGCAGTTTTTCTCCGCTAAATCATCCCATACCATCGTTCTTGTCGCCATCATCAAATTGGAATGGTGAGAGGCAAATGTGAGCCAGAAAACATGTATACTTGATGGACATACGCACTCACTCCAACTCAGATTCATGTTAACAGTGTTCACTCCCAGATACGAAGGTTCATTACTGCAGCCTGATCTCAGCATCTAGACCAACAGCCACTGGTCTCACCCCCAGTGTGAACTTTTTGTTTTCATTGCCACGGATGTGTGTGCGTGTGTTTTGTCTGTTTGGGACTCAGATGAGGATGTGTGGAGCGTCTCCTGCTCGACAGCACAGGAAGAGTTTGTGTGTGTAATAATGATGCAGTTGCGAGTCGTGTTCCCCAAGTTCGAGTGTGTGCGTGTGTGTATATATAAATGTGTGTGCATTGTATCTTCTGGGGGTTATGTGTGGTGCTGTTTGTCCTCCAGGTCTTTCCCCACAGTGACCCCAGAAGTTGCTCTCGCACAGAGAGCCAGAGAGAGAGAAAGAGGGAGAGAGAGTGCCTTTGCTGTCCCCTCACACTCGCACATTCATTATTTTTATTCCATCTGGAAATGAAACACCTTTTCTCTCTTGAAAAAGCTGTTTACAGCCCGATTCTTCCAGATTGATCTGTTTTCACACAAAGGCACCATACCGTTAAGATGGTATGTCTTTTTTTTTTTAGAGATTTGTGAACTCTGTCGATATCCACAAACGCAATCTGTCCCCTTCAGTTTACTTCCTGAACTGAAATCTCAGCAGATACTTTTGTGCCCATGATCGCACACACGCTACAATAACACACCAGGAAATTGGTGTCAGTCTACTTAAGCCAGCCAGAAAAAAACTCACCCTCTTTTTCTCTCTCTTTTCCAGGGGCCGAGGGCGAACAACATCGTGGTATTCCCCTTACTAAACACCCCCTCCCTCCCCAACACTCCCTTACTATCAACCCTCTCCCCCTCTCTGTTCCCACTTTTAAAAAAAAAAAAAGGCACACAGTGAAAAGTTCTTCCCCATCCCCAACAATAAAAGAAGAAATCCCCAGAGGAGAGAAAAAAAAGACAAAAAAGGAAAAAAAAAATCTCCTGGACAGAGACTGACTGGCCGCAGTGTGCGATTGTGTGTGAGCATGCGTGTGCGGAGGTTGGTGCAGTCGCCCCTGGTAAGGTATACGCTGGCCTTTTGGGGAACAATATGGTGGCAGATTATTATTTTTTTGTTTGTTTTTGGGGGGAGGGGGGAGAGATGATGATGATGGTATGTCAGGCTGCAGATTTGTCTCCTTTGGTCTGGCTGTGACCTGCTTTCACACCATCACCAACAGAGCCCAACCACTCACCCTCCACCATCACCCAATCCAGAGTAAACATGAGTGGGGTGGGGTGGGGGACAACAGGAAAGATGCTGTATATAGTTTTAAATGTTACACTTGTTTGTGAAGCTTCCACTAGTCAGGGTCTGTGTTTGTTCAAGTTTGTGGTTTGGATTATATCATTACCTCCCCACCCCCCTCAAGCCCTCCTGTGTCACCCATTCTCTGCCCCCTCACCCCTACCCTCCCTCCCTGCATATATAATACATGCTTTTTCTCCCTCCCTCCTCCCCCCATCTGGCCCATCCCATCATGTCTGGCCACTGCTGTTTGGGCAGTGACGACCCTCACTAGTTGGTGGGATTCTACATATGAATTTTTTTTTTTTTAAATTTTGGACGGGGGTTGTCGCCAGGCTACCCCCCCACCCCCATCACCATTGACTCGGGCACCGCCAAAAGCTCCTTTTATTTTTTTGACGGACATCAATGTTTTTATTTTGTGAAACTCCCTGCATCCCACCCCTGTTCTTCCCCCTGTGTTTCCTTGTCTCCCGTGTCTCCCCCCTCCCCTCCTCTCTCTGTATATTAGACCACTTCTTGTCGTTTCAGGTTTCAGGACCAGTGGCGGCTGACGACCCCTCCCCAGGTGGCGCCGGCCCCCCCCACTGTCTCCGCAGGGTCTCTCTCTCTCTCTGCTCCCACTATGCACACTCACCCCATCCTGTCCGTGTGGGGGGGTGGGGGAGGGGGGCAGGGTGACCACAGGCCCAACGCAGGGGGCATTTATTACAATAGCAAACGCTGATAATGCTTTTAGTACCTTTCACACATACTCTCTCACACACACACACACATTCACACAACGCATTGCGATACAGGCAGCCGTTAACCGGCAGCCAACCCCACACATGATTTCTACAGAGAGCTGAAGCCAACAACAAAGCTGAAGGGACAGATAGATGAGAGACAGGACCAGAGACGAGGGTGATTATAGGGGTGGACAGTTCAGACCTTACAGCGCCCCCTTTCTCTGTCTACATGCAGTGCAGTCACGGCTTGTCTGAGAAAGGCTGAACAGCTAACGGCATCGATTAATTTAATACATGGAGTGGGCTGGAGCGGTTATTTTAAGGGGGACGTTGGGGTGGGGTTTGTGTGGAGACTTTCTTTTTGAAAAGGGGGAGTGGGTTTGAAAATGTTTTGCTTTTTTTATTTTTTATTTTTAACCCATGAGTCTGTAATTAGAAAAAAAAATAAAGACATTGTGTAAAAATGAAACGGCATTTGTGAGTTCATTCTATTTCTGTGCCAACCTCTATAGCGGTTAACGTGTCCTGCTCATTGGTTATTTTAAGTTGAACATGGCCAAAGTAAACTTAAGGTGGCTCCAACTATCATTGCATAAGCTTGGTGTCTATGAACGAGTAAGACCTTTTCCACTGCGGTAACGTTGTACCTCTGAGTAATCTAGGATTGGAAACAAATAGATATATTTTTATCTTCACCTGGCTTATTTCTAATAAAGGCTCTAACATATTACAGTAACACCATGAAAATCATAAATTTTCTCAAACTGCTAGGTACGGCATCAAATCTAAAAGAAATACATGTTCTGCTTTCTGAAATAAAAATGGGATTTTGACCAAAAAATATGATTTGTCCTCCAGGGGGAGCTATATGCACACTGCAGCCTTTGGCAGTGACATATCAGTGTTTATAAATGTAAAATTGTGCACAGGAAAACATACTTTGCTTGGAGCCTGATTATGGGCCCATCAGGGAGAATGGGTTAATGGTTCAATAGGTTCTGTGTATGTCACTTCAAATCATGTGGTTGTTTCATCATTCAGAAACCGTGATTATATCAGTTACGTCTCTGAAACTCATTATGAAATCACCGCTCTGAAGCAAATTGTTTTAATCTGGACTGCAGGCCAAACATTAAAATCTAAAGTCCCGAGACTCTTGACATCCGCCACAGTTTTAAAATCATCTTGTAAGCCTGTTACCAATAACAGCTGGCTTGGTTCTGAAACAAAATCCTTAAATCTTCCAACTAATATGCAGCATTCTCTTTTAATTTTATGTTTTTCCACTTTGGAGTTACTTTTGTGAGCAACGCCTGCAGGAATGTAGGAACAAATGACATGCAGGCTTCAATATTTGCATCATACAGTATCAAACCCAGTAACGTGCTGAGACATTGTGTTCTGTCGGTTGGTTCTGGTTCTGATTAGGCCTTACATTAGCATCTGGCTGCTAAAGTCATTGTGAGAGGTCAGAATGAACTCAATGGCTTGCATTCCAAGTCTATCAGTACTTCTCAGATGGCTGTCATAAAATGTTCTACAATTATCATAGCTCTCTTAACGGGCTTAGATTAGATAATGCAGCGAACACATTAAGCAGAATGATGAAAATCATTTGTCTCCTCTAGTGGAGTTAACATGATTGATCACAAATAAAGGCAAAAATGTTTTTAGTATTCATGCTACAAATCAAAAGAGTCATACAGCATGAGGAGAACAGAAAGTATAAGTGTAAATAAACGGACGCCGCTGCTGAATCCTGTTCCTGTCGTCAGTTGATCTTGCACCAGTGGTCTATCTGTGCTTCTTAAACGCTGTATGGAAAGACATGAAGCAAAATTTATCTTAACACAAGCATATCAAAACAAACTCAAGAACATTTGGTTCCTGAATCAGAATTCCGTGACATTTACATGGTTCTGATGTTGCATTAAATACTGACTCAAATCATTTCAGATGCTGGAGCACTTTAAGCAGTCGCATAGCAGAACGCTGAGCTATAGGAGCAGCTATTTTGTACTGTCCTCACCTTTTCTCTTGGTTTTCTTTTTCATGAGTTTCTTTTTCTTAGGCCGAGGGTTATCTCCATCCTGTACCAACAAACAGAGGACAAGCGGCTTTATTATGCTTCGTAAGCTACATTTAGAGCATCATCTAAATAAAAACCAGACCACAATACTCCCATTCATACTAGATGGAGATAGGCTTATTAACAGCGTCCCTCTGGCATGTGTTCAGTCGTAAATCTAAACATAGCACATGGATTTTCCGAGTTCTCTTATATTCTCTAAGCTGCATGAGATTAAACATCTGCAGGCAGTGGAGTAGATCAACAACATGAAGGTGGCCAGTGCTCCTATTATTATTATTATTATTAGTTCATTAGGAGACTATAAGCAGACATGAAACGGGGCAGAGAGGGACAGCTTGCCAAACCTGTGCTTGTAAAAGGAGTTGGTGCAAACACAGAATCAGACAACTGATTAACAGAGATGCTAAAATGTACAACTTAAAAACAAACAAGCACAACATTAGTCTAGGAAACACTGAGTTTGTCAACCCTGGGATGAGAGAAACTCTGGGTTTCCCGTTCCAGAAAGCAAGTTATCATGGTATCTTATTCTGTGAACGTAACCCGCTCTATGGCATGTTGTCTGCAACAAACCATAGTTGGTTCCTGACTTTCCCTCTGAGTTATCAGACATGACATTAGTTATCAGACACAATGGGTCCGTTTCTCATCTGTCTTATAACAAACTTGCGTCTGGAGAGGATTGAGAAACCCAGAGTGAATATGCTTTCATTCCCTGAATACATGATCCTGCAGACATCTCAAGGGGAGAACGTCTTCTATATCTATACACATAAAAACAGGATATTAGGCAGGATGACTTACATCAGCATTAGGGCTGCAACTAACAACATCATGACAGTCGATTAATCGTTTCAATCATTGACCGATTAATCTGATCATGTTTTCTTCTCCTGGTTAGGTAAAGGTTGAGTAAAAATAAATAAACAATTACTAAATCGCTCTTATTTTGCTATCAGCCGTTGAATTCAGCTTGAGGTGGTTTTAGGCACATGCCAACTAACAATAAAAACAATAAAGATGAATTATTCTTTCCTAAATGTCTTTTATTAAACTTTACTGCTTTTATAACAGACTGTTAAACCAAACAGGTTGTATATATTACTATATAATATATACATATTATTATTATTATATTTTGTTATATACCAACAGTGTCTTTGCTAAACTGTAAGTTAGTCCTTTCATGTTGCATCACATCACTGAAGATCAAGCTGGGCACACACACACACACACACGCACGCACACACACACGCACGCACACACACACGCACACAGCAGGAATGTGAAACTTCTCCATGGGCGATGCAGCGTGTATGGTTTAAACGCAGCGGCACATTTGTGATGTGAAGAGTATCATCGTGATTAAATAATAGTTATTTGGTACTATCGATGTTATTAACAATTCACTACATTAAAAAAGTTCCGTTAAACCCAACAGAAGCGTTAAGTACGTTCCCTTTGACACTTAGCGAGACAAGTCTTCATCGTCTACAGAGCCAACGCTCCTCCGCTTTAAATGCTCCATCCAGCATTACTGACTGTTCCCCGCCAGGACTGGTCCGCTTTGCAGATCTCGCAGCTTACAACATGTTTTGGCTGTGTTGAGAGAGAAATGCTCCCACACCTCTGTTTTCGGTCGCCATGGGGCTAATGTTTTCTTCTTGCTTATTACGCGATTTCCGGAGGCGATGTCCGATGACGTCACCGACTAATCCACTATTAAATTTGTCGATAAACTAATTTCATAATGGATTTTTGTCGATTATTCGTTGCAGCCCTAATCAGCATGTTACTTTGTTTCCAATTAAAATGAAAGTGAAGTACTATCATGAACCTATCTGCCGTCCATCAATTTACTGCCTCCTATCTGAAGTCTGATCGTGGTGTTCAGCGGGCCAGGCATGACATTCCAACCGTCCGTCTCTGCAGCTCATCCCAGGAAGACACGGGGTGTTCCCAGATGAAATAATCCCTCCAGTGACTCCCGTGTCTACCCAGAATTAACTGTTTGTATTCCTTCTATAACTTCTTTCACATGCCCTCAGTGGCCACCAATAGAAATAAAATTCTGTTAAATATTGAATATGGAGTCCACCTTTTTATTCATAATATTTAAAGAAAGCGCTGAGATATTAGGAGATACATTGACTGGCAGCCACTTCCTCCCACACCAATTCCTCTCCCTCACTGCTCTAACTGTGTTTTCTCTATATATTTGCAAATGAGCGCATTAAAAGTTTACTGAATATAGCTTTTCACTGGTTGCCACGGTGAGTCCTTGTAATGTTGGACTCAGTTGATTGAACAACTTAGATCAACTGTCCTGGACCGAAAACTGAGTTTCCCATCTCAGGGTTAATCAACCATGTGCTCGGGGTCAGTTGTCTGAGAGAACCCTTCAGACAACTGACACATCAACAAACTGAAATGTACGACTTCAGAACAAAACAAGTACAACTTTTGTGTTGGGGCAGCCCACGTCAGGTGGGTGATGTCACTGCATGCTTACCTGCCCACCCTCGCCGCCTGTTAGAGCTGTGATGTCACCGAAGTGTGTGATGCCACCGAGCTGGCTGGACATGGACATCATGCCTCTCTTCTTTTTCTTCTGCTGACTGGGCATGTTGAGACGCACCAGCATGGACTCCTCATAATTCTTCCTGTGCCGAGAGATCCATACAGCACGTTATACTAAATCAAAGTCTTTTAAAGAACACAATCCTCAAATAAAGTGCATGAGTCAACACCTGTGCAGGTCATCGCGAGTGTCCCGCTCGCTCTGGAAGTCCCTTCTCTCCCGGATCTCCTCTGGAGCGTCGCTGTACTGCTGTCTGAGCTCCTGGATCACGGAGCTTCTGAGGGCGGCTCGACGTTGACGCTCTACCAGAGCCTTCTTCTTGTCTGCCTCCGTCAAGTCCCCATCTGTATGAACACCGATGAGAACATGAATCGGGGGTTGAAGGGCAAGCAATAATAATAATAAAACCTATTTGAAAGCACTTTTCAAAACAATATTATTAACTTCCATGGAACTACACAAAATCAGAAAAACCATCTAAAAGGTGGATTTGTAAATCAATGTAGTTTTTTTATACAAAGCAAAAAACTGAACAGTTTAAAAAGACCAATGACGTTACCATAATGTACTGCAGCAATCTTTGGCGGTACATATTTCTTGCCACTAGAGCGGGCTGCTTTCTTCTCCATTGTTTCCTCAGTCTCCTCTTCCTCAGAGTCTTCAGACTCACTCAGCTGTTGATAATTCAGGAATGTCAGGTAGTTAAATGACTGAGTAAACAATGTACTTTTAATCTTTAATCAATTAAATCATTTGCACACTGACTGAATAAATGGCTTAAATCAATCATACACAAGAAACAAAATTCTTATCATTTAGATTTGTCAGAAACATGCATTCCAGCGGCTGTGAATTTAACGTTAACTGTCACTAAAGTAAAAATATCATGTTAAAGTGGGACAAATAATCAACCATTACTTTACTGATGAGGTTCTCGGGGTTAGGACGCAGCTGCAGCGGGTCGTTTTCAGCTGAAACCAATGAAAGCAGAACGTTGCTATAAACTGAGAAGGGAGGCCTCTGAGGTTTGTGCTGTAGATCATATGAGGGGCGATTGATAAGCTTGAGACCAGAGGTAGAAGCAGTGGCGTTCTAGGAGTCGTGTTTCATTCATGTGCAATTAATGTTTACACAGAGAGTTTAAAGCTGATATCTTATGTGATTCTTCACTTTAAGTATAATTTAAAATAGCAAGTCATCACTTTCTGAGAAAAGGAACATGTTTAGGGACAATTCTGGCATTTTTGTAGCAGACCCCAGGAATTATTTCAAACCACTCGAGTTCTGGGAGTCCTGTTCCATTCATTTTTATCATCAGACAGGAATCATAAATGTTGGTAACTTTTCTAGTTCTTTTATGAAAGTGTAATTTTAAATTGCAAGTCATCACCTTCTGTGAAAATGGACATTGTCGGATCCGTTTGTTCCCCCACTGCTGGACAAGGTTTATAAGTGTTCAAGGCTAATAAACGTTATTTTTCAATGTTGAAAAATAAATGTGTCAGTTTTTGAAGACTTACGACTCTTATCTTTGGCTACCAACTCCTCAATCGCTCCTCATATCTTTGATGCTAAAGCGTTTAGACAATCTGATCACTGGATGAATTCATCCCATCAATGACATCATGAGTTTTACCTAAACTGCCGGTGACAGCGGTACGCAGCAGTTTATCTATCTGGTACTTGAGTTTGTGGTCTAGTGGTCGCATCTTCTCCAAGACCTTCAGAACAGGATAGTTAAGCAGTGAGGTGAGATGTCAGCTGAATGGAGGAGACAAAGCAGTTTCCACAGTAAACTCACCGTTCTGATGGTGACCACTCTGCCCAAAGCTTCACTCTCTTTTATTTTGCCTCCCTCTATTTTGATGCTTATCAGGTGAGTGAGATCTTGAAGGTAGAAAAGCAGCAGGTGATACCGAAGGTCCAGGAAAGACAAACCCTACAAGGAAAGAAGACAAACAAGGTTAAACCTCTTACCCTTAAGTGGACCAACCATGTTCTTGTTCTGGACCAGTCAGCCTCATCCCTACATCACTGGGGTGCTACAGTCACGTGATCACGTCACTGAGGCTCAAGAGTCACGTGATTACGTCACTGAGACTCTAGAGTCACGTGATCACGTCACTGAGGCTCTAGACTCTAGAGCCTCAGTGACGCTCTAGAGTCTAGAGTCACGTGATCACGTGACTCTAGAGTCTAGAGTCACGTGATCACGTCACTGAGGCTCTAGAGTCACTTGATCACGTCACTGAGGCTCTAGAGTCACATGATTACGTCACTGAGACTCTAAAGTCACGTGATTACGTCAATGAGCTTCTAGAGTCACGTGATCACGTCACTGAGTCTCTAGAGTCACGTGATTACGTCAATGAGCTTCTAGAGTCACGTGATCACGTCATTAAGGCTCTAGAGTCAAACGATCACATCTCAAAGAAAACCAGCTAGGTTTTAGTTCCACTCTTACACCAGTTTTGCTGATTGAGAGCCTGGAAAAATGCAGAAACAAAAACCTTGCACAAACAAATCAAAGATTTGTAGATAGAATAGGAATCTGAACAACATGTCCAATAATTAGATGACAAAAAGGCAAGAGTTAAGGAAAGATTCACTCTGGGCTGTGTCCCTGTGTGTAAAAACATTGTATACAGGAATATGAATCCAAGTTGATAGGATGCCTATATAAACACATTGTTGGTAAAAGCCTCGGACTAGATCTTGATAAATCCACTGGAACAGTGTATGTCTATTCTACATTCACCGTTTTCTCACATGATACACACCATGTGTGCGTCCTTCACTTTATTAAATGTATTCGACATACTGGACATTTATAAAAGTACTGGGCTAATATTAGTATTGGACTTCATATGTCTAAATTTATCTCGTTTCTATGCCTTTACTTAAGATTGTATTACACCTTTTATTTGAATGTTTGTATTTTTTGTATTCTCTTCTGTACATACATTTACATATGTAAATTAATATTTCTATTCACACTCTTATTTATCATCATTTTAATTTTTTACGATGACTGACACACTTTATTATAGTTGAGTTGCTGTAAAGTCTAAATTTGCCCTGTCGGAATATTATTAAAGTTCTATCTATCTAGACCGAGATGTTCCTCATACGTTTTACTTGATTTAAAATATTTATACAAAGAAGTGCCAGAAAAAAATAAAGATTTAATTTAGGTACAATATCAGAGGTGAAGATGATCTCAGATGGACTGGCAGTGAAGGTTTATTTCGGCCTTGCTGTCCAGGACATTTCTTACAGTTAAGAAAAGCTCACCCTTGAAGTCTTAAACGCCCCATCTTTGACTTGAGTAAGCAGCATACGGACGTGACTTGTTACCGAGGCCACCTAAACCAAACAGAGGATATCAGCAAACATTCAGTGATCAGAGTGACTTTGATAAAGTCACCATGGTTCAAAAGATTACACCACTACAGGGTGATGTGATGAAACAAATGACTGATAGAAAACCAGGAACATAATGACATTACTCTGTTTCAGGTCAGCTTTAAGTTTGAAAGGGGTGGCAACCTCTCCACATACAACTCTGAGACATGCAGGTGCAAGTTTTCAGATCACAATGTGGCTGTGGGGTGTCTCTGGGGAAAGCAGGAAGGTAAATATAGGACCTGTTGGAGGAGTTCACCTCATGGCGCGGGGCAAATCATTTCAACAGCTCCAGTCTGTCGACACACACTTCTTACCTGTTCTGTGAGACTTCTTAGCAGCTGCCCAGCTTTGGACAAATCATTTTCGATTAAATCCTCACCCTGAACAAAAAGATAAATTACAGTTCAAAAGTAAAATAAATAAACTTGTATCACATTATTCAAATTAAAATGTACGTAACGTGGATGTAGTTGAAAAGCCGGCTTAGGCATAAACAAACAACTATTAGAATAAGTTACTATGAACAAATATTATATTGCAAAGCAATAGCTGAACGAGACTACAGTATTCACGTTAAAATACAGACAAGAAGGATAAATGTGATATTTTATTGACTATCAGCCACCACTGTTCCACTCACGTTGTATACCGGGGTAGCCATTTTGAATTCAGTCTCAAGTACGGAAGCCGCAGAAGGACATCCGGGCTACGTCAACGCGTTTGGAAAATGACCTCCAGGTTAAGCTCCTGTTTCTCGTGAGAGGAACGCGCGACAACAAAGAGAAATAATTCATTAATTGTGGTGCATTTTAATTATTAGTGTTAGCATTGGTTTTGATACATTAGTAGATTTGCACCACCTTAGAGCGGACGTAAAACATTCCCTGCCATAATATTAAAGTTTTTAATAATACTTTGTTTTTACTGACTTTATACATAACTATCAATTATTAACTTATTTTCAGGATTTCAACTCTTTTAAATCTGGTTATGATGTGTCTTTGGTGTGTGAGAAGCACTCAGAAGTAGGACTAACTATGTCACAGTAGAATTTACACACAACCAAACGTAAATAGTGTCCTCCCTCATATCTTCATGAACATACTGCTGTAACAAAATCCCAGTTACAGCATTTGTCTTTCTGGGTTTGTGAAATTAGAAAAATGGCCAGTATGTTCCTGCTGTTCCAAACAAAGGAAAATGGCAGAATCTTTTTTCGGGGTTGTCACAGCAGATCATCTGTTTCCATCTTGCCTTGTCCTCTGCATCTTTCTGTATCACACCAACCAACTGCAGCAGAGCTGACCTCAATACATAAACTCCAGAGCCCTTTTCATCTCTGCTCCTTGCATCCTCATCGTTCCACCAGCTTCTCTTTCATTCGCACACATGGCAAACAAGAAGGGGTTCTAGGACAAATCCTTGGTGCAGTCCCATCACCACCTTGATCCAATCTGTTGTTCCTACTGCACACCTCACTCCTGTCATGCTGCTGTCATACATATCCTCTACTACACTAACATACTTCTGTACTCCTGCCTACTTTATTCATTTCTCTTGCTATCCCACTTCTTCTTTGCTGACCTGTTCCGGCATATACGGCCCTGAACCTCATCATTCCTCCCCGAAGTTCACACAGAAGCCTTCCTTCCTCAACTTCCACCATTTGATCCTCTGCCCTACTTTTGCGCTGTCCCTCTATTGTACCACCAGGGTCATCCTACATAGTACCATTCTATGCTGTCTGGGTACGTTCTCCCCCGTCACCACCTTGCAGGCTACAATCTCTTTCAGATGCATCTTCTGTATACAATGTAGACCACCGCAGTGGCCCTACTTTTGTTCTCATATGTGACCCCCTGCTTCTCCCATTGGAAATTCCTATTCACCATAGCTTTTTCAATTCTTTTCGCAAAATCCACCATCTGTCCTTCTACTTTCCTTTCCTTTAAACTGTACTTGCCCATCACCTTCTCGTCTCCTCTCTTCCCTTCACCAGCATGGCCATTGAAGTCTGCTCCAACCACCACTCTCTCACTCCTGGGAATACTCTCAATCACCTCATCCAATTCACTCCAGAAATTCTCTCTTCCAAATTCCAATTAACTTCTGGGGCATAAGGACAGACCTCAAACACCTCCAATTTTTATCTTCATACTCATCACTCCGTCTGACACTATCTTCACCTCCAGAACACTCTTCACATACTCCTCCTTCAGGATCGCCCAACCTTTTTCTCATCCAAAACATAATAAAACAGTTTATACCCTCTTACGATGCTTTTAGCCTTGCTGCCTTTCCACCTGGTCTTTTGGACTGACAATATTTCTAACCTCCTTCTCTCCATCATATCAGCTAGCTCTCTACCTGCCAACTTTTGAAGTTCCTACTCCCACGCTCCTGCCTTTCCTCATCTCTCGCTGTCATCAGGCAGCTTCTCCCCGCTCAATCTTTTCATTTGACCAACATGACTTCTATCTGTCGACAAACTGATGGCTGAAAAATTCAGTTGTGGTCCTTATTAACCCAGGCCACGAACAATCTATTCAGGAAATGGAATTTTGCGACTCCGCATATTGATTTGGCATAGGTCTTACGTCAGATGCCTTTTATGACACAACACTACACATTTTCTGGGATAAGGGCATATAATAATAATGTAAAAGCAGTAATTTAGAAGCTAAGATGCCAGAATGAAGCTGCACTACATTAAAATTATAGTTTATTTCGCTGATGTCAGTGTGTTCCAAAATTTCAGTTTTAATGGCTACATTTTTTACCTTAACATGTTGTGAGGATAAACCATGTTTACACAGTGAATTATTTTACATATTATAGGATTTATGGGTTAAATGATCAAATTCCCCTCAAAAAAAAAATCAAAATTTTTCAAAACTCATGCCAATTACATCATTACAATCAAAGATTACAGCCAAGTACATTTACTCAAGTCCTACTTTTAAGTTTACATTCTGGACTTTAGTTATGCTACTTTACTTCTACTCCACAAGACTTATCTGTCAGCTGTAGTTACTTCTAGTTACTTGTCAATTAGGATTTTTATTCTCTCCAGTTATAAGATTATGTGTTTCTTTAAGGGCAGAAGTCTTCCAGTCTACCAAACTCATCATCATAAGGTAGTTCGATGACCTTTTCAGATATTGCCACTTTTAAGCAGTAACATGGACGTACATGTTACAGTTTATACCGCCTGAATATTAATGTAAAATAATTAAACACTGTGAGGGACTGTTTAACAGCACAATTAATAGTGAATTATGTGATGATGTGAATGTCTGTTAAAAGCATCTGAAAATGAGAAATGAGAGAGAGAGAGAGAGAGAGCGAGAGGGAGAGGGAGAGAGAGAGAGAGAAAGAGAGAGAGAACGAGGGAGGGAGAGAGAGGAAGTGATGATGAGTCAATGACAGGGGTACCTGTCAGTCTCTCTCTCATCTCTTCTCTTTTAGAGCCTTTTCAAACGCAGTTGGAGGAACCTGAAGAACTGTCTGACAGTTTGTGGAGAGCTAAGTCGTGGTAAGTCAGATCAGCACTTCATCAATCTGTGGAGAAATTAATCTCCTTCTCAACTGATTCTAATACAGCCAGTGATTAGATTTAGACCCACTGAAGATGGGGGAAATTTCACCTCTGTGAAGACAGAACTTCAGAATATTTTGCTGTCAAATTATTTTAAGTTAGAAATTGATATTCTGATTATATTGTGACGTAGAATCAGAAGTTTGTTTTATCATCAATCAACAATTGAATCATTTTTACAGTCATTATCTATTTGTCCTAGAGTATTTCTTAAATGTAGCTAAAACATGCAATAAAAAAAAGAGTAAAGTTTTGATTTAAATATTATGGTCTGGCTTGAATGAAAAATGCCTGATGGACATGCTGTGCTTTCTTTTTTACACCAAGTAAGAGTAAATGTTATTAATGGAATCCAGCCCTCAAACCTCCCATTGATGAATGACTCATGGTTATTTGGACTTATCTTTTTAATTTCCTTGTAACACTGTTTTGAACTTATTGGTTGTAAAAGTATAAACGGTTCAAAAACAACCAAAGGGAAAGTTCCTACTGCCCCCACATGGCTCCAAAAAATGGAAAAAGTGAAAGACAAAAATATACTAGACACTATAGGCTCACTATGCCTTGATAGATGTTTGTGAAGATAACATGACAATATGAAAGAGAAAGTCTTCAAAGAAGTCTATGAAAGGTTAAATCTAAGATCTTGTGGGCTTTACATACTTTATATCCGAGAAAAAAACAGTACATCCTTTAACCACTGTAGGAAGAACTGGGCTTTATTTGACTTCCATCAAACAAACGTGCCATATTTAACATATTTCATATTCAAAATAGTTTAAAATTTGTAGATTGAACTTCACATTCCTATTTCTCCACTAAAGCTGTTCCACAGGTTTAAATATAAATATATATTTAAACGTAGACAGAAGTGGAAGACGCATAAAGATCCTCTGCTTGCACAATATGACGCTTCCCACTATAACAGAAAGAGTGAAGCTGCAAGCTGCTGCTTTACACTCACATTGTTGGAACTGGAAATATTTAACTACAAATACCAACACCAATAACAATAATTATAATAATATTAATCACTTCACTTCTTCTATTCAATGTCATTTCTAACTGTAATTGTCAGTTCACAAAAAAGACCAATATATCAACATTTAAGTAAGAAAATGTGAAATGGAAAAACTCAAAATAGTGAATCGTCAGAATACACAAAAGTAACTCACCCAGGAAACGTTTAAAAATAGATAAAGTAAAAAGTAACACCATTATTCTGTATTAAGGAGAGTTTTTTCTGGGCGGCTGTAGCTCAGAGGTCGAATCCCAAATGGAAGATTGACAGGTCAGTGGTTCCAGCCTACAGTTCAGTCTGATTAATTAAGCATACACATTTATCAGATAATGTTGATCTAAAAGATTTAGAAACGTACATGTCAAAGTTCAGTAATTTATTTGTATTTTTCGTCGTGGTCTTTTGCTCTATGCAATTGGAAACAAAAATCTAAGTAAGATTTATTTCTCAAAGAAAGTCATGTGTTTGTAGGTGGATGAATGTTTTTAAAGCAGGTTTACTATATATTACGTACTGTCCTCATATTTTAACAGTGATATTCTTAACCAAATGTACAACTCTTTCATTTTACTTACTGATTTGATTTTTTTTATTGTGTTAAACATTTTCACCAACACTCAAAACTGTACTTTGAATGATCTTAAAAAGTTTCTCTCTTCATTGACATAATATACTTGATTTGGATCAATATAATTAATTTGATTAATTCCACTTAAACATTGGGATTTGTTCCAGCTTTTTTTGTTCCGGCTGGCCCGACTAATTCTGCAGTAATAAAATTAGTCTAATAAATGGTGTTTATCCAACCCCAATATTATGTTGGCCCAACAGAATTGCTTAGTTGTGGAAGAAACTGGTGTCTTCCGGTGGAAATACTTTCCATCATTTAAGTAAGTTAATCCAAAGAATACACGCTGAGTTCAAATGATGTGAACAGGGAGGGAAATTCAAGTTTGCGTACGGCTGCATCGGTCGCAGTTCATGCCAACATGAAAGACTTTTGTCAAAGGTTAAGTTTCCATCTAGGACCTACAATCTGGTCTTTATGGCAAACACAAGTCTGTTTAATGAAAAATGCATGTTAAATTCTAGTATTTGTAACAGACAGCCTATTTACTTATTTTTTTTGAGTGCAAAGCCAGTGATGTAAAAAAATGAAACATCAAAGAAGAGACTGAAAACACTAAAAACCGTATTTCCCTGCCTCTGAACCCTGCAGATGTCTGACTCCAGAGTGTCCTCTGTCATCCAGGAGTGGGCATATCCGGGTCAGGTCCACCATCAGACTCTGAACCCGAACACATCCAACCACTCTGGATCAACCAATCAGCTTCCTCAGATGGACATGATGCCATACGGCCAGTCTCAGGGCCTGGTGAGGGGGGGGAGTGATGACAGGATGACCGAGCAGATGATGGGACTGTCTTACCTGCCGTACACCTCCTCCTGTCTCGGCAGCAGCACCAGCACAGGGAGCAGCAACCACCACCAGAACCACACCAGCACTCAGCAGGTGAGTTCTTGTGATTTAAAGACATAACGGTCATTCTGTGGATGTGATAATCGTCAAACGCCACTCCCATCCTGTTTGCTAACAACATAAACTAATAACTACCTGTTTAGAAAGTTCCCTGAGATGACATTTGTTGAGATTTGGCACTATAAAATCACAGTAGTGATATGATATGTGTCTCTGTGACCTTCAGGACTTCTCCTCTTTCCTCATACCATCGCTGCGGGCCCCGGTGAACAAGAGGAGCATCAACAAGGACAGCGCAGAGTACCGCCTGCGGCGTGAGAGGAACAACATTGCTGTGAGGAAGAGCCGGGACAAGGCTCGCAGGAGGATCCTCCAGACCCAGCAGAGGGCTATGCAGCTGCAGGAGGAGAACCAGAGGCTGCAGATGAGGATAGGGCAGCTGACACAGGAGCTGGACACTCTCAAACACATCTTGTCACAGAGGCACCTGCATGGAGCCGGGGACGGAGCAGCAGAGGAGTCTGATATGTAGAACCGCTCTCAGAATTGGGTTTGATGGCTTTCGGATCTCTGGGACTTCAGATAAAATGCCCTTTGGTTTGGGTTTGCGAATCAATAGCCAGATTCGGAAAAAGTTACATTTCAGATCATTTGACGGGAGTATAAAGGTGTCAAAGGGTTCAATTATCAATGGAAGCCACAGGGGTTCCCACTGAGGTCTTTCTTTTCTGGATATTTGTGGGTTTTGGCGAAGACGAGGCACAATTAATACACACAGAATATATATCAGGCTTCCATTGAAACATTCACAGATTCCACACTTAAGATTTGCTTGAATGTGTGAAGCGGTGTGTCTACAGTTTCACACAGCTTCCCATGATGAGCAGAGGACCGCGGCGTTTCAATATAATGACGCAGACATCAGCCACTGTGAAAGGATTCAACCGCTGAAACCCCTTTAGTGGATTTAAAACGCACCGCAGTGGACAATCTAATATTTACGCTGCCGTCTCCAACCATCTTCAACTTGCACTTTTGTCTTATTGTTATGTAAAAACTGGAACTCTAAACTGCTGCATATGTCATCACTATCGTCTCAAATGCATGAGGGCAGCTTGATAAGCTGGCCATATCTGCACCAGGTATAATGCATGAGGAAAAACAGTTGTTTGATGGGGAGAGTTCAGGTCAAAGCAACATGCGATTCAACTCCTGGCACTATGGGTAAGGTCTATGAATGAAGAGTTAATTATACTGCTGAAACAGTACCGGACCCCTCCCGGTTCCCTCCTTTTTGGCGTGTGAATAGAAAACCAAATAGTGTGGGATCTTACAAAGTACAAGTTTTAAATGATAAGTATAATTATTGAACATAATAGTCATCTATTATCACCGGGTTCGTTCTGAAAAAGTATTTTTTTCCCCCCTTTGAAATTAAATCCTGAAACTACCAAACTGCATTGATGACTGGTTTCAGCTGGACGAGATCCACCCAGACCTGATCACTCTGATCCATCGCTATCACTTCAAGAGAGCCATTTTTCAGAAGCAGGAAGTCTTCACGTAGGTCTCACCAGGAGCACACCAGAAGAGGACGGACACACATCAGTCTGGGGGGGGGTTCAAAAGTGATTTCTGGAGCTCCAAAGATCCACAAAGAGACAGAAGACTTGAAACAATAGTGAACCTTCCCTGAAGTGGACTCTGAGGACACTAGGTAAAAAAATGTCATCTGTAGGAATGTGCTGAAGAACATAAGGCTGGTCTGAATTTACCCACAACACACCCTGATGTCCCTCAGAGCATTAGAGAGATCTTTTCATGGACTGATGACTGATGAGTTGAACTGTTTGAAGACCAAAAAATCCATTCATGCTCACAAACCCTCGAATGTTGCTAAAGCAGGAAAGTATTTTAAAGAGAAGCATAAGAAAATGGGAAGAGGAAGAGTTTCTTTCATAATTTAATTCGAGAAAGAGTCGAAATTTCAAGAATAAAGTCGGCATGTTGAGTAAAAAGTTGGAATGTACCTGAAATGAATGAAATTGTTGAGAATAAAGTCGAAATACGGATTTGTATGAGAAGGTGAAGCCGTTCAGCATGGCTATCCATACAAACCATCAATACAACAATGGTTGTTTCGATGGATGGAGGATAGAGGTGGATGGAGGCCAACACAACAAACAACGACCCCAAAGTAATAGCAGAATACTTCATCACATCCACTGGACGCTTGGGAGGAAGCCCGGAGCGACTACACGCTGACAGAGGGGCAGAAATGCAAAATTAAAAAAATAAAATCTGATTTTGTTCGATATTATTCTCAACATTTCCTTTTTTTCCCTCAGCATTACGATTTCATAACTCAAGACATATGAGAAAAAAAACCTTCATCTTCTGATCCGTCTTTTTTCTTCAGCCTGGCCCTAATACTCCTTCATACTAAAGAGTTTAGCAAAGAAGAGTGGAGCAGAAATCCACCACAGTCATGTCAGAGGATCTCCAGTGATCAGACGGGTTGGATTGCAGTAGTCAGACACAGTTTAGTCGGTGATAGACACAAAAACCGAAGAAATCAGGAGGGGTTCCAGTGCTTTTTCACAGCAGAGTATTTTCTTAGGTGTGAGTGAGGAGCCACAACACAGATACCTTCAGAGAACCAGTACCGTAAACAGCCAGAGGAGATGAAGAGAAGGATTAGAGAAGTGAAGAACAGCAGATCTAAAAACACACAAATGTTCTAAACACTCATTTACTGAAAATGAACTTAGATTATTTCATTTAAAAGCAATAAAGCGCCCGACCCCTCCGTGCTTTAGACAGAGGTTTGATATGATCTGCTTTAACAAACGTTGCCTCATCAGGGATTATAGTAAGTGTTGTTGCCAAACCGGGTTTCATCATGGGCTGTGGTTTGTTGGGGATCAGAGGGGAAATCTAAATGTATCTGTGTGTATAACACTCACTAAGTGAGTGTGAGATTACTTGATCTAGTCTTGATATGAGATATAAATATAATGTGTTATTAAAGGTGTCATGATTTTATACCAATACAATAATAAAGCAAATAAAATAATTTTTTTAATTGTCTGTGCTTGCATGAAACGGTTGTCTTTTAAATCTTTATCTCTGACAACATAAATATATACACACAATATATATATATATATATAATTGATTAATCAACAGATCTTTGGATATTTAATATTGAAATACCTTTAACACACAAGAACCCCGGACCCATTTCTCCTTAAATGAAAATGATGTTGGATATAAGAAAGATTAGTTGCAACATTTTTAGTTTTTAGATGCTGCCTCTTGCCAGGGATGTTATCTGGCATTAATTTGAATTATTTTTGCCCCGTATCATATATCATAATTGTAACTTTGCTGATTTACTATGGGCAAATAGATCAATATTAATAAAATCTAATTAATCAAATAGTTCCAAATATCTTATCTATCAGAACTGCTTTCATAAAAGAGTTTAAAGCTTTAGTATTGTGAAAAGGAATGAAATTCACCATTAGGGATGTAAAATTCAACACTTTGAGTTAGAAATGAGGGTTAAAGCTGCAGAAGAAACTTTGGGTTACATTTGATTTAATCTCAATGTGACTTTAAAGAACATCTGTCTAAAAAGTGTGATCTGACCACAATATGTAAAGTCTTCTCCTCTCACTGCAGACTCCATCCGGGAACACGGCGTGCCTCTGCCTCATTATTTACCATAAGTTGTCAGCCCACACAAACGGACATCATGCCATGGACGGTTGTGCACCAGCGGTTTCCCCTTGTGGGATGGGCGAGATTTCAACACAGCAGAGGACGGAGATGAGGAGCAGCGAGATAGTATCAGTGTTCGGGGCTGCCAGGGCCTTCCTGTGGCGGTGATGGCAGTGAAAGGACACAGAGATAGGAGGCAGAGAGCAGGAGGTGGGGCAAGAAGCCAGACATCTTTAAAAAGCTCTGCCCGAAACAATAGTTACAACATTTGGTAACTATTGTGGTAGCTTTGGTTGAATATAAGATAAACAACGTTGTCGGAATTCACCGCGTCTGAAGATGAAGGATAAAATGCATGGTCAAGATTCCTGAGTCGTGTCTTTGCGTGCTTGTTTAACTTAGGTAATAAAAAGAAAAGGATATGCTGTTTCTCCAAAGAACGACAGAAAACGTCACAGATAATTTAGAAGAAATAGAACTTTAGAGAAAAAAAAGTCGTGTAGAAGACAGAACAGCATGAAGACAGATTTTAAACGCCGCAGTGAAATAAATCTACGATGAAATGAAATAAATTTGATGAAATGAACTGAGATGAGATGAAATGAGTTTCAATTCTCACAAAGTAAGTAAGTTTTTTTTATTTTACACAGGTGTGGCAGGTTTGGCAACAAAGGTCAAATGAGGCAACATGCAGACATTCACCTCCCTTTTACAAATGGACAACTTTAACCAGAAGAAGATAAGACTCTTTTTTTTTAACATGGTTACTGTTTCAAAACTCATCCCTTGCAAAATTATTCATTAGGAAAATTCAATTAACGTTCACTTTAGTGCCACGCGTTATTATGCAATTTTCTTTTAGTATGCAATTATTAATTGCAACACTACTTTCAAAATATTCCACTCAAAATGAAAGTCCGGCTATAGATTATCTTACTAAACTAAAAGAATGAAAAAAATACCAGAGAAATGTACTAGAAGTTTCAAAGTAAAAGCATAAATGGTGAAGTAAACTAGTCCCTGTCAAAGCTGGACTTTTAAAGCGGATGTATTTGGATTAATAAACGGCAGCATTAATGTGCAGGTCTCTGTTACTGCTGTGGATGTTAAACATTGAGGTCATCTCACTACTTTATAAAACCACACACTTCTAAAAAAATTAATAAACTCAACTTTTCACGAGGTTAGTCAGGTGAAGCATAAGTGTCACAAACCATAACAAAGCTTTATCCTCCATTTTTAACTCATCCCTAAGTCATTATTTTCATCATGTTTATTCTTACTAATTGTCCGTATTTATCCATCTGATTACTCCAGTTCTTTAAAACCTCACCCTGTTTAATGCATTTAACCTTTTCTGACAGCATGTTTTGATGGAACTGATTTTGAAAAAAAGACATTTCATTTTTGCGATCTGCAAAACACAATTTGATTTATGTAAGTAAAAAGGGAAATGCTTTTTCTTAAGGAATAATAACTATCAAAGTGATTTATATTCGAATGAAAGAAAGGATTTTCATAAAAGATTAAATATATAAATAAAATATAAATATATATATTCATAGATATATATTCATATATACAGTATATATATAAAACTGGAAGAAAAAAAAAGATTATGATCCCAAGTATTTCTTTAATGTTTTAATCTGGCTTAACTCATTGATATTAAGACATTACTGAATCCTACTTATCTTTTAAATTAATTTTAAAACTTAATTTTATAACTGCCCTTGTTTAAATCATGTTAATTTCTCTCCGTTTAATCTAATAAAAATTTTAAAAAAAGGATTCATTTCATTCTGAGACTGTCCTGCCTCGGCCTGTGCAGAAATGCTGCATCTTCGTTCTGCATGATGATGGAGTGGTGGTTGGTTCCAATCCCAACCTTTGGCCTTTCTGTCTGGAGTTCTTATGTTTTCCATGCGCTCGCAAGAACATAAGGGAATTGGTGAGTCAAAACCGAGGAACTATCAGATCTGTAGTTTAAAACGAACCTTTTATTTTGAGTGAATACTTTACACTTAGTAAAAAGAACTCAATTCAACTAAAGGTTTTTTTCAGCGTTGTAATAAAAAGTGTAATTTGCATGAAAACGATCCAGATGTATCCTGTTTCTGTGACTCTCAGATAACTTCCAAGCTTTGACGCTTTCCTCCATTTTTACATCAAGTCCGTGTCGTTTGGATTTCAGGCTCCTTTTTTCTAAGAGCAGAGAGAAAGTGTATCAGATGTTCCTCCATCAGTTTTTCACGTATTGAGAAGTAAAGAATGACTTCTTGTGTGAGTGTGTCTGTTGAAATGTCCCACAGTGTCCTGTGGGGTAATCTGTGGTCCCAGGACTGCAACATCTCCACAGAGTGAAGAAAGATCGTATTTCTCCTCACCCCTGCCGTGTTACCCAACAGCAGCGGACAAAATGAACCCCAGCAGAACCCCGGCTCACTTCATGCCAGAAATGGATCCTACCATTCTTCCCTATGTATCTCCAGGATGTCTGGCTCGAATATTTAAATCTTCATGCAGAATTTAATCCAAATCCATGATGAAAAACCTCTTTAGCTCTGCTTTCAGCACCTCCACTCACCAGCACCAGTCTCCAGTATGGCTGTGCTCTCAGCACAATTTTAAAATCATACTGGGATGATCAAAAAGAGGGAAAATGTATTTATTTATAGTTATTTGCAAAGAAAGTGCTTTACAAGGCACTTTTGATGATGAGGAGTTCATTCATTCTTGACGGAGAGACACCTTTCTGCTGTCTGTAAGGTGTAATCAATGATTGCGGGTCCAATGTTCTGACAGCTGATAAATCAGGCAGATAGTGAGCGACAAGTGTTTTCTATTCAAACAATATCTCAGTATTTGAGCATGTGCATTCAAGTGTAAGAGGGGGAAGGAAGCAGGAATCACTCACTCAGAGTTTTCGTTGGCCAGAGGTAACCTTTCACGTGTAGAGCAGCAGGCCCCAGTTCACCTCAGTAATTCAAGCTGCAGCTTCTCAGAACCAGTGGAGTCTCCGCGGTGTTGTTCAGTGGCGCTGGTGAAGTGTAAAAGGGTTTTAGTCCACTTAAACCCTGGTGGAAATAAACTATTATCCCCTCTACTCACAGAACACAGTCTGGGCCCAGAACAGGAAACGGTTAACGCAGGATAGACATTATTGTAATACTATTTCATGTAAAATCCTCCATTAACCCTTTTATGGAAAATTTTTTTTACGCATATCTAATTTTGTTGTGGCATTTATTAATAAAGTATCTTACACACTCTAAATGTATCATAAAATGACAAATCGTTCGGCATTTTTTTAAACAGTAAAAATGGTTTCCTGGTGACATTTTTAAATGAAATAGTCCATTTTGATTAGATTAGCTCAACCATTTCAATAAAGTATGTTTTTAGAAAACTGTTTGACTTATTAGACTTTGTTTGGTTGTATCACATTACATAATTCTGTTTAGTAAGTCCTCACATGCTTAAATATGGCGAAAGAAAACCTTCTTAGCGAATAGGAGTTTCTCAGTGGCCATGGTTAATGGCCCCCATTAACCATGGGGGGCGCCACGCCACAGGCCCCCAGGGCTCCATCATCGGCCCCTTACTCTTTACCATAAACAGGCTTCCAGTGGGTCATATAAACAGGTTCCGTCTTGACTGGCACACATTTTGTAATTGCAGAAAACTTCCAAAATGCCCTATCTCACAATCTCCATGCATTAATTTTTCCGTAATCTTGTTAACAAAAAAGACAGACGGACGGACGGACGGACAGACAGACAGACAGACGGACAGCAATAATTAATTACCACTGTTGCGAATGTAACAAATTAACATAATCCAGTAAGGGATCATTGTATCACAATGTGAGTATCTAAAGAGGGAACACAAAAAATATACCAGTGCAAGCTGAATTATGTCTGCTACACCAATTTATTTAAGGCTTTGTTATGTCAACATGCTTGCAAATGTTTCTAGTGTCCTTCCCTCAGAGCAGGAAAGAGACTGGAGATCAGAGGGTGGTACCTTCTGAGGTCACAGAAGAGTTCCATAAGCCCATATTGGCTTTGAGGTTTGATTGGCAGGTACCACAGCTTTGATCCTCTGGTGAGAGCATTCTTATGGACGTCCATGTGATTTGGAGTTGTTTGTTGTCTTTGCCAGTTGTAGGCTTTTGCTCCTTTGAAGTCATGGATATCCCTTTCATATTTATTTTATTTTACTAACTGAGTTATTTTTCAAACTGTTCTATTGGAAAAACAAAATGCGTCTTCCATTTCTTTATCTTGTCTAAATCATGTTTCCTGGTCGGGAGGGAGAAGCAGGATTCATTCCACCAACCAATTTGAGTCTCAGTTTGAATACGACGCCATCAATTTGTGGTTTAAAAGAAAATTCATAACAATATTTAAATATTTATATGTTTTGTGACCCTTTGAATCTAAACTCCATCAGCAATTGTAATCTTTGGAAGATTGGATGTTTGCTCCATTTCAATTGAAAACAGCATGAGTTTAGATTTGTCTGCATTTAACATCGGTTTAAGTTGAACATAAACTGAACTGGGTAACATCAGGATTTGTGCAACCGAAGGTGATGAGCATTGGAGAACTATGTCATCAGCATAACAGTGGATTTTTGACAAGTTATCACAGATATTGTGGGCAAACAGAGAACAGCAGTGGTCCTAATGTGGAACTTTGGGGTACACTTTTGACGCAGAGGCAACACAGAAAAGTGGACACACTGTTTTCCACTAGATAAGTAATATAAAAAGCAATTTACAGCATATCCTGTAACCCAATAATATAAAGCCAGTCCAATAAGATGCTGGAGCAAAATATTTGATATAGTCCATGGCTTGAATAATGTAAATCACTACTTAGACAGGAGCCGTTATTGTTATAGTTAGTACCGGTATTGATTGTATCCTGATAAATCAACTGCATTAGTGAGGCTCAGAAGAAATTTCCCAGTGTTAAACTGTATCCAACGATCTTTATCCATGACACAGCTGGGTTTAGTTTTCACTCAATGAGAGAACATGTAGGAACAGTATTAACAAAAAAATATTTATAATATACTTACATTGGTAAAATATACAATCTGTCAACTGTTAGCAAAATAATACAATCCTTCCACCCATTTTGTGTTACATGCTATCCTTTGCATCTTTCTATCTTCAAATATATATACACATATATATTATACAAGGTATTTGACTGTACAAAACTGGCCTATTTTTCAAGAGAAAAGAAAGAGTGACTGAAACGGACAATGTCATGGCCTTTACAATAATATTAGCTGCAGTAGCACTTAGCTAAATATAGCTAAATACGAGTTATTAGCAGTCTGGAGATTTAATTAGGTCATAGTGACATATCTTAAATTTATTTGATAATTATTATTAAAACCACATTAAAATAGCGGCTCCAAAAACAATCCCAGGTGGGCATGGATGGTAGAAGTTCCGTATATTTTACCTGTCTGCTGTCATGGTGTAGGACTTCTGGCTCCACCATGTGGCAGACAGCTACACCCAAGATAGGCCACAACATAAGACGTCTCACTCTACTCATAATTATGTGTCCTTCTCCTGCCTGATGATCCCGCAGACTACTCTGTTTATTTCAGGACAAGTGCAAAATTTCATTTCATTTCAGTAATTCATCATCCCAGATGGGAAGCTTGGATTGCTTTCAAGCGCGAAATACTATGCAAAAACAAAAAAAAGAAGAAAAAAGGAAAGAAGAATGCATTAATGCATTATATTAGATACAAATTTGTATTACTTGGTGTCATTATACATAAGTATTGTAACCATAATGTCTCACTACTGATATTTTTCTCTCTTCACTTTTCATTTATTAGTTATTTAGGCCGTGGTAGTGTTATTGGCATCAAAAATATGTGTAGGAGAATTATGTCAATTCAACCTCAGAGATATGTTAATAATAAAATCACTGTGTTATCAAGATTTACTCTCATTGCATGTTAGGGAGAAAAATCTCCCAATTAAAACCCATTAAGACAAATTTTGTTCGATCACACTGGCATCACAGTGTGTTCTGCATTCCTTCTGGCATCTTAACATCAATATTGTTGTTTTTAAAATTCAAATCTCATGCTGCTATTTTTCATCGTTTTGGTACATAATGGGTTTTTAATTAGATGAGATTATTGATAAGTTTGATCAACTAACAATCTAACCAGTTGTACTTTCCTAGACATTCTTATCTCTTTACATTTGGCAGACAGTCAGACACGTCTTCAGTGGTCGTTGGAGGTTGTCCCCTGTCTCCGATTCTGTTCCTGATATTCATGGACAGGATCTCAAGTTGCAGTCAAGGTGAGAAGAGCGTCTGGTTATGGAAGCTAAGATTCATGTCCCTGCTGTTTGCAGATGATGTGGTTCTCTAGGGTGCATCAGCCCATGGTCTCCAGCAGCACTGGAGCGATTTTGCAGCTGAGTGTGAAGCAGCTGGTAGGAGATTAAACTCGTCCAAAACCGGAGGCCATGGATCTCTGCCAGAAGTCGTTGGACAGTCCCCCCGGGTTTGTGGGTGAGATGCTGGTTTCTTGTTCTTGAGCGGTGGGAGAACTAACCATGAGATGGACACATGTTTTGGTGCAGCATCAGCAGTGATGGCAGTGTTGTATCCGTTTGTTGCGCTGAAGAGAGCTGAGTCTTAAGGCAAAGCTCTATTTATCAGATAACCTGTGTTCCAACCCTCATGATGATTCATAAGCTCTGGGTAGTGACTGAAAGAAGGAAGTCAAGGAACCCAATGGATGCCATGAGCTAAACGTGGTAGGATGGCCGGACACAGCCTTGGAGTAGATGAGGAGATTAACTCGGAATGGAGCCGCTGCTCCTTTGCTTCAAAAAGGAGCCGATGGGGTAGTCCGGGCATCGGGTCATGGTTCCTGTAGGATGTCACCCTTTGGATGGACAATGGCATGGCCAGTCCCATCCAACTGGGAAAAGAGCCGACGAGGGACACAGGACTTGCAGGAGGGATTTTATACCTAACCTGACCTGGGAACGCCTTAGAATCTCCTGGAATGAGCTGGGGACTATTTCTGGTGTGAGGGATGTCTGGAGAACCCTTCTTGGCCTGCTGACGCCGTGATCAAACCCCAGATAAGCAGAAGAAAATGGAACGGAATGCAATGTTTGTCTTTTTTTCCATTAAAGCTGTCAATTGATAAAACTATGTGAAACTTATGGAATACTACGCATATTTATTGTAAGCAAAGGGGTGTGACAAAGTTACAAAAGCATGTATTACAGAACTTTTTGTTTTTTATTGGAACTGATGCTTTTGTTAAAGACAATCTGTCACAGCAACTTTTTTTTTTCTGAGAAAGTGATCATTAAATCTGTTTGTTTTCAGCTGCTATATGCATATTCTCAGATGTATCAATTATAAATCATAAAAAAATGTAAAACAAATAACCCTAAATAACGTCAGCCTATTGAAATATGTAATATTCTTGGTAAAAACACTGGAATGTATCCTGGATTTTGTATTTTTTCCAAAAATGTACCCCCTGCTGTGTTTATTGTGTGTATGCTTATTGTGTTTATTCATTCTAGGGTCTTTTGTGGTCCTATTTATTAATTTGTATCCAAAGATACAAAAATATTCTCCATTATTCAAACAACGCATTGTGCAACGTTTTTCTTCTGATGGTCTATCCTGATATCCGAAACTACCCTGTTTATTCTCATTGGTTATTTTAAGTTAAGCCCGACACATATCCAAAATAAATTAAAAAAAATGGCACAACTATCTGGTGTAATTGCATGTCCTTGGTATCTATAGACAGGTAAGACAAAAAAATAATTATTTCCAGTTCCCATCACAATGTACCTGGTACTTTTTGTGGGGGCAATATACACAAAAATAACCTTTGACTGTTTAAAGAGACACACGAATTTGAGTCGGTGAAATCCAGTTTTGTGGACGTGGTAGAAGCTTAATTATGGGTCTCTCGAGACGATTGAGTTCAACTGAAAAGCACACGTGAAGACGCCTGATTCTGGTGGTTGAGTGTGACTACCCTTCAATCATAGACGATCTTTGTCTGCAGTGAGCCGCCGCGTTCACGATCCCTGCCGACTTCAGCCGACGCCGCCGGAGGAGCAGATCGCCCCTATAAACAGCGTCTCTTTGTCCACGACTGGCCCAATGACGACGCGTTCCCCTTTAAGATGACAGCGGACACACACAGGCGTTATTTAACTATTGTTTTTGATGTCAGTGGACACAAACTTGAACTAAACAACAACGTTCACCAGCAGTGACGTAGGAGAGGAGCAGCATCCCCGACGGGCATCATCTGAGAGCGCGGTGTCAGATGTAGCTGCGGTGTTGGACAGACATGTCTCCTCTCTCAGCAGACCGTCGAGGCGCACCGGAGCGACGGTGAAACGACTCTCTGCCGCCTTCGGTGTGTGGATGTTTGAAGGGGATTCAGGCTCACGCCAAACATTTTAACGGTAAGGAGCACTGTCGGCCTTTACTTTACCCCCCATTGCCATCAGCCTCTCCCCCCCCCGATGCACTATTTATTCTAATGGCAGCACCCCACTGAAACCATCCGCCCGTGGGTGCTCCATTCCCTTCACGTGCCCCCACTTATGTAACCCCGTGGGATTCCTTTTCTGCCAGACTTCCCGGCCCTGCAGGGAAAACAGCAGCGCGCGCTGGAGGAGCAGCATGGGGCACCGCAGACTCCTCACAAGTTAAAAACGCGTTTACCATTTAATATTTAGTCATTACAAATATTTTAAATGAAGAAATAGATTAAATTATATTTGAAGGAGGAGACGTAAGTAAAAAAAATTAATAAGCGAAAAGCTTTGCGGTATAAATATGTTTTAAGTGGCAAGGTTTTTATTCATTTTTGTTTAATTGTCCCGAGGGCTTTGTCCTTTTGTTCATGATGACAGGACGTGTCATAGTTTCAACTAGTATGATGACAGGACGTGTCATAGTTTCAACTAGTATGATGACAGGACGTGTCATAGTTTTAACTAGTATGATGACAGGACGTGTCATAGTTTTAACTAGTATGATGGTAGTAAGTGTCATAGTTTTAACTAGTATGATGGTAGTAAGTGTCATAGTTTTAACTAGTATGATGGTAGTAAGTGTCATAGTTTTAACTAGTATGATAACAGGACGTGTCATAGTTTTAACTAGTATGATGACAGGACGTGTCATAGTTTTAACTAGTATGATGACAGGACGTGTCATAGTTTTAACTAGTATGATGGTAGTAAGTGTCATAGTTTTAACTAGTATGATGACAGGACGTGTCATAGTTTTAACTAGTATGACGACAGGACGTGTCATAGTTTTAACTAGTATGATGGTAGTAAGTGTCATAGTTTTAACTAGTATGATGGTAGTAAGTGTCATAGTTTTAACTAGTATGATAACAGGACGTGTCATAGTTTTAACTAGTATGATGACAGGACGTGTCATAGTTTTAACTAGTATGATGGTAGTAAGTGTCATAGTTTTAACTAGTATGATGACAGGACGTGTCATAGTTTTAACTAGTATGATGGTAGTAAGTGTCATAGTTTTAACTAGTATGATGACAGGACGTGTCATAGTTTTAACTAGTATGATGACAGGACGTGTCATAGTTTTAACTAGTATGATGACAGGACGTGTCATAGTTTTAACTAGTATGATAACAGGACGTGTCATAGTTTTAACTAGTGTGATGACAGGACGTGTCATAGTTTTAACTAGTATGATAACAGGACGTGTCATAGTTTTAACTAGTATGATGACAGGACGTGTCATAGTTTTAACTAGTATGATGGTAGTAGTGTCATAGTTTTAACTAGTATGATGGTAGTAAGTGTCATAGTTTTAACTAGTATGATGGTAGTAAGTGTCATAGTTTTAACTAGTATGATGACAGGACGTGTCATAGTTTTAACTAGTATGATGACAGGACGTGTCATAGTTTTAACTAGTATGATGGTAGTAAGTGTCATAGTTTTAACTAGTATGATGACAGGACGTGTCATAGTTTTAACTAGTATGATGGTAGTAAGTGTCATAGTTTTAACTAGTATGATGACAGGACGTGTCATAGTTTTAACTAGTATGATGGTAGTAAGTGTCATAGTTTTAACTAGTATGATGACAGGAGGTGTCATAGTTTTAACTAGTATGATGACAGGACGTGTCATAGTTTTAACTAGTATGATGGTAGTAAGTGTCATAGTTTTAACTAGTATGATGACAGGACGTGTCATAGTTTTAACTAGTATGATGGTAGTAAGTGTCATAGTTTTAACTAGTATGATGACAGGACGTGTCATAGTTTTAACTAGTATGATGACAGGACGTGTCATAGTTTTAACTAGTATGATGGTAGTAGTGTCATAGTTTTAACTAGTATGATGACAGGACGTGTCATAGTTTTAACTAGTATTATGGCAGGACGTGTCATAGTTTTAACTAGTATGATGACAGGACGTGTCATAGTTTTAACTAGTATGATGACAGGACGTGTCATAGTTTTAACTAGTATGATGACAGGACGTGTCATAGTTTTAACTAGTATGATAACAGGACGTGTCATAGTTTTAACTAGTATGATGACAGGACGTGTCATAGTTTTAACTAGTATGATGGTAGTAGTGTCATAGTTTTAACTAGTATGATGGTAGTAAGTGTCATAGTTTTAACTAGTATGATGGTAGTAAGTGTCATAGTTTTAACTATTATGATGGTAGTAAGTGTCATAGTTTTAACTAGTATGATGACAGGACGTGTCATAGTTTTAACTAGTATGATGACAGGACGTGTCATAGTTTTAACTAGTATGATGGTAGTAGTGTCATAGTTTTAACTAGTATGATGGTAGTAAGTGTCATAGTTTTAACTAGTATGATGGTAGTAAGTGTCATAGTTTTAACTATTATGATGGTAGTAAGTGTCATAGTTTTAACTAGTATGATGGTAGTAAGTGTCATAGTTTTAACTAGTATGATGGTAGTAAGTGTCATAGTTTTAACTAGTATGATGACAGGACGTGTCATAGTTTTAACTAGTATGCTGGCAGGACGTGTCATAGTTTTAACTAGTATGATGGTAGTAAGTGTCATAGTTTTAACTAGTATGATGGTAGTAAGTGTCATAGTTTTAACTAGTATGATGGTAGTAAGTGTCATAGTTTTAACTAGTATGCTGGCAGGACGTGTCATAGTTTTAACTAGTATGATGGTAGTAGGTGTCATAGTTTTAACTAGTATGATGGTAGTAAGTGTCATAGTTTTAACTAGTATGACGACAGGACGTGTCACAGTTTTAACTAGTATGATGGTAGTAAGTGTCATAGTTTTAACTAGTATGATGACAGGACGTGTCACAGTTTTAACTAGTATGATGGTAGTAAGTGTCATAGTTTTAACTTGTATAAGGACAGGACGTGTCATAGTTTTAACTAGTATGATGACAGGACGTGTCATAGTTTTAACTAGTATGATGGTAGTAGGTGTCATAGTTTTAACTAGTATGATGGTAGTAGTGTCATAGTTTTAACTAGTGTGATGGAAGTAGGTGTCATAGTTTTAACTAGTGTGATGGTAGTAGGTGTCATAGTTTTAACTAGTATGATGGTAGTAGTATCATAGTTTTAACTAGTATGATGGTAGTAAGTGTCATAGTTTTAACTAGTATGATGGTAGTAAGTGTCATAGTTTTAACTAGTATGATGGTAGTAGTGTCATAGTTTTAACTAGTGTGATGGAAGTAGGTGTCATAGTTTTAACTAGTGTGATGGTAGTAGGTGTCATAGTTTTAACTAGTATGATGGTAGTAGTATCATAGTTTTAACTAGTATGATGGTAGTAAGTGTCATAGTTTTAACTAGTATGATGGTAGTAGTGTCATAGTTTTAACTAGTGTGATGGAAGTAGGTGTCATAGTTTTAACTAGTGTGATGGAAGTAGGTGTCATAGTTTTAACTAGTATGATGGTAGTAGGTGTCATAGTTTTAACTAGTATGATGGTAGTAGGTGTCATAGTTTTAACTAGTATGATGGCTGGACATTCAACAGTTTTAACTAGTATGATGGCTGGACATTCAACAGTTTTAACTAGTCTGATAGCATGTCACTCCTCAGTTTTAACTAGTATGATGGCTGGACATTCAACAGTTTTAACTAGTATGATAGCATGACACTCCTCAGTTTTGGGGCATAATTCATAAAAGCAGCTTCACCACTTTGATGTTTATTTTGTCACATAGTCAATAAATAAAAGTTATACACATTACAACATTGTGATATTAACTTCTCTGCCTTCGGCCCATCCTCGAGAAGCTGTGGGAAAAGAGGGGTTCAGGGTCTTGCCCAAGGGCCCCAAGACCTGCAGACTGCAGGGGCATTGTGGGGTTGGAGCCACTGACCTTCTGATTGGGCAACGACCACCATGATTTAACAGCGAGCATTGGAGGAACTCTGGGCTTTTTGTTATTAATATATTAAAAGATAAGAGATGTAGCTGCGGTAAGTGAGTTAGAAGACTTCAAGATCAATTCTAAAAGAATCAGGGAGCCGGTTCAACTAAAACAGGAGTGATGTTCTCACCCTTTTTGGTCTTTGTTAAAAGCTTAGCTGCATATTTAAAAAGATAAAACATCAGTAAAAAGAGCCTCACAGTCATAAAACCTATTGGTAATGAGTTTCTCATCTTCCTGTTAGGTTTGAAATGGCCGACCTTTGGCGGGTGGCAGAAAACTGTCTAGCTCACCTTATTGTAATATATGTTGAAAATTAGATCTGAGTCTAACCTTTGACCACATTCTGGTAACCAGCTTGAAGCTGAGAAGATTGGACCACTGAACTCACACTAAACACTCATGGTAACTATCTAGATACTTCATTATTATTTTCACCTGGAAGTAATGGAAACCAATATAATCAACCTTTCGTGTTTTTATTCCCAAAACATATTACTTAGCGACTGTTTGTAATAACTAAATCAGGCCAGAACAGATTAAGTCGCTCAATGCGACACATTTTCTTCTCCTCACTCAAGAAAGTGACATCTGTGAGTTTAAATCGATAAAATACATACTTAGCCGTTTTTAACTGGAGTAACATAAAATCAAGACATTGACACTACTTAACATTCTTTAGTGAGTCACATGATCTCGATTGCACGTTAAGTTTGTCCTAAATGAGTTAATGTTGAGCAGAACAAACACACTTAAGTAAAGCAAATTAAATAGTACGTTGTTTAACTGATGTTGTCCCGTGTATTTAGCTGGACCTTCATAATCAGTCTTTAACAGATAACGCTGAAATTACCGGATGCAATCATGTTGGTTCAACATGGGTTCATCTTAATAATGTTATTTAATGATACCTAACTAGACCCAGTTTGGTGGACCTGTGGGCTTGATTATGAAGATTTAGCATGTTTTTTTTTTGGGTGCACCTGCAACACAATATCGTTCTTTATAGTGATTACTATAATCTGAAGTTTATTCAGCCTCAGGAATATAATCCCTCATCAAAGTAATGTTTGCAGAGCTGATCCAACCGTCATAGACTTCCTTTAGCACAAGAGCGCCAAAGGTTTTTATGTTAAGGTCTAAATTTACATCAGGACCACATAACTATTCTCCATGACCTACACCACTACTGACCCAACCTCACAAGAGGTGTCAGTCCAGTAGCTCAGAGCCATCGAGATCCAACAGAAGAGCCAACAGAAATGTTGGGATTCTGTTCTGTACGGCGATGAAATCGAGCTGCAACAATTGATGCCTATGAATCACCTGATCACTGAAGTGTGCTGAAAAGAACTCTTCTCCTACAAGTGAAGCATGGCGCTGGCTCTGTGATGTTCTG
This sequence comes from Lophius americanus, assembly GCA_037951165.1. Classification (NCBI taxonomy): domain Eukaryota; kingdom Metazoa; phylum Chordata; class Actinopteri; order Lophiiformes; family Lophiidae; genus Lophius; species Lophius americanus. The sequence goes on along the minus strand of JBBDHG010000011.1, from coordinate 11,726,432 downwards.
GGGCTTCTCTGCTTCCTCGCATGCTTGATACCTGCAGCGCTTAGAGGATAAGATGGATTCCTGCTGTTCACAGTAGTGAACGATGTCTCTCATTCTCTCTCTTTCTCTCTCTCTCTCGCTCGCTCGCTCGTACCATTTGCTGCACATTTTAGTGGATCCAGACCAAAGTGTGTAAGTTTACAAGATGGTAGTAGGACGGGTTAGAAGTCTTGAAGACAAAGACAGGGAGGCCAAATTGAGATGGTTGGTACATGTGCAAAGGAAGGATAGTGGGTATGTTTGTAGAAGGTGCCAGGTTACAGGTACAGGCAGGATCAAAGAGGTGGTTTTTGGGTGAGATGAGAGAGAGGACATGCAGTTGGTTGGTGTGACAGGGAAAGATGGAAACAGATGATCCGTTGTGGCAACCACTAAAGGGAACAGTTGAAGGTAGCAGAAGACTGAAGTTTGCAGATATGATCTCAGCTCTGGAGGAATTCACTCAGGTGTCCATTGGGACAATAAGATATTAAATAATCCTTTTCTTATCCCTCTCAGAACTCTTTCCACATCTTCCGGATCAACTCCCCATGATGACATCCCCGGACTCCCCTCCGCTGGTCTCCCCTTCTCCCTGCCCTGCTCCCCCTCCGTCCCTCCCCTCCTCCCCGGTGCCCTCCTCCCCAGCTCCTTCCTCCTCCTCCCTACCTGCCCCTCCCTCACTGCCTCCAACGGGGGAGGTGATGGTTCTGGCTCTGGGCAGGAAGAAGCAGAGGGTGCTGATCGCTGTCTCTATCCTTCCAAATCTCTTCTTGGCCTTCCTGCTGTCCTCGGACCCCCTCATCACACTCTCCCCACCCCACCACTGCCACCTGCCAGGGCCCTCGCCGTCCCCTGAGGTACTGAATGCCTCCCTGCCCTGGGAGAAGGGGTCGAGGCCCGGGGACACGGGGAGACTGTCCCAGTGTAAGCAGTTTGTCAATGGCAGCCAGTCGGCGGTGGAGGACTGCAAGGCTGGGTGGGACTACAACGTGACGGAAGGTCTGAAGAACAACATCGTCACAGAGGTAAAGCTTCCTGAGCTCTCTGATAACGGTCCCGGTCCCACTCATTGTTTAGGCTTTCTGTGGGAAACCCCTTTTCATGGTTATGTATGGATTTAGGATCTCAGAAGCTTTCTTCGTGTGCAGTTGGGTCTTACTGAGCATGCCGTCCTCTCATAATGCCTGCTAGACGTCAACATGGCTGCACATAACTATCTCCTGGTAGCTTTTAGAACCTCAGGACTTCACTTGTAAGTTATGTTTTGGGTTTTATGTTTATGTGGAGATGTGTTGTTTTAAAAACATCAAAACATCATTCTCATTGTTGTGTTCAAAAGAGAAGCAGAGATTTTGATGACTCCCGTTTTTCCAACATAAATTTGATCCAATAACGGTAACACACTACAGAAGAACTTAAATCAACCATGATAACAAGATAATCCAAAATGGAATTTGACCTACCTTTGTCAAAGCCTAACGGACCTTTTTAATTAAATTACACCCTAATCCAGACTGAGATAATCCGGCTCTCCCTCCCATTAAGGTCTGATCGTAGCAGGTGAGTATTTAGTCTATCAGGAAAAATCAACACATATACCGTCAACATCAACAAACATGACTTCCTCTGTGGAGGTAAACAATCCACTGTTTAATTTCCTTTTCTTTTTTCTTATACGCTCACCTCTGTGTCCCACAGCACAGCCCAGATAAAAATCTACAGTGTGAGTTCAGCACGTATAAAGTTAATGTTAACGCTTATAAAGTGTCTGTATTGTTCGATACATGGAGGTAAAACTACACTTTTTAAAAAGTGTTGAATATTTTACACCAAGACACACCTGCAGCAACTATCTCAATTCTCAATTGTTGGCCACTCAACACAGGTTAGTTTTTACTTTACACAACACTAGTCAAAAGAGTTGCTGGTATATCAAAACTGTCGAAGATGTAGTGTTTAACTCGGTATTTTAATCTTGTAGAGTGTAAGTTTCAAGAACCCTGTATGCATCAATTTATAGCACCTACTTTTATTCCCATAAAGAATAAAAATAGGTGCCATACCTAAGATATAGTGCAACTTTTTCCATAAATACAGGCAGCATTCTCAACCTCACCCCATTACACAAGGGACAGCTGCGTCAGTCAAAACAGCCTTTGTTACTTTCTGTTAACAGGTTCTCCAATCTGACTCCTTATCTTGCCCCACCTTTGTTTTCTGTGTGTGTGGAGCCTAATTAAATATCTGTGGAGTTGAATTAACCTTTATGAAATCAACTCTGACACTGACACCATTTGAAGCTGAAAGTATTAAGATGATACGTATGGGTGTGAAAATGGACTCCGAAATGTGGAACACTGAAATTTCAGCACTGACATTTTTGCTGTGCCTCAAACTGATCGAACCAGATCCTGCTGCCACAGTGTGTTTCGTTCTACACTGATTTTAGAGATCAGAGAGATGTCTGACATGTCAGTCTCCTCAGATATGAACAAATCCCTGCTCACAACCAGATGATGACATACAGCTCGACAAACAAAAGAGTAATCTTGATATGAACAGAGGAATTTCTCTCACGCACAGGAGTTGCCCTTTTAAACGCCTTCTTAAAATTTCCTGCTCTGAAACTCCGGGCTACAACTCGTACTCTGGAACCTTTTAAAGGTGACATACGTCGTGCCTCGAGGTCGAAGATTGGTCACTGGATGTTTTGTGGAAATAAGTATTAACACATAAAAAAACAAAACAAACAACCCTGAAGATCATCCAATTGTTATAAAAACACAATCGGTGTTCTCTGAGGATTAAACCATAAAGATATGGATTCTTCAGGCTGCAGGCAGAAGGTGTGATTGTCACCGAGGTCTCAGATTCAGGTCTAATTCTCACATCTGCAGCTGTGACTGATCTGTTCTGCTGTTATTAAGGAAAGTAACAAGCATCTGTGATTTTTACCCACGTGTGAATTTTGAGCTGATCTGATAATAGCACCAGATACTTAAATGCGTCGCTGCTCACTAATGCATCACTACTCTTGGTTTTGACTAGCATGATTGGTGTTGAAGGTCGTAGGAGGAAAACGTCTTTCTGAAGGCTTCACAGTAAAGGCTGTGAGGAGCTCTTGTTAACGTCTTGAGCAAAGTCCAGTCAGCTGCTTAGTTTTCCATTTATTCCTGCTCCTCTGTGGCCTGTGAGACAGTTTAGACTCACTGATGTGTGAACCACACCCAGCCCTCCAGCCTGTGGTGATCCACCACCGCAGCCAGCTGAGGATACAGAAACACGGCCCAGGGAGGCATTCGGTGCCGCCTGCAGTCTCCTACATCCTGCTTTTTACTGATGTGGGCATGAAGTAGATTAGAGGAGGTTTGTGCCAACATGATGATGATGCTTTGCTGAGCTGGGCAGTCTGGTGAGCAGGAAACGGGAAGTGTTCTGATCAGCTTCCCCTCTGTCAATAATCAATAAAAACATCGTCATGGGAACACATCTGCCTTCAGGCCAATGTTCAGAGAGTGCTGTTGCTCTTTAGCCTCACACCTGCCTTCCTGTCATTTATACAGTAGCAGGTATACCACATGCATAAATCAGCCATAACATTGTAACCACTGACAGTTGAAGTCAGAATAGTATTTATTATCTCGTTACCATGGCATCTATACATGGGTGGGATTTAGTAGGCGGCTTCCAATGCATCAACATTTTGTCTTCAATGTTGAACTACTAGAAGTAGAATAAATGGGAATCTGGGTGACTTTACTGGGGCCAAATTTTCTGATGGGTAGATGACTGGGTCAGAGCAACTACTTGATGGGTGTTCTGATCTGCAGCGGTTAGAACTTATGAAAGTGGTCTAAGGAAAGACAATTGGTGTACTGGCGATAGGATCATGGCAGCCAAAAGCTCATTGGTGCGTGTAGGAAGTGAGGACTTGTCGTCACAAACTGCTGAAAAGCTACTGCCAGTTCTGACAGAAAGAGGCCTGAACACACTGTGCAACACCAGTGGTCGATAAAGTATTCAAACGCTTGGGTAACGTGATCCGAATGAAAGTTGAATTGAGATACTTGGTTCCTAAGGGACAGCGATGCCATAAAACAGCTATAAGGATCTTATAAATTAAACTACTTCTTCCTAGTCTTTTGGCTGCTCCCTTTCGGGGTTTCCACAGCGGATCACCTGTTTCCATCCATATGTCGGTACCCTGCTGTCTTAACTAGTAATAATACATTTTATTTGTAACACACTTTACATTTGGATTAAATCTCAAAGGGCTACAAGGTAAAGCGGATAAAAACGTCAATAAAAAAAAAAGAATAAAAATATGACAGAAAAGCAGCAATGTTAATTAGAAGTTATCGGGTCTGCTAAAAAGGAAAGTTCTAATTCCTTTTTTAATGTTTTAAAAGTCAATTTAAAAACTGTACCAGTAACGTTATTTGTTTTATTAATTTATTACTTTCCATTTAAGTGGAGATGTCTCATTCTAAATGGATTGCACGAAGGGAAGAGTAGAACCGTATACATCAATAGAGTCTCACAAATTGGAAAGATTTGAATTAAACATACCCTGAGGAAATTTGTATGAACAAGGATGGGCTGAAGTCCAAGAACTAGGTTCTGTGTGTCGGTTCATCTGTGCTTCAGTGTGTGCTTTGGTCGATGAGGCATAGAACGGACTATTGGTTTGATTTTCTGTTTGTTTTTGTTGTTGAATTTGTATTTGTTTGAAAATACAAACTACCGGTTTGAATCAATTTAAAAAGAAAAAGCATTGTGACACTAAAAAAACATAAGAACACCAGAGATTGTATCTTTGTGGGGGTGTGCGATACAGACATAGACATAGATACAGACTCACAGCCTGAATAAGAAGGCAGCAACTAATTGTACACAGTTCAATAAAAATTGGAGAAAAATAATTAGAAATGTTATTTATGTATTTATAGTCACAAGATTGCAGCATATTAGACCTGCACTCAAAAATTGTATTATATGGTATTAGCAAAATGTATTCAAAGTATCTGAGTCCCCCTGTGTTTTACTATTACACAGCATGTGTTTGGATACCTGCATTGATGTAAGGTAATTAGGTAATATAACTACTGTATGCTGTTGAATAGTTCAATCTATAATATCATCAGTGTTTATAGCTTATTTGTCCTGATCACTTAACTTTAGCCTTTTTTCAGCTTTTTGACATTCTCCATTCTCCATTTTCTTGACATTTTACTCGTAGATGTTGGAGAATTTTCTCAGGCAATTAAGAAACACATTATCCTTCAATTGGAGATGCATTAAATGTAGGAAAATGATCTGAAATGTAACTAGTATCTGCAGCTGTCAGGTGAATGTCGTGGAGAAGACAGTATAATATACTCTGAGATTCAGTGGAGTAGAAGTATAAAGCAGCAGAACATTTAGCAGTGCTGATTTATATATAGCACTCGTATAGCAAAGGTGTTTGAGGCCCTTGCAAGGTAATTTTTTTTTTTACACTGACTGCTCAGGAACCAGCACTCAATGTAAAAACTGACCTTGGCAAAAACAAACAGACCTGTAAGTTTGTTTCAGTTTCTCGTTGAGTCAGGAATGGTTGTGGTTCTCAGTCTAGTCCAAAAGCACATACCTGAACGTCATTCTTAAACCATTCTATGACGTTGAAAAACAGGTTTCTGTGCATTTTCCTTTCTATTGTCCATAGCATTCCACCCGTATTTGATGTTTTGGTATGGTTGCTATGCTGGCCTGTATCCGACTTGTGTTCACTGTTATGGCTCTACACTTAAGCAATGGGACCGCTGATATTATGTGACTGCCTTTTATTTATCTGTACACAAGCTCTAATTATGTAAGGCCTTTTTAGCAGCAGCCCAACGCTCTCCAGATCATTAAAATCACTATGCTTTCAACGAGCCTGCAGACCGCCACATTAGCAGAGCTCAGCTGTTGATGCAAACCACTGGGTCGGCTAAATGTCATTAAAGCTCGGCTCAGAGAAGAGATGTGTAGTTTGTTTCCAGCAGGTTTGCAGACTCCCCCTGTGGACGCATGTTATTTATAACCCAAACGGCCGAAGTCAATGCATGTGACCTTCAAGTGTAAACTATTACTGCCTCCATTGCAAATATTCCTTATAATAACAGCAACGCATCAATTTTCTTCCGTTTTGAAATTCTTTCTATCTATAGTGGCCTTTAAGTGTCTTAAAGATGTAGTCCAGTATCCTGTCAGGTGATAAGGTTACTCTAGATTGATATATGAAGAAACTAGAGCGCAAACCTCCATACAACGGGTCCCTAAGTAGAAATAATTGTGGTACCCCTCAATGGTTAGGAAAAAATTATGTCGACCAAAATTTAATAATCTCAAGCCTTGATAGAGGTTATTTTATTTAGTTATTTATTTTATGAAACTATATATTTTTTCGAAGCAACCTGGTTTCTCATGTGTCACACTAGCGCTGAGGAGAGTCGACTGGCGTTGAAACGTGCCGATTGAATCCCCCTGGCCGGACTGCAGGACCCCAAGATTTGCCTCTGAATGGCTTCTTGACACTGAATTTTTAAATAATTTACCATGAATAATTGTGTTCATTGATTTCTCATATATAATTGTTTGTTTTTCTTCTCTTTTTCTATCATTGGAAATGATCAAAAAGTAACATTTTACACCCAGAAGTCTGACGGTCATCAAAGTGGGTGGTGGGTTATCAGTAGCTTTCTCCTCAGGTGTATAAACCTTGGTTTTAAAAGTTTATACGTAAAAATTTACTATAAATTATAATAAACTTTTATCCTTTTTCCCAAAACTCTATTGTTGATTTTCATGTATAATTTTGAATGTATACAAAACTGATAAAATTGATAAACTATGTCCACTTGTGACTACCTGCATACATATGGTATATGTTAATATACGGATGTTGTTTTATGGTTCTGAACTGATAGCTGACATGTTCCTCTCCTTCTCTTGTGTGTGTGTGTTCTGTCCAGTGGGATCTGGTGTGTGATCGGTACTGGCTGGTCCCAGTAGAGGAGGTGTGTTTCATCCTGGGTGCCCTCACTGGCTTCCTCGGCCTGGGCTTTGCAGCCGACAGGTAACGTGCAAACACCTGTGCATGTTAACCTGTTCTAAACAGAACTGAGTCCATCTGTGTGCATTCATCTCTGCTGTTACGGTTCCTTTTTCTTCAGTTTTACTACCTCAAACCCCCTCGTCCAACAAACATCTACAAACACTCTCACTCAAAGACAGACCAGGTGGCCCGGATGTTATTACTCACCGGAAATTACTTCTAAATCTGCTATAATACAGTAGATGCAACTCTCCAGCAGAAGGGAAGGGAGATGTGTGTTTTTGTTGTCTTGTAGTGCTCTCTTCCTCAGCAGGAAATGCTGGGGCATGAATACTTCCTGCTAAAGAAAATGCAGCCTGTTAATATTTGCATATGAGATCTCAGGAGCTCCTTCTCACTAGCCTGCTTCAGGCCCAGCCGCCGCCGAGAATCGCTTTAATGGATCCAGCTTGTGTCTGCTGTGTTGCCTGATTGGAAGTCACACAGGGGGAAAGCATCAGTTAGGTGAATTGTGAGGGAGATGATGCAGGTTTAATAAGCTTACAGACCTCATTAATTTGCTGACCAATTGAGTGTAGCATCTGTTTGTCAGGACTCGTGAATCAGTGCCGCCTCCCGGACGCACAAAAGGAACAAAAGAGACTGAAACCAAATGAAACCCGTTCACATGCAGTTAGCTGGAAACCCATTCACATGACGTGATCAGTTAAGGGCTCAGTTTAAAGATGTCCTGCTGGATGATGTTGGCAGCGTAACGTTCACCAAAGTGTCTGCAGACTCTTAAGTTATGTCACGTCTGCTCAGCCGGATCCTGCTCTCGTCTGTGCACCAATCTAGAACCGGCCCATTCTGGTGTCCTCTGGTGAACACCAAACCAGCTGCAAGGTACTGGGCTGATGTTGAACCCTCATTCCACCATCATGGATTCTGCTTCTGACAATTTTATCAGAACCATTCACAGTATGCCCTCTACGGCACGGTCCAAATCTCCTAGAGCAACGGCCCGTCTCACGGTACCTCCTCCATGCTCTTGAGGCTGTTCAAGGAGACATTGGAAACCTTCTTGTAACGGCACATATGGATGTTCTGTCCTGGAGGAGCTGGACTACCTGTGCACACTGAATGGGCTGCTGGTACCGGAACCTGAGGAATGGTCTGTGGCCACCACCTGCAGGACCAGAACCTTTTTTGGGGGTCATCTTGCTGTTTCCGCTCCTGTCCACCTGTTATCACTTGGAGGTCTATGGAATTAATCAGATAAAGGAATAATAATAACTTTCACAAATTTAGAATGGGATAAGATAATAATAGTAATAATAATAATTCACAGTCGGCCATTGTCCCATTTCATCCAACTGTTAATAATTCAGCATTATCAGAACTTTATTTATTTGCCGTTGTCCATCTTGTTTTTATGCCTCTGTCTCGACTTTGACATAGATTTCTGCTTGTCAGTTACTTTTTGCAACCGTAAAAGTAATTCCAATGTATAATGTAATATATTTTACATATCAATGATATTTTTTCTCCCCGTTTTCCTGCAGACTGGGCCGGTCTAAGACTCTGCTGACCTCGCTGACGCTGTCCGTGGTGTTTGGGGTACTGGTTTGTGTCTCTCCGTACCCCTCAATCTTCATCGTCATGCGTTTCTGTTTGGCTGCAGCCAGTGCAGGAGTCTACCTCACACTGTACATCACGCGTGAGTATTTCACTATTGGACAGATACGTTATATTCTTTTATGAGTCGAAGGATCCATCCAATGGCAGTGGTTTTAATAAAATAAAAAAAAGAGATACAATAATTGTTGTTATTTTTTTGTCTCATTCTGAGCAGATTATCCGCTTTAGTAACACAGTAACATTTCCTCGGTTCTGATGGTCCGACAGGTCTGGAGCTGTGTCAACCTTCTCTGAGGCTGCTGGCCACTGTGCTGGCCGGCCTGGTGACTGTCGCTGGAGAGCTGCTGCTGCTGGCTGTCGCCCTGGGGTGCCAGTCCTGGAGAGGCCTACTGGGAGCCAGCTCTGCCCCGCTAACAATCTTCCTCAGTTACGGGTACCTTTTTTTTTTCTTTTTTTTGTGCGTGTGTTTATTGCAGGGGTGGGTGAAGTATTCAGATCCTTTACATTGAACACTACTTTACTGAACATGCTCAACTAAAATTGAAAGACCTGCTTTCAAAACTTTACTAATGTATTTAGTATACATTGGTAAAGTTTTTAGGTATTATCAGCAAAATGAATTTAAAATATTAAAGTGAAAGTACTCATTGGTCCCAGTGTTTTATTCTTACTATTTATATTAATATGATGTTTATATCAATACTATAAATGTCAAAGGATGAGGGAATATAATTACTTTTTGCTTTTGAGCAGTTTAATGTATAAGATTATATATATATGTGTATATATATGATTTACCGTCATCTGTTTCTAGCGTCACTGTCCTGTGAGAACCATGAATCTGTAAAGAATAGACTTTTTGTAAGATCAGTCATTTAACAGCAACACATTTGTCAAAAAGTAACTAGTAACTACATCTCTCATACAAATGTAGTGGAGTAGAAGTATGACGTGGTGTACAATAAATACTCAGGTAAGGTATAAGTATCTCAGATTTGTACTTGAGTAAATGTGCTTAGTTACTATCAACCACTGGTTTATTGCGTATATTGATTTGTTCCCGTTGTTCTGGCTGTAAGTTGGCAGTATGTGTTCATTCTCATGAAAGCGTCCGGAATCAGGAGAGTGAAGGACGCTGAGAGTCGTCTCATAAAGGGAGTGTCTTGATGTTGACTGACTTGCTGAAAGCTTAGTTGGATGTTATTGATCCCGGTCCCTTCACCACACTGAGGCTTTTAGCTCATGTCCGAATGCATTAGCACTACTTTGTTTGAGGTCCCGGTTCCTCTAAACCCTCTTTTACAAAATAAGCCTCCAGAACAATTTCAACACCAGATCAAAGGAGATTAACAGGTTATTACTGGAAATAAATATGATTTTTTTTTTTAATGAGAACGGTGAGAGGAGGGATTAAGAAATAAAGATTTGTGTTATTTTCATTGCTGAAGAAGAAAATCTGGCTTATAGCAACAAAATGCTTCCTAATGGTTCGGTGCTGCATAGATGACAGCAAAGGTCACAGAGAGGATTGACGTGTTGCCTCTTCTATCCCGCAGCATTCCTGGGGTTTTCCCGGAGTCTCCTCGCTGGCTCCTCCTGTCCGAGAGATCCGCAGACCTGAACTCCTTCAGTGAGAGGAGGAACTCCAGCAGAGACGTGAGGGACGATGAGAGCTTCACAGGTGAGTGACATTCAACTCCTCCTCTATCCCTCAGAGTTAGAGCAGCTCGGGTTTCTCTGGATCACTGTCGCTGGTGAAGCCTGAATTATTTACGGGTTATTAATTGCAGTGTGTTTTAAAGAGCGATTGCCAAGAGCAGGTATTGCTGTCTGCTTATGAATTATGAGAGCGCCCCGGATCCCGCAGAAGTATATTATAACATTGTAATGACCTGCAGCTACAAGTTTTGAGCTGGATATTCCCACACACAGAGGATTTTCCTCCTGTTAAAAGAACTCTGAGTATGAAGATGATATTTCTGGCAAAATCCACCGCTTTTTCCTTTTCCTCTAATGTACTTTAAACTCATTATCTTATGAAAAAGAGTGTGGAAGTAGAAATTATTCTTTTTGTGACAAACAAATAAATAAATTTGACATTATGACTAAATATGATATATTTGATGTCTTTTTAAATATAAGGCTTGTGCAGGAACATTTTGTGCCGCAAAATATCGCGGCAGACTAACAAACATCAATACTCCAAAATGAGAAAATGAAATACACTAATTTGGGATTTTCGCCACCAATGCCGATTTAAATGTAATCATTCAATCAAATTTACGGCTAATGTGACTTTTCTGTTGTAGATTATTAGCAATTCTGAGAGAACTGTCAGATTTTTAAGCATGTGTTTGAAGCCATTAATTAGAACATTGGAATTAATAGAAGTTTCATCCCAGCCAATAAAAGCAAAAGTGCTGGTGATGTTTAATAAAACTGGATTCACACTAAAAGGTCATTTAGAAAATCAATTAAGTATAATAAACTTTATTTACTGTATATATCACCTCGAAAAAACAAAGTGCTCTGAAAGACATGAAAACTCAGAAGGTAAAATAAAATACCGGAACGCGCAAAAATAAAACCTGTTTATAGTCTTTACTTTATATAAATGTAAAGTAAAGCAATATTAAATAATAAAAAGACAATGTCACAAGATAAAAGCAAAAAGATATAAGACAAGTGAATAAAACAATAACACAATGTAAAAATGTGTTGATTGATGAGTGATCCAACTAAACTGGATTTATAAGACAATATAATAATTACTATCACTTAATAAAATTATAAAACGTATATAAATGAATCCACACAAATAAATGTATACAATTTGTAATCAAACATGAATGAACTGTTTTCAACCACTTCATTCCTGAGCCTTAAATATTAAACCGGCTTTATAAATAAGATTTAACCCTGCGTATTCTTTTTAGATCAACACCCTCAGTCTATAAATACAATTAATGTATGAAAAAATCAAATAAAATCACATTTCAGATGATCGTTTCATATTTTGTCCTCATTTATTGTCTGCTGGGGATTCTTTGCAGTACAAGTCAAAGTTGTCCAGTTCATTTCCAGCGTGAATTATTGTGTTATAAATCATTTTTTACCTTTCCGATACTGATAATGAAAGCTAAACCTGTATAGTTAGTTTTGGGGCTTTTTACTGTGCATCATGTTATAACTACAGTATATAGTGACAGTTAAATCTGTATTTAATTCCGTCAGAGTTGAACTAACATTTATTCTGCACCACTGGAAGGCTGGGAATCCACCTACATTTAGACTTTGGGTTAAGGAGGTATAGAATTTGTTGAAAGTATAGCCTTCACATGGGCGTGTTGGCTTTTGAACTGCCTGAAGCACAACAATACAAAAGGTCCCGATCTCCTTAGATACCGTTTGTCTAGTTTAATCCTATAAAGGCCAAGCCTCTTTCAACTAATTTGATTTAAAAACAGAAAAAGGAACAACGAGCTGATTAGAGAGTGATTTTTAAAATGTCAAAGCCTGGTTTGTCTCGGGTGCGTTCTGCAGAGCTGGATTCGGAGCCGGCCCCCTCCTCTCGCCCCCACCTGTCCTTCCCTGAGCTTTTCCACAGCAGGAACATCTGGAAGAACATGTGTGTCCTCGGTTTTACCTCGTAAGTCACGGCACTTTCTCTTTCTTTCATTTTGTTTGTCAATGTCTGTCCTACTGTGGTTGCTGCTGTGTCTCAGTTTCATTATGACCCGGTGTAAACACAACCGCTGACTGTTGGGTCTGTCCTCCCTTCCTCAGGTTCATCTCTCATGGCATCAGTCACTGTTACAGCTCTTTCCGTGGTGACGTCAGAGGCCAGGCCCCCACCTTCTACTGGACCTACCTGCTGTCTGTGTGCGCCGGGGGCGGCGCATGGCTGTCGCTATGGGCGACCGTAGACAGGTGCGGCCGCCGTGGCATCCTGCTCCTTTCCATGACGATGACGGGGCTGGCCTCTCTGATCCTGCTGGGACTCATGAACTGTAAGCGGGCTTTCTTTTTGTTCTCACGTAAATCTAGAGTTGGTGAAAGGGACCCGCTAAGAGTCTTTGCTAACATGGCTCTTTAAATCAACCCCTGCTGAGGCCGGTGTTTGGATTAAAGGCCTTGTTTCTTAAATCCTTGGTGGAATGAAGGTAGAAGTCAGGAGATGTAGAGCTCAGGTCTGTGGTGTAACATCAGATCATCATCACTCCACTCAACCCTTCATGCATTATGTAATGCCGACCTGTCTGCTTTGTTCTTGGAAAAGTATGCCCTGAGAGCCTTTGTCTCTCCACAGCGTGAAATGGAAACTCCCTACTGCCCCAGTATATGTCGCCCCCTCGTGGCTGGTAATAAGTAGGACGTGAAGTTAATGTAGGACACTGCAGTAGCAGCAAAGAAAAAGACTTATCAGGTGATGTACTTTCATCATGCATCACAGACTCAGGGGGTGTTGGCTCTGACCTCTGAGAGGCTCCACACCGCTGTCTGTCTGATGAAAGAGATGTGGAAATAGAAAATGAAAATAGCCATCAGGAGACATCAGCACAATGCCAAAGCTGCCCTTTCTCAGCAGTCTGCTGTTGTAGACTACAAAATGAAAAGAAACAGAAATACCGTTTGAACCTTTGCATATCCTCTGGAGTATATTAGAAAAAAATGTTGAACTCATGAAACAATCAGCTGAGGCCGCAGCCCCCCACAGGAGCACAATGGAAGGAAAAATACATAGGAATGTTGGACATGGAAAGTATAAAAGCATGTTCACAACTGAAAACAGAGGTTATCCTGACTTAATGTCACTTCCTCTACTTTGGTGATCTACTCTGAAGATTTACTGTTAAATGTACAGGTGTGTAGTCGGTATGCATATAGATGTAGGGGTGTATGCATATTTCTGAATACTTCTAACTACCTGTACACAGATGTACTCTGTATCTATAGTTGACCTTGTCCCTCTGTGGATGTCGACCATGACGGCGCTCCTTATCTCTCTGGTTCTCCTCCCATGACTTCTTCTGAGAGTTACACATGGACTTAAAGTCCCTGAGACACCAAGTCTGACGGTCACTTCTGCGTAAAATGTCTCTGTGTTAATGACGACTGCACAGTCTGTTTAGTTGTTCCAGGCAAGAAGAAATAAAAAGGATGAAGTGCAAAAAAGAATACTTATCTGCATTTCATCCAGGTAGTCCTTTACTACTGATGCTCCTCTTCTTCTGTAGATCTCAGTGAGACGGCCATCACAGTGTTCTCAGTAATGGGTCTCTTCTCCTCACAAGCCACCGCCTCCCTCTGCATCCTCTTCACCGCTGAGATCATGCCCACCATCATCAGGTAACACACACACACACATCCACAGACTGCAGCTACATGTGACATCTTCAAAAGTTGAAACGGTTCACCCGCCCACACTTAGTTCTTTAAACTATGGAAAGGGTTTTTTGGTTAGAAAGAATCATGATATGAAATCCAGTAAAGTAGTAAACCCTGAGAGAACGTTTAATGTGTCAGTAATAATAATAATAATAATACATTTAATTTATAATCACTGGTTGATTGTAACTGAGTGCGTTTACTCCAGCACTGTACTTAAGTACACATTCAAGGTACTTGTACTTCACATTTAATGCTACTTCACACTTGTACTTCAATGCTTTTTTCTGACCGCTGTAGTTACTAGTTAATTTACTAATTTTCAAAGACTTAATTTTCATTTATTGTAATTATTTATTGGTTGAGAAAATTCTTCCTCTTTGATTTTTACAAACTATTCATAAACCATCTTGGAATATCCGGAAAAAGTGAAAAAGCTGAAAACAGGCAGATGTTAAGACTCTAGGACATAATGTCATCCTTTATATTAAACTTATCAGAATGAAATAGTTAGATCAGCGCTTTCTTTGGCATCTACACAGAAGTAATGTCCTACACATAATCCAGTAATCCATAAAACATCTAATGTTACAGTAAAACACTGAGTGGAGCCACTTTACTGCACAATGAGTACTTTTACTTTGGTACTTGAACTACATTTTTCTGATACTAATTAAATACTTTTCCCAGAATAAAGCTTTGGAAACAAAACTTGTACTTGTAGTGGAGTATTTCTTTTAGCGTGGTATTAGTATCACCCAAGTAAATGATCCGAATACTTTGTTGGTGAAAAGATAAAAAGTCCTTAAGTAAAGGGAATTTCAGGACACTTAGGTGTTTAAGTAACATTTAAACACATTTGAATATTTATTTGTATAATGACATTGTTTGAACCTTTTTGAAATGTATTCAATTTCCTGTAGAGATTGATGACAGATGGATACAACGCCCAATTCTTCTACTCTAAATATTAGGTTAAACGAATACAAATGGTAAAGAAAGGATTAGTACAACATGTTTACTTTTGAGCTGTGGGTTTGATGACATCACTGCCATGTTACTCTGTTAAATACCACAGCTGGAAAATACTGCACTAAAGTAAAGGTTGTGCATTTAAAACTAACGTACATTTGTGAAGTCTTTTATTTGATATAGCATGTGTTTGTATTAATATTCCTGTGTATACATGAATGTATATATATATGTATATATGTCTATATGTATGTATGTATATATATATCTAATTCTGATAAGTTTAATATATTACACATTTAACACGGGTTAAATGTGTAACTTTAAACGGATCTTTGTCTACAGGGGAACTGCTGTGGGCGCGGTTCTTGCCCTGGGCTGCGTGGGCCGCCTCAGCTCCCCGCTCATGGACCTGAGGAACCACTACGGGTACTTCCTGCACCACGTGGTTTACTCGTCTCTGGCTCTGCTTGCCGTTCTCTCCATCCTGCTGCTGCCGGAGAGCAAGAGGAAGCCGCTGCCCCAGACGCTGGTGGATGGGGAGCAATACAGGCGCCCCCCACTGGGCAGGAGGAGGCGGGACAATGTGCCGCTCCTGGCCACGCCCAACCAGGAGACTTAAGGGACGTGTGAGAGGAGAAAGATGGATTGGATGGACTGTGATAGCGTTGCATCTCTCTTGTCTGTGCAGAGGAGGAAACAGAGACCGCAATACAGAGGGACGCGGATCAGAACCTCTAAGTTCCTGACATCATCCTGCATCTCCTGCCAATCCTGGTGTGTGTAAACAGTGTTCACGCACACATGTGAGGGGTCTTCATCCTTCATCTCTTCCTGACCAGTCGGTGGGTGCTCTCCCACCATGTGACACAGCAGCATCCACTGTGTCTGCTGCACACCACATACCGGACTGGACTCCAGAGAGTAGTCGCTAGTTATTCTTAGCATTTGTCTTAACATGCGTCGTTTTCTGTTGTATCTGTTTAACATGACAACTAAACAACAGAAAGACTCGAGTCAGTTCAGGATGTGACTCCTGATGGTAAACTCAGACTGCTCAGACGTGTGGTGAGACCTGATGGAGTTGAATGCTTTGTAAATATAGTAGATTTTGTTTCTTCAACTTGTCGGGCCGCCTGAGTTCTGTCTGAGCGGACCGTGTGTCTAGTATGCTATGCAGGGGAGTAGCGTTGAGAGTACTTAGTTACATTTTCGTTAGATGCAATGCTTGCTAATTTGACATTTTAGGCATTTTTATGAACGCAATTAAAAAAGGAGGCCTTGAGACGGAACGTCTTTCGAACTGCGAGAATCCAGTAACGGACTCTGGCCTGGAGCCAGCTCTACGTCTTATTTATCTGTTCGTAAACATTAACAGTAAATCCTCCAGAGGACTGGTATTTTTACACACGAAGTTAAATATTATTTAATCGGGCTGGGATAAACTCTCCCGTGTTCTGATGTCTCTGATCGAATAACAGCGATGCTGTTAATGGTCACAACATTCCTGCAGGTTTGGAAGGGCTGTTATTTTTCTGTATTTACTGATTACCTCTCCACAGGGGGTTCCCAGAAAGCGGGTTCAAAGATGAAGGAACTCTGGGTTGTCCATTTCAGAAAGTGGGGAAAGCTAAACTCTGAGTGTGACACCATGGTAACTTACTCTGTGGACCTAACTGAAGGTAGTTTTTCTTTGTTCCTGAATCCTCTTCTTGAGGCTGAAGCCTACTGATAGAGATTCTGGTTCTGTCTTGATTCCATGAAGAACCTCAACAGAATTCTCCAGCTGTGCATCTCAAACATCACATACCTCGTATGTTAGAGGTGTCTCTGTAGTCCAAGCAAAGTGTTTATATACACATCATCATCATCTTGCCATCCATCAATTTTCTTCCTCTACCAGAACACCCTGTGGGCCGAGCTCAGCCCGGTGACCCTGAGGCGTTCCCAGGCTAAAAATTCCTCCAGCCAATTTTGGGTCCACCTAAAATGTAACAATATATCTGTATTATGCAGTCATCGCCCATAATCAATTCAATCACCATCGTCTTCTCAACTGGAATATTTAAAGAAAGTGTAGATAAACTCACTTGGGCAGCAATTTTCTCTTACGCTAATTTCCCTCTCCCACCCAGATGAAGCTGTGTTACTTCTTTCTCTAAATATCTGCTGGTGAGGACATTCAAATTGTGGCGACTTTAGCGTTTCACTGGTTGCCATGGTGAATCGCAGTGTCGGAGCTCCATTGATGGCGGCATCTGATCCTCCTTGTCGACACGTTTAGCTTCACAAACTCAGATTTGATTGAACGAACTGAAACTCTGTTGAGCCCAGAGTTTGTCGAACCTGCTTTCTGAAATGCCCTCACATGACGGGTTCAAACAAACTACAGGGCATGTAGTCTATGTTGGCAGGATCTCATGTGGAGGCTTTGAAAGAGGTCATACATTGTTTTTCCTGAATGTGTCTTGATGCTGGATTAAGGACCCGATGACGGAGCTTTGAACCAAAGCTCCAGAGGGCCCCGGGGGTCCAAACGGACCCTGACTCCTCAACCACAAACTTAAGCTGTACTTTCATTGTCTGTGGAACAATGTTAGGTTAAAGGTCCAATGTGGACAATTTGTGGCGTCTGTAAAGGAATATTCTTCAGAATTATGTTTCTTTCATGACATTAGAATCAGCCTTTTATATCTACTGACAGATTCGACCCGATTCCACAGGTTCTGAATTACTGTATTCTGTAGCCCAGAGGGGGAGTGGAGGTCTTCATCTTTCATTTCAGCTAATGGCTTCACAGTCTAGTGAAGGAGGGGGAGGAACACAAACCAAACATCTGTTGTGATTTACACTCCAGGACTGAGTGTCATTATATTAAATCTTATATTGTTGATATTGTGGCATATCTAACGTCAGCCTACCCGAGACTGGACCTCCTACAGAGTAAGAGCTGCGAAGATGAGCTATGAGTCATTAATATTATGTTTACGACATCTGCTCATCTCAACAGGCCCATAATTGGACTTCTACCTATTTTTAGTTGTTTTTTTAACCGTGCACATTATGGTTTCCCCTAGTGGACATTTGTGGTATTGTCTTTCCAAAATCACTCTTGAATTGATTTTAATTTCAATTTTTGGCTCATTTTGGGTACATTGGCCATCTAACTGAGATAGATGGATATAAACGGACATTCTGCCTGGTCCCATCTGATAAAAACTGTAGAATAATATTTCTATCCAATTGGATGCAGTACCTGTCAAAGAGTTTCTGAGCAAATTCACCGTTGTGTTGTTTTATGGTGTTACTGTATTATAATGTTACAGCCTCTTATTGCCAAAATGATTTTCTTTTGTGGGGCAGAAGGACTCGGTTAAGGATAAAGTTTACTTTCTCAACTAAAACAAATATGGAAACTCAATTAAATGTCACAGGAAAAAAAACACACCAGCTTATAATTATCCCCTAATATTTACGTCCATGTAAGCTGTTTCAGTTCAAGTAGTCAGCTATAAAATTATGGGAAAATTACACTAAATGAAAACATAAATGTTTAAAAGATCTCATCCTTCCTGTTGCACATGTATAATTTTTTGAAATAAGGAACCCAGTTCATAAAATGTGCTTCAAAAACAACCTTCACTCTTGTCTTACAAATATTTTTTGCTTTTAAAGTGCGAAAACTGAAAACAAAATAGTTTCAAAGTTTCACCCTGGACAAAGACTCTAGATGAACAACGGTTTAAGATAATTATCCAATTCCAAAAAGGAGAAATACATAAATGTCTAAATAAGAAAAAAGGGTTTTTGACTTATAAAAATGGCCACCTAATTCCACAGCTGAGTGGAAAGATCACGCCTAAAGTCACGTGGTACATTTTTTGTCTTGTAGGAAAAAGTGAACCTTAATCATAATTTTAACATACCTGGTCTGCATTAGTGATATGTTGTGTTTTTAATTAATGACACATGAGTTTGTTGATGCTGTTATTTATTTGCAGAACGCAGTGTTTGAATTGGAGCTCATTTATTAAACTTTTTTTCTTTTGGCAGGAAACTACCTCCACAGTAGTCAGTTATAATATTATGAAGGACACTTTTCTCCGCTGATGACCTCTCACCTGTCGGGCTCTGGTAGTTTGCCTCCGTAGGTTGCACTTACACTGATGAATATTGTTGCGATTATTAACCTGACTCCAGTAGTATGTCGGACACTGATGCTGTTAACTATAGCCTGACTTTATGTAAAAAACCTGTTTAAATGAAGACTTGGGCATTTCTTAAAACACTTGTTATATTATGAATAAAAACTGTCTAAAAATCAAATCAAGAAGAATAATAAAACTAAAGAAAATGCTTTGTCTGCTTTATTACTCAATCATGAAACGTTTGGTTATATTTGAATTACACATGTTTCATATCTGTACTTGTATATAAAAGATTTGTTTCTAGATTATTTCCACTTGAAGAATTCTGCTCCGCTAGATTTCCGAGGGAAATATCAAACTTTTCACTTATTACATTCATCCAATAACTGTTTTTAAAAAATAAATAAATTAAGAAATTTGAAATTAATTAAATAAAATGTATAAATAAATGTATTATGGATGATGGTGTACTTTTAATATTTATTGTCAGTTGAGCGACATAGCTGAAAAAAAGGACTGGGCATTATTTTATCACTAGTAAGCATGTGTACAAGTACTGTTACTCATTTAGAGAAAAGTATTAGTATGAAATTAAAGTTTTTAGAAGTAGAAGGCAGTAATATGAAAAGAAAAGCCTAATAAATATAAAATGGCAAAGTGAAAAAAGTAGCAGGGAAATATAAAAAAATAGTTTGAAAGAAACAAGTAGCAAAGTATGAAATTAAAAAAGGTATGAAAGTAAAGAGTGGAAAAATGCATAAAAGTTGCATAGTATAAAAGTAAAAAGAATTAGTAAGACAATAATGTAAGGAGGAAAATTAAATAGCTGTAAGAAAAAAAAAGATTAATATGCAAGTAAAGTTTTTGAAAACTCTTTTTTTAATACCGGTATTAAGTATTTGTACTTACTTGCTTAGCATCTCTGCCGGTATGAATATGTCTGACGTCGACCTGGGCCACGGCCTGACCATTCTCCACCTCATTTATTAGAAATCCTTCATCAATCAATGTATCAATCTGATACATTTCTCAGATTTATTAGATTATATTTGTACAGCATACATATGGAATGTTATGGAATGTTATCAAAACCCCAAAATTTGCTAAAAAGGGGATTCTGACCCCAGACAGGGATTATTGACTGCATAATACCACCTACTTCCACTAGGGGAGCTAAATACACGTACTACAACCTACGACTCTGACATAAGTCTTAACATCCGACATTGAGCACTGTAAAAAAACAAAAAATATATCATAAAATACATTAGAATAATCAGAATTATAGAGAGGCCTGGTTATGGCACCGTTGAGAAGAAATTTGAGGGGTGCTTCTTGAATATTTCTGTGCAGAACAACAGAGTACTGAATCAGAAAAAGGAGACTTAGTACAGCTTCATATGTAGGTGAAAGTGATCTGTGTTCAGGCACAAAGACTCTATAACAGATTTTCACCAAACTACAAAAGCTGTGCATTAATAAGCAGAGTTCCAATTAATCAAAGAGCGGAGGATAGAGAGAGTCTGAGCCATGTATCTACTGGAACTGAAGGATAAACTCCAACCGAGTGTTTGTCACACCAGCAAGCTGAAGTCAGCCAAAACGCTAGACCTAAATCTCCTAAAGTAAAGATTTTAGGATAGATAGTTGTTCTATATTAGACTGATACATACTTCATTAATCCTAAACCTGGATATTTACTTTTTACAGCAGCAGGTTGCCTTACGCACACACACAAGAATGAGACGAAACTATGAACAGAGAATATAATTATAAGCATAGAGAAAATAGAGCTACATAAAAAGACATTGTGCAAGTTGCAAGTTGTTAAAAAGAGATAAAAGGAATATAGTGCAAAAAACCTATGTGCAAATATATTACTGTGCAAATGTTTTAAATATAGGTAAATATTATACAACCATCATTTTTCTAGCAATGTTTATTTTATTTTTTTGAAGCTTGAGAGAGCAGGAAAGAGGGCCAACATGCCGACAGAAAAGAGCTGTGACTCTGCTGCAAAGGACAGGAGTCACTCTGAAGGATGTCATGTTTTGACTCTCGGAACCACTCAAAGCACAGAAGGCGCCTGATGAAGAGCCTGATGAAGAGTGAAACCTTAATTTGTGCAGATAGAGAAGAAACTGGAATGATAGTGTTTAAATGCACCACAGTGACGTCCCCTGTACTTGAATAAGTTTGAGCATGAGAGGACACCACCAGAAGGTCAAAGAGCTCAATCACAACCTTCATTCCTCAACAGAAACTCAACGGGGATATAAATAATTAAATTTTCCTTTGCTCTATATTCCTAATGGGACTGTGGAGTTTTAGTGCTACTTATAACACTGTATTCTACAATATAGTACACAACAATAAAACACTCAAAGGTGAGCCGTTATTGCTTTAATTGCTGCATTTTTTTTTTCATACAGATTGATGAATAATTCTCCTATAATTGGGCTTTTGGGCAGTTCATCCTGTTTGGCTCCCCTCAGCGCCGTTTGCGCCGCAGAGGCCTGTAGCCATACAAAACAATGGCCGTTCTGTTTGATGGCACAATCAGCTTGCACGTTTATGGTTAGGTGAAATCTGTTAATGCTGTCATGGGCGCTTTGTCACTTTCACATAACAGAGCATGCAACAAAGCAGCTTCTGTAGTACCAGCCTTTAATATACACACATATATATATATATATATATATATATATATATATATATATATATATATATATAATTTATGTGTGTGTGCACGATGGGAAAACCACACTTAGTCTATCTCCACACAGTCAGTATGAACATACATGGTTCATGTGTAATGACAAAAAAAGATCCGTTTATGGTCCAAATAGCAGAATAAAGAACTGCACTGCACTTTTCGTCAGGTGAGAGATCCAGAGTTGAGGACAGGTTACCTGCAATCTATTGAGTTTCTTCTGGAATATCAGGAAGCAATAAAAAAAAATGTTTGTATTCACAAATAAATGATAGTATCAGGCAGACTGGTAGGAGATACAAGATCAATGAAAAACCTGGAGGAGATGCAGAATTTAGACCTGTGATGTCTGGATTAACCACAATGTGGAGTAACTGTCCATGTTACAACCTGGCCCAAGGACTGTAACAAAAATGGGTGACCAGTGCGAGTTAGTGCCTAAACTTAAGTTGTTTATGGACAAAAGGACAAACATAAAAAAAGATCTCAACACTACAGCGGTCCTCCTGTCTAATCCAGGTAGGAAGAGGGGAGGAGAGAGAGGAGAGAACGGAGAGAGAGAGGAGAGAACGGAGAGAGAGAGGAGAGAGCTGCATACTGAATGAGGGTTAACCTGATTGCACCGAGCCCAGGTGAGACACACTCTCCCATCAGGGGCTCCACTCAGAATCTCTAAAACTCAACAAAAATGACAGCCAGGAAAAAGACAACCCACTGTCTGGGTGAAGGGGACGTCCCGGTTACCAAACATCATCACTAAAGCAAGTTTAAAGAGACGCCCTCAAAACACATCGGTCTTGATTAATTAGTGAAGATCCGCCGTGGAAAGACGTTTTAATGCAGTATGATGTTTTTTGTTTTTTTCTTTATATATATCTATATGTATATAGATATATATAAAGAAAAAGGACTTTTTTTTTTTTTTAGAATAATGACATACATTATGTCTTGCTTAACATGTTTTGCTTAGTGTTGACCCCAGGAAGAGGATCTGCTACCTATCCAAATAAATGAATAAGTAAATAAACAATAACACAAATTCTGGGGGTTTTTGGATCGGGATTCTGCCGTTAGAAGTGTGACCACACCTGTTGTGTTTTGATCAGAGAGAACAGAGTATTCCTCGGCGGACTGTGACACATGATGGGAATCGGCATTGCCTTTCCCACATGATGTCACGGCTAATAACACAAAGCAGATTGTATGTTCTCATTGCAAATGTCTCTTCTAACGCTTGCATGTAGAGGAGAGGGTGTGAGACCGCAAACAGAAACATGCTGCAGAATTTCACAACTCCAATCCACCGACTAATGGACTCTTTATCTCTGTTACAGAACACTCGTTGCCACAGCAAAGAACAAAGATGAACACCCAGTTGAATCACGTGAAACTGTTGAGGAGCAACACCTACATCACACACACTATTTGAATTAGATAACATCCAATAAAGTATTGTGGTTATGTGGACCTCTGTAAAAACTCACTGCAGGATGGAATGTAGCCTTAGGGACTGAATATTCTGTTCGCAAATACTCTGTAAATATTGAAAGGGGCCGTGTGACAAGATGGAATGGCAAGCACACATATCAATCATATGTTCGTTGGTGGATAAAGTATTCAGATCCTTTACTTAAGTAAAAGTACTCATACCACACTGTTAATATACAGTGTGGTATGAGTATGATGTAATATACATTATAGGTAAAAGACTTGCATGTACAACCGTACTTAAGTAAAAGTATTTTACGTATTGTCAGCAAAATGTGCTTAAAATATCAAAGTACTGCAGTAGAACAGTCTCTATGCTTTATACTTTTATATTTGTGTGGTTTGTAGGGTTGCATTAATGAGCAGGAGTTTGTCACAGCTGTAGATGTTAAAGGTTTGTCGTATCTTAGTTATTAAATCTTTAAAATCGCATTAATCTCTTGAGAAGTATCCATCTGCAAAAAGCTATATTTTCCTAACATCAGCCTGTTTCAATCTTTGTCACATTTTCCAGATAAGTTTTAAAGTTGATTTATAAAATAGTTTATTGAGCTCTAAGCGAGGAGTTTTCAGAGGTGGTTGAAATAATAATATAAAAGCACAGGGATATTACCTAATTTATGCAGAAAAACTGACTCAATGCAAAAAAAGAGGTCTTCTTGGAAATATTACATTTATTTATGATACAAACATATATAGAGATTTGCCAGTGCAAATAAGAGCCATCACTATATTGAACACATATATTTATAAATTATTAAATTTCCTCCCATAATTAAAAAAAAATCAACATGTTCAATGAACCTTCCTCACATTATATAGCTTTACAATAGTTGGCAAAGAACAATAAATACATAAACTTTATACGTAAAACATTTACAATAGTTTATGTCACTCTACTAATATTTAAGAAAATATATGAATGTATCTGTCTTATCTCAGTACGCAACTATGAGCCGAGTGAAATGCAAACCAGATGATCAGGCCCATGTTAAGAGCCTAAGATATAAGTTATGAAAAGAACCAAATTGTACATTTCCTCCGTCATGCCATGCAACTGTTCTAACAATAAATATTAGAAGAATAGTTAGTAAGAAAACTAAAGCCCCTATTTTGCACATCAGGATTCATAAGTAGTAAAAATGTCTTATTTCATAAGTCTTCAGACCAATGAAATAAAAATCATGCTTGCTTGTTTAATGTCTCTTTGAAAGCAACCGCCACTTTTGAAAGCAGGTCATGCAGAAAACAAACCGTACCTATAGATATACTGTACTTCTCACGTCTTCTTTGTGACGAGTGAGTGATCAAAACAAAAAAACAACAACTAAAAAGCCACAGGAATCAGACAGGGACTATTTTACTGAACTGTTTGACTCAAATCTTGTATGGAATTATGGATGCTTCTTTCTTTTGTTCCTCATCTGTCTCTAGAGAATTAGTCCAGGATCACAGAGATGTGATATTCTGATACTTGCTTTTATAATTCGGTCTCTTTTTCTTCATTTTCATCGCTTTCTAAATAATATTCATCTCCTGTTGTCGTGTTTGAACTGGTATCTGAAAACTCCTCAAAGGTGCTCAGGCTGCATGTGTAACTCCTAGAGGGCATACGCCCTCTGGAGGACTGGCTTTCCACTTCCTGGGGTGCTACTGTGGAGAAGGGAAAGGTAGGGGAGGAATGGCTGGGAGGTGAGGATATTCGTTTGGACACTGGTGACAGAGGGGGTGTAGGAGGAGGGGTCGGTGGCCCCTCTGTGTCCCATTTAATGTGACAAATGTTGCTTTCAGGGTTCCAAAGATGGGCTACCTTTGTGGTGGAGTTATTTTCAGGCTGAGATGCTCCAGAGACCCCAGAGCTCCAGTTTGCCAGTCGCCTGGTCAGTGAGCGAGGAAGAGATCTCGATCTCATTTTACCAGAGTTACCAGAGAAACAAGACATTTGACAGATCTTACTGGGCTGGAACTCAAAATCTGTATCCCAATTAGGAGGCAGGTGATCCAAGTCTTCGCTAGTACATCGGCAAGTCAAAGCTAACTCGGAGAGGTCCCCTGCACTCATGTGCCTGGATCCAGTGGAAATCCGACCAGGCCCAGAGGGTCGACCTGACAGTACCGAACTCACAGAAAATGACCTCCCAGGCTCAATGCCATATTTCAAGTCTGCATAGGAGGATGCAAAGCAGTCCTTGTCCTGCACTGGACTTGCACTTGGAGGACCAGTAGATGCCCGGCTTCTTCTTGAGGCTCCCAGGCTGATTCCCTCTGCCGGTTCACATGGCGAGGAAGATTCTCTGCGACGCTGTGGCTTTGGACTGTAGAAGACACTGTCATCAGTAACATCGGTTGGGGGAACTGAGGAGAAGGGAGAAAGGGAGGAGAAGGGGGAGAAGGGGCTCCTAGGACTAGATGAGGACTTTCTGAACTGAGTGGGGTAAGCGGCAGAGGTATTTGGGCTCCTACCCGGACTGGGATCTCTAAAAGAGAGGAACTGATTTGTTGTTCTATAATCTGTTCCATTGTCTTTATAGAAGTCTAACTGCTGTGATGTTTGGCTGTTTGACCTATGAATTTGGTCTTTGGACATGTGCTCTGGACAAGAACCTTGCCTTTCTTGTTCATTGGGATGTTTTTCTGAGCAAATGTGAGACTTATCTTTGACTGTTGTGTTCCCAGAAGCAGAGGATGGTAAGAAAGTGTACCTGTTTTTGGCGCATGTATTTCTAACCTCTGTTTCCTGTTCCTTGTCCTTCAGCTCCACCCTTTCCTCCGGCTCGGATTTTTCTAGACTTTTGGTATTCTCTAAAGTGATATCACTGGCATTGCTGACGTCACTTGATCCACTAACAGAGGGTGTTTGTGAGGCTCGCTTCCACTTCCACGGGAATGAAACATCATCATCAGATCGTTTCGTGCTGAACGTTTGTCTCAGCCTGTTCAGGACCTGGTCCATTTTGTTACTGGTTTTGCTGGCTCCGTCTGACTCAGACCTCGATAAACTGGAACTCAGTGTACTTACACTTTTCTTCAGTGCACACCTGTTTCTCTTTGAGCTTTGTTCATCGTTTGTCTCTACTGAAAGTAATCTGCTTTTAGATAATGCCCTGTCCTTAATTCTGGTGTTGGAGCTCTCATCATCAAGCTCCGTTGAGCCGCTATCATTGCAGTCATGATCTGAATGACCTGCAGTGACCTGAATCTGTGACTGATGACTTAAAGCGGACTCTGGAGAACATGGTGTGTTTTCTCTATGTTTTTTTGATGTGGTGTACATTGGCCTTGTATCTGAACTGCATTTAATACTATAAACCAACGTCTCAGTCACAAATGTTGAGGAGGATCTGTCGGACTTATCACACGGCAGCGACTGTGCGCTGACATGAACTCTGTTATTGACGAGTAATAACTGGCCGTTCTGATGATTCTGGCTTTCGTTCTTGCCATGATTGTTATTGAGTTTGTCAGTTTCAAAATTGTCTTGGGTGGCAGCTTTGGTTTTGAAAGCCAAACCCAGGGGCTGTGGGAGACTGATGGGTGAACAAGGAAGTTTGGAGGTTTGTGAGGGCCTGACTTCAATTGGGTCGTTATGTGTGGAAAGTTTTGAGTTATAAATTGACTGAGATGGTTGTTGGAAGAGGGGTGATCTTGGTGTCATAGTCTTAGATTCTCCATCTGTTGACCTGGTAGACATGAGCATGGAGTAAGGTGGAGCACTATATTGAACCTTATAACATCTAGGAGGGTCAGGAGAGAGGGACAGTGTCCTCTCCTGTCTGGGTGTGATTAAGTCCAATCGTCCCTGCTCAGAAATCATAGGTTCAATTTTCTGAGGTCTTTCCTGATCTCTGGATGCTAAATAAGCAGAGTCAGTGGACAAGGATCGATATTTCCCTCCTTTGCCTGTCTGATTAGGGCATTGGTTTGGGCTAATAGAACCAAGATGAGGTGTATTTTTGGGTGGATTGCTTGATCTCAGAAAGGAAAAGATGGATGGAGATTTAATGCTCTGTGGGGACCTGGAGGGAGTGCCAGAGCTCACCTGATCAGTCATGGGCTCAGCGCTCTGCAGATCAACAGAGTCCCTCCATGTCACTCGTCTTGCTCTCTTTTCCTCTACATGGGGGTGTATTCTTTTTGGGTCTCTTTCTTGGCTGCTTGAGAATGTACTTTCCTTACTACTGATGGTGTCAGAGTAGGTTGGGCTGGTAATGATGGGTGTAGCTGGGGGGGTTAAGGGGAGAGATGGGCTGGGAGCTGTTTTGGCTGCAGGATGGATGTTAGTGGAAGATGAAGAGATGTTGTAATCAGTGAACAGAGGACTGTAATTTGATTTGGACAGTAAATTGTCTGTGGACACAATTTTGGGATGGAAAGGCTTTGGAATTGAGGTATAACTCCGTTGAAAGCCAATGGGTGTTGGGTTTGTTCTGTTGGTCAATGGAGGTGTTTGGTAAGAGGAGCCAGTATATGCATGGATGTTGGTCTGTGGAGCAGCTGAATCAGAGAGAAAGGAAGAGATAGTTTTGGTGTTAACAGGAGAAAGAGATGGTTTGGTAGGGATTGGTGGTTCTTTGTTGTGAGGAGGAGAAGTGGAACTTGACTCATGCTTAGTCAGACATCTGCTAATTTTAGAACGTGACAAAACATCAGGCAAACTTTGAGGCTTTTGTGGTTGTCCGATATTGAAAATAGAGTCATGTCTCTGTTTGACCAGCCTATCTAACTTATGGTCACGTGAATCCTCAATTCCTCCCTGTGTCTTCATGACAAGGTTCATGTTACCATTGAAAACTGAGCGTGTTGTGCTGTTATTGTCTCTGTTGATGGAAAATTGACTACTTAATCTGTTGTTGTTGTTAATCAGACTTGAGGAGGCAAGGTCACTTTGATCATTATTATTACAGGGAGTGTAAAGCTTCCCTCTGATGTTGGTGGTATCACTGGGCATTAGAGAGGAACTGCCCTCCTGGGTGACTTGTTTCCACCAGGAGGAGGATGTCAGGTTGGTTCGAGGGAAGGACTTTGTTTTTAGAAGGGGAGATTTGTCA
Source organism: Lophius americanus (assembly GCA_037951165.1). Classification (NCBI taxonomy): domain Eukaryota; kingdom Metazoa; phylum Chordata; class Actinopteri; order Lophiiformes; family Lophiidae; genus Lophius; species Lophius americanus. The sequence goes on along the minus strand of JBBDHG010000011.1, from coordinate 11,697,956 downwards.
TATGAGGAATGTCTAGCTGATGAGTCTGAGCTCTCAGATAATGAGTTTGTTCTTTTGTCTGGTGGCTCTCTACTAAGAAATGTCTGTTTGGAACATGACAGACTGGTCTGGGCCCTATTTTTCAATTGGGGTTGGTGTATAAAGGGTGCGTCTTCTGTGATTTTTTTTGTGAGTGGAGCTGAATAGAAATTAGTTTCAAACATAGCGCTGTGTCTGTGAATTGGGGATGATGGGGAGAGGCTGGTCGCTGTTTCAGTTGTCCCACAATAAATGGTTGTTGGAGAGCGGACGGGCTTTGATATCTCATGAGTGTTATTATTGCGAAAGCTTTGAGGAATGTGTGCTGCGAATAATTGCCCCTCTCGGTCACTTGACAAACTATTCAGAGGTGAAGTATTTTTCTCAGGGATCTTGGAGGCTGTAATAGGGTTCCTGCTGTTGGAGTTTAATCTTCTTAAAGACAGAAGTAGACTGCTGGTTGTTGGTTTTGAACTTGAAGGTGAAAGTGCTTCTTGGTCACTTTGAGAATTCCTTCTTTGTTCATTTGGATCAAGGAAAAGGGAAGAAGGCATTGGAGTTGCTTCTGCATCTCTTTTTCCACTGTCCGTCCTGCCAGAGTTGCCATCCAAAGAGACAGTCTGAATCCTATTCCTCTTAGATTCATAGCCAAAGCTTGCAGGACCGCTCTTAGCTGACCAGTCCAGTTTATTGGTCCTGGTACCCAGAAATGGCACCCTTGATCCATCGGAAGTCCTCTGAATGTACAGATCATTTGCAGCCACATTTTGGAGGTTAACTTTGTTTCGTCTCTGTCTGCCAGTCCTATGTGGGGCAAGAACTGTGACCACAGAGGATGACAGCATGGTTCTGATTGGAGAATTTAGATTTGAGACTTCCACAAAATCCGTTGGTTTTTCAAGCTTATCTTCTTCTAAGTACAACAATCTCGATCCATTCTGCGATTTGGACCCACATGGGCTCGTGCACAAGTCCCCACACTCTTTTTGTATAAACTTCCCATTGGAGAAAGTGTGAGCAACAGTTAAGTCCCTGGTTGTCTCCAGTTCATCAACAACTCTGATAACCTCTTCTCCCCTCTTGGCTGGTATCCTCTCAGATGATGTTGAATCACTGTCTGCCTTTCCAGAGGTGTCAGGTAGTAAAATCAGTCCATTACCCTAGAAAAAAAGAGAGAAAAATTACTGCAGACGGCAACATTTTTGTAAACTCATTATCATTGTGTGGCAACCCCAAAAGGGATCAACCCAAGACAAAGACGAGTATCTGCAATCTTCATCACAAACGTGCCTTATGTGCTCATACCAGGTGCCTTCTTGTAAAGCATATTTTTCATATGAACACCAAAGCAAAAGTAGACACCTTAACTTAACTGCATAAATGTGGAATTTCTCCATTGTTATATGTCCCAACCAGGCGGATAAGCTGGCCGAGGGGGACGTATTTCTGTCCCTATTCTGTCTAATAGATGAGCAGTTTTCTTCCTCTTCTTCAGCTTCTTGTTCTTCCATGTTTATTGGCTCATTACCATCACAGACGAGCAGTTGTTACGACCATGTGACGTTGCTCAGAGAGAGCTCAGTACCCTAATCAAAAGAACCAAAACGTCGGGGATATTATGGAATCATCATCATCGTTCTTTCTGGAAAGAACCTTGAGACAACTGTTGTTGTGAATTGGCGCTTTATAAATAAAGATTGATTGATTGATGGTAACATTGCTCAGTTCGCGGCAGATCCTTTGTGTGAGCACGATTACTCAAAACTATGTCATGGATCATTTTCTCATTCAATACCCACATAGACTTTAGTGCACGGAAGAACTCATGATTTTGGGAAAGGTTGGTTGTACATTTCCAACACTAGGGGGAGCTTTATCTCAAACATTTTCAGGCCATAATTTCTCATTTGTTGGTTCGATTTAGTCAAAATTTGGATTGGACTCAAGGGGATCTGTATTTCACTTTAATAGTTCATATTTTACTCACTAGGCGGAGCTTTTTAACAAAAACACTGTTTTGAGGACTTACCTTCCTAGCCATTGATTCGATTTAGTCCACATTTGGTCTAGGAGTTCAGCATATCATAAACTACAAGATCAGCAACCTCATAGCTGCAGATGGTCCCCTATGTTGGCTGAAGAACTTGACTGTTTATTAACTCGCTTTCAGGTGAGAGGACCTGAGGCAGCCAAACCACATCCACCTCAGTGGCTGCAGCCTCACAGTAGAGGAACATGAAGTGAGGTGAACACTGAGGGCAGTGAATCTGAGGAAAGCTGCTGGCCCTGATGAACTGTCTCGAAGTATACTGAGGGAATGTGCAGACCAGCAGTCTGGGGTCTTCACAAAGCTCTTCAACCTATCCCTCTCTCAAGTCCACCATCGCACCCCCCTTTGAAAAAGACCACAGTCAGCAACCTCAATGACAATCGCCTCAATTATGTGGTGCTTAAACCAGCTATCAAGGGTTTTGAAAATCTGGTCCGATGCCACATCATGTCCTGCCTCCCAACCACATTCGAGTCACACCAGTTCGCCTAGAGAGCTAATAGCTCTAGGGAAGATGCCATAGTTACAACGCTCCACACTGACACAATTGGAAAACCAGGGGATCTACACAATGCTGCTCTTCAAAGACGTTAGCTTTGCCTTCAACACGATCATCCCACACAGACTGGTCAAAAAACTTCAGGATTTAGGACTGTGACACACCATCTGCCACAGGATTAGAGACTTTCTGTAGGAGTACTCACAAAGAGATGGAGAGGGTACACATCTCTCCAAAGCTCTCAGCCTCACCACAGGCTCTCCACAGGGATGTGTGCAGTGTGCCCTACTCTACACACTATACATCTATGATCGCAGCCTCATTCAACCGAACAATGCCATTATTAAGTTTGCAGATGGTACCACGGTGGTGGAGCTCATCTCTGGGTGAGTTGAGTTGAGTTGTACAAATGGATGATGAACTCTCATGGTATAAAAATACCACAGCGCTTGTGAAGAAGGCACAGCAACGCGTCCATCTCCTGAGGATCCACAGACAGAACAACTTTGCGGAAAACCTCATTCCATCCCACACCCACCGACTGCTTGAGCTCCTGCCCTCTTGAAGGCATTCCAAGGCAATAAATATTCTTAAATACAAATTTAGAAGATTTCTTTGAAAAAGGGAGTTCTTGTCCAGCATCCTCTGTTAGATTCTGTCAGTTTCGGGTTTAGGCGGACATTTGAAGTGGGAAAACTGAAATAACTCCATACTAAATGAGGCAGAGGGAGGACCCTATTGTCTCTGCTCCGCTTTCCTATCCCTCATGAAACACTCATGAAACTTTTCACACTTATTAAGTCTGCCGGAAAAGGTTGTATTTTGGGTGTCATGGCACAGAATGTGGCAAAATGGCTCTCTTCTTTTAAAGGGTCTGGACGGAATAGGGCGCCACTTATTGAGACTTTGTCATTAAAAATGAAAAAAGCCATAACTCAGCCATCTATTGTCCCATCTGCCCTAAATATCCCCGTATAGGATTAAAGTCTGGCCTTAAAGAGGCCTACATGAAAAATTCAGCTTTTGTCATAGCGCCACCAAACTGTTACAAGAAATGTCATGTTTTAGAATTTGAATCATTACTCCAAAGCTATAAACAAACAGTTCAAAGTTGGATCAGGAGAGCCACAACAAGTTGGAGTTTCATTGTTGTGAAGGATGTACGTGTTTGAATAATGATGTGGGTGGGGCTGGGTGGCGAACATTGATGACTCCTCACTAAACTTTAGGTCATCATAACTACACTGTATGTAGGCCAATCTCCACCAAACCTCTCATGATGGATAGAGGTCCCACCCCGAGGAGGTCTAAACAAAAAAGAAGGTATTTTTCCTTACCGCCACCTGCTGGCACCAGGAAGTGAGATTCTATTGAAAATGATCCTGAAAAACATCTAGTTTGAAGTGCGAGGGCCCTTTATCACTGCTGGTTATTATTACTATTATAATAATTATTATAAATCTTATTATTATTTTGTGTTTGTCTTTGTTCCTGCTTATATACATGGAATATCTTGAATAAGATATTAAAACCTGCCGGTTGATTTTACTGCCTAAGTCAACTTGATCTTATCATGAATGTAAATTACAGTGCCGTACAGTAAAATACTTCCTGCACACAGCAGTGGCGTGGCTAATTTACTGCACACCTGCTCCCATGGTGCAGCTATCCAACAGATTCCGCACTGGATGAACAGGTTATGTTGAAAGGAGTGAGAGTTTTCAAAGGAAATTCATACCACACCCCCACACACACACACACACATAGACACACAAACAAACACACGTTTCAATGCTCCTCATTATGTTTTGATGTTCTCACAAATAAATGTCTTGATGCTCTTTTATCTTAAGTTTTATTAACTTCTTGGGAATATTTAGAACCTGTTCTGTCACCCCCGGTATATCCCTTAAAAGTCCACAATCACCTGTACAAACAATCCCCCCGATTGAACTCCTCAAATTAAATGTATTTTGTCCACATAAGAAAAGCTAAATATGAGCAATTAGAGAGTAAAATATGACCTACTTGAGTAAACTATACATTTACAAGATAGATCTCCTGGAGTCGATTCATATGCATCAAATTTGTTCTAAATCGGACCAAGGATTAGGAGTTTATGTCAAAAAAACTGTGATATTAGTAAAAAAGTTCCCAAAAGTGTGTGAAATATAAATAATTAAAGTAAAGAAAAGTAAAGTAAAGTAAAAATGTGCCGAAAACTTTTAGAGATAAAGCTCCAACTAGTGTCGAAAATATATAAATGACCTTTTCTAAAATCAGTCCAGTTCTCCTCCCATTAAGGTCTATGTGGGTAAAAAGGTTGAAAATGATGCATGCAAAAAATTTCGAGTTATCGCGTTAACACGAAGGATCTGTGGCGGAGGCGTACGCGGCAGTTTATTATTTTTTGTTTATAATTGTTTTACATTTGTGTTTTGAGGACCCTTTTGAAAACGAGATGGTTTAATCTCAAGGGGCTCACCCTCTTATAATAAACATTTTAAGCTGAACCCCTGCAATGAATTTGTTCACCATATTAATCAAAAAAGATTGTGAGTCAATTCTTACCTGACATTTGATTTTCTCGCTCTCAGATGTCTGTGTTTCAGGTAAACTGGTAGAATAGAACAGAAAGAACGTTAAATGTCAGTTAGGAATGCTTTTTAGTATCAAAACCTGCTTCAGGTGGAATGTACAGTATGCCCTGTTTAGGTTCAGGTACCAGTGAGTTATTGAATGAGCTATAGGATAAGGTTAGCTCAGTATCGATGTCATGACGTATCTGGCAGTCAGTACGTAGAAGACATCTTGAATGCTGATGTCTGATGAGGATCGTTTTTGGATGACTCGTTAAATAACAATGAACCACTGCAGAATGATATTTTATAATTCTTAATGTTGAAAATGAAGGTAAAACCCAAATTCAAATATAGTTGGTCCATGTCGTTTAAAACAAAAAAATATTTATAAATGCTTTTTAGTCATAATATTGAAACTGATAAGCTCTGAGTTTGTTTTAAACCAGAGTCACCTGAAAATGGCATAAGTCCCTGACGTCCCCCCAAATAACCTGGATAGTCGTTTTCCTCTTCCACCCGGAGAACATGACGTATGGCTCATCAGACTGAAGGATGATTTTTCAGCTTTGTTTTGCTTGAGTCCCTGTCAGAAGAGCTCCGTCTAGCCTGTCTGGATGTTAATGATAAATGACTTGAACTTTGCGCGTCAGGTCCTTAACCTTGTCTTTGCAGATGAAGCGACAAACTGTGTTTACAATTACAGACAATGGTATTCTTTCCATGGTGTTTGTTGAAACTAGATAGTGTCTCTTGAGCTGAGTATAATACCTCTTGAGTTTGACATGCATGCTGTAGAAGATTTCCCATTAACACTCAATTTGGATTCAATCATCTTTTACAAACAAGCTTTTTTTTACAAAAACTTTTTCCAAGTCTTTTCAGGCCCATGTCCAAAATCTTTTGAGATTAGTTGAATAACATTGAGGATATAAATATTTGCTCTTTGTAAAGTATTCAATTGAACTACACGTAAGAATGGTATTTTGAAATGATTCCATGTGGATTTATTAATATTTAACAGTGTCTCAACTTATTTGGAATAAGGGTCAAACGAGACAAAAATACAACAAATCATTAACAACTACAGTCAGAGGACCTTTTTTTTTTCATTTTGTAATATTTGAAAGTAAGTTCTGTGCTCCGATTTATTTATTTTCAATGATATTTATAAGACATACTAGTTTCACACACATAGTAGAGAGTGCTGGTTTGATAATGACAAAGTTAATATTCCATCAGTATTAGGAAATTCCATCTAAGAACTTTATGAACACAGACATCTTGGTGTGGAAATACATGCATTTACACAACGTAACTACTGAGATAACGAATAGCAGAAGCTGATGAAATACATCAGCACAAACAAATGGAACAAGTGTAGTTTCTTAGGTCATAAAAAACATTTCCCACACACTCCTCCGGTCTCGCACACCTAGTTTTAATGTTTTGTGTAAAACATTTGAAGGATAAAGTGACTAACATTCACTGCAGCAATGTGGACGGACAGGACAGTCAGCATACTTCTGCTCTGTCCGTCTCTCCTCATTTAACATTTTCCCACCGTCACATGTTCACTTAAGTCACACCTCATCGTAAACGACGAGAGCACCCAAAGGTGCTTTTATGTTGGACATGGCAGCACGTTGATCAGAGAGTGTGTGGGTGTGCTCGACACACAAAAGCTCAAACACTGCAGACAGCACATCTATATAAGGTCATGTTGGATGGTATGAAGAGACCGTAGGTCATGTGTGCACAGCTAAAGGGGTGTGTTCTCCCTGGAACCAAAAAAAAAATCCAGCTCCATCAATGACCTCCATTGACAAATGTGACAACCATTGCATCACACACACAGTTAAAAGCAAATATGCTTAAGGTAAATGTCTTAGTACCTATAAAAACAAAGCAAGAACCATGGCAACAGTTCTAACCTCTAGATTTTCTGTGGTCTAGCTGAGGAAATGCGGCTCCGCTAAAAAACAGCCCACAGTTAGCGCATTTATGAAGGAGTTTGTTTGTAGCTTCTGGAGAATGAGAGAACACCTTCTTACTTCTCCTTGCTGGAAACCAGGATATGTAGTGTGGTCAAACACATGGTGTCAACTAATTGACAGACAAACATATGGAATCATCATCATGTCCTCTGAACCCCGAGGTGATAGATTTACAAGCTTTTGTTTGTTGAAGGAGCAGACTAAAATATTCAGATCTGGTTCCAGTTGTTCAGTAACTGCTTGACCAGTGCCACATGTACCTACAGCTCCTGAAAGACCATTGATGAATGATGAGTAAGACACAAGTACAAGCAACACACTGTTGGTAAGATTGAGGCAACGGAAAAAAACTCCATGTCACCAACGGTGTAAAGAAGGAAACCTGTCAGACAGGGAGCACCTCATGAAAATCTGATCGTTAGATAAAACATGTCAAATCATCTATTCCTCTAATAATGACACAATAAAACAATTTACATAAATATCAAATCCTAAAAACAGAATTTACACTACATGTCATTCTGTACTTAATAGTAAACATAAGGGCACCCAATCCCAAACGGTGGGCCGAGGGCAAATTCCGTTGGATCTCCATTTCAAAGTTATGTCTGTGACCACTTTACCGACCACCTCCTCATCTCCAACTAGTTCTCGCAGATCCATCATTCTTCCATCCATTCCATCGCTTCATCATTCATCGGTCTCAGCAACATCATCGGTCAACATCACCAGTATCCAAACTCAAAGGGGGGGAAAATATACCTGCAACCGCTCAGGGTAGATTCCCTTTAATCACAATCTCACTCAGAAGTCTGAGCACCAAAGACTTTCTGACAGACTGATTAAGATCACCGGTTATAACAAATCATTCCTCATTTCGTCATCCTCCATCTCCCCTGGTGTAAATTAATTATGCAGCTATTTTGTGACCTCATTCCACTCCACTTGACCTCTGACCTATACTGTAAAGAAAAGCTGGACTCAGAAGATGCATGTTTTGTCCACAATCCTCACCTTGCTACCAAAAGCTGACTGCAATCTCTGCAAATTACAGTCTGCAAAAATCTGCAGCAGTGCATGTTAGCAACTATTAGACCATATATAGTAAATGCATAATATACGTGTGGTACTTTATCGTACTGAAATGTTTTAGATTCTTTTTTTTACTCCCGATGTGCAGAATCATTACATTAATTCTGTTTCTGGGCCTCTTTTTGGAGGGGTTTATATTACATCAGCTTGTCTAGTTGGCACAAATGTTCTTCTAGTTAATTTGCTGTTTACTAAATAAGAAAGCTAATCAAAAGTAATTGACAAAAAACCCAAAACAAACTTAATTTTTTGGAAATGCTTAAAGTCACAAGAAAAACAGTAATATTGTTCTGGAGATATTAATGGAGGAGTTACTGTGGGTGAGGAAGAAGAGAAGTTGTTTTGCTGTGGAGCTTTCTGAGTGTGAGGGTTTGACCCTTGACACTTTGGACCTCAGCAAACATTCTTGAAATGTTTTTCATTCTTGTTTGTCAGGTTGTTTTTGTTTGCATTGGTTGTTAAAAAAACGTATTTCTTCTTTAAATTATAGTTTTATCATTGACTGTATGTGATTGTGATAAAGGTTGGAACCCCTCGGAAAACGAGTTGATGCATCTCAAGGGGTTTATCCGAATAAATACACTTGATGAAAGCCAAAATGATGTGCAGCCAGATAAGGTCAGAGCCTGGATACCAACCTAAAACCATGTTCCGCTGCTGTAATAATAAACAATTACAATTGTGAGTTGTTCTATTCACTCTTACCTGTGCAGACAGGGGTCCAAATTCTTTTTGAGCCTTAGCTCTGGATTTTCAAGGCCTAGATTTCTAGAAAATCTGTAGAAGAGGGATGAGCTGAATCTGGGTCTAAGGGACTTCCGGCTCTGGACTGTCGAATCACCACAACAAGCTCCTGTTTCTTCCTGTGTGAGTTGATAAGGTCTTATGATTTGAGCTGTAATGGATTCAGAACAGAAGATTATGTTGTGGTTATTGTCAGGAATAGCAATGATGTAAGTAACACGTGTCTGACGTTGGTGCGTTAGTCACCTCTGTGTGTTTCTTTCTGTCGTCTGGACGATGGGTGACGAGGTTGTCTAGTTGGGGTTTCACCTCCATGATATTTCTCCTGCTGAGACCTTTCACCCAACTCTTCATTCTGCTGTTCTCTAATAAATAGATGAATAAATAGGGGGTAAATAAAAAAACAAAAGTGAAGATCTTACAATTTTCAATCATGTACAGAACCAAAATCTCATATTGTACTGCCCTCAAATGAAGCAGCGGTATGTCTATATTCCTGTATAAATATACCATTTACTAGCAAATTGGAAAATCGGGTCTAAGGTCTTGCGAAAAGGACCCTAAAACATGTGGACTGCAGAGGCAGTCAGGAGATCAAATCTGAGGGACGACTACAATATCTCCTGAGCTACGGCCGCCCTCCTGTTAGATACTACTTGTTTTAGGATTACGCCTAACACTTAGGACAGTGTGATGATACAGTGGTGAAGCCTTAAGAACAGACATGACGGTCATGTCTCTCAGAGAGTCAAGACAGGTAGGTTTTCTCTGTGTGCTGGGGTTGTTTCATTTGCAAAGATTTCATGACAAAGCACATTTCAAACAAATAGACACAGAAGGAATTACACTCTTGTTTTCCGTAAAATACTGGTTGCAATCTTTTACAAATTTGAGATTAAAAACCATTAATGATCATCAAGATTGATTGAATTAAACCTTTTTTTCAAGATCAGTTTTCTATGATAAATTATTTTTCAGCCACACTCTCCATTGTGATTGTGTCTATTGTCGAGTCAACCCCGGCTGGCTTAAAAACTCCGCTGACAGGTATCTCTCATGAGATCAGAGTGTCTGTAGTGAGTCTTTAACACACTCCCCGCGGCAACAATAACTACCATTCCTTGCGTTCAACATATTCTGAACTGCTGCAGTCTGACCTGACCTTATTCTAACTTCCATTAGTTAGTTATGTAGTCTATGGGTGCATTGTATAAAAAGCTTAGATATTAAGGCATATTAGGCAATTATTACCTAGTGTGTAATCTTAGGCCTCCAAGTCACACATTAGGGCTTCAACTATTATTTTACCCTTATGTCTCACTTGGAACATTTGAACAGGTTGTACACAAGTTCAGCATTATTTGTAGGGATTTTTTTCAACTCAGATTCCATAATATGTCAATAATTGACTGTGTTAACCAGATTTATTCTCACACCATGTTTAAGGACAAAACTGAAGTATTTGGTCACATTTGCATCAGAAAAGAAAAATCATGCATTCCATGTTGTTTTGCTTTCATTCTGAAATCTCACCTTCAAAACTGTTGTCTGTACATTCGTCTACTGACATTTTGTTCATGCCGACATTTTCCATTGTTTGGCACACAATAGGGAACCAATTTTTATTATATTAATAGGGGAAATGTCTACTTTTCCCTTATTTCTTATAGCAGGCCTAATTGCTGTATAGTAGAACCAAATAAGATTTTGTTCCATATTAGATGAAAAAAAAAACCCTTCCCTTCAGAGGAAGTAAAATGATCTGTAATTAAACAACAGTAACAACAGTATAAATAATCAATATAATGATTAATAATTCATTATAATTAGGAAAATCTTGAAAATAAATATTTGACTAACACAGGGGATAAATATGTGAGAAAAAAAATAAGATGTCTATTTTACAGGACCCAAAATCTCTTTTTCACAAATGGAAATAAAATAATACATTTTATGCACACTGAAGTCATGTTCCTTTCAGATTTTTTCACAACTTTGTTATTATCCCTGTTAGTAAGCACATGTTATTTACCAAGATAAACAATCTACCATGGTTTTATCACACAACACCACACAAGACACACACGTGTTGGGTCAGCATGCATGTGTCATGTTGGCCTAAGGAATGCCTCCAGTGTCAGAGAATTTAGTTGTAGATAATCTCAGCCAACCCAGGACCACCACGTCCTGCTTCCTCTCAGCCTTCAATGAGGGTTTTCTCAGGCAGTTTATGGGCGATCGTTATGCACATTTTCTTTGCAAACTGTCAGATGCCATCACTGCATGTTTGTTATTCTCACCAGAGCCTTGATCTGAAAACAGTATATCATCATAAACAACTAGAGTGCAGGATTGCTGTCTTCATGGGTGAATTCTGAATTACACTTGGCACATTGCACACATGGTGTGGAGAGGAAAAGGGATTTACTAATAAAAATGTAGCAGGTCGAGTTCTCCATGGACGTGGTGGGGTTACGCAATTGATGTTTTATATAATATCTATATAAGACAAATCAGAAGCTCGCGTGTAGAAGTCTTTGCAAACGCAGTCTCCCACCATGAATTAACTCAAGGGAAAAAGCCCAGATCAAGATGGAACTCAACTTTTATAATCATTGATAAAGGGTAGTACACCATACCACCCACAGTTACCTTGACCCATTGGGTCCGACTGAACCCAGGTGGAATACAAGAGGATACAGAGACATAGTATCTGGGAGAAGGGGTTGTGCAATAATGACTAGTTGCACTAAGGGAATATTTAGTAGGTGACCACATATGTGTTTATTCCACTACAAGCTGTTGTTGTTCATGAACAAATATTTATAGGAAGACTAATTAACCAATACCATGTCAAGCAGATCTCCTCAACAGAGCATCTGGTTTCCATTAAAATGAGATCGCCAGGACTTGTCACTTCAGTGGACATTGTACTAAATTCTGTTGACCTCATCACCCAAGACTACCAATCTAAACACTCCCTATGTGTGACAAGTTTGAACTGTTGGGCTCTCAGCAGACACAACCCTGTGCCAGGCCAAAGTTGTAGATAATTGAAGCTTTCCTTTCTGCAGAACAACTTTCTTTGAATCGGATTAGATTTGTTTGTTACTTCCATATGACACACTCAAGCATATGTATGAGAGGAATACCGTTCTCCATACACACTGGTGTTTGTCACATTTAAAAACAGACACATAAGAACACATCACATTCATAGTAAAGCAGCAGGTAGTTCAAAAAGACAATGTGGAAATACTATTCCTTATCCACATATTAATCTTCTCTTTTATCATTCTGCAGAACGAGGATATCAGATTTATTGAAAATCCAAATGACTCATTAATCAAGGTATTTATTTAAACAACTGTGTAAATACCTTGTGAATATGATTTAATTCTTTCTTTCCTTCTTCCTCATTTTTTACAGTCTACTCTTATTGAGACTGTGCTTTGTTCATTCATTGTTTATAGCTTTGACATTATTTTTCTTTACTTAAGTAACCAAATGTATTTTTTGAGTACACCATGATTCATAAGTCATCTTTATTTTATATCAATTTAGAATATTGATGGAGAATACCTTTTTTTTTTTTTTTTTTTTACCAATACCAAGTCAAAACGATAATATTTTTTATTATAGTGCTCATGGCCATGGTGAGTTAAACAAATTAAAAGTTAGATTTGTTAAAGTGGAACAAAGGAATTCCATCTCATCTTACTCTTCCTCAGAGAAGCAGGCCCGACCACATGGTCCTCATTGGAGAACTCCTGTCTGAGTGACAGACCCTACAGTAGCAGCATCATCTCTACACCTGCTTGTTCATGAAAAGGGGGTTGACCAACTGACACTAACATTTAATTGGATTTAAAATTCATTCAACTTCACCAAATCTAGACGGCTGATCCCAAGAAAGTCCAAATTATTCAATAATTGCTTTCTATCACCATTGAAATTTTCCACGTATTTACATTTAATCTTTATCTCATACATATACATGCACATCATACATTCAGCACCCTATGCCACTACTGTTGGGAACCAGATCTTTCTCAAAAGTTAGAGCCCAAATCAATATGCCAAGTACCAGTTACCTGTAAAAGAAAGGTTTTTCGGCTCTGCTTGTCGGTTCTTAAACATGGAGGGACATTATTATCGCAAAAGCTACATATCCGCAAGGACATACGTAGCTATGTGCCACGACTTGTTCATGTGACTAGAAAAGAAAACAATGATAGCACAAAGCGGCAAGTCAGGTGCAACTCAAATCCAATTAAATATAGTGTTCAAAGGAGTAGAGCATCGATCTTACATGCTGTTACATATCTTGTCTCTACAAGCCCATCAGCAAATGCTAGTAACAACAGATTCCTCTGTACTGCTGCTGCATGGCTCCAGGATCAACTCACCTCTGACTCATTAAGAGAGGAACCATAGGATCTGAGGAAGAGCAAAAAGAGAGGAACTATAGGATCTGAGGAAGAGCTAAAAGAGAGGAACCAGAGGATCTGAGGAACAGCTAAAAGAGAAGAACCGGAGGATCTGAAGAACAGCTAAAAGAGAAGACCCAGAAGATCTGAGGAAAAGCTAAAAGAGAAGAACCAGAGGATCTGAGGAACAGCTACGAGAGAGGAACCAGAGGATCTGAAGAACAGCTAAAAGGGAAGAACCAGAAGATCTGAGGAACAGCTAAAAGAGAAGAACCAGAGGATCTGAGGAACAGCTAAAAGAGAGGAACCACAGGATCTGAAGAACAGCTAAAAGAGAAGAACCAGAAGATCTGAGGAAAAGCTAAAAGAGAAGAACCAGAGGATCTGAGGAACAGCTAAAAGAGAGGAACCAGAGGATCTGAAGAACAGCTAAAAGAGAAGAACCAGAAGATCTGAGGAACAGCTAAAAGAGAAGAGTAAGAGGATATGAGGAACAACTGAAAGAGAAAAACATAGGATCTGTGAAGCTTTGAACCAATAATTAAAACTTCTGTTTATCCCTGTTCAGCAACAGGAAACCTTGTGTCATCCTGGCCTTTCCAGCTTAAATACAATTCAGACGCCAGCCATTTGGGTTCAGGTCACCTCATGTGTCAACAAACAGCCTCCAAGTCACAGACCCTCATGCATGACAAAGACAAACACCAGATCTTCACATCTGATTAAACACTATGGCCTATATTTTGTTGACTAAACATTTCATTTCTGGTCCTGTGGATCACTCAACCTTTCATGGTGAATTATAAAGACACTTTCTCTTGTGATGTAGTTAAAAAATGTTAATTAGTGTCCATAGTCCCCCATAAAATTCCCTCACTCCCTCATCTTATCAGTTTTACCGAGCTGGACTGATAAGCAGTGGTTATAAAAACGCCTCGACTCTGCTCCCTCCACACTTTCACTTACAATTGTAGAACAGGGCTACACACCCACTCACATAGTCACTGAAGAATGCATGTCCGCATTTACTGGTGGACTGAACCCACACTAGTGTGTCAGCTGACAAGAAGGAAGATGACACCAAAACACTGAGGAGGAGGAATCCAAATATGAACATACATGCTGCTGCAACGATCTCTAGCTCGCCAGAACACCTTTGTAGAAAATGATTATCTGCCGCCTGACATTCCACTTTCCATTTCTTCTTTTTCATCCAATTCAGGTGTTCATATGAAGAGATACATTTCTGGCTTGGATCCAGAGCGCGGTGCAATGTGACTTCAACCTGAAACATTTAGATTGTTTTTGCTTAACATAATGGACCATCTCCTCTGTCCCTCTCTACCCTGCCTCCAGGAAGAATTCATTACACCTTAAACTCAGTAAATATAAAATCCTGACATGATTAGACACGAGAGAAAAATGTGGTGGGGACATTTTCATGATTTTCAACAGCTACCTGCCAAAGTCAACACTGTGGATTTTCCTTCCCCTCCTAGAGGCAACAGTAGGGATTATATCCTAAATGAACACTAGCGGTGTTAAATCTGTACATAGCCATGTTTGAACACAGGTGAGAGACCTGTACTGGCAGAGCATGATGGGCTTTTGTTTAGATAGCATTCCCACACCCTGACAGATAGTTTTCCCTATGTCGTTGTAAGAAATTTACAGTAGTGACAAAATTGAGAGTTCAGGGAAATTAGGGGGTGTATTTTTATGACTTAAAGGGGCTTTCCTCCTTATAGAGATGAGATGGCATTCAGGAAACTGATAGTAATCTTTCTGTGTAGAAAGCCGCCGGTATTCGGTCGGGTATCTGCACTCTAGTGTGAACCTTCTCCATGTAGTTATAAATGGACTCTACTTATTAAGGGCTTTTCCAGTCTGCTCGACCACTCAAAGCCTTTTTACCACACGAGTCAGCATTCACCCATTCACACAAATATTCATGTAGCGATGATAGAGGATACCATGCAAGGCGGCGCATGTTCATCAGGAGCAGTAACCATTCACACAACAGCCATTGGAGCAACTCGGGGTTCAGAATCTTGCTCAAGGACACTTCGACATGTGGACCGCATTGGCCGGGGATCGAATACCGACCATCAGATAAGTAGACAACCGCTCTACCGACTGAGCCACCAGCGCCCCTCGGTTCCTCTCATTTGAAACATTGTGACATAAATTATGAAATTAAAATCTATTTGTCTGTCTTTGACACTCGGTTTTAAGTCAATCCAGCAAAGAATCAAACAAAGACTTTTAAGATGTCCCATTTGGCTAGAGGCCAATTGCCTCCATTTTCTAGCAATTAATGGACATAAAGACAACTTGACAAAATAAATGACAGATTAATTAATAAAGCAATGCTGTTTTGTCCAGCCCTACTTCTTCAAAAAGTATCATGATGAAAAGACACTTTCATGAAGTGCAGATTTAATTTAATGGTAAGTAAAATGGCTAAGATTAAGGATAAATCGCCTCTCAATCCAGCACTGACAAAACATGCACCCTCCATGAATTCTGCACATTATCCAAACTGTGTGAACTGTCTCAGTGTTTGTTGTGATGACTAAATGTTGTCTTAACTGGTTCTCTGGGGTGGTTCTCTGTTGTGTGTCACACAGGTATGTTGGGGCCTTCTTCGAGTGAGGGCAGCCTTACAGTGGGGTGTGTTCAGTGCATCCGCCAGCTAACACTTACATAACCACAATAATCCAGTCTGAACTAATGTGTGGGTGTGTACTCAATAATGACCAATACATGTGATGCTGACACTGCAACAAATGATTTACAGGCAGAAATTATTTTTGAAATCCTTTCAAAGGTATCTTAATTACTTTGTTATGACAACGAAGCAAAAGGTTTGCTGGGACAAAATTAGACAGATTCTGTTTGCGTCCACACCATAAGTGTTTGTTATATTTCAAGTTCTTTTACTTTAAATAGGTGAATTGAGCCAATTTCTTTTTGAGCCAATTCACCTATAGACAATAGATGGATTTAGGGAGTATTAGCAGTGGGCTGTTTAAATAACTAATGGAGGTAAAGCCTCAGAACATGCATCGGCAGCAACAGCACCATGCCTTCATGACGCTTGGTAACTTTGTTACACTGCAGGCCTGGATGGGCATATAGGAGCTGGCCACACTGCAAAAACATTTGGGCTGCAACGAAAAATCTATATCATCAAAAATCGATACTGAAATTACTTTTCAATTCATTTAATAGTCGATTAGTCGGTGACGTCATCGGACAACGCCTCTTTTTAATTCTGAGAAGGAATTAAGCAGTGGCCTCATGGAAACATCTTCACAACATGTGTTAACTGTGTGTGTGTATATATATATATATATATATATATATATATATATATATCATTTTTTCTTTATAAATATTTTATGTTATGTTGAATATATATAAATGTATATTTTGTATCAGAAGTGAAGTGATAAGTAGATGCAACAAGAGAAGACTAATGTCTAATTCAGCTAATATACTGTTGATATAGTAACTGTAGTAACTGGACTGTTTGGTTATGCAGTCGGTTAAAAAGCAGTCAAGTTAATCAAAATACATATTTTGGAAAGAAACAGTCATCTTTATTATCTTCATTGTTAGTGGGCATGTGCCCCAAAAAACCTAAAGTTAAATTGAAAAGCTGATAGCTAAAGAGCCATTAATTAATTGTGTGATTTTCTATTCATTTTTATTTTACTTATTTAAACAAAAAAAAACAAACATAATCCGATTACTCAATTAATCGTTTCAATAAGCAATAGATTAATCGCCTATCAAAATATTTGTTAGAGTCCTAAACAAGATGCAACTACCAGAAGATGACAGTGTAAAGTTTTTGTTTTCCAACACATCTATACTTTAAGTATTGTATTATGTCTCGATAAATGAATCCTATTGTAGCAGACAAGTTGATTCACCGAAGTTTTTTATTCAGTAAAAACATTCTATACAGTATCATCCAAGAAATACAAAGGGCGAAACAACATAAAAGCGTACAGTGCTGTGTGAATATGTGAAATTAAGTTTTTTTTCCCTAAAAACTCTTGACATTTCATGGTTGTCTGTTTTCTTCAGCTGTGCTACAAGAATATCCATTCTATCCTCTGCAGATATCTGACCAGCTCCTCATTGAAATTATTCTCTTTTCCTTTGCACACAATACATCCACGACAGACTTTAGACTGCATGTTACATTGATGTACTATAAAATATAATATGGTATCACCACACTTTATCTGATACTGTATTATTAAAACCTGTACTATAATCAGAACCTATATGATAAACACAATCTTAACACTCTATTCTATTCTACTCTTCATCTAAATCCACATCTGAAATAATACTCTTTTACCTATTCATGTTAAAACATGTCGATTAATGATATTTATCGTGCAGTCTGAATAACTGTTGTTTGTCGAACAACTATTTTCATTTCTCTTCTTCCTGTGATGAAGTGAAGGTCGTTGAGCTCAGAAACTTCACGTTGGTACAGATGAGCTGCAGTCCAGTGGTCGATTTACCTCTACATGATCGCGGACAACATCTACAAACAACAAACAAAACAACAACTTAACATCCTAAACTGTCCATGACATCTTATGCAATGTGAAATCGGAAGAAAGGGGATGTTAGGTGAGCCACTGGTAAATTTAGCAGGTAGTCCGCAGATGCTATTTACTGTTAGCTAGAGGCTAACTGCTGTCCAGCTAACGTTACCCAAACAATCTTTGCTACTGATTTCAACAAGATGCAGCATGTGGAAAATAAAACTTACCAGGTTCTGTTGATCTTTATAGGAATTATTCAGCCAAAAACGTTTCCTGGTGTTGTTCAGTAAAGGTGGTCTTTCTCCAAGAACCAGGTTCCAGTTCTGCTGAATTGCATTGCTGATGATCCCGGTTTGGTGTTTGTACTCATTTCCCCAAAATTTTGTTAGTTTTTAGTTCGTTGTTGACTGTTTGGTCCATCCGTACTCCAAGGCAGACATGTCACACAATATTTGCCTCAACACTGACTTGGTAACAAGAACAGGCACTCAGATTGTACCTCTTTGAACACTGCTACATTGCATTAAGTCCACGATGAAGCTCTTCTTTATGAAGTTACAGTCCTTTTCATTCTTCAGGTAGATGCGGCATTCACTTGCTAAGAATACAAAAAGTTTTGGTTGCTATGATGACCCTGCCCTACTGGGTCTTGTTTCTAGCCCAGTTTGCTTTTTGTTCATTTTAAGCATCCACTTTGAGGTGCCAGGGCCAGATTTTGTTATGGAAAAGCTAAAAACTGGTTTGGCACTAGCCTGGAATTGGACCAGGAATATCCTGGGTGGGAACCACCAGAGAGACCAGTAAACTACACTGAGTTTCTGGTTCACAGGTGTGAAAGTTATTTGGATTCAGAGACCACAGAAGTCAAAAACACACGCATTGCATCCAATGTTTTACTGCAGTAGCAGCACAGTGAATGTATAAATTCACTTAAACCTAGCTCCCCTGGTGTCAAATGAGGGGGAAAAAAGGGCCATGCATAAATCTGTGCACTCTTGAAACTTGGAGCAAAGTTTGTGTTCAAACTGGCATAGCACAGGCAGAAACAGGAATGTCGTTTCTTATCGCTCCTAAACTTCTTCTTCAGGTCTCATCATTTCTATCAATTCTCTTTCTATACCTTTAGTTCTTTGCCGTTTCACAAAGGCTACTGATCTCTCTCTCTCTCCTGAACCTCCTGCTAGAGAAATGATCATACTCACTATTTAGCACAATACAAAGAAACAGCGCATGAAACCTAGCCATCAAAAGGGTAAATTGTTGGGTCCGCGTAGGTCAACCAGAAGATTCAGTTTGGCAGGTGACGGGTGGCTGCATGGTGTGGAATGCTTGTTACCTGCTGGTTGCATTAATTTCCCCCACAGCAGAGTGACTCCTCTGGGTCGGCTTGGAAAAGTTCAGGGGAGGTGCCCTGCAGCTCCTGTTGCAAACTTTACAGCAACCATGACCTTGCCAGGACCTCCAACTTCCCTGGGAAATGAAGCCGGTGCTCATTGCAGCACCTCTCCTTGCAGGGGGGAGAGCACTCCCACACCAGGCGACCGGCTGCCAACCGCTTAGATGAATTCCCCTCGAACTAGAAGGACTTCACCATTTTACTTCTCAACGGTTTCACGAGTCGGGTCTTCAAGCATGCATTCTTTGATTGTGATGTTTCACGCCGTGTTGCCTTTAGTGTGCTAAATTACTGAACTGCATTGCATTCAGCAAGTGAAAAGAAATTCAGGCACCTTTCGAGATAAGATCTCATACTTACGAGAAAAGGATGTCGTAATTACGAGATAAGAAGGATAAGTTTCCTTGCCCTGTAATGTTTATCATGCATCTGTAACCGTATCTGTCAACGGCTGTGTAAGGCCATGTAGTAATGTTTCACTAATTCTTTCCACAGCGAAGGAACTTGCTCCACCTGTTATGCTTGGAAACCTGCATTTTGCAGCTTGTATATCACAAACTTGAACATGAAGAGTATTTCGATGCTCATCCAAACTGCCAAGCCTATTTAATGATATATAAACGTCTCTGTCTTATGATTCCTGTAATATGAGGAAATATTCGTCACTTCTCAATCTGGGATGCGGGTCCTTTCACGGACAGATACAAACAAACATATCCTCCTTATCTCATAATTCCGACATCCTTTCTCGTAATTACGATTTGATGAATCAATGCGCTTCCCTACTAAATAACAACTTGTGGAACAAATTCTTTTAAACTTATTGTACATGACCAATAGTAGCACATATACCTTACTGTTAACACTGACCTTTTAAGGCTATCTGATGACATCCTTTTGACAGTTGAAGGTCGCCATAGCTTTTGTTGTTGGGTAGAGTTGGGCTACTGTGTAATATAATATACAAAGTGGATCCTCACTGCGAGGTGCACAACATCTTCCGCAGTGCACTTTTAACACTCACAGGTCTTAATAACATAAACGCCAATCTCCCGCGCAATAAATTATTACCGTTTCAACTCGTGAGAGACGAGACTAACGCAAATGTCCGCATGTCCTTGTCTCCTGTCTAGCTGCTCGGCGTCAACCCCGTATGTTAGCGAACAATTCACTGCGCTGTCGGTGTGAGCGCAGAACGTTCCTCCTCCTTCTGCTGACGGGCAGTTTGGACAGTTCGGAGCTGTTAAACCTGTGTAATACTTTCCATTGCTGCAATAGCTCAGTGCCGAATTACACAGAAAACTTCCACGAAAAGTGAAGCGTTTTTATAATCGACTCTCAGAGATTAAAATGCTCCCATAACAACGTAAATACATTAAAATGACAGATTTGAACACACAGTTCGGCGACACTACAGTACGAGAACTTACACGGAGACCGAGGCGTACAAAGTGCGCAGAGACATTAAACATGCTAATAAGACGCACAACAACTGCAGAATTATGTCAAACTGGTTTTCAAAAGGCAACATGAAGACATTTTGAGCCTACCTCGCAGCAGTGCGTCGTTCTGGTAGTGTCCTTAGCAGAGGCGGAGGAGTCTCTCCTCCTCCAGCAGCTCCGTGCTCCAACTCTGCTGCGTCACTTGTTGACATTCTGCTTTAATCACCCACTAAGAGCTCACTGTTCCCTCTGACGAAGACAAGCATCTTAAAAATGGTGCTGGGACTCAACATGGAATGGAAAGTGATAAGGCCACGGTTCCGTTCAAGGTAATCTGACAGTAGAGGTGAAAGTTCACACCGCGTGTCATACAGGTGAGCGACCAATAAATTCCAGAAGGCTGCGTCCCATTCCCCTCAGGCCGCAGCCCCCTGGGGCCAACATGCAGTGGCCTCAAGTTACTGTCAAACGGATTAGTACCAACTGACTGTGGCCATCTCTATTACACGCTGATTAAACCTAGATTTATACTCTGTTTCTGGCCATACTTTAAAAAAAAAAGAATAAATCAAAACACCCTAAGATTATGATAATAAAGACTGAATTAAGAAAATCACAATTTTACAATAACAAAGTAGAAATATTGAGACTAATATGAGAATGAAGTTGAAATAATTAAAGTCACAATGATACAAGAAAAAAAACAAAGTCGATATGAAGGAAGTTGTAGTATTATGAGAATAAGGTTGTAATTTTATGAGAGTGAAGTCATGATATCATTCTTAGCAACTGAGGCAAGAGCAGAGTTGAAGACCCAGATGCAAACACACAATGGAGACAGCGACAGAGTAGATACAGTTTGGTGATTTCATAAAAAATGCATGGTGCAATTACAAAAATTGTAATTTCATGAGAAAATTCTTTTAATTTTATGAGAAAAAATTCGTTATACTCTATTAAAGGAATATATTGGTGAATTTACAATAACAATGTCATATTATTAAAATAATTAAAGTTATAATTTTACCCAAAATAAAATGGCAAGATACTCAATGTTTCTCATTTTGATGCTGCTGATAATGTTTGTATTTACCCTCCTCTGTTGGATAGCCTTCTCTATCCGCCTGTCTGTCCGTCTATCTATCTATCTATCTATCTATCTATCTATCTATCTATCTATCTATCTATCTATCTATCTATCTATCTATCTATCTATCTATCTATCTATCTATCTATCTATCTATCTATCTATCCATTCATCCATCCATACCCTCTCTCTCTCTCTCTCTCTCTCTCTCTCTCTCTCTCTAGCTAACTGTAAGCATTGAATCTTTCTCTAATTATAAATATTAAATCTAAATGTTAAATACAAATCTAAATGTTATATAAAACAAAGCCTGCATTTTATAGACTGCACCCGTTCCTTTCTCTACTTTTCTGAGAGATCTTTCTCCCATCAAATTCACAACAACATATATTAATGTAAAATACAGCATGTCAACAGAAACAAATGAAGTTGATGTGGTAAGTTAGATTTATGGTCTTGTGTTTTCATTGGAATCCATCTGTTGTGTCAATGTTAAAGTGTTTAACACAACAAATGGTTGTAAAATAAAGTATGACCTCAGGTGCTTTCAACAAAACAATTACTGTGAGTGATTCCACATCCCTATATCCCATAATCAGTGCTTTGAATTAACTGCATAACTTTTGTTCTGTATTTTAATGTCAACCTGTTTGCATACACACAGTTGTTGGGGGGACGATTGTGCATGTTTGTGTGTGTTTATATTTTTGATAAGCAGGATTTCTGGAATCTCCCCGCTGACACCACATGAGACAAGTTCTGTGTGTGTAGAAGTCAGGACAAACGTGTTGGCTTGTTGTTGTCCATCAGCCCTCCACACCCTCCAGTGACAATAGCAGAATCTCTTTACAGCTTTGACTCAGTGCTTCCAGGAAGTACACGGCCCCCATCCTGCTCTGACATTCTTACACCCCTCTTTGTGAGCCAAAGAAGGAATTTTCAAGTTTAACTTATCTGCAGTCCACATAATATTGTCTGCATTACAGTGAATACATAGTGGAGATACTACTGCAGGTGCAGTACTATCTCCACTAGTAGTATCTCTGCTTTTTTTGTGAAGCTTGAATGCGTTCCATTATTCTGGGTTTTCTCCCGCAACTCCACCCAGATAACGATCAGCCAATAAAGATTATCTGAAATCTACCGTAATTAAGGCATTTCTGCAGACAGAAAGTTCTGCCAAAAAGTTGTACAGTTTGTAACCACTCAATATTTTATTAATAATGAAAGTATCCTTTCATTTGAAATTGTGAAATAAACAGAATTTACAATATAGATCATCTAAAATAAAATAAAAAAATCATATTAGATTTTTTTTTAACTCATGAGACAAGATTTGACGTTTTGGTGACAAATGTCATTAGGTGCAGACATCTTCCACATAGAGTCAGTTGAATAATACTATAAACTATACTGCTGTAAATATGAGCACAGTATGAGGAATGACACACTTCCAATGGAGGGATGTCGGGTGGAATTTGTACGGGAACTAACCTGCTCTGATCATTGGTTCAAGTTAAACCTGAATTACATACCAGAAAAAAAAACTATCGGGTGTATAAGAATAACCTTGGTGTCTTTGGACAGGAAAGACCTAAGATAATTAATTTTCCGTGTCAGTAACACTTTTACCTCTCACTATGTGTGAGTAATCTGTGAAGAAACACACGAAAATACCTAATTTCTATCATTGCCAGATTTTTTTTTTATACATTCGAAGAAATTGAGAGAAATGAAAGGATAGTAATATTTATATTTTTCATTTTTAATCACAGATAACTTTATACATAATTTCAGGTACACTGTTTCCGACCCTGAAAATACATTATTTTGGGATGTTATTTTGCGTATATAATTCAAGAGAGGCTTAAATCAACCGGTGAGAGGAACAGGTAAGGAGTGACCTCTAGTGGAGAAGCTTGGGTATTGCAGCAGGCAGCCCCAGTACAGAATCAGAAATTTACACCCATTGCCACCTCAGGTCCCAGTTGATGCAACCGACCCCATACACTCACACACACACCTGAGGTATGTGAATAGGATTGTACGGAACTCTGTCAGAATGAGGAATGAAATTCTTCCAGTGGAGGAATGTTAGGAGGGGATCTCTTAATGGGAAGTATTAACTGGAGACCTGATTATTGATTTTCTAACAGAATGGAAACATACTCCACCTATCTTAACATGATTATTACCTATTCACAAATTACACTGAACTTTTCCCATTAACGTTTTCCACTATTCCTTCCACCAGTGCTAATGCTAATATGTAATGGTAAAATCTAACTGTCTAAAATCTAAAAAAACCCCATCTGGGTTAAACTAAAAAAATTGACATGATTTCCTCCTTGGAATCAAACTCTGTTTTTCTGAAATGATAAGATGTACAAGTACATTTTGCCAGTAATACCCATTTACCTGTAGTGGCATGTTTTTCCTTTTTTGTTATTTAGGTGTAATTTCAACAACACCAGCAGGGGTCAGTGTTGTTACAGAAAAAAAAACATGAAGAAGATCCTCTAAATTGCAGCCGTAACTTTATCTGATCTACACTAATATTATTACACGTTTATTAGATTATATTTTATTAGATTGTACTTATTATCATTTATGTCGTTTCTGCCACAGTATAATATGAGTCAAGTAGTTGTTGTTTTTTTGTTTGCAAATCATAGCAAAAGTAATCCTAAGTCACTTGACAAGAAGAGTAGGTCTTAGATAATTCTTCAACCAATCGCAATGAAGCACTCACTTGTGATTTGATGTTATGAGTTTTCCTTATAATAAGGTCACTGTGCATCACTATGCCCTCTTCAAACCCGAACCTCTAAGATGATTTCACTTATTGACTATAACCTCTGCAATAAGACGTTTAAAAAAGACCTCTAAAACCAAAAATAGTGAATTTAATTTCTAGACTGTGATGTTATAATTAACAAGAACACCAGTAAACCAACCATTTTAATCGGTTGGATTAATTTTGAGTCTCCGATATGGATGTTCTATAATTTCCTACCTCACATTAAAATTATACTAAAGGAAAGAGCCCACACACTTCAGTCAAATATAACCCACTTAAGAGGAAGCCCATCATCCTCCTTCCCCGCCCCTCCTCCTCCTCCACCTCCTGCTCCACCTCCCCCCGCAGAGGATGCGGGACTGCCTGGTCCTGAGCTCCGACTCCTGGCGAACATCGCGCGCGCAGACACCATCTTCAAGCTCCGGGACCTGATTTCTGCCACCGTCCCTCCAGATCCCCGTGCTGACTCCTGACACCATGATCCCGGACTGGCTCGTTGCGGATAGGATGTAATAATGGTTCTTTATATTTCCACGGAGCTGCAGCTGAGCTTTCTGTCACAGTCCGCCTGGATTCTCTCAGCGTGATGGAAACACATGAATCAGCACTCAAACTTTTTCTTGTTGGGGTTTTGGGTGAGCATCATGATTTCTTTTTCTTTATATTTCTAGTTTGAATAACACGCGAAAAAAACCTTCCCACTCAACGGCAAACTAAAGAAGTAGAAGTAGTGATGCTAATGCGCGCGTGAGCCCTGCGTCTCGCGCCAACTGCTCTTGAACCCTCACATCTCCTCTATATTGGAAAATAATCCCACTTCATGCTATTAAAATATAAAGTGTTTGCATCTCAAACCTGCCCATCATGCGTCCATCTGTCAGTGCACAGTTAAAATAATTAGATGTATTTATTTGAATTAGTCAGATCAACAATTCACCCCAATCTGAGTTGTGTCAGATGTCATTTTAATAACCTAAAAATGAAAATAATGAACCTATATTTACCTAACATGCCGGTATAGGATAAGGTCAGCATCAACTGTTAAGCGTGGATTATGAGAGTCCAGCTAACTGCACATAAATCTATCAAAATGTTATTTCTTTGGGATTACTTGACCGTGTTTACTGTTCTACATGAACTATTCCAGGACAAACTCAATGTGCTGTTTCGATTCTGCAATTCACTTAAAACTGTTGTGTCCAATCAGTTCGCTCTTGCGGGTTTTGACAAGTCTTAATTATGAATGACACCAGCTTCAGTGGGCCACGTTTTAAAAAGCTAACACATGCATACATGAATTAAACTGGCATAAGTATTTTCAAGTTCTCTTTTTGGAGTGAACACGATTAGGATTTTTAAGACGTAGCAGGAACATCCATCACGTCTCGTGGCCACGCATTGGGTTGCAGTGTTGCTCCATGGCATCACGCCCCACTGGGCAGACCTGACCTATATTGTGGGGCCAATGGGAATTTGTGGATCTGGCTCATTAGCTGGTGGAGCAGAGATGAAATCATGTATGAAATTATGTCCCATGTGTTGAAAGGACGTGACTGATGAATTCAATCCCTGCAGCATGCTCATGAGTTGAGCTGGTGGTGTCACCATGCCGGCGATGTGGACATGTCAATGCTGGGGCGATGCTGGGTATTGATTGAGACGAGTCAAAGCATGCATTCGGGCTCTTATAATAAGCGAGTGTGTTGGC
Source organism: Lophius americanus (assembly GCA_037951165.1). Lineage (NCBI taxonomy): Eukaryota > Metazoa > Chordata > Actinopteri > Lophiiformes > Lophiidae > Lophius > Lophius americanus. The sequence goes on along the minus strand of JBBDHG010000011.1, from coordinate 11,671,540 downwards.
TGTACCGGCTGAGTGGATGAGCGGTGTGACCCAGTGAAGGAGAGGAGTTCAGATATGGAGCCAGTGATTGTTTTCGGGAGCTGGTGAAGTGGGGTGAGTGCACGCCACAGCAGTGTTGAGCTTATATTGAATGGGACAGTGATTGAACTTACACATCTCCCTTCCATGTAGACCAGCTCAGCAGAGATATACCACTTCAATTTCCATGCCTGTGCTTCAGAGAGACCTCAAACAGGATCTTATCTAGAGAGGACCGCTGCTGATACTCCTCTGGAGGGTAAACCTGCACGCAGATAAACGTTTAAAGCACAGACCCAACTCAATTTAGGAAGTGCTTTTGGAATTTTAAAGCGTTAAGCGTGTAGTGGAGAGGAGGATGTGGTCTATGTCCGGCCAAGACCTTCAGCCTGGACTTTCTTGGAGCTCTGCCATGTAGCAGCTGCGGCTCAGCAGCAATGTAAGAAGACATAGATTTCGTAGATGATCCTGGCTTGGAGCTCAGCTTTGAATAATTGCTGATTCTTGTAGTGGAAAGCAGCAAAAAGATTTATGTGTGATCAAACTGACCCTTATCTGTGTTTCCAGAATCCAAAAATGGCAGAGGCCGTGAGTTTCCTGCAGCTGCTGCGTTTAAAGCAATGGGTGGTTGCATTTCAATGCTGAGAAGGGTAGAAGTGGTTTTCTGCGATCGCCCTAGTCCAGAGCAACGCTTTCCCACCGATGTGTCGGGGGTTTGAATTTAAGTGGAATATCATGACATGTAAACAGAGTTGATAAAGTTTGTTAGGACCATTCTGAGGCGGTGGAGGTGGATGTAGCAGGAGCTACAGCACATGGGAGAGATGAGTGTGAGCATCTGCTTACCCCAACATCCCTTCATACATTTTTCTCAGTGTAAAGAAATGCCTCGGGGTTCTTCTGTTCCCACTGACATCTGAGAAAAATCCTCTTGTAAAGCAAATTGTTTTCGTGAAATGCTATTCATAGTCCTGTCGTGAGATGTACGTGTGTTGAGCTCATTTCGGCGCACGTGTCGGACGTCCATCTGCTGCTTCTTTACACATGGATGTTGTTATACGCGGTGGTGTTTATCACCTGCACATTCCAGGAATGAAAGGCTTTCAAGTTCACAAATCAAGCCGTGTGATTGAGTGAGAAAATGTGACGAGGGTTGATCTTCTATTAACAATGCGATCAGTAGAAGGTTCTAAGTGCATTTTCATATATTGGTTTGTTAAGCCTCAGCGATAAGTCTGGTACAAATCCCATTAAAAGACCCATTTCCAATGGGTGTCATGTTCCTGCATCGACCCAGACTGAAGATGAGATCTAGGTTATGGCCTCGGGATTTGTTTTGGCTAGACTTGTGTTCATGTAACTTCAAAGAAGCTAAATTGAACGATTCATTATTGCAGTGAATTCTTTGCGTTGCGACGTAGTGCTGCATTTTATGGCGTATTGTTATACGAATAGCAATATATTTATTAATTCCTATTATGACATTAAATGCACAGATAAGAATGCAGCATGGCGGTGATTTGTATTCTTTAGTTGAATGAATTATACTAAACACACTATAGAGAAGTAAAATATTCTTGAATGTAACTTTTTAGCTCAAGGTCTTTTCCTTTGTTCTCCAAAGTTTTGAATCATCTCAAAAACGGCAGAAACAACATGATGAAGAGAGGTTATCCCGTTACTGTCAACAGAAATCCTCAGATAATATTCAAATGGTTTTAACCGCATGTTTGTTGGCTACAAGATAATCAATCTATTCAACAATATCACATTTAGATTTCTATGTAACCGTGTTTAGGATCTGAGGGGTTTAGACCCGAGAGAAGAAGGAGAGCAGCTGTGCTGCAGGAACGCAATATGGATCTTCCTTACTCGTTTCAGGTGGAGGCTGTCATGCGTAATCAAAGGAGAGTTACAGGAAAGTTCTGGTTCAGATCCTGGGTTCTGTGTTCTTAATGCAGTAAGGACTCACTGGTTCTGCAGCGTCCAAATGTAGTCCACTTTAAAATACAATGAATATGCAGCAGGAAAGCACAGCTGCATGATCCTGGCCATCATCCCCGCTCTGTGCTCGGTTCTGTGGGCTCTTTAGGCTCTGGGCTGGCCGGGCTGCATGGAACACAAACCACTCCACCGCTCTTTAATGTTGCTGGTGTTTCCATCTAGTTATGTTTTGTTTTGTCGTTATGTCTCACATACGGTGTATCATACCTTTTTTTTCATCTTTCCGCTTCTTCCCTTGGGGTTTGCCAAAGCGGATCACCTCTTTCCATCCACAGGTTGGTACCCTGATGGCCCACTGTACTGGTCAACCCAGTTCCCGACCGATCTGGTTTTGAAATGAGTTTTGTGTTCCACATATGGATTTGGCACAGGTTTTACCCCGGATGCCCTTCCTGACACAACCCTCCCCATTTATCGGGGCTTGGGACCGGCACTAGAGGTCGCTGGCTTGTGATCCCTGTGCGGCTGCGTATCACGCCCCATTTGTTGTAAATAAGTAAGTTCCAAGTAAAGAGGAATAGTTCATTCTTTCAAGGGGGGGCTGGTGACTGGAGGAGATCACATACACACACTCACACACACATAAAAAATGTCAGATCAAAATCCATGCTTTTTAAAGAAACGTTTCTCTCAAATCTTGGCACAAACCAAAAGTTCACGTGCAGCCAGATGGTAAAAAAAAAAAGAAACAAGAATACAATGAAGAGATTTGAATTGGTGATTTCTAACTGCCCGTGATTGTAAGAGTGAATGGTTGATTGTGTCTGCCTGTTGGCCCTGTGATGACCTGGCCTCTCAGCTGTCAGCTGGGGTGGACTCCATTCCTCCCATGACCCTGCAAAGGATCAGCGGCCATGTTGATACTCATGTTCATTCGTTCAGAAGAAAGAAGGTCTCCGACATTGGCCACTTTCACCAGGCTGAAATAATAAATCCGATTTTTGTTCTAATGTTACCAAAACTTAATGCGTTCAAAGCTTTTTGATTGTAAAAATCTATTTTTGTTTTTCAAAGATCGGATTTGGGTCCCTTTCTTCTGTGGTCCTAGATCCAGATGGGTAAAAGTACACACATTCTTTACTCGGGTAGAAGTACGGCTACTTGGGAAAAGAAAGACATTATTTCTTTACTCAAGTGAATATAAAAATCTGCAGGCTATGAAATGTAATTTAAATACAAAAGTGATATGATGCTGTTTAAAGGACATTTCTATCGGTCCTTTTGTGCAAACTTAGTAGAATCTCATGTTATAGTAATATAATGTTAATATATCCGTTTTTTCTCGACACACAAAGGTGTCTTTTCTACGTGTTGCTGTCCACTTAGATTGAAATAAGTCTTTAGGTCAGGAAAACAATAAATGTTTATTAAAAGTTATCTAAGCACTAGTTCCCAAACTTTTTTTTTTTTTTAACAATGTACTTGCATTTGAATTATGTTTTCAATCAAGGCATATTTTGTGCTGGAATCTTTTAGGTGCTCTGGCTTCATGCACTGTTAGTTGCCACATGCAAATTGCTATTTTAAAAAACTCCCCAAAATCTGTTTTTGTTGATTTTTGTCTGTTATGAAGATTCAGAAACGAAAGCTGATCAAACATGATCATGTTTTGTTGTTTGTTATTTAACTGCATTTCAATCAGGAGATATTGAGAATGAAGAAAAGAAGAATAATTATTCCAACGGATGATGTGTAATGATGATGTCATCAATCCGTCAGAAAGTTTTTGGAGCTCAAACTCTTCAGTGAGATGTTATGGAAGTGGTTGTGCCCAGAGAAGCAACAGGTGATATGCCCCTGGTGTATACTGGTGGTGGTGGCTGATGACTCTTCTGAGACTGATGAATGATGAGGCTGATGGATCTGCAAGGTCTAGGAGGGGATGGGGAGGTGGAGGGTGTGTGAAGCAGCAGAATGAAAGAACTAAATGAATGGAAGGAATCATGTTATAGTAGCCTGTGATAGTGGAAGTATGCATATATGAGTCTGTGTTTGGACCGATGTAGCAGCCTGAATGAGCACAGCTGATATCAGCTGATGCCTGAGAGCTTTGTTTGTTTTTTCAGTTTCAGTGTCTGCAAATTGTCCAGGCATCTTTATCTGCTTTGCTTTAGACAAGAACTCAATAAAGACTCATTGGTGCAGATTCTAATGGTTGGTTAGGTTCCATTACACTGCTTTCTGGTGCATTTGCAAGTTATAAGCAGTTAATGTTTATGCCAAGATAGACTTTAGTGGATTTAGTTGATTAAAAACACACATACACATACACTTGCATTTCCCATTTCAATTGGCACAAGTAAATCATACTTAATGGCCGTTAATGGCAAAATAAGGAAGTATCTTCATGAGAAGCTGCTTGAGTAAAAGGCTGAAAGATTGAAGGTCAAAGTTGTATAAATTTAATCCATTGGCGGTAAACCAAAGCATTACTTGACCAATGACGATTAGATTAATCTCTAGATGAACCGAGAAATTAATCATTAGATTAATTATCTAATAAGAAAAAATAATCGAAAACATTCTTGATAAAACATAATCACTTGTGTCAACAATATCACAAATGTAAACCGTCACAATAACCAAACCTGGTCTGAGCAGAAAATCTGGACTGAACAAAGTGGCTTGTGATGTAGACGTAAAATGAGAGTGGTGGAGGTGTCAGAGGGGGCAGAGTGGATGATGGTGGAGAAGACCATGTTCCTGCAGCTAAGAGATGGTGTCCCTTTTATCAGTGGGGGTTCTGGATGAGGAAGGGCCCTCCTCCCGATAACAGCGTCTCTCACTAACCTGCTGCAGTTTCCCCTTTGATAGAATTCTAAACAGTTTATCACTATTTTCTTAAAACCTCCAAATTTGAAAATGTCAACCTTTTTCTATTTGGACTGAGAGAGACAACCCTTCCACCTGACTAAAATGTTAACACACACAGATAATTCCGCTTACAAACATTGCTTTACTTGGTTGTACTTTACAGCAATAAAAGCCTGTTAGAGGAAATAATGAAATATTTTCTCTATTATGTGTCCAACAAGGGAAAATGGCACCATGAGATAGAAAAATGTAAAAAACAAAACATTTTGAAGATTAGAAGCCAGATTGAAAGCCTTTCAACATGAATGTTTGATTGATACTCAACATGCTGTGAGGACAGATCTTTTTTACATTGTGAATTTTTGACATATTATTGGACCTGGATTTTAAATTCCCAAATTCCGCCAAAATGAAATGTCTAAAACTCAAGCTGATTAAATTATCACACCTAGAATGATGAAAAAAAAATTGAAAATGAAGACAAAAAAGTCCCTTGTGAGACACACAGGTTTTAAAATCTCGTAGTTTTTCAGGAAATACATTCATACATTTTAACTGTAATGCAAAAGTTTAATGCAAGCAATTTAATAGTGCTATTAATCATTCGGCTTTTCATTAAATATTTATGCAGCAGACGGATCTTGAAGGTCACTCATCAAGGTCATATCCCAACCCAATGCTGACGACAAACATGAAGTTTATCTGATGGTCCACAAACTGCAGAGACATTCTGCACACGATGGATGAGCCGTTGTCCCAGAAGAAACCAGCAGATCTGACGGAGAGGGATTGTTTCAGTCAGTAGATGTGAACTGCTGTCAAAGGGGGGGTTGATCTGTGTCTCGAAAATTAATATGAAGTGTTTCATACGCATACAAAGTTAAAATAAACACTATGTTAAGACAAACATTAGACTAGTTGGTATTTAATTACATCTTCTGACCTACATACAAATCCAACTTAAGAACTCGTTTGTAATCCGGGAACTGTCTGCACAGCTAGAAATACACTAAAATATATTTATGAAAATTTCACGTTAGAGAAAATCAGTTAAGCAACAGAATCCTGGTTGCTATTTGACCAAGACTGCAAATATCAGGACTTGATCAATTTAGATTGGAGTTTGGTTAGATGTTCCTCTCTTGATCTAAGAGAGACAGAGAAGGAAGATCTTTTCAGACTTCTGTCCTCGCTGGGTCCATGGTGGAGAAGGACGTTTAACAATTCAGGTATTCAAATTACAGTGCCAACAACAGACGGAGTTTTGGGATTCATTCCCTTTATCTGCATATCATTTGAGGAGAAAATTACATTATAAATTCCATCTCATCACTCAATAATTTTACTTGTCTTTAATAAATGAGTTCTGAGTATTTTCTGATGAAGATAAAGACCTCCTATGATAATTAATCAATTTCACCCCATCATCTATCATCCAAATACAAACTCTTCAACATAACCTGCACATAATAATAACAAAAATATATTACTGTTATATGAAAACAATGAAAATTGTAGTTAACCATATACATACGGTGCAAACTGTAGAGCCTCATGGAAAGCATATTTAAGAAACAGGTCTTTGAACATTTGAATAAATAAAAGAAATAAAAATATGAATAATAGTTAAACCTCATTTGTGAAGTAGCATTATTAATACTTTAGAGACCTGGAGTCACCTGGTGGGACCTGATCTTCTGGTCGAACATGCACACCCGCACTTAAGCAACATCTTTAGGGTTAGACAGTGGCATCAGACCAAGAAGGATATCTCAGATGTCCCTCTACACAGCAATGCTCTCCAGCTCATCCCTGAGGATCCTAACGCCGTCCAGGCCAGATGAGTCTCCTCCCAGTTGGATATTTCTTGAAAACCAACCAAAGGAAGACATCCTGGACACACCCTAGTCAAAAGTCCAACAACCAGAACAAACACGTTCGATGCCCCCTCCACTCCGAGCCCCCTCTCGATATCAAATCTCTGGTTCTATCGGGTCCATCAGTCGGTGTTCTCCAGCAGCACTGGAGCAGTTTGAGTGTGAAACAGCTGGTCAGAACCTCCAAATCTGAGGGCAATGGCAGCTTGTCTCCTCTGGGTAGGGATGAGTTGTGAAGGAGTTAAAAGTGGTGAATTGTTCTCGAGTCATGGGAAAGTGGACAGACGAATCGAATGATACAATTAGCCAATACATACATTTGTTGAAAATGCTGATATGACAGTTATCAAATGATAAACATCCGTGATCAGTGGGTACAACCAATGCAAATATGAAGAAAGTCAAGGTCACGCCACACTAGTCAGTGATGGTCGGGCCGGGAGACTGAATTTAATTCATTGTACCGACTAATCTCCTGCATGAGACTAATCAGTGGTCGTGTTGCCTTGTGGGTGATTTAGACACCAGATTTTGAAACGTAGAAGAATGAATAGAATATAAAAAAATAGAACCTGTTTGAAACGGTCCGCCCTCTGTAAATGTTCTAACAGTGGAGAGCTCTGTATTATTTAACAAACATGCCCGCTCTTATAGTGTGCCCATGATTTCACTGTCTCTATGCAAATTCAGTGTATCTCCTGAGAGATATTTCACGATAAATCATTCGCTCATGCTGCCCGTGATCAAAAGGCGAGTTTTATCTGGTGACCACGTCCTAGAAGTTGGTCCATTGGTAGAAGAGTTTTCTCTCTCATTGTTTTTTGGCTACCCACTCTTCCGGTTTAAGTAGAACACTTCTGCAAGTGACATTTCCTTTGGCAAAATATTTTGAACCTAACTTTAACATGACTTTAAATAGACTTAAATTATAGTTAAATCTCTTAAGGTTTACAATTTTTTAGACTTTCTCAAAGAGAATTTGATGGTTGATAGTCTATATGGTGCCTCCACATCCAAGTTGATGGTAACACGGTGCTGAGGTTGTAAGCTCTTGCAAACACTGAAATCTGAAGATTTTTATATTGAATGTCAGTGAGCCATAATAGTAAGTGATAGTGAGGGTACTGATGACAGATGAGGACCTTCTTTTTGTATGAAGGAGGATTGAAATCAATTTGTGACCACGCGTAAACCCTGTTGAGTTGTAGAAATTAATTTTAGTTAAAAGCCACAGAAATAGATCTTTAAGTTTGAACCTTTTTCTTTTCTTCTAGAAGGTCAACTACTTAGATTCTAATTTTGTTGTTGGGATCAATAAAGTTTTATAGTGTGTTAAGTGAACGATCTCCACAAGTGCCTTTTTTCAAGTCAGTCACAAACTTCCTCCAAAACGGCGACAAAGACGGCAAAGGAGTTGCCGCAGCATGTCACAAATTAGGGCTAAAGACGGAACATGAAAAGAAAGTATTACTGATGACGTCATCCACGATCAGAGACGGGGGTCAGTGGCGCCGTGAGTGAAATCAGCTGATCGAAGATTATGAATGAAAGCCTGGCAACGCTACGGATGTGTTTGACACGCAATGATGATGTGAGAGGACAAATGATGATTATCCAAACAGTGTTAAAGGATGTCAGAGGATGAAATAGACTGAAAGTAAACGAGTTTGTGGGGATTAATTGTCAATAATGAGTGAGTAAAGCGAAGGATCTGCTCAAGTCAAGCTCTGCAGCACGGGGGCTCAGACTGGGAGTCTGTGCACGAAGGATAAATTAAATAAAGCGTTTAATGACGGATGCTGGAAATGATGATGAAATTGCTGACCGTTTTGAAATGTTCAAAGAAGCCGTGAATTAATTTAAATATATTTATAAATCTGTGCAAGTGCTTTTATCCGAGGAGGAAAAAGAACATTATCAAACTAAATGGTATGAGCGCCAAATAAAGAACCTGAATTATTTTAGGAATGAAGTGGCATCATTGAGAAGAGCAACCATTGCACAATTAAAAGTTGCCTCTGCATTCTCCTCAGAGTTCAAGAAAGCAGAAACTGAACAGGCCGCTCTGTAGGCCTGAGCCGCTTCTCCCAAAGACAAACACACCCTGCAACTCCAGGAAATAAAGCTGAAAAGAAAACTTGAGCAAGTGGAGCTGGAGGCAGAAATTGTAGCACCAAATGCCAAAAAGGAAAGCCCTTCAAAGTGATGATGTCTGGGATGAAGCTCAAATAGATGGCATGAGTTAATATGATGATGCACCAGGACAAGGCATGGAAACTGTGGAAAGAGAAGAGGAAGTGTGTGCCATACCTAAAACTCAACCTCAAAGATCAGTTCAACGCAATGTTCAAGCTACAAGAGATCCAACCACACCTGGAGACATCCTCAGGAATATAAACGATCAAACTATAAATCCCATTAATACTGCTGACATGAATGTTATTATGCAAAGACAAATTGACGTTGCAGAACTCATTACCTCACAGCAGAAATTGTCCCTGTTACCAGCCAGGGAATTCAGTGTTTGATGGTAATCCTCTAATCCATCAGTCTTCCATCCATGCATTTGAACACCTGATAGAGGACGGACCAGAAACAACCAGGACAAGTTATATTATCTTGAACAATTTACTTCTGCTCTTCCAAAAGATCTGGTTCGCATCTGTTTGCATATGGATGTTATTTAGAAAAGGCGTTGAACTGGACAGCTATCAGAGCCCAGGATGGAAAAGCGCTGCATACCTGTGCCATGTATTTGGGAGGATGCTGTAATGTCATGCAGGATTTACCGTAGATGGATGAACTTGATATCACTTCAAATTTAAGGTTGATCGCATCAAAATTACCCTACAAGCGCCAGGAAATATGACGAACAATAGCTTATGACACGCAGCAAAGAACCTCTAGGAGAGCTAGATTTCAACATCTAGTGGAATTTATTGAAAAACAGGCCAAAATCCTTTTTGGATCCGTGGTTTGGAGATATTTTGTACCACATATCTGCCAAAAAAGGTCATCCCCAGGAACAGAAAAGGCATCAAAGCCCAAAAATAACACTCATTACTTCAATGGCACTGAAGACTGAAAATACAGAATGTACTACAAAACAACCCTTTGTTCAGTAACAATCTGCAATCATACCCACAATCACTGCTTCCTGTGGAGTCCGTAATAAAAAAAGCATGCGCTGTCTCAAAACTCAAAATCCAGCCACATGAAAAAAAAAGGTTATAGGAGAGATAATGGTTACTGCTTTGGTTGTCTGATAAAATGTCATGTCAGTAAAAACTGCAAGAGAAGGTAAACACGTCAGATATGTAACATAACCCTTCTGACTGTGCTGCATAATCAATGCTTAAAGAACCAAAATCAGGTTCAATGACCGACCAATAACAACCGCGTCAAGTGATCCCCTCACCCCAAACCATCTACTTAGTAATCCTGCCACCAGGACTTTTTGGGGGAACTAATCTATACTCAAGGAAAAGATGGAGACAGACACAATACCTTGCTGACCTTCTCTTGAAAAGATTAAAAAATTATCTTCCAACAACAACAAAGAAGCAAGTGGAACAGAATAAAGAGGAATCTTCACCCTGAGGGTCTTGTCATCATTGTGATCAAAACAGCACCAAGGGAACCTGACGTCCTTCAGCGACCCATTGACAAGATCTGCCTTCTTATGCAGGCTGTAAATACAAGCGGCATACGGGAACTACATATTACACACATATTACATACCTCCTGATCATGAACATAAGGAATAACGGCCTTCTGAAAATGAACTTAGATGAATGAAATACCGACAACCTGGCTCCCCATCGGGGAATTGAACCCCGGTCTTCTGCTTGACAGGCGGAGGTACTGTCCACTGTGCTAACGAGGGTTACATATAGAAGCTATGATGTGTGGATACAACAGTTCATGAGTCCATGAGTAAATAGTGTAACAAAGTTTGGTTTTGTAACTATAATGGATTATATTCAACGAATAATCGATTGCCTTCTGCGAGTAGACTGACTATGATATTTTAGGAGGAGTTTGCTCCGGAGGATATGCACCTGCATCATTGGCTTTCATTAGATTTTAATGAAAAGCATGACAAGCAAAGAGAGACACTTGTGTTAGAGTGTCCCGTCTGCTAATGGAGTTCTCATCCTAACAAAGATGTCAGTGAAAGTCTTTGATTCATCTCTACCATTAGTCTCTGACGCACTGCTATAACTGAACATTCTGTCTAACCCTTTCCTCCTGTCCTCCTTCGCTGTCTTTTCTCTGGACCCTCTTCGCTTTTCAGAGGATGAACCAGTCTTTGAATCTTCAACACCTCACAGACCTGAAACATTTCTTTCCCAGTTCTCTTGAATCCAACCAGATACAGGAGTTCATGTGTGTCGCTGTGAGTTCATGTAGTTGCTTGTAAATCATGTGATGATTTGAACTTCCTGTACATGTGTTATAACCTGTATTTGTCTGTCTATTTATCCTCGGGGGAGCAGTAACTTCTTTGGCGAGACAATCTTGCCTCTCTATAAGACAATACAAACTATACTATACTATGTACTACTTTTACCCACTACTTTTGTACAAGTAATCGCTCTGATTGAACTCCTGAAGTTATATTCGAAAAAATTCAGTTATTTGTTAAAATGAAATGAATTATACACGTATACATACATGTGCATATACACTTATACATATACACGTATACATATACACATATAACCATATTCATATACACAGATACATATACACATACATATACACATATCACTATATACATATATACAAACACATATACACATATACACATATACCTATACACATATAACCATATACACATATACAAACACATATAACTATATACATATATACAAACACATATACACATATACCTATACACATATAACTATATACATATATACAAACACATATACACATATACCTATACACATATAACCATATACACATATACAAACACATATACACATATACATATATACATACACATATACACATATACATATATACATATATACACATACACATATATACATACACATATACACATATACACATATACACATACACATATACATATACATATATATATATATATAAATAGACACACATGATAAATCTCCTTGAGTCGATTCATATGCACCAAATATGGACTAAATTGGACGGACAGTTAGGAAATGATGTCCTTAAAACTTTGAGATAAAGCTCCTTCTGCCAGTAAAATGTAACCGACCTTTCCCAAAATCAATCAGCCCCTTCCTCTTATGCAACAATGTCCTCCAGTCTCCAGAGTTCAGAAATGTTTTCCCGACAGTAGAAGGATTTCTGCTGGATCTCACAGCAATATTAACTGAAGTCTCATACACAGCAGGGGTCGAACAGAGGGACTTTCAACAGTGTACGATTTGACATTGTCTGAATGGTATTCATGAAATGTGAAACTTTATTTAGTATTTCCATAACACTCTTAAAGGTCTTGCAGCCAGTGCAGGAGCGATAATGATTCCTCTGTTTTGCTGTGGTTTGTGTCACACAGGGATTGAATGAAAGGCCCAAAAAAGTCGAGTTATTTATTATTGATCAGCCAAGTAGGGAACTGCATATCTTCAAGTGTGAAACAAATCTTTAAAATGCTGCTTTTTTGGAAAAAGAAGAAAAAAGCTATATACAGAAATGTCTGAATCAATTTCTTCTGTCATTTTTAGTAAACGATGGAGGAAATCCAGGTGTGTTTCTCAGGTAGGAATGACATCTACTCCAGAGTGAACTTATGTCATGGTGCCAGGACTGGATTTAACCAGCTTGTTTTTCTTAGAGTCCGTTACGTTGGAACCTCTAAATTTACAGCTTCGTCCTGTTCTGCGTCGCCAGGCAACGTTTGGCCCGGTCAGAAGCATTTGGAGTTTTTCTTAAAGCCAACATAAAGAGGATAATTAATGTTGGCTTTTTGTGTGAGTTTGTCAAGTTAAAGTCCAGCTTGTGTGTTTGGTTTGGCTTCCGTGCTTCAGAAGTAAACGCTCAGGTTGAGTAAAATAGTGCGTGAGGAGAATACTGATGAAATCCTGAGTTGGGGTTTCCTCGATAGTTCCGTTCTTCCGGTTGATTATTTTTTACAAATGAAGAGTGATTTGTCAGTTATAAAGTGTGCTGACTCTGACCAATGATCGTGTTAAACAGTAATCCCAGCCGCGCTCCTTATCTTTCACCAACAGCCTACGCTTCTGAATGGCGTCTGTATCGGCAGGCAGGGGTTGGACATTTTCAAAAAAAGAAAGAAAAGAAGATGTAATGACACCATTTCATCTTAATACTGCACCAGTGACAGCGTGCAGGAGCCCAATCTCTCCCACAAACAGTCCATGATAGCTCATGGACGGATGGATTCGCTCCGCGGGGGCCTATTCCGCTGATGCTTGGCTGTAATCTTCCTCTCCACATGGTAAATGAACTTTTATATCCTGAAAGTCCGTCGTCATGCCTCGCGTCCTCGGGCAGCATGCTGTCCTACACGAACCCTGCAATCATAACACAGCCTGCACCACCTGAGGTGCCATCACTCTACGTACAAGTAAGGTTTAAAAAAAGGAAAAAAAAAAGAGCATTCCCCTCCCACATAATGGATTCTCTCCTCTCAGCCGTTGGCATTTTATTTCTGTCAGGGTCCCCTCCTCTTCTCCTCCCCCTTTTCCTGCTTTTGTTTGCCAAGTACCCAGAGTTCCCCTCTGTCTTCCACATCTGTGTCATTCCCAGTATCTTCTTGACCTGAGCAGATGACCTTACATGGAAGCCTCCTCTCTGACAAACACAGTCTGAACCCCATTGCTCAGGCCTGAGAGCCAGGAGAGTTTATCCCCTACTGACAGCCAAAGATCTGATTAAGATCTTCTTTTCATTTTGGTTTGATACTTTCCAGATCCCTTCTAGGAAGGAGAATCTGTGGCAACATCCAGAAAACCATAGGCTTTAATAAAATAGCCTTTAGTGGTAATAATATTAATTTTTAAAATGACCTTAATTGCAATTTTTTCCAGGTACCCTCTCTCTCATTCCCCTGATGTCACTCCTATTCAAGTTATTCAAATGTTTTTCCTCTCACCTGTCAAATCCTCTGATAGGTGGATTATAATCACCCACGGGTCAATTACTGAGCTGGTTCATGTGTTTGATTTGCGTTTTTGTTTACGAAGCAGAGCTAATCATACAGATTGCTTTCAAAGATAGTATAGTTACTCAAATATTAATGTCCCCCTTCATGATACAAGTTCTTAAAAAGTTAAATCCGATACAGACTTTTCTTTCAACTACTCAAACATATGACTATGTTTTACAGATAGAGTGCATACATATATATGCTCTTCATCTGTCTTTACTTTCATCCTATTATTATTAGTAATTAGGGCCACAATGAAATGAAAACACAAACAAAACTGAAGATTTTTTGAGGAACAAATCAATTTTGCAACAATCATTTTGGTAATTTAATTGTAATAAAGTCGTAGTTTTGTGATAATAAAATCTGAATTTTATTAAATATAGAGATAATTTCGAGAGCAGTGACAGAGCAGCTTTTCGTTCTTACTTTAGCGCAGCCCCAGTTTTTTACCGAAGCTTTTTGACCTTCTGATTCTTGCCAAAAGATTCAATGTTTATTTACTTGTCAACTCTATATTAAATTAAAAATATCAATCAAGCGTAATATTTCTCCTTCGAGAGAAAGGAAACCTTGCAGAGACAAGTCAAGAAACAGTTGAGAGGAAAAAGGGTGGCGTTGGCGAAGTCCACCCGGGGGATTCAACAGGACTCACTCCAGCGCATCCAACACTCAGTTCAAGGGCTCAGGAAACAGTTGGGCTGTTGTAAAGATCGTGGTTGGAGTGGCAAGTCATCGTCAACCCAAACGCTTCCAAGCCAAAGCCACTGCCGGTCGCACTTCACCGCCATGGAGGAAGTAGTCCAAGTTGAATCCCGCGGGTGGACTTTCAGGGACCTTGTTATCTACCGATGAAATTCGGGCCAGCAGATATCCGCTCTCGCAACAATCTGCGGTGATGTTCTGTGACCTAATGCGACCAGGAAGGTCACTGTCTCTATCAAAACAACATCCTGTCCTTGTTACTGTGTCAGATGAGGAGACGGCGGTGGCATCTTATGGTGGACCTTTACTACAAGGTCCTCCATTTTCCTGTCGAGAGTGCTCGATCGATAACAGGGATGATTGACAGCTCATCACAATCAGCCGGAGAGCTATTAATGCTTGAAGGTCAAACTGCTGGAGGATTTGTAAGATCAGCGCTGTAGATTCTGCCAGCTTTTTTCTCCCTGCAGCATATTTATATCCGTACTTTAGCCGTGGGGGGAATGTCAACACATCGATATCATACAGAAACAAGATCAGAGCAGACATAACCACCAGTGTTTGGGATGATATTGCCTCATAACAACAAATTAGTGGAAATTTCCTGCTGGCATGTTAGCATCCGATTCAGCTGAGGAGAAAATAAACTTCCTCAAAGAGGAGGAGGGGAGATGAGAAGCAACATCCTCTGTTTTGTTTGAAGAATCCAGGAAACACTTGAACTTATGTATCTGAGGCGATTTTGTTTGTTCATCATATTTAACGTGATGAAAACAATAATACAAACATCTGTCAGGGTTTTATAATGGTAGGGATCTTTTTCTTCCGGGAAGCAACTGACATTCACTAAACACTGCTTCTGCTTGTTCTTTGTAAAAGGTTTCCTATTCTTCTGTAGTAGATTAAAACCTTTCTCTGCCTCAGTGGGATAACCTCAAGTCATCGTCAGAATCACTTAATCATAAGTGAGAGCATATAAGCTTTATCCTCACAAAGGCAAACATTCATTAATTCATCTGGCTAATAACAATATAACATTTTCTTCAAGATTATGATTTAAAAAGCAATAATTCAAATTTAGGCAACTTCTTGTTTTATTATTGCCTTTTTTTGTCTATATTATGATATTATGGTTTTGGTTAGACCTAAAATGATTTATTTTTATTGATATTGACAGTGACATCGTAGCTCTTACTAACTATAAATAAGGCTTTAACATCTTTATATCACAGTAACACCATGAAAGAAGCCAATCAATGATTTAGATCAGAAAGTCTTTGATAACTACTGCATCAAATTTGATAGAAATACCACAAAGATTATGGTCACAGTTGCCAGCCTGATGAAATAAGCCTGTTTAAACCTAACACCTGATCTGTTTCACTTTTTAATTTCTCAGATTCGATTCAGACCCATAATCAATGTAGGCGTTGATGAAGAATCTGACAAAACCTTCCTATCTTTCATATCACACCATCTCTCCAGCTTTTCAAAATAATGAATGACTGAATTCAATGATGGATGATTGTAATGTCAGAAAATCGAGTTCAATTTCCAGAGATAGTGCAGCCGAATGCAAAAAGTTCCTTTTTATTAAATCTGAATGCAAAGTGGAACCTGCGCAGCGTTGGTCTCCAAACTCATTACCTTCCTGTCCTGATGATTATAACGCAGCAGACATGAGATGATATAGATGTTCATAAACAAAGTCTGACACGACGGAATGTGTTTTAAAATGGCAAGAAGAGTTTTCTCGTTCATTTTCGTTTTTCTCTCATCTATATTTATCCTGCCAACCTAACAGGAAAGAGGATGACAGCATGACAGCGAGATCAACCTAATGGACACTCAGGCTGTCAAACAGTGTGTAACGCCTGCACACACTTTGGCTTCATCCTCTGTCACTTTTAAATAGTTGAGGTGGGTTTTAATTTTTGCTTGTAGGTTTTAAATAATGGCTTCATTTCAGTTGCATGTTGTTGCTGCAGCCAACATGCTGTCACCAATGGTATAATTTGAGGGGCTGTCAGGCTAAGGGGGTGGGCTCGCCTGCTCGGAAGCCGTCTGTGATTGATTAAGATGGAGATAGACAACAGCTGTGCGAGTGATAGATGGACATAGACACAGAACGGAGCAGGAGCAGTGAGATGTTTGTGGTGTTCCCTAGACAAACGGACCCTCAGAGTTTATGTTGAAGTTCTTTGCCTACATGCTTGAATGTCATTAAATGAGCTGTTGGTGGAGTGCCTATGATAACTATGGCAGAAAGCAAGCCCAAGAGTCTGCATCGTAACAGAGAGATTCCTGGTAGGCACACCTTTCTCCTACACCCCTTCTCCTTTACTATATGCACGGGCACCAAGGCCTGGGAAACCTTAGACCAGTTTTCTTTAAGTCCCGGGGTTGTGGTGCCGTTACTGTATATGTGTAGCTCCTCCATGATACAAATTAAACCAACGGCTGGTATTACTGTGAGAATGATGTTCTTCAACTTCTCCAGCGCTTCCAAAACTATACAGCAAGAACTGCTGAGGGAGGAAATGGAGACGGTGTGCGTGGATCATGGTCTACCTCACCAACAAGCATGAGTATGTGAGACTGTGTGACTGGTGCTGTATGTGGTGGTGTGTAGCAGGGGGGGCACCACAGTGGGCTGTACTGTCTCTTTACACCGCAGACTTCAAAATGCAACAGCAGGACCTGTCATCTTCAGAAAATCTCTGGCGACAGAGCCGGTTGTTAGCTGCATTTCCAAGGATGATGAAGATGAATACAGAGTACTGATCCAGTACTTCACTATTTGGTGTGAGAAGAACCACTTCCTGCTTATCGCCAGCAAAACCAAGGAGATGGTGGCTGATTTTCACAGGAAGTAGCCCAAACTCTCACCAGTGAGCATGTAGGGTGTTGATATTGAAAATGTCGACTCATTCAAGAACCCGGGTGCTCAACAAAACGTAAACTGGACCGGTCCGACAATGCAGTGATTCTGCAGAAGAAGGGCCATAGACGCATATATCTTCTTAGAAGGCTGCCTTCTTTTGGAGTCTGCAGTATGCTGTTAAATCCTTTAGTAACTCTGTGGTGACTGCCACAATCCTTTTTGTTGTGGTCTGCTGAGGAAGAGCAACAACAGCGAGGGACAAAAACAAACTGAACAAATGAGTCCAGAGTGTGAGCTCCATCATGGGACTCCTCAGGAGTGTGTAGAGACTGTGGGTGAGAGGAGGATGATCATTAAACTGACTGCTATCAAGAACAATGCAACCAGAATGTACAATCATCTCCATTAATAATATGAAATACGACTGATTGATCATTCATAATAGAGCAACATGCAGAATGTTCAGCAACCCTGATTGTTAAGCTGCTTCAAACATATAAACATTGGTACCATCTGCTTTGAAGATATTTTTGTAAAGTGTTTTTTCTCAGTTGGTTACATCTCAAATTTCTCTTTTCCAGTTTCTAAAAATATCTTAAACACTGTAAAGTAGCACCAATCACTGTGACCCCTTGTTCTTGTGTATTCTAACATAGAAAGAAAGAAAAAGGTGGCAATAACTAAACACCCCCCCTTGTTAAAATCAATCCAGTTCTTCCTCGCACAAATGTCTGTGATCCATCAAATAGTCAGTTATCGGGTTAACAAGATGGTTCTGCGGAGGAAAGGCGGTGATGATGACTATTCCACAAAATCCGACTTTTCGGGCTGCTAAAAGTGCTAAATTTAAACTCCTACCCTTGTAGAATCTAACAAGCATCTTACAGGATGGGTAATTCCAAGGAACAAAATGACTTTTTATGCTGCTTGCTTTTTTTGTTACGCGTGTTGGATGCCTTTTCAAAGTTTGGCTAATAAATAGCGTATTTTGAAAAGAGCCATTTAAGGTACAATTTTGTTGAAAGCCACAGAGAAACCTTTTCAAACATGCTTTTCAAATGTTAATTCATCCACTTCTATGTTGACACTGACATTCACTCAGCTTCCTTTTCATTATCATAATTGATCCGACTACATCACCAAAGAGCTGGCCTTCATCCACGACCAGCTGCCAGGAAAGGCTTCGTTATCTGTGTGTCGGTGATTTGTGTCTGCTGCCTGGACGGTTGTGAAGAGGAAGATGACGGTCTGATGAACGCAATGAACAAACATTGCAGCTGGGTGAATGAACTCAAATGATGACCATCCATCCGTACCTGTGCGCCGAACTAGTAATTATTCAATTCATTTAGCAAAAGTAGCCCATAATTAAGGAAATATAATTTTAGTGAGAGGATGAATGAATTCATTAAGGTGCTCCGGTTGCTTTTTTTCCGGTGGCGTTGAAAGCTCCATGTGACAAACACAGATTGTCCGTCATGTTTCCGCCGGAGCTCAAGAAATTCAAAAATAGCTCTTACATCCAGTTCCTGAAAAATGACTGATTTTTATTTCAGTGAAGAGCCTGCAGCAAAAACCGTGCTGCAATCTGGAGGAGAGGCTCATATCCCTCTGACTGGATATTGGTGGTAGTTTTTTTTGGCCAGACTGAAGATCGGAGAGCTTTGTTCTGTTCCTGACCGTGAGACATGTACTTTCATTTTCTGTTACCGCTCAGCTTATCCCGTGTCAGGAAAACACTCAACTTAATATTTATAATAGATTAACCTTTAATTCAGATAAACATAATTATTCAATAAGGCGTGCAGCTGGAAGTGTATCAAAGTACCAAATGAGAACATCGTAGATATTTATACAGAGCGTTGAGAGAATGGAATTCACTCCCAAATATATCTAGTTAAAAAAAAAAAAATTGCCAAAAGAGTACTAACAAAATTTAGTAGTAGTATTAAGCGAGTATTCTATGCTATGAACATTCTATTTTAAATGAGAATTATCTCTGAGACAATTATGAATTCAGTTGGAGCAGAAGCTAATTGGGATTTGAATAAACAAACAAACAAACAAACAAACAAACACTGCAGACGAGTCACCAGTTCACCACAGGGTCGACACACAGAGACTTCCACGCTCTCATCACACCTACAAAACTATTTAGAGTCATCAGTTCATCATTCTGCAGGTTTTTGAACAACACAAAACGAAGAAAAAAATACCCCCTCAGATTTATACCAAGAGGTTTTTCACCCGGAACGCCGCCTGAGAGAATCTTGTTGTGAGAAATGGGTGCTGTGAAGAAGAGGTGGTTTCCTCCTCGCCTCTCTCCCATAGGTGACATCTAAACTTTGGAATAGTAGACCTGTGAACTCTGATTTCTACCCAAGTGGGTGAACTTCCTAAATCAATCTTCACTGTGCTCCTGGAGGAATTTTAGAAGGTGGTCCACTTCTGTGAAGGTTCACCACTGTTCCAAGTCTTCTCCATATGTAGATATTATATCTCCCTTTGGATCTTAGAAAGAACTTTGGAATCTTTGCCAGACTGATGGACTTCAATCACTTTTTGAAATTGCGGTTTTGGTAAAGTGTGCTACTGGTGAGAGCTAGGAGTTAACTTCCTGCTTGTGAGAATTGATGGAACCAGTCGTTAATGCAGTTTGGTAGTTTTCTGGATTTAGTTTCTGAGGGGACAAATACTTTCTTCACACTGACCCAGTTGGGTTTTGGTGAACTCTTTTTATTGTGTTAATACAATTATTATTTTAAACTTACAGTGTGTTTTCAGACAGGTTCCCTGTTCCCTCCTCTATCCAAAACAACTCAGGGGGAAATACACACAAAAATAGAATAAATCCTGTGGGTTTCTATCCACGTCTTCATCAGCAGCAGTGAAAGCACAAACAATAGTTAGTACCAAACAATTACATGTTTAACATGCTTTAAATTCAATAAATTAATAGTAATGAATTGCCAGCTTTGTGTTTAGAGTTTATTCAACTACATTAATCTGAATAAGATAAATGAAATAACGATTTAAGTGTGTTAGATTCACTCCTCTGCCGTTTTATCTGCCGGCTTAATATGAAGGGATTATTGATTTGGCAGACTGTCATAAACCAGGATTAGTGATGCTGTAAACTTCTATAATTCTGACTCTGGCATGAATCAGAAGCCCAAATCTCTCCCTTACTGATGACGCGTTCGTGTCCCAACAATCCAGCAGAATGGATTTACTTACTTCAGGGCGTTCCTCATGGAGAGGTTAACTGGATTCATGATCGAGGGGGAAAGTTTCAGCTCAAGCAAGAACGCAGTGAGGTTCTAAAATCGTTAGATTATCAGACGCTACTACACGGGCTTGATAACACTAAAAAATGTCTAAATCTACGGTCGATAAACATGTTTAAAATGATTTGACTTCATTTACATTTTTCACAGCTTCAATGAAAATTTTATATATTCTGGTTGTTATTATAGCATGTAATTACATTTCAGTCAGACAACTCCCGTATGAAAAGTGATTTAATATTCTATCACTGTAACATACTTTGAGTTTAGTGTCCAGGCACCGAACTAGAGTTGGATGTTAGGTGGAGATAAGGCTGAAAGTACAGGAGGCGTTACATCTGCAGAGCAGCAGCAGCATCAAGGCAGACAGAGGGAAACATGTTTGTGTGCACGCACATCCCATATTTGTCCGTATGCCACTTTCTGACGTAAGTCCTTGGCAGTTTAATAAATGAGGCCCCTGGTCCGACTCATTTGCTGCTCCTTTGCTGTTTTTCTGGAATTTGTCTTGTAAATTAAAATGCTGGAGATTCGTCGTACATCAGAAATGACATCACTTATATGTCTGAATCAATTTTTCCTATTGATTGCCCAGATCTTTGCAGTATCGTGTCAGGTGGCGACGCTCCTTCAGATACATATTAATGCATTTTTATAGAGTTGTCTTGGCGGCTCCATCCCTCGAGGGGGAGGGGGAAATAAAAAAGAGCATAAAACCTTGTTGTCAAAGATGATAAGCACGAAAACCCGACTTGTGAAACGGTTGAGAGGGAAACTGCTGAGGTCAGTGCAGTTCACCCAGGGAATGAAACTCGGCAGGCGATGGACGGCTGTGCAGTACTGGAGTGATCGCTCCCCTAAGGAATAGAGACGGAGCCCTGAGCCAGTCGCATAGCATTGCTGCAGAGGAAATGTAACCAGCAGAGGCGCGGGCGGCCCTCTCGCCGCGCACCTACCCTTCACCTTTTTGAGATTAATCCCCCTAGCAGACCACAATTACCCCCCCCAGCTTCGTTTGATGGAGAGGCTTCTCCGTCTGTCTAAATAGTCAGCATAATCCTTCATCTGTCAAAATACAAAACAGTAATCCTGCAACAACCTATCCATCGTCTTTTTCCTTGCTGGTTTTTGGATCTGAAACTCTTCTTCATCGTCTTTCTAACTCTTGAAAAGTTCTCTCTTGAACCAGTGTTCAGTTTCTCCCTGTCTTGGGAGAAGACCCCCCCATTGAAAAAAAAGGCTTTTAATACCAGCTGGTTATACAATAAAAAAAACATAATTATGAATATTATATATAATAGAGGTTTGTTATTTGATTTAGCTGATTCCTGGACAGGCGTTTAAGTTTTTAACATGTATTTATGTTGGATGTTAGTCATGAGATGATATGTTTGGACTCGCCCTGCATGAGATTATTATCAGGAGAAATGAATTACAAGGAGAGACCAGTGGGAACCAGAGCGCTGAAAGCCACCTTTTGAAGTCAGAACTTTCAAAGGGCGCTCGGTAATTTGTTCCAATATTTAATTAGATGTATTGATTAGTTGGAACAAAAGACAGAGTAAATCTTTTCTTTGCGCTCTCACTGCATCAAAGGAGCCTTGGGAAATGACTTTCTCTCACTGTATGCATCTTTAAGATTCTCAAATTCCTTTTTGAAGAGCGACAGGAAGTGGGTTTAATGTCTTGGGATGGTAGAAAACGTTTGCGGTGTTATCCGTCTCTCAATCCTGTCTTATAAAGCCGAGGGTGACTCAGCTCTCACCTTCACTCCCCATTTGTTCTGAAACAGCTTGTCTGTCATACATTCATGTCATCTGTTTAACTCAAACTACAATGCAGCAATTTCATGTACGTTTCATGACGGTTTTCCGGGGCTTTTGGATGTAAATCGCGAGCACGAGTCGGAATAGATGAGACAGTTTGGAAAAACAAAACAAAAAACAGGGATTGGATTTTTCCGTTAAAATAGCACCACATGTGAACCGTTTTTTTATGTTTTTGCAGGCACATACTCTTTGTCCTTTTTCCTGACTTTAGTGAGAAAGAAATTCCTTTTTTTATGACTTTTAGAAGGAAGATTTGTGCCCCAGACCTTAAGAGCTGCGGTGTGCAAAAATCAGAGGTATCTCTGTGAATAAATGGAATTTTCTAAGTAGAGAGGAAAGGATGACAGCAGATAGATTTTTTCATTGATAGGACGAAGTGGCAGAAAGAGGATGAAGAAATTCTCTGCTTCAGCAGAGAGGAAGGTGATGAATAAGTTGTTGCTGGATAACTATTTGGTCTTTTTTTTTTTGCGAAGTTTGGGGATTTTAAGAACCCAAATTTAATTTTTTTTGGGATGTTTGTGAAACCTTGCCGTAAAAGAAGGAAAAACAAGAAGACCCAACATGTGAAATGGTTGAGGGGAAAATGGTGAGGTCTGCTTTGTCAACTCAAGGATTCAACAGGCGAGAGGACGTCCACATGGAGTAGGAGGAGAGGTCCTGCATGGGGATCCTCTGACTCCATCCCCCGCCTGTGTGGCCATCTTTCGCTTTCCTGACAGATCGCGTGGAGCCACCAGATAACCTCTCAATGGTTTCACGAGTCGGGTCATCACGCTTTCCCTCTTCTGACGGTTATTTTACTTGTGCTAAATTATAAGCGTGATCCTCCATTTGTCAAAATTTGGGTTCTTCTCCCCCTCCCCAGAGGAGGAGGGATGGTCCTTGCAAAGATGAAACGCTGCCACAACACGCAACAAATGATTATACTGGTTATCTTATATGTTAGCTTCGACCCACAGTTTTCAACGGAATGAATGACCAAACACATTATCAAAACACATCTATCCCAAGGAACTTCGTCACGTGACAGGATATCTAATGTGGTCGTACATGTCATAGACCGTGGAATCTTGGAGAGGGGGGAGTGAGCTGAGTTGCGACATAAGTTAAAATCTGGCTACATTTTTACACACTGCACCTTTAAATTATACGGCATCCCAACTAAAAATGAAAGCCAAACAATAAAAATGCTCAACGTCTTTGTTCTAAAAATAATATGCAAGACAAACCCACCACGTGAAATAAATCTCGTCACATCACATGCACTCCAAATCAAAACATCCTCACATGCTCAAACAGGGAAGTCTAAATTTAGCATGCTAACTTGGTAACAGTCTTTGACCTGCGGGTCCTCTTTCAAACGGAGTCTCTGCTCTGTAAGCATTGCACTTCAAAAGGAGAGAGACTTTCCTGTGCAGCCGCAGAATGTCCACTGTGTGCCAGAGTTTGGATCAGTCAGGCGACATATCTTTATTTTCCCCTCCCTCCTAACTTCTTCGCTACTGCCGCAGGTTCACTGGAAATGTAACTTTAATTTTATAGATATATTTCTTTAGAAGCTAATTTTTTTTGCTTTTTGTTGAGTAAAGTCGTCCTTTAGTTGAGATGTATCTGGGAGGGTCAGGGAGGGGATCTGGCCATGTTTTATGTTTTATGTTCTATTTCACTGAATATATGAAAATGAAATACAATAAAAACACAGATTCTGCCTGTACCGTCAAAAAAAAAAATTCAAAATAAAGCTGATCTGGATCAATTATGTTATAGAACGTAAAAAAATGTTTAACAATTTAAACAATTTGAAAGGCTTTTAATGCCAATTCATTTCAATAACGTCATTAAAAACCATGTAATTAGTTTGATTGATGTCTTTAATCGCCTGACAACGTTAATAATTATATATTAAAATATAATAATATATTCATATATTTGAATTATTTAAGTTAAAACTAAACTTTTGATGATGGATGTATCATTACTTTTACTCTGTAAAACGGTGGCTTCACTTGAAATAATGTCAAGAAACAGATCACTTCAAAGTCACTAAGTAGATTGTTACATTTAAGATATTAAAGGTTTATCAGCTTTGAAACTTGACTATAGTTCTTTTGAAGCAATTCACCAGTTCAACACAGGTAATCACAGAGAGACAGACAACACTGGGAAATAAAATAGGATAACTCCACTTAAAGAAAGCTGATCTAAGTAAAGCAGATCGTTCAATTTAATGTCCTTTATTTGTTTCATTTCATTTATTCATCTGGTTTTGCACCAGTGAAGCACCTTGATCAACTTTATGTTGTAGTCCAAACCATCAATACAAATAACCTTGATTGTATTATCGTATATTATATTAAGTTGTTTTATATGTAAATTTATTACATATATGTATTATAAGAACATACTACTATAGCTACTATATTATTAGAAGGGTTGTCAAAATAATGTGTTAATTTAAATTAATTTATTACAGATAATGACTTCTTAAACATGACGGATGCTGATGACAAGGTTTTACTAAAGTGGGTCATTAGTTCTCCCATTAAGGCTTTTAATGGCAAATGTTGATGTATGCTATTAATTATGAGACATTAATTACAAACCATGTAATTAGCTAGATTTATTTCTTTGATCGCCTGACACCCATAATCAGTATATATCATTATGATATAAAAATAAATGAATCAATTTTGTCATTATTTATGTTTTGTTTTGATTATAATAATCTCACATATGATGTAACTTATCGACGCACACAGGGTCTACTCACACACGTGGAAATCTGATTTCAACGTTAAGAGCAGTGGTTGATACTAGAACATTGTAATGTGTTCCAGTCTAGAGATCCTAGGACTGTCTGAGGTAGACGAGAGTCTCACAGCAGCTGGGAGGAAGGAACTCCTGTTACGCTTCTCAGCACAGCAAGGGTGAAGGAGTCTAATGGTGATTTTATCAAGGGCCTGTGATGTGGGTCTGTTAATTTTTAAGTATACCACAGTGTAGAAGATACAATAGAATAACATATATGCTTTTAATTTAACACTGCAGAATTTTATATACGAAACAAAACTAATTGGAAGCTCCCTTTTAGGCTCTCCTAGTGTATCTATGAGGGTAATAGCATTCCGTCCAGATGTGGCCCACAGGTCCATTACACCAAACATGACATCAGTGATTACAACAACCATGGAGAGAAGGGCTGGTAAACCAAAGGTCACAGAGAAAATCAAAGACATTGTGTACTAAAAATAAATTGTTTCCTTGTTGAACACATTCAACTTAAACCAGGAGATTTCACTTCACTCTGCCTGACTTCTTATTCTCTTTCTTTACAGTCAATGCCTGCATGATGAAAGGATTGTCAGGTAAGATCCTCCATCCATCCATCCATCCATCCATCCATCCATCCATCCATCCATCCAACACACACAAAATTAGGAAAACATCCATCACATTTTGTGGATCAACTCTAAATTGAATGTATTATTTCCATCAATTCTTGCGGAAATCCATTCATTGATACCAACCAACTGACCAATAACCCTAATAACCAACCAACTAAAAAAAACTAACTGACTAACATACTGACCAACCACCCAACTAACAGACCAACAAACTGACCGACCGACCAATTGACAGACCAGTCAATCGACCAACCAATGAACCAAACAATGAACAACTAACCAAAAGAGTAACCAATCACCCGACCAACCAACCAATCTAGTACCCAACCAACCTACAGACAATTGAATAACCAACCAGCCAATCAATCTATTTACTAACCGACCAACCACCTAACCAATGAACTTATAACCCTTCATCAAGAATTCAAAAACACAAGTCAAACGCTGACAAACTCCCAACTTTGCCTCATTTCATTTTAGTTATTAGTAGTCTCACTCAAAGTGTGTGCATGATCTGTTAACACTCTTATCCTCGTCTTTGTCTCCTCTAAGCTGCTGACAGTTTGAATGTCGAGTCCACCTCTCCATGGCCGAGGAAGATCTGCAATGAATCCCGTCTGCAGTGGGAGGTGGAGGTCTGTGGAGAGGGCTTCAAGCGGGACATGGGTCACATAGATCCACAGTACTGGTGTAACCTCACGCACTTCATCAGGTATGTCCGTACGGGGGGGCTCATAGAAGGGGAATCTACATAACATCTGTGCAAATACTGATGAAAGCAGATAAACCTTCTGGATACATGCGGTGCCGTCTACAGAATACTGAGCGTCCTGTAATGTGTCTTGCATGGGCAAGCTTTCACTTTATATTCCCAAAATGCATTTTTAGCAGAAATATAAATTCCTACTCCTTTTTACTTTTAAGAAGATCTCCCAACAACCGACTGGATTTCGTTTTAGACTCCGATCTAAGTTTCTGTGCCCATATTAACGAGTAGGGATACAGGATAATAGCGGAGTACCGGTATTAACTAGTACAAAATATGAGGGAATACATATTGCCTTAAGATTCATGAAACATGGTACATCAATTACAAACCCTTTTAGTATTATTTTAGTCACTTCTTGACTTTTTTTTTAAAGGTTTATTGTGTATATGAACATGTGTTTTTTCATTTCTTGTATATTGTAAATCAATGGAGACGCTCCTATGTTGGATTAACCTTATTGTAATAATTTAAAATCTTGTATGTATGCATGACGTAACTTGAATTCCATTCATTTTTTCATTTGCAATATTCTACAGAGTAATAAACTGATGACATGAACAGCAATAACTAAATGTGGAGAAACCAGTCAGTTGTTGGTGGTACAAATACATATATATATATATATACAAACACACACACACACACACACACACACACACACACACACACACACACATATATACGTGTGTGTGTATATGTACACATGAATGCAGATGTACATATGAGGGCACACAGGTTCTGGGCCAGGATGTTCCACCATACATGCTGGTTTTAGAAAATAAGTGAAAAAAGATAATTAAACCATGCAAGCGTCTCTATTGTCGGTGGTATATCCCTGCAGTCGACATACTCTGGTTCTGTTGACCTTTTTTCCCCCCCTACAGTTCCCACATGTGGACTTTCCCAACAAAGAAATGGAAAAAATACAGATGATTTTATGATAATATTTGGAAATTAGAATGTTGAATCAAATGAAATTACTGAAACAACATGAATTTAATGAAAGGCCATTAGATCCAACCATTAAACCAGGATATGTACAGTTCACACTGGAGTCACCACTATTTATCATTATTTATAGCCTTATTTAGAAATGTTTATAAATATTTATATGGATCCTACCTACCACTGATCCAGCTAGTGCTAGCATTTTAGCAAGTAGCTGACGTACAATCACACAGAATGATATGTTTAAAAACATAAAGTTGATAACTAACCAAGTAGAAACATTCGCTTGTGTTTCCTATCCTCCGTTAAAGCCTCATGAAGAACATTTACTCCTTTTCCACCAAAAATAACCTGGCGCTAGTTCGGTGCTTGTGCTTAGTTGGTTCAAGTTGCGCACCTCCTAGGAGCCAGTTTGTTAATCCATTGTCAAGGAGCCAAGTCAGAGCCAGGCCATTACATCCCCGTATAACGTAATTGGTTCTTGGCTTTAGACCAGCAAAGAGTTGGTGCCTGTCTGGCACCAGTTTTGAGAGCCGGGAGCTGGTGCTTAGGCGTTCGAAAGGAGGTAGGAGGTTGTCCATTCAGAGAAAAAACAAGCAGTAAAGTCTGAAAATCAATTCTAAAAGTCACAGGAAACCATTTAAGGTCAGCAAAGATCAGTGTTACACGGTCACAATTTGGTCAAAGACGTTCACTGAACTACAAGAACTCGATCAAGATCGGGCAAGCAGACAGATTTACATAAAAAACCCATTTGGTTGTCGGACGTGTTACCACTGTTTATAACAGATGAATTCTGAGTGAGGGACCAGTGCTTGTTTAGTGTGGAGATCAGGTGTAGCTGATGAGGTAGTGACTGCAGTTGATCCAACGAGAAGGAGGCGGGAACAAACTAGAGACTGACAGGAACTCGAGGGATAGGGAGAAACAGAGGAAACATGAAAGAGGAAGAGGAGGGCAACTGCCCCTCCTCACAAATATGATAAAATAAACATCCGTTGTGTGAAACCGTGGAGAAGATTAACAACTTACACTTATCTTTAAAACAAAGTATAAAAATATCACAATTGTTATTTTTAATGGAAGTTAATCAAAAAGCATAATACTCAGAATACTCTTAAGTAGTGAATACATGATCCACTTTCTACATTTTCTGCCCAAGTAATGTCAGAATATGATTTTTGTACTATTTTGAAATACATATCACAAAACAGAATTTGCACTGCAAAACCCGACCCTACAGAGGGAACCCATCAGTTTTTACCCAACTGAGAAATGTTGCTCATTAACCTACTGAATACCAATAATAATGTATTATTATTATTATTAATAATAATAATAATAAGATTCATAAGCAAAATAACAATAATAATAATTACAGTAATTATGATAATATGGAAAAAACAGTGCCTGCTCGCTTGTATGATGAGTTAATGCGGAGAAAATCTAATTTTGTTCAACCAGACTTATGAATTGAAGGTTAAAAAAACACATCTGGGAACTGAAAGATTCTCATATATATAAAAAATATATAAATATACATTTTTAAGTGTGTATGTTTCATCTCAATCCATCTCAGCATTCTATATTTACTTTACAAACCTACACGACCCTTAAAAAAATCTGCCTTTTTATAAGAAGTATAATCCATCTCAGCTTTGGGTCTGAATGGAATCCTCTGAGCCCGGACCACCCATCTGCATCTATCTATATCCTGATTTTCACCTCATTCCTTCCTCTCACCTTTGGCCTCTCACATTTTTTTTTTCTGGCGAGGGAGGGAGCCAGCATCATTTATTGCAAAATAGTTTACACATGGGAAATTCAGATTGATGTCAAAATAATAACACAGAATCACAGATTTACTGGAAGAGAAACCAAAGATTCTGAGAACCATTGGCTACATCCATCAGTTTGGCTGAGCTTCATGCTGCCGTCCAAAAACAGGGTTTTACACAAACGCAGATTTATTTCACTTACTGTACTAATCAATAGAAGAGAAAAATGTGGGAAGCTCTGAGAAAGAATTGACCACATCCAGTTCCAGTTTGGTTGAGTTCCACTTCAACCAAAAGGAAGCACATGAGAGGAGATGGTTGTCTGTTGGTGTGACGATCAAGGTAAACATCTGAGAGGGCAGTTAACAGCTGATACTGATTGACTTCCATCTGTTGGCCCGGCTGTCTGACATGTCAGGGCTATGTTTTGTTTTGTTCAGCTCACAATTAAGGCCACAGTCTGGACACTGATGTTTCAGTGTCATGCTTTCTGTCACTAGCTTCAAGGATCGCCACCTTATCGTTGTAGGGCTTTTGTGTGCCGCTGTGATCCTGAGAGCTGTGTTGTCAGTGCATCATTCCCTGGTAGGGTCTCCCAAAGCAAAGGGATCTTAGGGGAGGGTTCCAGCCAGGAGTGATTCGAAGACCCCAATGATTCGGTACTAAGGTAGTTTCGAAGCATCGTCTGGAATAGGGAGACGGGAACGTTTCTGGAGCCAGACCTGGCTCCAGCACACACAGTCGGCACCTGTGTGGGCCGACTCCTAGCATCACCAACTGGTTTTAGGTTTGTTCGGGAAAGAAACAACTATCAAAGTCAAGGTTAATATTGTTCAAACCGTTGTCTTACAAACACAGGACTTTTTTTTTTATGTCCCAAACGCCTCAAATAGTTGTGAACCTGACTCTGGTCTTGACTCAGGCTAATTTCTCAGGCTAATTTAATCCTTCAGACTGCCATAAAGTGTTATAAATTAATAATATTTTACACTTTTAATGATGAAATATTTTCAACTAGCATTAGTTCTGATCATAACTGTCAAATATTAATTTATTTTCTGGATTTTATCCCTTTTAAATCCAGTTATGGTCTGTCCATGTGTGAGAAAGACACTCAGAGGGAGGAATTATAACTGCTGCATAGTAGAATTTTGATTCTGGGTACTCTGATGGGTACACACACACACACACACACACACACACACACACACACACACACACACACACACACACACACACACACACACACACACACACGGATTTATTTTCATCTATGTGAACACATACTGAACGTCTTTCTTGGTTCTTCTATACAACAATAAATCTTGTTATGGGAAAACATATCATGTATTTTCCCTTTCATGTGTACGTTCAACAGGTAGGCAACTCCTTTTTCAACATCCAAGGCTAATTAAGTGATAAACTGTTGAACATATTGAACATTTTTTGGAATCTGACAATTCTCTACTACGGAAAGTTGATGATTTCTTCTCCAAGTCACGTCACCAACCCTTCCACCCAGTTTCGCGGCAATCTGTAAAGGAAGCCATGCGCCATGACAAAAATAATCCAAAAAAAGCCCTGTAGCTTTTTAGTGTTTAAATAAAGGTGGAAAAAATTACTCTCCCACATTATCTCAGTTGTTCCAGGCTACATGGTTAACCATCCCATGAAACTCAATCAAATATTTTGTATAACCCTGCTAGTTCACTGATAAAAATATAAGACATCATGTCCTTGGCAGGGGTAAAAAATAGAAATAACATCAGCGTAAAGTTTGTATTCTTAACTGAGGTTTTCTTGCCAACATTTCTGAATAGCTCACTTATCTCCTTATGTCTCAGATGTTCTTTCTCAAAATCGAAAGACACTAAGAAAAATACATCAAAGCTAAATGGCACTCAATAGAACGCAAACCTCCATCAAGGCAAGACATCAAAGTCAAATGACATCAAAAACATCAAAGCCACAATAGATTGAATTGACGGGAAAGTCCTGTTTTGTAATATTCATAAAAAAGAAAGCCAACTTCTGACACTGGGTTTACTTCATAATTCAACGCGTCCATCTTTGTCATATACTCAAACAATCCTAAGAAGTTTCACGAAAACCCGGAAGATCTGAACAGGCAACGAGTTTGATACCGACCATTCATTCACTCCAAACGATGTTGCGTCAATGAGGAGGCGGGTTAAACGTGTCAACGGAAGCACTGTGTTCTCGCCAACTCTCTTTAATTACTCTGTCCTGACATTCCGTCAATGAGACATGAAGAGGGAGGGGGCCTGTTACTGTTATGTCTCAGAATCTTTCAAATGGGACCTAGAATCGGACTCAGAGACAGACGGTCAGTTTTTAAGTGGATTTAATGAGCGGCACTGGAGGATGAGAGTAGTTGGGACAATGGCTGAGCTTGATTTCCAGGTAGGAGAATCTTAAGTTGCTGCGGCTGCCAGAGCAGGACAGGAATCGGATCGGTGTTCATGAGAACAGGGACATTAAATATTAGGAAATGCACATTCAAGGAAAAGACTAGAAGCAAAACCATGTTCGATGGCCGATATGGCTGCATATTGACACCGTGAGTGTGGCGAGTTTGTTTTTGTGTGAGTGTTTGGCCACACCTGTCGTCTGAGGAGCAGAGAGACGTGAGAAAAACTGAGGAGGTCTGCGGTCATGGCTGAGCCGTCAGACTCTATCATTGTTCAACCCAACATAACATCTCGGAATGCTTTCGTCGTCATGTTTGTCTTCCTGGTCAACTGTTCCAAAAAAACAAAAATCACCCGACTGGGGATATGGAGAGTCCAAGACGACACGTCACTGTTTTTTTGTTGATTATGTCATAGTTCAGGACCCTATTGTTGTACTATGACTCCATGTTCAGGACTGACAAAAGGAATTTCTGGATAACGACGAGATCGCTGAATCAGGAGTATCATTTTCTATTATTGAGCCCACTGACTTTGTATCCAAGTCCAAGTCTTTTCTGATTTGTCTCCAGTAATGTCTGAAGGCTTTAAATCTGTGACAGGATTCCTTGACAGGAATTATTTGGGAATGTCGGACTGTCACATTTGGAGGTTCAGAATCAGGGTTTTTTTCTTTGCTACCTACTGATTTCACAGCGGCAGCTTAGGGACAAGCACATCATGCCTGTAGATGTCGGTATGGATCCTTTCCAGTGCTGTCTACCTGTGCAGGATGTCCTGGTTCAATGTCTGGCCTCTGTTGCTCATTTGTGTATTCCTGTGCAGTTATGGATTGGGCTTTATAGGAGTCAGATTCAGCCACCGACCAGTTCTAAACTGACATAAACTGCGATTAAGGGTTCAGACTACATCCCGGTCTAAATGTAGTGGGAAACTCAGCGGGACATGCCTTTCTCTGCCTGCATGACTCCACATTTCCATGAGAGATCAGTGATTCCTCTGGGAGTGTTGTGCATGAAACCCCGTCTCACATTATCATGGAGTGTAGTGGAGGCGTTTCTCAGAAGCATCTTAACTTTAGGGCCTGGAAGAAGTTGATAAGAGGGCGATGAAGAGGGCGGAAGGGACAGAGCTCAGGATCAGGAGGAACCAGAGACTGGTGAGAAGGAGCCAGCTCGAAGGGCGATGGGCCTCATGTTTAAACAAGCAGTGACCCCTACAACGTTTCCTCTATATGACAAATGAGCCGTGCCTCTTTGCAGTGATACTGCTGGCCAAACACTCTTCTAGGCATGGCTGTTATTGTTTGCAATGAATCAGTACAAGCTCGCTGGGACACACAGAATCGACTAGAGAGAGAGAGACAGAGAGAGAGAAAGACAGAGAGGGAGTATGTATGAGCATTTAAACCCTTCAATGATTTACCTCACTGACATATAGGTTTTCTGTCCCAAGCATGTTACAGTACAAGAAGAAGCGACCTTCCTGTTTGATGCACTGAAGCAACGATGAGACCCTGATGGCGGTGTGTCTAGACCTGATACTGAATGTTGGGCGTCATGATTTGAGGACCAAATGTGGTTCTACCGCCACTAATGAGAATTACTTTAGCCTTTAGATGAGCAGGTTCCATCTTGAGAGGGTTATGTCGTCCACAGTAAATAATC
Organism: Lophius americanus; assembly: GCA_037951165.1. Classification (NCBI taxonomy): domain Eukaryota; kingdom Metazoa; phylum Chordata; class Actinopteri; order Lophiiformes; family Lophiidae; genus Lophius; species Lophius americanus. Next base: position 11,637,950 of record JBBDHG010000011.1, on the reverse strand, counting down.
ACAACTGTAAGCCAGCCAGCCGTTGAAGACGAAGGCAGCGAACAGATAAAATCACCGGAGGACTGTGAAGAGCTGAAATGCTAATTATATAGTATTATGCACAGTTGTTTTGTTCTTGATATTTAGAGATTAACACGATATTTGTGGAATTGTCATTTTTACCTGCCATTGACAATGGAGGTGTGTTACGTATGGATGCCTGGTGTCTACACATGCTGGGACGCACTGAGATCTATTACTAATAGTTGCTAACCTACTTTAAGATCACTCCTTTTATTTGCCTTAAAAATTCATCCAAGTAGTGGTGCACAGTTTTGATTTTAATTTTTAAGAGTTTTCCAGATGAAGTTACATATATAAATATATATATATAAATATATATACTATTGAAGTTAAGTTTCGAAAGGAAGATTTTCTGAGTTTTCATCACTGACATGGGATGAAACTGAAATAAAAGGTATTTATTAACTTTTTCTCTTAAATAGAACATTTGACATCAAAACTGCACATACATACAATTATAACCACAGTACATTGAAAGAAATATAAAATTTAACAAATGAAAGATGCACAAAAAAACAACCAATTATCACACAAATAATTATAAAAATAAATAGTAATAAATAGTTACTATTGGAAAGTTAAAATAAATACACAAAAAAATGATGCTCGGATTTTGCAGTCTTGGAACATTACTCTTTAAAGAAAATGTATTCCCATTCTTCAGTAACTGGTCCTTAGGGAAGTATCTCCATTCTTATTTAGATGCATTAATAAAATTGAAGTAATCTGTGAAAGGATGTGCAGCCTGAACCATATCTCTCTTCACAATATCCACACAATATTCCGTATTTCTTCACTCCCTCCAGCAAGTTGAACGCTAAACATGGGGCACCGCTATTTTTGGCGATACTTGAGGGTACTATGATGAGTGCACTGCAGATAAGATGCAATGCTGTGGACAAAACCGACAGATGAATGCATTCAGCACAAGGATTGGTTGACTTTATAGGGGAAAACAAGATAATTTCATGTTTAGGTTTGAAGCCAGAGGAGGCAGGAATGAAGACAATACAACTGTTGCTCAATTCTCTGCTCTGCTGGTGAGAAAAACAATAGCTCCCACATGTGTGAGAAAACAATGTAGACCTAGAGGATTCAGACTGAGTGTGGAGAAAGAGGGATTATGGCTGGCTGAACTGATTTATCCAGGCAGTGCTCTAAGCCTGCGAACCTCAATGAAGTCTCTGAGTGGCACCTCCACCGCCGATTAAAATAGAGGAGAGCAGTGGGTCAAATATAAAAGGCCGTGAATTCCCTGTCACAATGATGGATTACCCCCCAATGCTTTAATACTGGCTAACACTAGTATAACGGTGTTAAATGGATGTGTGTCATTAAGATCAAAAGCAGAGTTCAAACTCTTTTGAACTCTATAGACTTGGAATGCCTTCGCTGAAACAGAAGCCAGTGGTGATTTTCCTCTAATATTACCTTTCGTTTCTTCCCCTTTTCTCCTCAGCGAGTACCACATCTTTACAGTCTGCACAGAAGAAAAGTCCCAAATCGTGAACTGCTATTGGCCCAACCCCCTGGTGGAGAGCTACATCATACGCATACACAAGCACTTTTTCTCCAACTGCACCAACGAACAGGTGGTGTGGTTGGATCCGCCGGACGACACCTTAACCATCCTCATCCTCGTCCCTGTTTTCCTCACGTTGGCGATGATCGCCCTGGTGGTCTGGTGCAGCAAGAGGAGCGATATCTTGGCTTAGGAGCCGAGGAGAAATTCAGCAGATGGAAAAGATTTTTGGAGCTTAAAGTCCCGATGATTCCTTCAAAACAATCCTGAACAAAGCAGTGCACAAAGGTCCTGACTGATTGCTTCAGATGTTTAAATTAGCCTCTAAATGTTGATGCCAACCATCTGAAAACCTTCTGTTGACATGAGGGAAGAAGTGACTGGTAGTATATTATTTATTATTTTAGGATGTTATGTGTACTTGTTCACATTTCTCACATTGATCAGCCAGCATGTTCAATAGCGCTAAATACGACTGTGTGTTAATGCTAAATGTTTGGAAATAATGCAGATGTTTCTTTCTTACATGGCAAATATGTTGCAGACGGTTAGCTTAGCTTAGCTCAGCACGGAAACTGGAAACAAGAGGAAACTGCTCAAAGGGTTTGATCTAAAGTTTGAATGTAATCTATTTACCGGAGCCTCTGAAATTCATTAATAGACACATTACATCACTTGCTACATGAATACACACTTCATGACGCTCTTATGAAAGCAAACTACCGGGTCCTTTCCACTCTTATTGTCTCAGCTAGCTTGTCAGCAATTTTATAGATTCACATCGTGTCGACATAAGAAAAGGCAATTTCATAAACAGGAAAGACGCTGCGTTGTCCCACTGTTATTGCCCTGAGCTAAATCTAATGGTGTGCAGAGTTCAGCATTGGCAGATGAAGTCAAGTCAATGTCTATTAATATTTCACATTTAAGAAGATCCAATGTTGACCGACGTGCTGAACAGACTTTTATATAGTTAAAGCCAAAAACACAGAATGAAGGAGATAAAAAAGTAAAAGAAAGATCCGATAATCAAATCAGTTAAAACAAGTAAGATAAAAAGAGAGAAACAAAAATGAAATAGGTTTTTGAAATAAAAAGTTGAAGTGAAACGGATAATGTCGAGTTGAAGTGTCGGGGCTCAGTTCAAGTTGAGAGCCAGGGAGAAACAGTGTGACATTTCTATGCTCCGTACTCCGTAGGTGGATGCATCCTAATCAGATGCCTGAATAACATCAAGTGGCTTCTTCGATGTAAAGGAGCAGCGGCTTCTTTTCCAGCTCCCTTCGATGTCTGAGCCCCAGACCTTATCTCTGAGACTGAGCCCCCCCCCCCCGAAGGAAGATCCTTTCAGACGCTTGTTGTTGCTACAGTCCCTAGATAGTTGCTTTTTTACCTTCAACGCCATACATGAATAATGTATAAAGTCACATGTAACATAAAACTTTCATCCAATTTGCCGGTCAGGATTTTGCTTGGCCTAGAACTTTGGTTAATATCGGTTATGTTCAACTTCAGGAGTTCCTGTGGTGTCGAATCGCGCTTGAGCAAGCAGTTCAAATACTATCCTCTTAAACCACAAATTATCACTTTCACCCTTGGGATTTATTCCAACTCAACTCTTAAGAAACTCCACATTAATTTGAAAGATTGTTGATAAATGGATTTTATAGCTTTGGACGGAACCATACCAGCAGTTTTCTCTAGTTTCCTGTATTTAACTTTTTCTTTTATGTAGCACATTTAACTTTAAGCAAGAAAAGGAATGAGAAAATTCCCTTAGTCTTGCTTATTCCTTTAGGACAAGGAACTGTTTGGTCATGTGATGTCATCAAAGATGTGGGTAAATTGAACAGTGGGACAATCAATCTAATCTTAGAGCTTTCTCCAAAGCCCATGGATTCATTCCCTCGACCTTAGAGATTAGAGATCTTCAGAGCAACGGATCACTGCTTAAGGCCAAAGTATCCAAAAAGCATCAGAGGCAGTGATTGAACTCTTAATACTGCTGGGACTGAAGCTCCAGAGGACGCCATGTGATGATAAATATTTGAACATTATTCTGTTTGATTGCTGGTCACGTCCGAAGACTGAAGCGGAGTCACTGGTGTGCAACTCAAGGACAAGGAAAGACTCTGACTCAGACATTCTGGGACTTGAACTTCTGGCGTTACTGCCTCAGCCTCAAGGCGCTGTTTAGTCAAAGTGTAACTTATCAGATACTGTTGGATAAAATAGTGTTAATACTCTTAAATTAAAGAGGTGTCTTCAACAGGAACTGAACACCATGAATGACACTGAGACCTCAAACTATACAGTTATACTCTCTCTCTCTGTGCTGTCTACTGTATCTGCTGTCCTGTCGAGTGAGGAACACACAGATGCTCTGAAATAAATTCCTGTATAAACTGCTTGATTTAATGTACGAATGTCATCGGTTTCTCTCAGCCGCAGTCTTCACCAGCCAGGGCGTAAAGTGAACCGAACATGGATTTTTTTTTTAAGTTTTTCATTCCATATGGCATCATTATCTGTTTGTCAGCTCTCGCTTGCACTCTATCGTGTGCTGAAAAACTCAGTACCTTAATTAAACCTTAATTAAATGTCTCTTTAGTAATGCCTTTCTCTTTTTCATTATATCAACAATCAACTACGCAGACAAAAATACTTTATATCTGGAATTGCAGTCCAAACAATACCGTTAACATATTTCATGATCTGCAAAGAAGGAGCATCCCGAGTCTATCACCTGCTTCAGTCTTCTGAGAGGCAGGGCCGCTGTGAGCGCGTGTGGAGGACTGGGGGAACCTCCCCCCACCCCCCCGAAAAGAGAAAAAAGTACATTACATATTATACCAGATCCCCAGCACTCACACAACAGCAAACAATTATTTCAAGGACCTAACCTACCTGTTAGTTATATTGCCTTATCTTAGAATAAATCCTAGAATGGCTTGTTATGAATCCGTTATTATTGTATTTAGGCCAGGTTTTTTAATCGAAGTGTCTGTAGCATGCTATAATCTATGGTATGCTACGTAATTCAGAATTCTCATTCTGACTTAATTTAAAGGAAGATAAAACCAAGGGTGAGTATAATTTAATACATGAATATGTATATTTATTTACTTATTTTCAGAGGTTTGTTCACTTATCTGACTTTGTAATAGCTACAACTTATCACTCATATATTATCAGTAGATATTACAAATTTTGCAGGTTGTGCGTAAATATTAACTCTATGTTGCGGTCACCTCTACTTATAGCTCTACCCCCCACCCCACTCCCACCACTGAGACCTGGCCACCCGATTAAAACATTCTGAGGACCGCCCCTGCACTGAGTTCAGGTTTGTTCTATACAGAAAACTTTGGATGGATTCACCTATTACCTCATTTATGTTAGAGTTGTAATCATTTTGCTGCTTCCCACACTTATAATCATCATGAGGTGTAATTATATCCAATTTTAGTTCCTATTGGACAGAAAATGGCTTTTTGTCGCCCTTTGGGTGGCAGAAAAGTAAGTAACACAGTATTACATAACTGTACAAATAAGTTAGCTTGATTAATTAAGCTGGTCTTAGGGGGCGGCCCTGCAGAGAGTAACACTGTAAAGATGGAGATGGAGAGGGGCCGGCATAGCTGATCCGAATTGGACTTGGGCTTTTCCTGACGTGACGAGCCCCATATTTTTAAAATATTTGTCCTATCCCTGCATGTTCCGATGGAACCAGTCGGGCTTTGGGCTGATATGCACACTCTGATAGACATGATATGACTGAAGGGAGTGACACATTCTGATCCTCTGAAGACTGAGATGGGCCGAGTAGGTCTATCTACCTGACGTCAGTCAGGTCCATCCAGGTATATGCGTTGTTAAACAATCGTTCACCTCCCTCCTAAGCTACGCCCTCCCCTACCATCAACTCAAAAACTGGGGTGTCCACTCTGACCAACTTAATTGGCCCACTTGTTGATGATGCGCATCACGAGTAATAAAAGAAATTTATCAGGCCTTAATTTCTCAACCGTTGGTCCGATATAGTCCAAACCCAGTGCATCTGAATCGGCTAGAGGAGATATATTTGTATGCTTTGTGTTTTGTTTTAAAAGTTCATATTCTAAGGACTAAGGGGAACGTTTTTACAAAAATTCAGTTTTTATAACGTTGGTCCAATTAGGTCCAAATTTTGCGGATAAAAAACAACTCAAGGAGATTGTATCATATCATATATTGGAATAGTAGTTAATATTTAACTCAAAAGGGAGAGCCTTTATTTTATTCGAAAAACTCTGTTTTCTTGACATAATGGATCATTTGCAGATTTAATAGCCATAAAAATCTCGGTGCGAGGAAGAACATGGATGATTTTGGGAAAGGTCAGTTGCATATTTCCAAATCTAGGGGGACCTTAATCTCCAAAAGTATATCGGTTCAAAATTTCCTCCGATTTAGTCCAAATTTGGTCGATATTAATCGACTTGAGGAGATCTATCTTGCATGTATCATATTTTAATATAGTATATCATATGTTACTCAGTAAGGCAGCTTCTTTTAACAAAAAACCCAGACAGACATAATTTCACTGGGATTACAATTATTGTTTAATTGTAGATGGTAATGAACAATTTAATGAATAAATTTGAAATAGAGGTATCTCAAATTAGAGATATCTTTGATATTTATTCTGAACTAAGAGTACGGACAACTTCAATTAGAGTTCTGACTGGATGAAATGACAGTGGCGTTGGTTTTCCAGTTGGGCATTCAGTGCGATACTCCCTTTAATTAAGCTGCCCTTAAATAACTTTATGATAACATTACAGATACTAACTGTTGTCAGAACAAATCTGCCATCAAAATAAAGTGGGATTCACGGGGTTTCCCGCTGGCATAAAATACATATCATCAGGTGTGCTGGTGCCACCAGACCACTGAATCAGGGATCTGTGTTCTGAGACCAGGCGTCATCGTAAGTCTTCATGTGTCTCGAGACAATGAATGTCCCCTCCGCCCCCCCACCGTGTGTTTTTAAAACCAATTGTACGACATTTCAAAGGGGAAATATAGCTTTGTAAGCCTCGTTCAGTCCATTATACCGTATGTTATATAAGTTGGCTTTGTTCAAGGACTCTTGGCTAGCTTTGAGATCCTGCTAGCTTTAGCTGCTCTGCTAACGCGACTTACTTAACGCACTACGTTTCTCAGGCCATTAAATGTGAAATATGTGATTAAGATCTTTTTTCGGGTTTGTTCCTCAACACCTTCGTCCTTACTGGTGTTATAAATTGTGAGCTTTGTGTTTTTCTGGTTTACTTGTGAGATGTTTGGAGCCGTGGTAGCTCATGCTACGGTGCATGAATCCAGCCGGTATGTCACCGGCATCCAGTGTCTCTCCTCGGCAGATTGCCAATCTCCTCTAACTTGGCCTCCCGGTGACGGCGACCGGTGGAACGCACCTCTAATCTTGAATAAAGGTTTAAATTGGTGACAATTTAATTAAGAGTGATCAAAATGACACCGATATCTCTAATGTTAATTCTGGATAATGAAATGTTAAAAAGACTTGACATACATGTGTTTGTAAATAGTAAAGGGACTGTAATTATTTGGTGGCGGGTGATACCATGTTAGGCCCAACCTGCTGATCAGGAGCTTTGACTATTCTGGCTCTCTGCTTGTTAAATTATTCAAAGCAAAATATATTTTTAAGACCAAAATCAAATGACAGAGCGGTGCTTGGTGTCTAACTTTCTGCAGTGACTTGGGGAAAATTGCAAATGATAGAAAGTAGTTCAGATACCCTAAACTGCAGCCATATCCAATACCTGATCCGATTGGAATTGTGGCATAGGAGCATGAAATTGTTTTTTTTTTGTCATCTTTAAAAGCCACACATATTTATTCTGTGCAGAAATATATCTATGAATGAATAAGTCTACAGCCTCACAATGTGTATGAACAAAACAACTGACAAAACAGGGAGGAATGAAATATAATGATTTGTTTTACACATTTTAAATGACAGATAATTTGTATCAATTCCACTTTTAAAAGTCTACAAAAGGAGTCTAAGAAAGAATGTTTCGCGACCTGAAACCTGTGTGTGTGACAGAACACAACCAGTAATTAATCCATTCCATCGTTTACATTGTACAGTTGTTTTTCTGATGAGTTTATGAAAATCTTTATTCCAGCTCCCTCTGCAACCCAATGAAAGGTCAATCAGTTTGGACATTTTATTCTGAATCAATTTTTTTTTATATAAGGCATTTTTAGGCTTCTAAACCGATTCTAATCGGAATAAAGGCGTCCATGTGTTATGTTGAAATCAAACCTACAGGAACCAAATGCAAAACACACTATGACGTGCACAGAATAATGTTTAATGAAATAAGCTCTGATTAACAAAAGGTAAACTATACATATAAATGAAAGGCAAAATGAGGTAAATTCACAAGAAAACAGATTAAAGTTACTAAGTACCAAATTGTAACCCTTGAACGAAACCAAAACTTACAGACCGGATACAGCGAATGCAAAGGAGCAGGACACAGGAAGTAATCGCAGGGAAAACAACATTCAGATAATTCAGGCACACAGGCAAAGGTGCAGATGGACTGACGATGACAAGGAGGAAGACACATACGAAGAGTAACGAGGACGGTACCAGGTGAAGGCCAGAGACAGGTGAGAATATTCAACAATCAGGGAGGAGACACACTGAAACAGAATTCATGCACACATTCACACACAGACAGACGGGGAAGTGGAACACAGAAAAACTAAAGGATGAAAACATTTCGCCAAAACGAGTAGATAAAGGAAGGAGGAAATAAACCTAGAAATATACATTCAAAATTTATCAGGATAATACAACCTTTAACAATACTCCTACAAAATAAACAGAACCATGATACCATGTAAATCCACCGACACCACCTGCATGGCAGACATCTCTTAATGAGATTAACTCTTTTCATGAAAATTACACAAATCTAAAATGGGAGTGGGCTGTTGTGCTACGGAGTGGGCAAATAGATAGGAATAATGAGAGGTATCTTAAGACAGCTTGACGAGAGCCAAGGAAAAGGAGAAGTAAATAGATTACTATAACTCAAACATGTGAACATGTCTCTCCAGGTAATGAGATGTATGCAAACCTGTCCGATTGAAACGAGAATATAACCCGGTGTCCTCGTCTTTCTCATTTCATCAGCACATGAAGTACAATCAAGCATGAAGGCTTTGTTTTGCGTTATTCTCCAGCGTTGAAATCAGATTTGTATGAAAGATAGAAAACCCTGCAGATAGCTGAAGTGCTCGAGTCCAAATTCATCATTGCTTCATTGTCAGTGCCTAAAAATGGAGCTGGGGGCTCATTAAAAGACTTCTCACACATAAATATAAACACAGTCCAGCATACGCTTAGTGGAAAAGAAATGAAGACATTTTGATGTGGGGAGATACTTAGTATTGCACACGTATACATTTTGGGTTGTACAAGCAGATAAATTTGTGATAGTAGCAATGGGACATTTTGCATTCTGTGGAAAAGTGGAAATTGTCTATAGGGGATATAGTGGTGGACAGGTCCTCACATGTAGCTGTATGATAACTAGGCCTATGTTGTCATCTCCGATAGTTGGGGTATATCAACAAATTTCCCAATTCTCTACATTGTACAAGCAATCCCCTGATTGAACTCAAATTAAATGAGAAGTTATGTCCGAAGAACAGTGTTTCTTCGTGAAAAATACATTTATGAGAAAAAGGCGGAAATCTTCTGAAGATAAAGCTCCTCCTATTGGGTGAAACATGATACAGACGTTTCCCAAAATCCATCCAGTCCGTCCTCACACAGGTCTATGTGGGTTTAAAATTAAAAAATGATCCTTCACCTACTTTTTGAATGTGTCCTGATAACAGTGTTCTTCATAAAAAAAGAAAAAGAAAATCCCTCTAGTCTAGTAGATATAAACTAGGAGAGTAAATACAGTATTTCCTTGAGTCGATTCATATGCACAAAATCTATAGTTTTTGAGATAACTTTATGAAGAATTTGTGAAGGCACCAAAACAGCCGTGTGATGTCACTGTGATGTCACAATGTGTTCTGACCCCTTTCAATCAGAACCAGCATCAACTTTTTCAGCAATTTGTGCTACAGAAAATCTTCATTTTCCCCTCACATCAATGAGCTTTGAAGAGCCATGATCCTTTCACTGGTTCAGATTTTCCTTTTTCCAACTCATCATCCTGATGACAAAATGCTCACCTGTTGCTGAATAGATCCACATACTGACAGGAGCCATGATGATCACAACATTCATCTTATTCACTCCGGTTGTCGTGGTTATAAATAAATTGTGGACAGGTCTTTGTCATGAGTACTAAATATCTCCCAGGCAATTAACATTAAATTTCTTTACCGGTATGATGTAACTTCTAGATATGCCTGACGTGTGTGTATGTGCATCTGTGTGAGTGTGTTTATGCGTATCCGCCACATTAATAGAAGACTATCATTTCCCGTTCAAAACAAAGGATCCATAAATCTGTGATGCATGGATAGATTTGCGACAGGAGGGCCCGGTAAAAGCAAAGCAGACAGATCTGAACCAAAAAAGACAAGAAAAATATGACGAGGCATATCTCACCCTCCTCTTCCTCAGCACAACGGTGGCCAATGAAGAGAGACCTCAGTGTGTTGTGTGCCTCAAAGTACTAGCTTCTGACAGCATGAAGCCGAACAAGTAAAGACGGCACTTGGAGACTTCTCATCCCGAACACCCAGAACTCGCCTCCTACAAAGTATCACACAGTATCACAGAGGAATTATTTCTCTCTGCTGCTATTGACATGGTTTCAACTACGATCGATGAGGCAGCAGCAAACCGACTCAAGACTGTTGCCCAGTCAAACAATAATATTTGCATTCATGACATATATAATGATGCAGCTTGATGACAAGATTCTCGACAACCGTTCAGCTCTGCAGATGGATGAAGCCGCCGGCAGTAATAAGGACGGGTTCTTGATAACATACATTGGGTCCGATTCATTGATGATGATTTGGGGGAGGAGTTGCTTTTTTGTAAACGTGAGCCACTGCAGATGAACTGTTATAAATCATTGACACTTACTAGAAGTGGCCGATCTGACAGTGGAGGACTGTGTGGGGGTCCGCACAGACGGGTCTCAGTCAATGGCTGGAAATCGAGGAGGGCTACAAGCGCATTTCTCTCAGCATGCAGTGGACCTCTGCATGATAATACAGCTGAGTCAGCTATATAAAAACAACCCCCTTCACGCATTTGTTCTGCACAGGGCAAAGAAAGGGGATCTGATCACACAGCTGTTTTGTTTCACAGTCCCGCTGGTTGTCACGTGATGAGCTTTTATTCAAGGTGTTTGAATTGCGGTATGAGATCAGAATATTCTTGGAGGGAGTGGGTCATGAACTTGGCCACCAGTTCAACTTGCCTACCTCAGTGACATGTTTCAGAAACTCACTGAGATAAACTTGCAGATGCAGGGCACCAGCACACATCTTCCACAGCTGGCAGATAAAATCCCATCATTCACAAGGAAACTGGAGATGTTGGAGCGGCGAGGGGACGGAGGGGGTAATGGACTCCTTTGAGAGCTGATAATCATTCATAGAGGTCAACAAGTTCCACAACACAAGGATCCCATGCATGAAAACACAAAGGCTGCACAGCGTCTAAAGATTTGTCTGAAAGGTTTCTTGTAGAGCTCTTGTGTCTTATATATCAAGTGTAATGAGTTATTTTGACTATAACTTGACCAAATATACTTGATTTTGAGATTTTGCAGTGAAGAGAACAGTTTATGTTTAAGTGACCAATCAAGCCCAGACAGAAGCTAAAAGTTTAGATATCCTTATAAATTTGTGTTTGGGTCAGATATCCTCAAACAAAAAGAAATCATTTAGACTTGAAAGCCTCAAAAGGAGCTGTGCAAATCATAAATAATGCTTGTTAAACTTTGCTTTAGAACGATTCCATAGTTTCTTGCGTTCCTCTTTCAATCCCCCTTTGGGCTCTTTGTTCAGAAAATTGACATATCTCTGCTCATTACTGTTCTGTATTGAAAAAAGAAAAAATGCTCGAGTGCACAGTCTCTCAGTCCACACAGGATGGATGGTGATCTCTTTTGCATTATTGCATAATAAACCAAACCACTGAATTTCATGACTTGAGACTTAATGTGAGAAACAGTGTGAATGTGCTCATAATAACAAATCATACGATTTGTTTTCTTAGTATAACGATTGAATTTGTTGCTGTTTTAAAGGTCGATTCCGCCAACTTCACTCAGTGAGATATGTAAGGATATATAACTGAGCAATAAATGATGTCATTCAATAGATCCCTAGGGTTTCTATTCACTTTCATTTATTGACGTTTTTCTCCCACGGACATCATTAATACGTTGTTTTCATGTTAAGTTACGGTCGATCACAACCCCTTAAGCTTAGAGCCGTTTCAATTTCAACTGATTTTAATTTAATATTTCAATCAATTTCTTTAAGAGTGACTCAAAAAGATTTTTTTTTTTCTAAAAACCAATTAAAGCCACGCATTCTCTCCCAAAGGTCTCTTCTTGTACAAGTTACATTCCTGGATGCCCCTTCGATGCATCGTGGTCTCCGCAGTCGAGAGCAATTCAAAAGCCATTTTCTAGTCTCATTAAACTTCAATGGATGAGCCACTGAGAGAATCTTTAGTTCAACAGGGTCGATAGGGTGACTGATGAGTCAAGAACCCAATAAGAGATGGAGGGCAGAGAGAGACATGACCGGAGTGAGGAGTAGGGAGTACGAGAGAGCGAGAGAGTGAGAGAGTGAGAGATTTTCTGTGTTCAACAAGGATCAGTACTTTAACATTGTAGTGGAATGTCTTTACACTTTATTTTCTTCAGTTGAAAACCCAAAGGCTGATTGGACTTGTGACAAAATGAAAATGTGTGTTGCTTTTGCCTAAAAGGAGAAAACTTCAGGGAAAATAAACTGTGATTTAGGTTTTCATGTCTCCTGCATGAAATACTCAGACTGGTAAACATTTCTGCAACTTTCAACATTATGAAAACATCACTTTACGTGAACTTAGAGTTAAAAGTAGGCCTATGCTGTCATCCTTGATGGAAAGGTAATATCCCCGAAAAAGTCCCCAATCCCCAGCATTTCAATTTCATTTCATTCAATGCTTTTTGTCCAGGGACATTCAAAGGACGATTTTCTGCCTTTCCCTCCCAGCAAGTTTCACGAAAATCCAACAAGCAGTTTTTTGTCAAAAGATACAATCGGACAAACAAAGCAGACAGAAGAAAAGGTATCAGAATATTAGATGACCTATTCAAAGTTTTGCTGTCATATGACAGAATAGGAGAAAAATTCAATCTGGAGGGAAATGGCCATCTATCTGTATTAAAGCTAAAATTCATTTCAATCAAAAAAAAACCCCAATTGAGCTCCACCTACAGCTGCTGTCCAGTGTCATAAAGCATCAGTGTGGTATGGGATGTGTCTGTGGGTAGACTTGCAAACTATGGGAGGGGGGATTCTCTCCGAGAGTGAGAAATACATGAGGGAAGCCGGATGTAAATTTAGCCAATATAAAATACTTCATAGATATTATTACAACCCGAAAAGTCTCAATTAAGGGGGACTAATTAAAGACGATTCATGCTGGATATGTAAAACAGACCAAGGAATATTCTTGAACTGTTTAAGGGAATGGCCCACAGTTTTTCCTTTATGCTGAGACGTTGTAGAATATATGGGTGATTGGTTAGAATGTGAACTGCCTTCCCCAAACTTTTGCCTTCTTGGAGACAAATCTGTAAATCCACAGAAGAATAAATCTAAATTCAGAATTTTAATAACTGGACTAGTAACCTGTGCTCAATGGATCTTCAGGAGTTGGAAGGGGTCCAAAACACCCACTCAGAGAAAACCTAGGAGGGAACAAATGATGGGAACAGCTGCATGTGAGAAGATACTAGGATGAATAAATAATAAAGATGATATTGTTGTAGAGAACAATAGCACAGCTTTAGAGAACTTGAGGCTCAACACATGAATCATGTAATAAAAATTATTGTTTTATTTCAATTTCTGTTTGGTTACCTGGCTGGTTCTTTTCTGTTTTTGATATGAGAGAACAAATCAAAAACCTTCATTATAAAAACAAACAAACATAGCAGACAGACACATCACCTACTCGGCGGTAAGAGGGTGTCACTGCGACAGGCTTCAGAGGGTGCTGCAGACAGGAGATAACTTGGAACTTATTGAAAGCAAAAGCATGTAGCTGTAGAGTCGGACAAACATCTGCACCAGCTGTAGTCGCTGCTTTAGACTAAGCTGCGATTTACATGTTAGGAATATAAAAGTGCTTGAAAGTCAGATACAAGATTGTTGTTTTCGTCCTACATTTAAGCAGAATGTCTGCATGCACACGAAAGAGCAGTTCTCCAGTTAGTACTATTATAGCTACTGGTGTATCTAATATTTATCATTTCAATCAGGAACCCAGACTCTTCAGGGAGATTACAAACAAAGAGTAATTGTCAGGAACTTTTACTGAAGCGGACTTTCGGTCCCATGTGCAGCCGCGCACAATGGAGGAAGCGTAGGTGCAGTTAATAGATTTAATGAAATACTAAATCCAAAGTACACAACCAGGCAGGGGCAAACAAAAAAAAACAGCAAAGGAGGCAACAGATGAAAACTATTCCAAATTATCCAAAAGACAGACGTAGAGTCCAAAAACAAGTAAAGTCCAAAAGCCATGGAAGTCCACAAAACACAGATGGAAAAAATACTCACTGGGAGACAGAAGAAAAGTACGGCTGGGCCGTGTGACAAGAAACGTCAGCAACGAACCGGCACACGAGAGCAGATGAGCACAGACTGTAGGCAATGACATAACGAGACATCGAGACGCAGCTGGAGGGAAACCGCAGGTGGACATGATTGACAATCACACATGAGACCAGAACCAGAGGACGGACACAGAGAGGGAGAAGGAGCACAAGTGAAAAGACACAAACGCAGGGGAGACACGAAACGAAACACCAAAACCAAACAGAGAATATAAGTGTTAAAGCAGACCATGAAGAAACAACACAGGAAGTGAAAAGCTAACGGAAACAAATGCAGCAAAACTTTCAAAATAAAACAGGAAACAGGGAACCGGATGAAGAAAATGAACCTTCAAATCAATGTGAGAGAATTTATACAAAAAAAAACAAAACAGTGAGCAGCACTTCTTTCTTTCTTTCGTTTTTCTCTCTTTTTCCCTTTATGTCATTCATTTCTTTAATTTGTTGGGCCTATCTCAAATATATATTTTTTAACTTTTAGAACAGCAATAGCCCACCAGTGTCCTATTCCTTATCCAGCTCTGGAACCTAACAGAATCCAGCGCTTTAAACTCGACTGAACTAATATTTTTCTGTTAATGTCTCTATAAATGAGATCGAAAACAGAGAATATTCAACTTCTTTTGCACGCTAGCGAAAATGGTCTTCTGATACTTGCAGTGACGGAGGCCCTGGGAGAGTTTACTCAGAACCGGAAAACATGGGTGCGTGCATTTATACTTCATATTATTCTCTAATTAGCCGGCGTAAACCTTTCAAACAATACAAACACAATCCCAGCGATGGAGTGGCAATTCTTATCATTGCATCAGGCAAATACATCCAGAGTCAAACAATGCAGTCTTCACTGTCGGTGGGTGACGGTCAGTGATGTTGACATTGCTGTCGACATGGAGTCTAATCTCCCCGAGACTGGACTGTGAGACACGGGGCTGGAAACGACAAACTCGGTGACCACAAAACAATTACATAGTCATTGTTGACTCCACATGAACAAACAACTGGGTAGATAGTAGCCCATATTTATTCCATCTGAAACTGGGAAGGAAACGACACAAGAGTTTTGTGTTTTGTCTGCGGGGCAAACAGAAGTGTTTATAGACAGAAACCAGAAGACACAATAGTTCTCTCTGCCATCGCTGCTGCTGCCCTTAAGGATAGCTTTTCCATAATGCCTCCATCGTCAGCGTCTTAGCGGCAGGAAGGATATTAGAGCTTTTTCCCAGAGTTGACAGAAGAATACAGGGAAGTGGGTTGACCCAGCAGCTTTTACCGAATGCGGTGCGTGAAGTGTGAGAGTGCCATGCTTACATACAGACCCGCTCTGTTGTGACGGGTCAACTGCTGGCAAAGTACAAAACACTTTACCTCAACCGTTGGCCTCTCAAGGTTGATGCCACTCCATTGCATTGTACTCTAGTTATTTTTTGCCAGCATTGTAATATTTAATCAATTGAATTCTTGCTTTGTATTTTATTTTATTTTCACATGTGCACAAATTTAGACAGCAGGAATGTTGAAGCTTACATCACCGAGCGCCTGCGACCCACATTCTAGCTGTCACCTCAGCAGGCGATTTCGATAATGAGTTCCTTCAAAGAGCACTAATCAGAGGAATCATCTGGTGAGATTAAAAGCTTTTGACCCTTTATGGCATCTGGTTCTCCGTCTCTGTTAAATGACATCTGATTCCAATGCAGCGGAAGAATGAGGGAACTGGTTTTACCCATGAGGTGTTGATTTAGTAACAAATGATGCTTCTATCCAATAGATATGTACATCTATCATTTACTACATATTTCTGCTCAGTACAACTGTAAATGATTATGCACATGCAGAATACATAATAAAGCACAAACACACCAGCACACAGATCCTGTATGTCAAAATTTGCAACTTTTACATGCATGTCTTATTTTGAACACACACACATTTATGTAAACATGCAAGAAGCTGACTAATATTGTTGAGGAGGGAGTGATGGTGGGACTACAATATCATAGAGATAGAGTCTCTATAGAAAATAGAGACTTACATTCAGTCCTAGCTGGGACAATATCTACCCCAGAAAGTTTTCACTGTAATGGGTCTCATTAAGAGGTGCCGTTTTTAAAATGTGTTGGCATCTCTTTCAAAATATGGAATATAAAATGTACATAACTATGTTTTTTAGTGTACAATTAGCTGAAAATGAAGATTGCTTTTTATGTTAGTCTGGGAAAAGGTCTTTATACCTCACTCCCGTCCCGCAGACGGGAGTCACAAGCCTCAGGTCCCCGGGCGCTTCACATGGGCCCGCCCACTGCTCCCTCAGGGACGGGTCAAATGCAGAGATATATTTCACGACATTGTTCTGTATGCATGTACTGTGTAACATGTGATCAATGAAGGAAAGAGTATTATTATTATTATTATTATTGGAGTGGGATTGTTGCTGGATTACCTTTTGTTTTTTGAAAAATCGAGAATCATACTTATTATTTAGCACAAGTCATTTCTCATCATCAAAGCAAACATGAAGCCCCATAAAACCGTTCAGCGCTAAAACAGTGCGCCCTGACCCGGGGGATTGAACTTGGCAGGGAAGGAGGCTTGAGGCTTTAGCTGCAAGCTTTAGAGCTCACCCACCCCTGGATGGACCCCACCACTTCTGGGGAACGCGGACGAAGAGTTAGCTGTGCAGAAGAGCAATCACTC
This sequence comes from Lophius americanus, assembly GCA_037951165.1. Lineage (NCBI taxonomy): Eukaryota > Metazoa > Chordata > Actinopteri > Lophiiformes > Lophiidae > Lophius > Lophius americanus. The sequence continues at coordinate 11,620,757 of JBBDHG010000011.1, read as the reverse complement.
CTGCACCTTGCAGCCGTCCATGGCTGAACCAGATGTCACCAGTTTATGTCTCACTAGTTGGTATTACATTCTCACTATTTTTGATGACAAGGTTTCACGCTCCGTTATATAAGATATAATATATTCACTAGTTATGTTTGCTTGAAAGTGCTCGGGTTGTGGCTGTGGGGACTAGTTTGTTAGCTAACTAGTCATGCTGGCTGCTGCGGTTGATGCTCACTGTCTCCTGTAGCAGCAGCTTGTCTCCAGTCCACACGTCTCCTTTTGGATCAGAAGAATGAAAAACTAATCCCTCATTTATGTAATTGTTTATAATTGTGCTCTTCAGCCCTGGAAAACTTGACAATCAGTGAAAAGGCAGGTATAAAATGTATGTATTGTGTGTGACATCAAACATTTGTGTCCTTTCCAGAAGAAACAAAAACAATACTTAATCTACACACTTTACTTTTTTATTTGTTTTTGATTTTTGAAACCATACCTGTGCTTTGCTATTTTTTTTTACAGTGAGTTTTACAGTTTAAGGAACTGTTTGAGTCGGACAAATTATGCGGAGGAAGCATATTTTCATATATGCTGCTATTGTTTTCTTAGTTTCCCTTATAAATGTCCTCCCCCCTTCTCGTGTCCTGACCCCAGCCTGCACACAAGAACCTCTGTTTTCAAACGGGTCTATTTTCACGTAATGTCCACAGGGTGACTGATCACTGCGGGGGTCAAGAGGTATGTTTGGATTTTATAATTAATGATCAAATTGTGCTTCTTGCGTACGTTCGTGTGCAGAGAACCAAGAGAGGGATGAAGAATTCTGACACAGCACAAACACACTGGTACTGTGAAAGCACACAAACGTGCTGCTCTCCATGTGAGAGGACATTTTTATTGACTTATCATTCATTTCATGGGACTTAAACATATGATCAACCATAACTGTTAGCTAAGATCCTCATGATGAACCAGACCACACACACACACACACGCAAGCACGCACGCATGCGCGCGAACACACACACACACACACACACACACACATACACTTATATACAAACACTTAAACACACATACGGACACAAATAAACTCACACACATATATACAAACACTCACACACACATACACAGGCACACACTTTCCCACAGTAAAAAGCACATGACCCAAACAGGACATCCTCGCCCTTTTAAGTTCCCACTCTTCCCCTCCGCCCCCATAAACTACTCTTTTTCAGTTTTTCCTTTTTTTTTCCTTCTCCAAGTCATTGAATGAAGAATAAGAAAACTCTTGTTTTCTTAAAGGAGCAGTTTGCCCCAAAATCTAAATCAAATCCCTCCAAGCCAGGGATCACAATATATTAGGAAACTACATTGGAAACATCCCTTATAATAGTGTGACAGATGGAATATGGGGACTTAATAAAAGAAAAAAAAATGTTGAATGGCCATATATGGTTATACACTTACTCACTTACATGCACATCAAGAGGAAAGCCATGAGAGCTCGCTAGTTTATTTACTACGTAGATCCTTGTGTCCCACACATCACATGCTTTCAGCTTACAAAAGGTTGGTAATATTGCTTTCTCTGATTTGCTGGGGTTCGTTGGGCTACGAGAGAACTGGGTTTCTCCAGTAAAGCTCTATGCTGCAATTTTATCTCCTGTGATGGGGGCGCTGTAGAGCCATATTGCAACGGCTCTTCCTGAAATCCATGTCCACACATCTCAACCCTGACCCTTGACGTTTTGACCATTTATTGTGACCATTTAATTTATTTATTAACATTTTTGTTTCAACAACAATGATCTTCTCCTTTTTTGCAATTCGTCCAAAACTCATAACAGGCATGTCCTTTATTAAAGTATAAAAACATGACATGAAAGACATTTCACATTGGCAAAAGGTGACACTTTGACAAAATCAGAACTTTTCTTTTAAGGACTCATAAGTGTGGGTCTCTCATCTAACAGGTGAAGTAGGGCAGATCGGACCTCGTACAGTGGAGTTATGACCAGACATCACCCTTCATCAAACATTAAATGCTTGTGGTGTTAATAAATATATTAAACACCAAATATGAGGTTGATCGAGTTAAAACTCCAGAACAAGTTTGTTAAAGGTACAATGCAAGGAAACGCACATTCGATTCAAAATAGCTGACTTCCTGTTAGGTTTACATCAGCGCTCTAGAGAGTTTCTGGTAGATCTGAGAATGATAAACGTTTACCAAATTCCATTCTTCGAGTTGAAACAGGGTCGGCGAGCTGTTCTCCAAGGGGTGCTGGTGAACCATTTTGCCCCACCCTCTTATTATATGTAAAATTCTACCTCGACTGATGGTTGTGCAGAGTTGCAGGAGTTTATGAATCTGACAAAGCCCCCACAAATGTGATTCATTGGGAGGAATAATATTAAGAATCACCACAAAAACAATCTTTACAGTGTAAATGTTCGGACCCTGATAAATAAATACATTCAAATAGTCATTTTGGTGATTCATTCAACAAAAAAGCTCCTTTTTTTATTCCGTGCAGGCATTTAATAAAAAAAGAAAAGAAAAAGGATATCAAACAAACTCTCTCACAATGTTTTTTGGCTCCTTTCAAGATCCTCCATCTTTATTTCACCATCCCCAGCCTGTGCTCCCCTTCATCTGCTGATAACATTTTTCACACCACTCTGTTATACAATTCCCAGCTTTCACCTTTCTCATATTTTCCCTCTCCCCCTTCCTCTGCTCTCCCTTCCCCCAGTGATCCCTTTGCCCTCCTCTGTCTGACTCCCTCGTTGCTGGTCATATCATCACACAGCTGGACTCCGTAACACTCTCACACACATGATCCACTGGAGAAGACGCCTCAATGCCATTTTTAGTGCTGGAAAGATCAGATGTTTTTAGAGCTGTGTGAACAAATGTCGAATGTGGCTCAGGTGGATGAGTGGTCATTTACTGGAAGATCAGCGGTTCAATCCCCAGCTGCTGCAGTGTACATGTCCAAGTGTCCTTGAGCAGGATGCTCAATCTTTATTTATTATTCCATAGGCACCACTATATGAGTGGATGAATGGACGGATGCTGGCTCTTGCTTTAAAGCACTTTGAGAAGTTCTATATGGACCCAGTCCATCACTATTAAAGAAAACTGTAACATGTGTCTCTTTACACTTGTAACTATTTTACAAATTGATATAAAATGACCATTTTGACCAATTCTTAATGCCACATTTTACACAGTGCTTTTAGAATTTGCTTGTCTTAACATAAATTGATTTTCCAACCTGCTGAGATGAGCTTCATTTGTAGGGTGGCTGGGCTGGGGCTCGACGTCTGGGGGGCATCCCGGAGTCGAGGTTTTCCAGGCATGCCCAACTGGGGGGAGACTCCTGGAAGACCTAGAATGTGATGGAGGAGTTATATATCTCATCTGACAAGGTAACACCTCAGAACCTCCCAGGACGAGCTGGAGAACATTGCAGGGGGGAGGGCTGCCCTGAATACCCTTCTCGGCCCGCTGCCACCGTGACCGTTCCTCAGATGTGTTATGATGTCCTTCCCCAGAGAAGTTTCTCGTCCTTCTCCCTCTCTGGTCCTTGAGATTCAGTGGCAGCAACTGATGGTGTCGGCTGGTTACGGCACACCTGCTCTCCATCCACAATCAAGCCTAGCAGTATATCATCCTGGTTGCTGCCTCCACTCCTCGCCAGATCGTCAGTCCACTCAAGTGGTAATCAATCCTTGATTCGAGTGTTGTTGTCCTCAGGTTTAATTCGATGTCTCTTTCTGCTCCAGTGATCTGGTGCTCGACCTGCCTTCTTCGCCTCTTACTCCTTAAGTTTGTCCTCGCCCTCAATATCAACCTAAGTCTCAAGCCTCACTGTTTTTTTTCAGTAACCAGAAGTAAGAAACTTCTTAAACTTTCTCCTGAATCTGAGTTCTGCTCTTGGGTCCAATGAAAATGTTAGGTTATGGAATGTGCAAGACGTAAAAAAAAAAAAGGGGTAAAATCTGATGACGTTACGTGTTAGGCTGCACTTAAAATTAAATAAAATAAAATGATAAGACATTTGAAGTAGTGACGTCACAATGTGGCTATTGCTGCCTTAGTTCCTATGATGTTTCTTTTATAATGATCAATGCATCAGTTGACAGGGGCGACACAAATCTACCTGCGCTTAAGACTAATTTGACATGTTGTTAGATGTAACAGCTAAATTCATACCTGCAAATCTGTAAAACGGCTGAAGATGAGAAGAGTGATGAGATTAAATTTTAATGTTTTTCAACTGAAAACTGGGTCATTGCTTCAGTATGATGGGATCTGCAGATTGCAGAGATGCTTCTCTGACAAACACGTTGCAGACTACGATAGAAACAGACACTGACTTTCCCACAGTTCCAACACAAACAAGGTTTCTTTTGTCAGATATGATGGTTCCATGGTCACGGTTTGTGGATTCCTCTTGCATGCTCATCATGTTGAGGTGACACTTTGTTGATTTGTTGTTCATTTTCTATCAGACATGAAAATGAAAACAATGGCGTATGAAAATGTGTGTGACACTTGTTTCGGGACATGGGATGAATTCATTCAGCAGACACAGCTACATATTATGAAAACTTTCTTTATGTCAAATCTTCATGTAGAGATGTCCCCTGACTTTAAGATAATTGATTTCGGTGCAGAGTGTAAAATTAAGGGGGTTCTCTTCGAATAAATTGAGTACTACCTCCATAATTACGTGTTTTTAGTGTATTATCAGCTAAGAAAAAATCAGTTAGCTTAATGAAAGTCTTTTAAATCTCCAGGTGAGGCAGATCGTCTTCTATCTTGTGCTGCCATGCTTGTACGGTAACCTGAATGGACAAACTGAACACTGGCCCTGGAGAGAACTTTTCACATTTTCAGGTTAAAATGGCAGTCAGACAATGAAGAACTATTTCACATTTGTAAACCACCAAGCAAGAAGGAGATGGATGTTGTTGCTGGATAACTGTTTAGTATTTTGACAGATTGAGGATCATGCTCAGCATTTAGCACAAGAAAATGTGAAGGAGCATGTCAGCTTGCTGTAAAAGGAAGCATAAAGAACGGACTCAAGAAACCGTTGGGAGGAAATGGTGGGGTCCCTGCAGAATGCTTTGGAGATTCAACATGGCTGCACGGTGCGGAATTCTCGCCCCCCCCCGCTGGTTGCCCGTCCTCGTGGGGGTGTGACACGACTGGCTTGCCAGTTTTGTTTTGCAAAAAATCAGGGGAAAGTGGTTCACTGCTCTTGTCACAGCTATTGCTACTCAGAACTTTCTTTATTTGACATTAATTCTGCAAAGAATGGAGCTGCCACAAAGAGGAACAACTAATAATATTGTTGTTTTTTATACATCAAAGCTTTGAACCATAGTTATGTAGAAATGATTTATATTATATAGGAAGACAGCATCTAAATCTTCATTGCTAGATGCCACTACATTTTTTACACTAGAACTGTGAGACTCATAAAAAAACACCCCCAAGTAATTACCCCAGTTTCATCATCCATCCATCCATCCATGTTAGTTTATAGTTGTTATTTAAAACTGTGGACAGAAAGTCAGTCTTCTGTATCATTCTGTCTTCAGTTTTATGCGAAGCTCGGCTCACAACCAACCGCTGCTCAATATTTAACACAGAGACGTGAAAATGTAATCATCAACACCATCAATCTCACTCAATACAAGATGGAAAATAAAGTAACTTCCAAAACTTATACCTTAAATCATTTCTTGGACACAGCATACAGGCGCAGTTCCAGATTTAACAAAATAAAATCCCAACAATACATTAAAGGTAGATTATAGATAGATAGATGGATAGATGGGTAGATAGGTACTTAGATAGATACATAGATAGATAGATAGATACTTAGATAGATAGATACATAGATAAATAGATAGATAGATACTTAGATAGATACATAGATAGATAGATATATACATAGATATATAGATAGATAGATAGATAGATAGATAAATAGATAGATAGATTTGAGGTTATATACAAGAAAGAAATTGAAAAATTTGTAGAAAAATACCAAGAATAAGCCAAGTGAATGATACAAATTAGAAAATGTTTAAAATCCAAGGATTACATGTACTCCATCAGTTGGACGTGTTTTATGTACATAAGGACGGGCATAATAAGTGCATCCCCAAAGTATTTGCAACCTCAGAAGTGAGTTTCACTTTTCCGGTGACGTGTTGGTGCCTTGTTGTATTCTGGGCGTTGCATCCTGCTGCAAGTACAAAAGTGGGTTCAAGAGGGCCTTTTTTTAAAAGCAGAGCTCCATCAAGCTCTGTCTTCCTGTTTACACCCATTCTCACACTTGTACACACACACACACAGACACACAAACACACACACATACACACATTCACACATTAATCATTAGTTTGAAACATATTCCTTCTGACATGTATTCCCATAATTCGTATATCTTTGACAGACACACACTCCGGTGCATGCTAAACTATTATTACGATCCTCCACTTGTTTCTACCTACGTGTGTGACCCTCACCAATCAACCAGTAAAGCAGCCAAACTATCTCTAAACAGGATTTCCTGTGACATCATCAGGCCCTATATCTCCTGTTGTTTGAACCAATTTTTTTTAATACATCCAGGCAAAGAATGAAAACAAAGTCGCTGTGGTATGTATGCAGGAGCAGCTTGATTCATTAGTGTCTCACTCAATAAGTAAGGTATTCGTATCTTAGCCCTCACTTGGAGGGCGCACTGGATCAGACACAGGAGACAGGAATAGTGTCTGAGGGAGGACAGGGATTCAAATGAGTCACACTGAACTCCAAAAAATAGATCCGTTAAACCCATCAAACTGCGTGAGGGTGTTGCAGGAAGCTTGAAGGACCTTTCAGAAGTATTTTTTCCGCTCCTTGTTTCGTAACATGATGGAGATGGATGGCTTTGGAAAGATAAATATGAGAGAGACGAGCAGAGGAACCCCGGAGGAACTTTCTTCATCTTTTATAAATATTTAACAGCTTTAAGGTACATTTTTTCACCTTTCTTTCTGAGAGTGTGGTTCTACCGCTGATGCTTCCTGTGAGTACCAGCCTTTCAGATGCATTACAGAGGAAAGAGGAAAATCAACCGTCAAAATGTTGTTAAAATTTTTTAATGTAGTTTGTGGACTGATCAAACTCGACTAGAGTTTCACTGCTATCATGGATGCAGGGATTATTTTCCTCATATTTCCCCCCCCCCCCTTAATTTATATGAGAAAATGTTTTATTTAGTTTTATTTTTTGAAGTTCTAGTTCCGTTTGGTGCAGTAATGGTGACACTGTCCTTGCTGTTGTTGTCAGGCAGGTTAATATGTTCTCAGAAAAAACACTTTTCTTTTTATACATTTACATGGCCTAATCATTCCCTGCCCTTGAGAACATCAAAACTAAAAGCATATTTTGGAGTGGGTACAGATTGATTATTTTTTATACACTCATTGTTATTCATGAGCTGTCTTTAATACTTTACTTAATGGTACAAAAATAAATGTTTTATGAGTCGATGTTTCAGGGCTGCATTGAAAAAGTCCATGTGAGCGGCTCTCCCTTTGATTCTAATGAACCATTAAATGAGAAGGCCGTCATCATCATCGTATCACTGTGGAGATAAAATATTGAGAGAAACTGCATGTCCAACTATCACTTAAGAAGCTACCTGCCTTATTACTGACCAACAAAAGCCCCATTAAATGCCCGTTACCGAGCAACTACAGCTTTTATAAAGTGAAATGGTCACTATACAAATCCCCTAAATGTGTGTCTGTAAGAGAATAGGCTTTTAAAGATCTTCAAATCCACCACAGCTGGGCTTGTTTTGCAGAGTGAACCAGTAGAAATGCCTGCAAAGCTACTGACACTACTTTATTAGAATATCACCTGAGGTAGTTAAGAGGCTACCCGATGGAACTTTACTAGTTTTTCTTTTGATTTTCATTGAGTTTATGAAGCCTTTGGACATTGTTGAGCTGTCATGGTTTACACGCCTATTCAATATTCTGTGGCGTAGGGGACGGAAGTGAAGGCTGTTTGGGCATGTGACAAGGATTCCTCCAAGATTCTTCCCTCTTGAGGTTTGTCAAGCATGTCCGACTGGCTGGGGACCCCGGGGTGGACTCTGAAATCTCTGGAGGGACTATATATATCTCATCTGGCCCACAGAAATCTTGGGATCCCCCAGGATGAGCTGGAGAGTTTTGATGGAGAGAGGGGAGTCTGATAAACCTTTCTTAGCCCGCCGGGGAGGATTCCTTGTTAATGTGCTTTGCACCCTGCACCCATGTGTGGCCTGCTGAGATGAATCCCTCAGCTTGACTGCGCAGACCTCACCATTTACCTCTGAAAGGTTTCACAAGTCAGGTCTTCATGTTTCCTTTGACAGCAAGGGCTCACAAATCCTTTTTTGCGTCTTGTGCTACATAAAATGTATGACCCTGCATTAGATAAAAACACTCAACACTTACCCACGTATTCATCATCTTAATCCTTGTTGGTTCAAGCCACTCTAGGCTTCTGTGCAAACATGTCAGCACAACATAGGCATGAATATTATATTCCATTTATTCAAAAAGGTTTCCTTATATTATATGCACTTCACCTCCAAGCTTGAAACAAAACATAAAAGGAAGAAATGTAACAGACTAAACTAGTAATGCGGAGTTACAAGAGTGCAGGGGGATTGTATTCATGAAGCAGTCATTTCATATTCATAGAGCCGTGTGTACGTCTTACCTTTGTGATGGTATAACTGGTTCTTACCTCGCCTCTCGGCAGCACAGCAGAGATCACACAACAGTTTAAAAGGCCGTCCTTATTAGTTATAATCAACATGTCAGCAGCTGCCCGTGGGGCTTCCATCTAGTAGCCTGTCCTTATAAAGCCTGTGAGGGCTACCCTAGAAGTCAGTCCAACGAACTCAGTAGGATGGGCTGACCTGTTTCAGCTCACACATAAATTATTATAATACAAAAAGAAGTGAAGTGAACCCATGCGAGAGCCTTTGAACTCAGGTTTAAGCACGTGTTTTGGTTTTTTACCAAACACACGCCTCATCTCGGTGAGAAATGAGGAGTGAAGGCCTCTTTCAAAGGATGCGGGTTCATGTGTCCAACAGAACCCCTTCAGCCCTCAGGGGATATGCCTTTTGGTCCAAGCTGCCAAGTCTTACATTGAGGCCGTCAACAGCAGGAGCAGAAATACTGTGGAGCGTCGCATCGAGTAAAGCCGTGGAAGGCGAAGCGGTCCCTGGTGGATATCTCAAATGCCAACAAAAACATTGAAATTCAATGCAGTGCTGTAGGATTTCACGAGGAACCAGCGTGTGTTGCATGATAAAACACCGGTATGTGGCGCTTTTGTTTCTGTATGCATACCTTTAGCTGATGTGATTTTTGATGGGTTTTTTTTTTGACCATATGTGCAGACGGAGCAAAAAAAAGTGTCTGTTTTATGTTTGAAGGGGGATTTGGTCGAATATAGATATAAAGAAAATTGCATATAGAATATAGAATACAAGCTGAATAACTCTACAATCTATATTTTATTGTAAAAGTTAAAAATAAGCTTAATGGTGCAGTGCATGTAAATTTAGGGGTTTCTATTTAAATAACGGAAGTGTGATATTCACAACTATGTTTATTTGTGTACAATCAGCCGGAAAAATTTTTTAATTTTGTACAGTAGCCTAGAATGGACAAACCGATCACTGGCTCTGGAGGAGCTTTTCCTTTTTATAGGCTGATGTGGCAGACAGACAATTTATAAATATATCGCCTCTAAAAAACACTTGGTTTTGTGGAATGGAGGATCACACTTACTATCTAACACAAGAAAAACAATCTGGTGTACACGTGTAAAAACTCACTGTCAAAAGAAATATGAAGACCAGACTTGTGAAACCACTGTGAGGTAAGCGCGTTAGGTCCACCCGAGGGTATCAGCCCGGCAGATGATGGACAGCCTCAGTTTGCAGGAGTGATTTTTCCCCCCACCAGGTTAACCCTCAACAGTTGTTTTGTATTGTGCAGAAAAAAGACTTTTAACCGTCCTCTCCGTGAGGGAAGGTGCCGCAACAACTATGATACCACAATGAAGTAGTTATAATATTGGCTATCTTACATCTAAGCTTCGACCCATAGTGTTACAAAAAAATACATCTACATATGGCTCCCTAACATATTTATCTAAAGGAACCTCAGGAGCAGATGAGTCCTTTCCACTCATTCTCAAATCATACATTTTACCAACAAAAATGTCCCATTGGAAGTGCTTTTGACTGGTGAATATTATAAACTATAATGATTTATGCCAGACTGACAGCACTAGCAATAAATACAAATCCATTTATATTGTCTATTTTATCAAATGTTTTTTTGGACAACCTTATCAGGGAATGAAACCCAAAAGCAACATTTAATGTGTCACAAAAAGGAGCGACAGCTGACCCAATGTAATGTATGATTAAATGTATAATGAATGATATGTGTAAATATTTATTGAATAATTATTCTCATTTGAAAACAGAAATGACAGAAATACATTTTTTTTCGTCTCTGGGGGTGACATTAGTGCCTGTGGTCACATGAATGTGTCAGGCAGATAGCAGCCATTGTGTGCTGTAGGTGACTGCCAAGGATCCCACCGGAACTGGATTTGAGTGACATGCAGTGGTGGGCTGTGCTCATCTTGTGAAGAGACAGCAGGAGGGAAGCTCTTGATCCGATCCTGAGAGGATCTGTCAAGGGGCTGATATCAGCGTGAGCCACAGGAGGAGAGGAAGAAATCTACAGATGTGTCTGTGGGTGTTCATGTGTGCAGGAGGAGGTGGAGGTGGAGGAATCAGATATTACATGCAAAGTAATCTAACGCTGGGACGTCTTAAATAACAAAAGCTGTCATTGAATTGCTGGTAGATCATTAATCCATGGCTTTAAAAAAAAAAATGGAATCATCCATCATAAAGTCAATAAAGCAAGTTCTAAAGTGGAAACCCTGACCTACAAACAAATCAACGCCATGCTTGTCAACCCCTTACTCTGTTCAACATGTTTTGCTCTAGACCCATGTAATCTGCTGTATTGCCTTCCCTGTGATATTAAAAAGTAGGTTTCTGGGCAAAAAAACCCACCCAGAGATCCACCGTCTGCTGGCTCATACCAGTTATAACCAGTTTGTTGTAGATGCATCTCATTCTCTGCTCTCATTTCCATCATGTTTCACCAAAATCTAAGTATTTTGTCCAAATTTCCCCATGAAGATAAAATAAGGAGAGTGAGGGGTTGATGCGCCCTCGACCCAACTGCTATTTGATCCGCAAATAATTTTGCAGTTGGATTGAAATCACGCACGCAGCCCCATGACAACAGCTGTGATGAAAATCATCTTCGTTACAAGGGTTTTGCAGAAATCTTGTCCATATAAGGACAATTCAAAATAAGGACACAACTTACAATGGTTAAACTTCTTCATTGAATATTTGTGAACTAATAGTTTGCTTCAGTCTGTGTAATTGTAAGCCATACCTGTGAAGAGAAAACAAAAACTTGAGATTAAATGAATATCTTAAATATCATAGGAGTAAGTTTGAATTGAAATGATGACAGTCTATAATGCATGTAGATTTTGTTCATCCCTCTGCTTGTGTCGGCCTATATGTGTGTCTCCTCTGCAGGATGTGATGAGAAAAGTCCCCTTTCCTGTGATTACCCTTTTAAAGGTTCCGGGTCGTACCAAATATTGATTAGTGTAGGGTTATGTAGTTATATAGTTCTATTGTCCTTCTGTGTTTGAAGATATTACAATGTAAAATCCAAGTTAAGGATACTGTATGTTTAATAATTGCACTACATTTTTAATATGTTTTTTTTTTAGTGTATAATGTTGACTTTGTTTTTTTTTTTTAATATCATTTTTTAATATTCTGTTAAATCTTCCCTGTTCGTTGGTTTGGTCCACCCTCATATCCAGCTGAGGGTATAAAACACAGCCAGTTTTAATGTGTGCTGGATGCTGTTATGACCACATGCTACCAGTGGTCCACAGTATTTTTAATCGTATGTATTGATGTTGGTGAGAAACAGGTGGTTGGTCTGGACCAAAACCTCTGTTTCAAGCCTCCTCAAAGTCCTTCTGCTACACGGTCATTCTAACAACAGCCTTCAATGCTTTATTCACAGCTATTGGTCAAATCCAGATTTTAGAGAAGCGTCTCTCCAGCAGTGTTGATCTATGAAAACCAGCATACAATCAAAATGCAGTGTATCAGAACGGGACCCCTGGTCACCATACTTATACAGTAACGTGTTTATTGGCTCGATTCTGCTGGTACTTAGCTTTTACTGCTTCATATCACGCATCGTTTTACTCTGTGGCGGAATTAGCTATGGGCGACATTGGTGATCGCCCAGATTGGCATCTTACCGAGGGTTGGCATGGAGCACACATTAATTTAAAAAAAACAATCTGAACGGTGACATCACTGATCGGTTTCCTACTTCTCCAGACGCTTCTCCAGTTTGTGATTAGACAAGTTTATTCATGCTGAGAGGAATCCCTTTGTCAGAGGGGATAAATGGGGAGGGGCAGCCTAGTGCAGCAGGTAATTGATGGATCAGAATGTGTGAAGACGGCTAAACCCGAAAAGACCTGACATTCGTTCACATAGTTGCTGCGAAGCCCCGGCCCATCTCCATATTTGTTGGATCCTAATAGTTCATTATTCCCCATCCTATCATGCCTGCATGACGAGATGTGTGCATATCCAACCAAAGCCCGACTGGTCCCATTGTGACGCACCAGGATAGGACAAATATTTAGAAAACATGTTCGGGTGTTGTACAGTGATGTAATGCTGTGTTGTTTGCTATGCTGTGACTCATAGGGAGACAATATTCTGTTTTTTGTCCAACAGGAGCTAATACTGGATATAATTACACACCATCATGATAATATATATGTAGGCTGCAGCAAAAAATATTAAAACTCTAACACAAATTAGGTGATCGGTGACTCCATGAAAGTTTTCTGTATTGACCAGATCTTGATCTCAGTGCAGGGGCAGTCCTAGAAGGGGCCCCCGGGGGGGAGTACTTTGCTATAAGTAAAAAGTGACCACAAGACACCGTTCATATGTGTGCACAGCCTGCAGAATTGTTAACATTTATTGATAAAGTATTTGTTAATTAATTAAAATAGAGTAATAAGCTAAATTGCATATAAATGCCTGTTAATGGCCGGCCTATTTATGTTTTTCAGAAACAAAGTCTGATAATTAAATAATTTACAATTACAAACAAATGGGATCCTTATCCGAGCAAATTTTTAAGTTAAAACTATTACATGATCAGAAATGTGAGCAAAGCAGTAAACATAAGTAAATAAATGTGTAATCAGGCATTGTATTATAAAAACCCTGGGTTTTATCTTCTTATAAATTAAGTAGGTAGTTTGAAACCGCCCCTGGTTTTACTGATTTGTCTGAAATGATTAATTTAATATAGTCTTATGCAAGCGTGTAGCGGATTAGTACTGAAGTAACATAATTTCACGTGACTTTCTCGTACATGGTTGAAATTATAAAAAATCCCAATGGGCTCTCTTGATTTGACCAGGATCAACGGGATTACTTCATTTCTATTACTTGATATGAGGGACTCTTACTCAATTGTATACCATGTCCGCATTTCTTTTTCATTCAGAGCTGAAACTGTTCATTCCCCGTCTTCAGTATCTGGATGCATCATGGAAGCTAATTGCGTCCTCAGCATCTGAGAGAGAAGCAGACAGTCCTGACGGAGAGAACCCAATGACCCTTTCAGGAACTGCAGAAGAATTTCAGTTATGTATTTTACCACGGAACAAGACCAGTGAGCTACATGGCTTTAAAGTGTCCATGACAAAGGAACCCTACTTTGCACTCTGAAACAGTGTGAAGGCAGACCAACAGTGTGAATTATTGAGCACAGTAATGTATAAAGCTGCCTTCAGATGACAAGAACTCCATTCCTCTCTCACTGCAAGTCAGGACGCAGAGATCACAGAGAGGCAAAGTGCAGCTTAGTAATTCATCATCTTTTCACCCAAGCTTACCTTATTCTTCTGCAAAGCAGATCAGAAGTTCTGTAAAAAACAATTTGCTAGACAAATGTTTTCTGGTCACTGACATCATCTCTGGGGGTGGATCGATGTGGGGTACAAAGAGAGTGGACATTAAAGAATAAAAAAACACCACAAATCGATGGACTCGATGGATAATAAAAACTGATTTTCTGCAGACAAACTACACTTTTTACAGTTTTTCACAGTTACAGCTGTGGATTTTTACCTCAGTATCTACCTGTGCTCATATCCATGTAGTCAGAAACCTAATAATATTTTGAGACCTGAATTGGTTCATGTTTATGAGCATTCCTCCCACATAAGATCAGGATCAAGATAAACTTTATTGTCCAACTGGGTGGGAAATTTGTCTTGGGCTTTTTCACCCAGGCTGCAGCCATTAAACACAAAAGGTTGCACAGACCCCACTAAAAGTTAAAATTCCCTGCAATGTCAAACATCATGACCAGACATCTCCTCAAAAACTCCAATCTTTGTCTGCTACTGTTTAAAACTTCTATTGGCATGGGGATAAAACCATTTTTAAAATCTATTACATTTTCTACGAAGGACCCTGAACCTCCTAACCGAAGGCAGCCAAAACTCTTGCCGATAACCCTATTCCCAATATTATCAGATATCTACGAGCGATCATTCCCAAAATCAATTCAGTTCTTCCTCGCACTAAGGTGTAGGTATGCATACAATTTGAAAATGATCCAAGAGGTAGTTTTTTAATTGTGTACAGAAGATAGTGTTTTTCTGTAAAAAACCTCCCCCTAATGAGTAAAATATGAACTTTTAAAGCAAAATACAATTTCTAGAAGACAGATCTCAAGATCTCAAGCTGACTCATATGAACCGAATTTGGACAAAATCAAACTAATCAAAATAATAGCAGAGTACCTTTGGAGATAAAAGCTCCCCCTAGTGGTGGAAATATACAACCAACCTTTCCCAAAACGACTCCAACTCTTCCTTGCTCTAAGGTCTGTGTGGTTACAAGATTTGTGGATGATCCATGAAATGATTTTTACAGTTATTGCGTTAACACAAAGAAGTACAGTTTAATATGTTTATGTCTGGAGAGAAAATATATTTCTGTAAAGATTCGGTTCCTTTGGTGGAATGTTGTGAAACTGTGATACTTTCTGAGATGGATATCATGACATTTTCATTCTTTGCAACCGCGACCACAACTTCAGTTTTACACGTAATCCAATAAAACGCACATAAACATGGGCATGGTTTAGAGTAATGCATTATAACTTCTATTCAGATTGTAAACAGGAGGAAATGAACTCAAAGTTTTACATTCAGCTTTTTATCTCAGGGCTTCTATAACAGTCCTGTCCAGTCACAGCTGGTGGACTTATATTTACCTCATCTAAGCCTGTAATGTGTCCTTTTGTGGATGCTACTGCAAAATTATTTGCGGAACAAATAGCAGAGTCATAATTTAGTGTGGTCGTTCTGTTCTACCATGCGTCACATTTTATCTGCAGTAACGGAGAGATGGTTGTGATATTATAAACACAAATGTCGTCTCCAGCAGACTCAGCTGGGATTCTTTTTTTTTCTTTTTTTCTTTTTTTCCAGTTCTGAGCCTCAGGGAGAATCATGACAGTAACGTCTCCTTCCAAGAACTCGCTTCCTGCTGTCAACACAACATATCAAGACTTAAAGCTTATTCTGGAAAATATAGGGATTATCTATTTGAATAAATTGAATATAATGTTCCTGACTATACTTTCTAGAGTATGATCAGCTGATGTTTTTTTTAGTCTATCGTTTCTCTAGAAGTGGCGGTTCCTTTTCCAAAGATGATGAAGACGTGATTCACCTCTAAAAACCAACTCAAAAGAAAATGATGAATACACTGTTGCTGGATAAGTGCGTTTGGACGAAGGCAGAATCGTAGTATTTTTCACAAGAAAAAGAAACCGAGCATGAAACCTCACCGTCAAAGGACATATCTCTAAAACAAAATCAACAACATTGCATAGTTCTAGTTTAAGTACTTGTAACTATTTGTACATGATGGCCAAGCTGTCATCTCTCTGGGACAAAATCTCCAACCCCATGCAGGAAACCATCTCTGCACTGGAGAGCTCCTTCAGCGACAGACTCATTCACCCCAAGTGTGTGAAGGAGCGATACCTCGATCTTTCTTTCCTACAGCAGTCAGACTATTCAACCCGCACTACTAGTAACACACATGCACGCACACAAACACACACACACACACACACACTCACACACGCACACTCACACACACATACACATACACATACACACACACACACACAAGCACACTCACGCGCACACACACGCCTTACTTGCACTTTGCACTATGGGACAGTATACTATTCAACATGTCAACATTTCAACTGCAAATTTAATTTAATTTAATTTAATTGTATATAATGTTATTCTGTAATATGCTCTTTGCTGCTGTAACACTGCAATTTCCCCGTTGTGGGACTAATAAAGTTTTATCTTATCTTATCTTATCTAACCATTTGATATCATTTAAATAATCATATTTTGAAAATGAATGTTTTCAGATTTAATCGAATTAACATATATCAGGTAATTGTGGAAAACATTTCAATTTAACCAGTTAAAAAATATGAAAAAAGGTTCAAGCTTAAAACTTATGAGATTTGTTTACACATAGTTTTCAGGAAATTACATAATTTGGAAGGAGAAATATATTTGAAATACATAAGGTTTATTAGAACTATCACACACGTGTCAGTTTTACTTGTTTCATTCATGGTTTAGTTAAAAATATGTAAGATTATGTCATCCAAAAGCATGAAAATTGTAAATGTATTTAGTATACCTAAACTTAAATATTAGACTTAAATATATCTGTCCAGTCAGAAAAACGTGACTCCTAATTTCTGAAGCTGCAAAATACTCAACAACATTTTTAAAGACATGAGGGTCACCGTATACTCTTGAATAAGGAGGTATCAACTGATGTGTAATCTAATGTTCAATCTGCATCTAAACCGCGAAACTCCAGCACTAAATTTTACACACTGCCCCTTTAATCTCCTTTAGTTTCTCAGTGTACTGTACTTTCTCCATCCTCTTTGCACATTCACATTTAAATATGTGCATGGACACAGAGGTGGAATAAAGCAGTAAAGCTGCAGTAAAGCAGCTGCACCGTGTTGAAATGTTTATTTCCGGAGAAACTTCTGAAATGTCTGCGAAGTAACAACCGGCGCAGGCTGGAGAGGTTTTCGACGGTGACACACAATGGAAACATTTTTCTTGTCCTCCCTTCAACATCAGTGAATAAACCAACTCGCTCAGTACAGACCGTTTTAATTAACAGGGGTCAGTATAAAATGTTTCTCTTGTTGTTGGGAACAGGAAGCAAGAGTGGAAAATTACTGCTGAGTGCCAACAAATATAATAAACAAAGCTCCTGTGTGCCAGCATGTTCTAAGGCCTCCTCCGTTTATGTGAGGAACCATGACTGAATGCATGACGCAGGTTTTCCAGTCTGAGGGTCAAATTGTCGCTGACCTGAGCTGGTGACATAGTTGTGCTGTATTATTGTTTTAATGTAAATGTATCCTTTTTAAACTCAGAGAGCAGGGCTTTACGACCCTACTTGTCTTCAGAACAACATCATGGAAATGTGTTCCAAAATACTCTGCTCTGAAAAATTTAAGGGGAGACTTGAATCAGATCTTAGTTTATAAAATATTCAAGTTAAAGTCTTTATTGATTGACATTGATTGACAGGATGATGTCCTGGTGGACCTCCTCCAACACCTGGAATGGGGCATCAGTGTGTTCCTGGACGGCCTGGGATGCAGCGGTACATAACGTCTCAGGGGTTCTCAGTTGGATTCAGGTCTGGGGAACGCGAGGACCAACAGGATATCAAGACTTTCATCCTCCAAGAACGGCCTGCACACTCTGACCACATGAGGCCGGACTCTGTCTTGCACCAGGGGGAACCCAGTGAAAATTCAGACAAGGGTCTGAGGAGTTCATGCTGGAACCTAACAGCAGTCAGGGTAATGATGGCTAACACCTGGTGGTCTGTGAGACCCTCCAAGGATATGCCTTCCCAGGCCATCACTGATACAAACTAAACCGGTCCTGTTGGTTGCTGCTGCCTCCTAGGATCTTCTCCACGTTCCTGAGACTGTTATTGGAGCAGCACCCATGGATGTGTCATCCTGGAGGAGCTACTTGTTCAACCTGAATGGGTTTCAGATTGTTAATCAGGCTACCAGTAGACACAAGGGCACTAGCAAAATGCAAAAAGTAGAGAAATCAGCCAGGGAGATTGAGGAGAGAGAAATGACCCTGGGCTCCACCTGCAGAGCCTTTCCCTTTTGGGGGGGTTTCATCTCCTGTTCATCTGTTATCTCTATAATTCTTCATTTACACCAAAGCCGCTGAAAGTGTCTCACAATCCCCAGTAGTTCCTAGCTGGACAGAATGATATCCCAGAAGTTTAACTGACTCGGTGTTATCCTGCGATGATCAAATGTTCCATTATTTTATTTCATTTCATTATTTAAACAGTGGAGTTTAACACTTGTGCTGAAATAATATTCCTCTTCTCTTCCCCCAGAAGGCAGAAAACTTTTTTTTTCCAAAGCTCAACCTCAGATTTGAAGCTACAGCGTGACTTAAGCTTTTGATAACCAAAATTTAAAGAATGTTGTATGTGGGTTACGTCAGAGAGAATATGAAGACTCTTCTTGCTATGGAGTTTTACCTGTAGTGCAAAATTGAGTCCTCTGTATATCTTTTTGATCTTCACAGCACAGTGGTGTGGTAGTTAGGTTCTGGGTTCAAATCCACCTGGAGGGCTGGGGCCTATCTGTGTTTAATTTGTATGAATGTCTGTGGCTTCCTCACACAGTCCAGAAACATGTTTGATAGGTGAATTGGTGAATGTAAGTTGCCAGTAGGAGTGAATGTGAGCATGAATGAGGAGTCTCTATGTTTCAGTCCTGTGTTGAAATGGTGACTTGTCCAAGGTGTACCTGGAAAAGTCAAGGATGGATGGATTGACAAAATGCATTATATTCCTCCTGCTCCCTCAAAGATCCGCTCTGACGACATAGCTGGCTTTGGTCGGCAAAGCTGAATATGATGTAAAACACTTGCCTGGATTTATTTCACCTCAATGAGCGCATTGACTAAAGTTTTACCTTTCAATGTAAAACTAATGGAATGCCTGTAAATCACAAGACACTGAGAGGCACCTAAAAATGTAGGCCAACCTCACTCCCTCCCAACATCTGACCAAACCAGCGTACAAAATCCTCAACAGGAAGTCAAGCAATCTTAACCTTGTCAGATTAATCCACTCAGACTAATGCATCCCCACCACAATAATGAAAGAGTATTATAAGTCTAAAGCTGTGTACAATTGAAGACATTTTCTGAATATTACACTTCTAGAAAACTTGAAGGAATTAAATGGTTCTCAAGTGGGCCAGAGTCTAGACCCCCACTTTACAGGGTTGCAGTTCCTGGGAAGAATTGTTGGCTTTATCTTGCCTTTGGGCTGAAGACCCTGTGGAGATTGTTGTTTATACACACAGATAAAGCAGTTTGGTTTGACCACTGGCCTGCATCCTGCCTGTCGCTGGATAAACTCAAGTAACACAATAGAACCCCATGGGTCATCCTCGGGGATCCCACACCGTCTGTCCGGTCCGTCCTTACTGCAGATTTCTCATGAAGCTGGGAGCTTTTGAAGTTAATTTAAGCTGTTTCATTTCATGTGGTCACAATGACGTGATGTTTTTTTATTAAAACATTTACTAACAGATGTGAAAAGACAGGCCTGATATCACTAATGATTATAATTCTTGAATAAATCCCAATTTATTCTAAAAGTTCATATTTTACACACTAGGTGGAGCTTTTCTACAAAATACATTCCAAACACACCTCAAAAAATATTTCAGGGATCGTTTTCAAACTTTCAGTTCAGTTGTGTATTTCTTTCACCAGGGAGAGCTTCAGCTCCAAAAGTTTTCCGGACATAATTTCTCAACTATTGGTCCGATTTATCCAAATTTGATGCATATGAATTAACTCGAGGAGATCTATCTTGTATATATCATATTTAACCAATATCTTAATATAATAGCACATCATTTACTGAATTAAGGGAGCTTTTTTTTTCTATTACTAAAATACAGTTGAAATAACGTCACATTTTATTTGATCTGAATAAAGTTAAGAGCAGAACAGGATAAGTAAAAGGTGATTTATCCCCGCCAGAACAACAAAGCGTTCCAGCAGCTCGAGGGTTTATAAAGTGACGGTAGCAGTAGTTAAAAAAAACTAGGATGGAAAAGAAAATATGCCAGATGCCTATGCATACAAGATACATCTTAAAGACATATATAAAGATGAACATACATTTATAAAGATGAACATACATTTAAGTAGACAAACAATTTTCCATTATATTTAGACATAAAAGTTTGTTATCCCATAACTCAATATTATATCACTATTAATATCACATGTGACTCAGTAGGGTTGGCAAAAAAACCCAACTTAGTTTATTAACTTATATTTCATTGTCCTTGGTGGGTACATTTCTCTCCTCAGCTCTGTATACTGAGTCAGGCTACCAATTATACTGCAGCACACAATGACAGATATAAAACAAAACAATAATGACATAGAATGACAGACAGCAGTCTACACTCAGGCCTATTCAGTGAGGCCTGCTATTGAAGGCGGCAAAGACTGTTGGAATTACGCTCTTCCCAAAGCGAGCCCTTCCGCACCTCAGTGCTCTCTACTAGCACCCAAAGGGCATAAGGGTGAGGTGGAGAATGTGGGGTTAGGTGTGGGGAGACAAATTGTACAAACGACAACAAAAGAATGGACTGAATGATGCAGCCTAGAGGCCTCTGAGCTTATTGATGGCCGAGTCTTTGCCATCTCCTTTTTGTGTCCTGTTTGAAACTGTGTCACCCAAACGTTTTAGAGGGTTTGAACTATTTCAACTGTTTGTTTATTTTTGATTAAGGGGTGCTGAGGGAAAATGATCATTTCCTTTGCTTTGTTGATGCTGAGTTGAAGAGTAAATGTACTTAGCAGCAGTCGGCGATGCCAGGGGTTGGCACGGCCAGGTCTCCTCCAGCACCTGCCACCCATTCTGTTTTGCACCCGACCCAAACTCTTATCCCCACAGGTAGAGAGATACAAACATTTTCTGGCCGAACGTGGCCGACCCCCCCGGGAAAAGGCCTAGCCGCCAAACGCCGGCCAACGAGCTCCCCTCCCGAGCAACTGAAATGAGCTTCCTTCACAGTTTGGCCGGGCTAAGCCTTAGAGATTAGGTGAATACGTTTGCAGAGACTTCAGAGTGGAGCCACTGCTCTTCCGTGTTGAAAGGAGCCAGATAAGGGGGTTTGGACGTCTGATCAGGATACCTCCAAGACGCCATTCTATAGAGGTTTGACAGGCACGTCAAACTGGGAAGACATCCTGAGCCCGGATAAACGTAGAACTCATCTGGCCTGTTGAGGGGGAGAGGGACATCTACAAAACCATTCTTGGCCTGCTGCTATCTAACACATGCTCAATACTGGCATCATGTCAGAAAACTGTCCGGTATCAGCTGGTGTTTCAAATCTTCAGCCCACAAACTTACTGCCAGGCTTTCTGTCATCTGAACCAGTGTGGAACACATAACCTCCACTCAGGCGCCGGGATTTTGGTCACCTGCCCACTCAGGAAGACATAACCTGCAAATGATTACAGCAATCAACCTGCACAGATGAGGGGAGGATGAAGAGCTGTAGTCACAAGAACAAAACTTAATACAAATGAGCAAAGCCATCATGACTGAATCTTGAATCAAGGGTGGGGGATGTGATAAAGAACCTGTGTGACCTGTGTTTGAAGCATACGAGTCAGCTTAAAAACCCTTAGAAAACAGGTACTGTGCTGCAAACAATGTTCAGGATTTGCTGACAGCCAGTGGGCTGCTGGCTTGCTTTGTTGTTACGATTACTCAAGAGACTTACAAGATCTGTTTCACAACCAGCGAGATCTCACACAGATGCACACATCCACATGTCAAAGGCTGTATAATACAGTGGATGCTTTAGCCCCGACGAAACAAGAGGGATGACTAAGAGATTAAACCTCCGATAATTACCTTCATATAGAAGAAACATGAGACAAAGTAGTAAAGGGATTTGTATACAGTTAAATATTATTGATATACGTGAAAACTCTTGGGCTATACATAAGTATACGGTTAGAAGATGTCATATTTTACGACACAAAATGCATTCTTGTGGGGTTTATTTTTGTATGTCTACTATAAACAAGTATCAGCCATTACACAGCCATTACACCATATTTCTGTGCCTTCATGAGTCCCAAAGCTTTAAAGAAGCTTTCTTGAAAATGTGGCCAGACTTAGAGGAACTTATGTGCGGGAGGAAAACGGATTGAAGACACCCGGGAGACATGACAACAAACACGAGGCTGATGAAATACTCCGAGAAGAGATATACACAAGATTTCCATGACACTCAGTCAAGGGGAATAAACAAACACAATACATTTGTACTGAGGGATTGGAGGAGATGTAATTCTGCACAGAATGCTGCTCAGTCAGAAACGCAGCAAAGCCTGAAATCCTGGACAGTTTCAAGGAGGACCAAGCACCACTTAACCTGATTCTGTTTCCAGTTCAGCTCTGTCCGCATTTGAGTGTGTATGTGTGTGTGTGTGTGTGTATTGTATACAACACCGGGTGCTGTGTTTATGTTCACTTCGTCTAACTATCCATTTTTTATATCCACTTATCCTTCTCAGGGTCACGGGAAGCTGGATTCAATCCCAGCATCCAATGGGCGAGAGGGATTTACAGCCTAGTTGGGTCAACAGTCCATCACAGGGGTCTTTCTCTCTCTCTCCCTCTCTCTCTCTCTCTCTGTTTTTGTGTCTTTGTGCACACACTACAGGAAATGAGGAAAATAACTTTTTCTTCTCTTTATTTCCCCAATTATGTGGCAAAAAATGGAAAATATCAACACAACAGAAAAATGTACAAACGACTGTTTTAAAGCTAAGATTCCAGAATGACAGACTAACAGCAAACTACAAAAAAAACTGTGTTTTTCGCACAACCTGTCAAAAAAAATTAAACCAATTAAATTATCACAGCTAAGTGTGGCTCAAGGGTCAAACCCCCCAAAAAGTAGACTGATCCTTAAGTCAGCAGTTAACATGGTTGAAAAGAGAGAGAGAGAGTAGATTAGATAACCTAATGCTGGGGGTTTCTGTTGGGGGTGAAAAAGGCCAGAATTTGGTCAAATGAGAGCAGAATTTGATCTGACTGTGGATATATTTGTCTCCAGAAGTCCCAACTCACTCCAGCTGGACCAGGATTCAATAAACTAGTTTAGCTATCGCAGCAAACTTGCCTCTATGCTTGACACAGTTCTCCCTAAAAACATTGCAATGCCAGAAAGACAATGGCGTAATGAACAACATCGGTGACTCAAAGGGTTCCATCCACCCGGAGACCCTTTACACATTCTCCTCATGTCTACATGGGTTCCCCCAGGAGCTCTATCTTCCACATAATCCACAGTCCAAAAACGTTATAATGACTCCAGTCTGCCATCAGATGTGAATGGTAGTGTTCACTGCTTTGGTCCTGTGGTGAACCCTTGGACCCTTCTCAGGATAAACAGTTACAGAAGATAGATGGATGAGAATTAAGCGTAACCGACTCTGTATGGACATTGTATGCAGTTCCACCACATGAAATGTTTCCTCTGCTCTCTGTGTGAACAAACCATTAGTCTGCTTTAACAAACACCACCCTAGAGTTGGGTTCATCAGAGCACTGAACCCTCCTTATGTCTTTCTTCACACAACAGTGAAAAAACACTGTTAGAGAATGAAAATGGCATAAATCAGATGTGTCTTGTTTTTCCAGATATGTGAGATGAGACTCTGCATCCATTCATTCCATCAATCCATTTTCTTCTTTGGGCCACAGTGGCAGCAGGCCTAAAATGGCTTTCCAGAAACCTTTCTCCCCAGCAACACTCCCCAGCTCAAAGTTTGGGATCCTAATGAGTCCCTGGACCAGATGAGCTATACAGTACTTCTATTGAGTTCTAGGTCTGTCCCGGGGTCTCCACCCCCTTCTAAGGGAGGCATCCTTGAGGAATCCTGATCCGATGCCGATACAACCTCAACTGGCTCCTTTTGATGTGAAGGAGTAATGCAAATAAGATCATATGACACTAATCATCTTCTTATAACCACAGAATGTTTTTTCATTTCCATTTCTTTGACACGGCTCATCAGCTGAATTTGTCCTTTTTAAAAGGCTTGAGTCAGCTGGAATCACTAAAACAATAGGAATCTGGTTTCTGAAAGTACCTGTTGGTTCAGTAATGACAAAGAGTTTAGCCTGAAAAAGCAGCTGGGATGATTGTACAACTGAAGAGGTGGGCTTGGTTGCTCTAAAATGTAACCTCTGTGTAGCTGAATACTGTGGGTCCAGCCTTTGTCTGGTACACTAGTTATTGAAAATGTGACAAACTAGGCTAAAGGTCCAGGTTCAGGGTAGTGGGAGTCTCTCTTGCCATATTTAGCAAAGACAGCAGTGGTTGTTTTGTTTGACAGGATCTGGCTCCAGTCAAGTGTTCTTGACATGTCAAGTGAGCAGCAGCGATGGGAGGAGTCTTGATAACCCCAGAAACACATTCATGCCGTCAGTCCTGCAGCATTTAGATTAGATGGCGGGATTACAGCTACATCTAAAATGTGGTAGATGTTTGAAATCATCATACTGAGTGCGATTAATCATTCTGATAGAGTAGGGATTTGTGAGAATACTCATCATGGATCACAACAACTACGTATGGATTCATTGCTTTTATATATTATGGGGTTTCACTCAAAGACACCCACGTTTCTTGAAGCACCATTGTTTAACTCGTTTTTCATGAGGATTTCCTACCCCCTCGCCTACATCCCTGTGTTTTCTCTTTGCAGATTAGTTTAGGGTTGTCTGTTATTTAAACAAGTAGTCTCATTGAAATCCAGATCTGTTTTTCAAGAGAGATAAGAGAGACCAGTGTAAAAGAAATGGACATATACAGATTAAAAACAAAGACAGACCCGCTGACAATCGACAGACATTAATACAAGTTGAGGAAAACAGTTACAGGTGTGATTGCATGTACCTGATTTTGAAATCACACTTTAGAGAAGGGCTTTATGAACAGACAGAATGCAGTGCAGCCCCCTCTTTCTCTGCCGAAGAGAAACCTCCCATCTTTTCATGTCGGGTGCATTGGTGAGTGAGGAATGCATCAGCCGTGATGAAGTGGAATGCTCTGTGCTTCCATAGAGTCAAGAGGCTTCAATGCGGAGGCAGAAGCATTCATATTTACGGTTTCACCATAATCATTTACAGGAAAAATTGAAGTTTGTACTATGGTTCTTCTGCTAGCAGCAATAAAACATGATTTGTTTTATTTGCTCTATAGGTGATCCACATGTATATCAAAGATGAGTCTGGAATCCAGGCAGAGACACAGCTATTTATTACATTTAACCATTTCAATTACGGTACACTGATTGGTTCCAATATGAGCAGTGGATGCAATACGTGTCGGTGTTCTGGTGAAAACCATACCTTTAGTTTTACCAGAATTTAAAAACAAGCTTGGGGTCCAGCAGAGACATTTGAAATGAGTCAAAATCAAACTGTAGGTTTGTAATGATCCGAATAAGGACGGAGCAAGTAGCATATAAAAGTGTCATTTGCAAAAACAAAAAAACAACAAAGATCCATGAACATCTTTGAGGTAAGACTGGGAACCATTTTTATTTTTTTAATTTTTTTAAAGTTCCCCTATTGAGTAAAATGTTAACTTTTAAACTACAATATGGTAAATCCAAGACAGATCTCCTTTAGTCGATTCATATGCGCCAAATTTTGACAAAACAAATCAATGCTTGAGATTTTTTTAATATATTTATTTGCCCATAAAGCTGCCCCTGGTTTCACAAATATACAACCAATCTCTCCCCAATCAACTCAGTTCTTCTGAATATTTTCAACTATTAGAGTAAATTATGATGTACGCAAGACGGATCTCCTTGAGTTTAATCATAAGCACCAAGTTTGGCATAAATCGGACCCATGGTTGATAAATTATGGCCTTATAATTTTGCAGATAAAGCTCCCCCTACTGTCAGAAATATACAACCGATCTTTCCCTAAAACACTCCAGTTCTTCCTCACACTATATAACATATTGAATATAACAATTACTTTAACAATTTGAAATTATAGCCCTAACACGAAGGATCTGCGATGGCGGACGGGGCAGCCATGACGATGATTCCATAATAATGCCGGCTTTTAAGGGATATGATAATAATCAAGCAAAAGTCAAACATAAGGTCAACTAATCAGTCACCACAAAATCTTTCCATGAGTTTTATGGTAACCCACTTGGTCAAGAGTTTAATAAGTTTAATAAGTTACAATAATAAGTTTCTGGTTTATTCGGTTGCTGCAGTGTTGATGAGTTTTCTCGTTGCTTCCCATCAAGATTTTTTTTTTCTTGGATTTGCAGCTCATTCCTCAACAAGACTGGCAAACTTCACAGGGTTACTGTTTGTTTGACAGTTTTGGAACACACACACACACACACACACACACACACACACACACACACACACACACACACACACACACACACACACACACACACACACTACACGAGCCGATTGCTGAAGTTTTGTTCACTCATGGCATTGCTGACAGCCAATCACAGCAACTACCACATCCCAATGGGTGTGTATGTGTGTATGCATGTGTGTGACAGACAGTGGTGTGTGTGTGCTTGCATTGTGTGAGAGACAGTGGTGTGTGTGTGTGTGTGTGTTTGTATAAGAGAGATAGGGAGAGGGGAGTTTGTTTTAATTGGACCAGACTGCTGAACTTATTATATTTTAGCCTACAGAAAGTTAGCCGTCTTTTTTCATGTACTTACATAAAAGAATATCACATAAAAAATGTTGGCAGATATTTCTTATAAAATCACTCACTTTGCTTTATTATACTTTATCTCGGGATACGCTTGAATCAGTCCCGTGGGCTCAGCCCCTATGATTGTTTCAGAACATCACATTATGTTGTCCCGACCTGCAGAACTCTCAGTTCGTAAAAAGAAATACAATATTTTTCTCACATTATTCAGGATGTTATTCTTTCATTGCAATTACACATTTATTCTCAGGGCACAGCCTCCGGGTCCTGATGTTGGGACGTGAGCCAGATGTATTGTTGAAGGGAACCAGTGTCCTACTGGGCTTGATTCTTTGTCAAGATTTTACTCCGACTCAGAGGGAAATGACCAGGCGGGAGAGAAAACCACTGAAAGGAGGTGATAAGGCACTTCATATTAAATTAAGAAGAACAAAAGAAATAAAAACATCCTCTCACTTGAGCAAAGTCGGACAAAAATAATCACTTTATTCCCTATCTGCATGTGAGAAATGGGTCGTCTTACAGGCTTTGGTTTAAAAGTTCACATTTTACCATCCACAGTGTTATTAGTGATAAAGGGTAAATTGTACATGCCCTACTTTCTTGTCTTCTAATGCTGAAAGGAAGTTCTGACCTTTAAAGGTGTGAGCCCTAAAGCAACAGCACAAATGCAAAAAGGCACACGTAAATGCAGAGGCACAACACAAATAGAAAAGGCACACCACGAATAAAAAAGCCACAACACAAATATGAAAAGCCACAACATAACTATAAAAAAGTCACAACAAAAATATTAAAAAGTCACAACACAAATATGAAAAGCCAGAACGTAAATGACGTCAACGGCCGTGACGTCCATCTGATGTCAGCCTACTATGAAGCTAACTACCTAGTTACGTTAGCAAGATGGCTAGTTCATTTAGCTTATGGTAACTCGTTATCTGCATATGGCTGTTTAAATCACGTAGCTTGTTGATTTCTTTCTGTGAAGCTGACGTGAAAAATAACTTTGGGTTCAGTGTCTCAGTAGAAGCTACAGCTTATAGACCGATGTTTCTAGCCTGATGTTTCTAGCCTGATGTTTCCAGCCTCATGTTTCTAGCCTCATGTTTCTAGCCAGTTATTTTGTAGCCTGATGTTTCTAGCCAGTTATTTTGTAGCCTGATGTTTCTAGCCTGATTTAACATTTATGTTACGTTCTTAGCGCTAGCCTAATGGAAATCATCTTTTGGAAATTACAGATTACAACGTATTGTTTCTTTTTATGGCGTCAACCTGCAGACTGAAGCAATTCTCTGCGCTTGTGGCAAGAACATCAGCTTCTTATCTGCTGCTTATATTCCCAGCACAACTGAAGGTCCTCAATCATATTTGATGGGATTGTTGTGAGCAGGAAGCACAAGAAAAAGTCCACTGGCTCCATTCCAGAATGTCCACAGCTTAAAGGGAGAGGAGATGACGATGTAAAATAAAATGAAACCACTGAAAGAAAACTTTGTTAAATTTTCTGATGCTGATGGTGGCTACTCATTTGTTGGCCGTCCACTATGTGATGCATTTGTAGTGTCAATTCACTTGTTTATAATAGACAACTTCTTTGTCTATCTATAGATCTCAGTAGGCATTATGAAGATTACGGCCAGAGTGCTGAAACAGACGAAAGCAACCAGAGCGGCCAGAAAGAAAAATCTAAAATTTCCACATAGACCATCTTATTGATTGCGAAGGTTTGGCTGTTTACTTTTAATTGTCTGTTTTTTTTTCCATACAAATGACAAGAAAAGTCACGGAGTTGCAGATATTATGTCTACTTTTAGAAAGTGACAGTGCAGTTACCGTGGAGGAGACATTCATGTTGGCCACAGATGTGCCATGAATGCCTCCTTGTGACCTGGAACCTCATCCTTGACTTCAACACCTTACAGGTTCCGACCTTCCTATGGAAAACAGATGTGACCACACTTTAAAATGGCATCTGTTGGAAAACTACCACACATTCAAGGTGAATATGAACTTTGGAATAAGGAATTCTCCTGGCTTTGGATGCACTTAGACAGCCATCCGTTGTTGGTTCAGTCTAGCGGACATCTTCTTGACTGCAAACTAAATTGCACCTCAAGGAAGGGATGAGTTCCCTGAGGTGCAATGGAAAGAACAACCAATTGGTTTTCTTTCCAAGGACAAACAATTAAAAAAAATATTATTTTCATCTGGTTTTATATATCAACAGAAATATAATAATATTTTTTTTTCCTCATTTTTAAGAGTTAAGTCTAAATTTTATACACCGACCCTTTTAAATCCTAAAATAACTTTGTTGTATGAATAAAATGTTTGAGTGGGTTTTTCTATGTATGCAAGCCAACACATCAGTAAAATGTCAAATAATTAATGAGGAATGATTTAGTAGAAAACGACACTTGACTACTAAGTCTTCAGGGTATAAACTTACAAACTGACTAAATCAAAGGTCAGCCGTGTGTTTCAGCGTGATTAATTCTCTGAAGTATTTTCTCAATGTAGAGGAAGCGTGAAACCATTTTCTCCTCAGAGCAAACACGCAGGTCATCATCCTCACCAGGAGTTGCTGGTATGAGGCTGTAGTAGTGACTCATGTCTTTGGCTGGGAAACCACAATCAACAAGAATAAAACGAATGACAATACATTCAAGTTAAGCATGATGTAAAGGAAAAAACAACTAGCGAACATATTATAAAAAAGTAGCTCCAGACCCAAAAGAAGAATACCCTTCACCCTCAGTGATGGGTCTTGAGACTGGACTTGAGCAGTCTGTAGATCTGTGCCAGTGTCCAGACTGATGGGGGCTGTTTAAATGGACAGCCTAATTCAGAATAGATTCGGAGAAGAGACCTAATCAGAAAGAAAATGCTGGATGTAAACACCCCTTTGCGAAAGAAAAGGCCCAGAATTAGATTTCATTCCTTTGCAGGGAGGTAGTCTAAGTCATTTCATGAAAGCCTTTCTGATAGCCAGTCGCTGCATGTAAAGGCTGTATCGGAAAGCTTTCTGTTCCAGTTGTATATGTGAATGCCCAGCGTCGTGACGTAATGCTCCGGGTGCGATTTTTCAGCGCGCGACGCATTTTAAACATACCGACGTCAAAACATTACCGGTCTGCATCGGAGAGTGATTTATTCATTGCAACTTTGAAAAAGTCTAACCTACTTGGACGGTTAGATGGACAAAAAATCACTTCCGCGCACGCCCTCTTTATCGTATTCTTCTTATGGGCTCATGTACGGGGTCGGCACCCAACTCATTGACGCATTATCGCCACCTTATGAACAGAAGTGTGAATCGTCTTCGCGTGTCAGAAAGCTGTTGCCGATAAGATGAGTCGATGCATTTAAACACCTGATCGGAAAAGATTACATGTCATGTAAACAGGCGACCAACGTTGCAATTCAGAAAGGTTTAATTTCGGAAAGGAGAAAGGTGTCCCTTGTAAACCCACCTATTGATGCAGCTGATAAGTCATGAAGTGCTATAAATGTAACCAGCAAAATCTTAAAATTAGTTCTAAAAGTAACTGCTAACCAGCAAAGAGTGGCCGAAACAGGGCTGATATGGTCTTATCTTCCAGTGTTTGTTAAAAACCCAAAGTGCTGCACTCTGAAAAAGCTGGAGAAGTGAGACTGCTCTTTGGCGTAAACCTGAACACTTTGAATTACAGGAGCCCAAACGAGATGAAATGAAGGCATGGATCACCTTCTCCAGATCAGAGCAAGAGAGGAAGAGCTTCATCTTGGTTGGACATGGTCCTTAATTAATAAGCAGGATTTAATAACATTAATTATTTGTATTTCAAAAGAAAGGTTGCTATAAAATATCACATCCAGGTTTCTGGCTGCAGATCTGATATTGGAGACTTATTGTGAGGACACTCACACACACACTGGGAGCCTGTGGCGCAGAGAACGATGGCACTGTTTGTTCAGCTTGCTGTGGCTGGTGATAGTCTCAGCACCAAACCAGCAAATATGGCCCTGGTCTATAACTCTCAGCTGGGTCTCCAGCCCACATGAAAGGAAAGAAAACAAGAATGCAGTCAAAAAGCCGTTGTATGCATGCAGATGTGAATTTGAAAATGTTCTCAACCCTGACCGATTGAATATGTCTTAAAGTCCGAACTGTTTATTCATGGAGATTTTAAAGTAATGTCTGTCAGAGGCAAATGAAAATGGACTGGGTTCACGAAATGTAGATGAAGATATAGTCCTCTTTATGTTTAGGCTGGGTCAACCTCCATACAGTTAGTTTATCTAATCAGCATTTGAATCTTTAGAATTGAGGCATTTAGCATTTGACCTGGTGTGTATTCAGGAGCGGGGGTGTGGTGAAGACTAGCCTGCTTTTGAGTCCTGGTGGAAGAGCGAAGTAGGACAGGAGTTATATCCATCCATCTATTCCATCTATCCACTCATGGCATAAAGTTATCGGCACCTGCTTCTCAATAGGGGTCAGAGGCATTTCTTCCACTGACCCCCAGCCTGTTTTATTAGATGATGTTCTATTAAAGCCATTTTTTCTTTCCTTATTCTTCTTATATCTTACATCTTCTCTGAATGTCATCCGATGTTCTTCTTGTTTTCCCCACAGCATTGACCTTCTCACAGATTGAGATTTCTTTCCTGTAGCTTAGCAATATCTTTATTCGCCAATTCCACTAACACCTCCACTTCAATGGGACTATATTTAATTTAGCACTTGAGGTAACTGCACTCCACCGTGTTTGCACCTGTTGTCATTTACAGCTATTTTTATTTGATCACCCTCTCCAGATTTGAGATGTGAACTGTGGTCCTCTATCAGAAACTATGTCTGTGGGCAAACCATGAATACCGGAGACATGTTATATGAAAAGGTCTGCAGTCTTATTGGTAGAGGGAAGGTAAGATAATGCAATGAAGTTAGCAGTTTTAGAAAAACAGTCAATGATTTGGAGAATGAATGTGTTACCATTAGAGGGGGGGGCAGGCCACTGATGGAAATTGAAGACTGGCTGACATGTTGGGCAGGACGGATGGGCCCATTGGAGAATGTGGGAGCTAACAGATTCAAGGACAAAGGACAGTTAGCTCATGTTGTCATGGAAAAACTTATTCATCTTGATTGTATTGTTTAGTGTGTTTCGGAAAGCCCCCCTGAAAAGCCTCATCATTCCATCCTTTGCGAGAGTCTGGAAATCTATCGCTGTCTCCACCACACTATGAGAGATTGTATTTAGCTGCCTCTCTTACATTCCACCTCTCCTAAACAAAGGTGTCATAGGAAGAACATACAGCTGAGTGTCTCGCCCACACAGCTGACCCCAATCCCAGGCAGATCCCGATAAGCAATTGATGAGATATTTGATAGGGTGCCGATCCGTGGCATAGTACAGAGGCTGCTGCCCAAACGCTAAAGAGCAGAGCTTAGAAAGCTTTACTAAAACCGTCATATTCTTTCCAGAAGTGGAACAGATGGTTCATGGTGGAGACGAGCTGGGCTGAGAGCTGGAGCTTGGGTAAGCAGAGCTGCTAGAGCTGTAACTTGATTGGTTAAAAAGAGTGACTTGATTGAGAACGGCTTGATTGTCCTCAGAGAGGGCTTTAATTACTTGTTCATGTTGTAGCAGTAATATGCCATGATTGAAAATGGCTGTTATCATTAGGAGGGCAATCATGGGTTATAGACACACTTCTAGCCTCCTTAACCTTCTGTTAAATTCCCCAGACAATATAAGAGGAATTTAAAATTGGAGAGGGTGCGTTGTTAACTGGATCGGGGTCAAATAGGCGTTTAGTGTTCCAGGATGATAAGAAAGGGTGAAAAACAAATAATTAAATGAAAGGGGCCAACTTGATTGTCTGGTGTTGAGGTGCATGGCTGATTATACAGTTTACAGTATATACTGTCGTATATACTGTCGCCATGTCAACATGTCAGACAATGTCGCCATTCTTCCAGGGGTACCTTGACCACCAGAAGTTTTCTATTACCTACATCTTTATTAAACCCCAAACAATCAGGGATATTGTGGATCGTGATCGCCGAACGAACATCATTCGTGTTAACGCAATATCTCAAAAACTATATCATGGATCATTTCAAATTTTATAACCACATAGAAGGTTGAGGACGAACTGAAGTGTTTTTTGGAAAGAGCGGTTGTGTATTTCTGACACTAGGTGGAGCTTTACCTCCAGAATTATCAGCCCATAATTTCTCAACTGTTGGGATGGATTATTCTAAACTTGGTGCATGTGAATCGGTTTGAGTAGCTCTTTTTTTTAACTATTGTATTTTACTCTAGTAGTTCACATTTTACTCACTAGGGGGTACTTTTTTCTTTTTCTTTTTAACGAATAACACTGTTTTTTAACCATGACCTCCTAATTGTTGTTCAAATTTTGTCCAACTTTGGTGAATATGAATCGACTCAAGGAGATCTATCTTGTAAATTGTATTTTACCCTAAAAGTTAACATTTTAGAACCTAAGGGAAGCATTCCTAAAGAAAAACACTTTTTCTGACATAATAATTAGGGTGATTGCTGGGGACGAGAGTATAGGCCTAGTTTCTTTCCTCAGATGGTTACGGGACAGGTAGGCACAAGGGTTTTAGTTATTATTATTACATTTATTATTATTTATTATTATTATTATCCTCAGGAGATGGCTGAGAGAGGACGCCCGGGTCTGATGCATCCACCTCCATTATGAATTGCCTATGTGGGAAAAGAAGGTTGAGAATTGGGGCAGAGGTGAATCTCTGCTATTCTCTCTGGAAGGCTTGTCCTCTCTTAGAGGTCCACGCATATTTGACATGGGGTCAAGACATGCAGAGGAGCAGCAGCTGTACTGAATTTACAGATGAACTTCCTAGAAAAATTGGCAAAGCCTAGGAAGCGCTGAACCACTCACAGCTGGATGGTGTTGGCCGCTGCTCTGACCTTGGCCGGATCCATTTGGATGCGGTCCTTGGAAATGATGAATCCCATGGAGGAAACTGTGGTGGCGTGAAAGTCACTTCTTTTTACTTTTACATCTGCAGCGGCTTCTTTAACACCCAGCAAACATTGGGAATGTGTGTCTCCTTTAAAGTTGATCATAACTAGTACCACTAACTTTAACTAGTTTCACTGTGTTTGCAGGCATATTATGTTTTTACAACGTTTTTCCATAATCATTTTTTTATTATATTGTCTGCTGACCCAGACACTCCGTGGCCTTCACAAAGATGACACACTAGACCGATGAACGACAGAGGGAACACAACACACACTCTGTGTATGGTTATAATGTATGATATACAAGGCCGAATCAGCATTTTTGTCAGAGGACATTGCACCCTGTTGTCCGATCTTATAAAATCCTGCCATCTCACCTTTAATTCATGCCAGTTCAAGTCATTACTTACTTAAGCAGAGATCTCTACTGTAACACATGAAAAGTGCTTCTCCATTAAGGTGCAAAGCTAACTGTGATGACCGCAGTATAACCCCAAAGAGACAAAGAGAGTGCGGATTAGCCAGCATGGTCCTCTTAATTATGGCGTCACAGACAAAAAACGTCTTTGTTCCAGCGAGTGTGGGACTAAGCTGTTCAACTATTGGATGCGATTGGCTCATACTGTTTCCAAGCAATTCTTGTTGCACTGATATCTTACTGACCTGCAGTCGTGTGGCCGTCAATGGTGGAGTAACTACCAAACAGCTGCTGTCACTGTTGATGTAAATAACTACACGGTCAATTACAGGTTATGTTGACTCCCACAAAATACATGATGCCCCCACACCCATGGCTCGTATTTACTTTGGTAGATAGAAACTTTATTAACTTTATTAATCCTGCAAAAGGGGAAACTTAGTATAAGGATATATAAGCACCTTTAGACTTAAAGATGGAGGGTGTAAAATGTGGTAGTACTTCTTTGAACAAATGGAATATAACATTAATAACTGTATTTTTAGTGTATAACCAGTTGAAGTAGTTTGGAATTGGCCCTTTATGTCTTCAGAGGGGCCGGGTCCTCTTCCATGGAGGCCGTCATGTTGCACCACTGCAATGTTTGTACCATAACCAGAAAGGACAAACCAAAAACTGACTCTATCGAGGGGCGTTTCCCGTTTACAGAATGAAGTGTGTAGAAGATGATGTAGAAAGTTTTTCCTCTTGAAACCAACAAGGAAGAAGATGATGACCAAGACGTGACTGGATCTATATATATCTACTGTATTTATTCCTTGTGTTTTTTATTCTTTTGCATATGTTCGTTTTTCTTCTGCTGTGATTGTCTGACATTGCATCACCTAATCATTATCTAAAAATATGAATGCTGTTTTGGATGTGAGTCTTTATGTCTGTATGTCTCTGAGGGACAGCAAAAACTTTGAGCGTTCCCTAGAAAACATGTGAAGTCGTTCAGGCGGAACAGCTCTGCACGATCAACACTTACATCGAAAACAAAGTGTGAAATGAAATTTAATACAACCAAAGAAGCAGTGGAATAATAGCTGCCAAGTATCTCTTGGTGTTCCCAAATGTTTGCTCTGTTGATCATCAATCGTAATGGCGAGCCGGCGTAGCAGTGACGGTGATTTTCAAGCGGTACCAGAGCGACGCTGCGTTCATTACTCTTCACCAACAGTTTGACATTGGTTGTCCGGCTGACTTATTGTTTGTTTGGGAGGCAAAGATGCATGAAAGGTCAGAAGTAAGCTGACAAGTAAACCAGGAAAGATTGCTCAACATTGCCCGGAAGGCTCTGTTTCTATTATGAAACAATTTCATGTCTTTCCATAGAAGTCAGCAAAGAAGATGGTTAATGAAATCTATTCAGATACATACACTTAGATATTTTCAACAAAAATAACTGGGCCCTCTGCTGGAACTCATATGAACAAAACTGAGAGAGAAAAAAAACAACTGGTTCTCCTCAACAATAAAACTCCCGAACATGAACTGAGCAGCGTAGTTTATTTAGTTCAAAGCAGAAAGGAGTGACAAGTCTGTGAATAGGACGGAACCAAAAAGTCTCTCCACAGGATCTGAGTTTGCCTGATTATTTTATAGTTCGTTGGGTTTTTCAGAGCAGCGGTATTGCTGGTTGTTTACTGTAAAATGTTAAATACTTTCTAATATCTTTAGTCATTTATGACAGAGTGATGACTAGAAACTAAGAACTGAAGGAGAGGTATTCGCTCTGAATTGTCAGATATAATTCTCATTCCTCTCCACACAGCCCTTCCTCTGTTTTTGTGGGAGTTTGGAGGTTGTTTGATTTTATCCACTGCTCTCCGTTCATGTTCATCTAATTATCTCCCCCAAGGACGTGACGTTTTTCAGCCGTGTCCATTCATTTGTTGGATTGACAGCAGTACTATGCAGAATTTATGGATTAATTTCTATTAATGTTAGGGGCAGAATGGTCTTAGTAGAAGAACAGACTCCATTAAATTTTATTGCAGATGCAAAAGGATCTAGACGGGTTATTTTTTACTTTCTTTAAAATTGTGAGATTTTCCAATGTTTTCGTTAATGTTGCAAGGAAAGGTCTGTAGATCTTGGTGACAAATAAATCAGGTCACACACACACTCCAGCACCACAGAAATAGTACTAATCTACTGCAAGATCAAACTGCATGTATTTAAAGAACTGGTTTATATCAATCTTGGCACAAACAATAAGTATACAAAAACGTAAAACACACACACTCTAACACACACGCTATCAGTGTGTTCCTCCAGACCACTGAACTCTATCAGCCCGTATGTTCTGTGTGTTGACAGATTGATGGGTTGTTATTGGATGATTGTAAAAGTGTTTACAATAAATACAACAAAACTCATGGGGTCTCAGTATTCAAGGCATTCTGGTTCGATGACACACTACTAAATGTAGAAAGCTTGGAAAAAGTAGTTTATGTTGACTTAATGCTATATCTAACGCTAAATGATTTAAAATTACTTCAGAAGAAAGAAAAAGTATATATGTATATAAAATTAAAAGTTAACCAAATCAAACCAATGTAATAAATGTCTCTGATAAAAGATATGCAATAAAAAAAAGTGCTGAAATAATAGTTATTTGACTTGAAAGACTTAAATTCTCAACTTATGAAGAAAGTATTCCTTTCAAAGGATTCAAAGAATAAAAAACAAGCTTTTTTTTATTCGTGTTATTTTAGCAGGTAACTTGCGACCGGTTGAGGTTGACAGTGTAATAAAAGAGGTGAGTGTACGTTTAATCCTATATGTCAGATAATGCTGCCTTTAAAGAAATAAAGATAGCTTAACTTTTTAAATGAACTACATCCTGCACTTAAAAGCTGCTTTTAGAGATGATGTTTCTGTCAATGAGTGCTTGTTTATCATTCTAGCGCCAAAGCTGGGGCCCTCTCCTACTAAATATCACAAACCTTTATCCGTGAGAACTCGACAAACAAAAGGGGAATAGGCTGGTTGTAACGATTATCATGTATTTTGCATGAGATATTTTTATAATTGGGGACTTTTCGGGGATATACTCGCTGTCGGGGACAACAGTAATGTATTCTAATCCCTGGGTTTCTTTCAGCAATAAGCAATTGTAATGGGCCAATCCATTTAGTAGGGTCATTTTAGTAATATAAAATTACATCAAATAACTGAGTTGAATCAAATTCCAATAATTACCTTGGACCTGATCTAAGTAACTATGTTGAATCAAACTTAGTAATTTAAATGATATCCAATCAGCGGATGACCAACATTAGACCTTAAGTCTGCAGGAAACCCATTCAGTCTTGTAGAAATGCTCTCTATGACTTTTTAAAGTTATGGAGAAGGTTTTGCAAGAGGTTAAAACCAAATGTAATGTAAGGTCTGCTTGTTCTTCAGAATTTTGTAAAGTGGTTCTAAGTTCAAGAGGAGGTTTTATACTCCATATATACTCAACCATCATATCAGAGCTCAGGTGAGGAATTGATAAAGGGAAGCCTCGTTGTTTTTTTGGTATACAAGAGCTTTTTAAAAAGTCAAGCGGCAAATAAATGCAGATGAGCTTTGAATGTCCAGAGTCATTAGTTGGTATGAGACATCCGCATGCATTGAGTCTCGATTCTCATGGCGTACGGGCATTATCACTATATTTGTTGTAAGTGATAAAACTGCCTGGATAACCTATGGCACAAAGAATTGTTCATCATGTTATATTTTCTCATTGTCCTTCTTTCTGTCCCTTATACATTTTTTCCCTTCCTTAGAAAGATAAATATTGATAATTATAAAAGAAAAATGATGTCACATCGAGACAGAGCAAACACCGGCTCCGGAGTGGGTGTGTCCTGTTTTTGACAGACATTTATTCAAAGAGACACCCATACATTTAATGCACTGTGCCTTTAATTTCAGTTTTCAGTCTTTGGGGAGTTTTCATGCTGGGCAGCACAGTAAATCAGTGGATTTACAGTGTCCTGGGATGAAGATGGGCTCTTCGGCTGCAGCAATGCTTCTTAATGTAATAAAGCTGCATGGCTGTATTTCATGAATTGCGCACAGCAGTGCAGCTTTAAATCATTTTGATGTTATGTAGACATACGGGAGGCTATCTTCTCATTCACGCATTATCCGTAACAAATGATCCTGTTCGGGGTCGCAGGGGCTTCAGTTTGTCTTAAATCAGACTGCAGAAGCGAAGGAAAGAAAGAGTCCTCATTCTCGGGGA
Organism: Lophius americanus; assembly: GCA_037951165.1. Taxonomy (NCBI): domain Eukaryota; kingdom Metazoa; phylum Chordata; class Actinopteri; order Lophiiformes; family Lophiidae; genus Lophius; species Lophius americanus. Next base: position 11,581,841 of record JBBDHG010000011.1, on the reverse strand, counting down.
CAGGTTAGAATTCCGGGGGAAACATATCCAGGGCTTTAGGAGGCAAGTGTAGACCTAAGTTACATAACATCTCATTTCAGTCATGTCGAACAGAATCGTGCATGAATTACACGCTAATGTCCTTTTTAAGACTTCCACAACTTTCTGCATTCAGTTTTTTTTTTTTCTCTAATCCTTTTTGGGAAATAAAGAAATTGGGGGTGTGTATTTGAAGAAGCGGGCTTAACATACTCTGAGTTAGGGATTGAGCTTGTGCTTGACCCAGCCTGAGATGATGAGAAACTCAGGAAATCTGGTTTCAGAACAGCTGATATGAATTGGTTGTGTATCAAAAGTAATCATCAACAGAGGTCAGATATTGTGATTCACCATGGCAACCAGTTAGATGTTACGGTCGCAATATCACGCTGATAAAGAAGAAAGTTTTTGTGCGCTCACTTAAGTATATATATTTGAAAAACAGATACATGTGGGAGGGAATTGCTGCATGAGTGAATGTATCTACTAGTTATACTGTATTATCTCTGAATATTTTTTGTTCCAAGGTGGCGGAATGCAGCTGACAAAGAAAGACAAATACAGAGTTAATCCTCAGAACTCACCGATACAATTTTGTCCCAAAGTGAGAACTTTGGGACAAAATTGTCCAAAGTGAGGGGTCCAGAGGGGTCCCAAAGTGAGAACTTTGGGACCCCTCTGGAGAGCAACGCAAAGGCTTTTCCGGGATGTGAGAGACGTCTATGGTGTGAGACGTGTAGGATGCACGGTTTGAGAATGTCAGACGATCTGGATCTCAGTCCGCTCCCGACGTTAATCTATTAACGTGACAAATGATTGACAGACACGGAAGAGGAATCTGGAACAAGCTCGGTCTTCCTGAAGTAAACCTGCCTGCAAGCAGGTCATGTTCACAGAATAAGTTCCCGCGGTAACTGAGTCAGAGCTCAACTTATCCAGCTTTCTTGAATGAAAAACCCAGAGCTTCCCTTAATCTCAGGCTTAACCAACTCGGAGTTTCCAATATGCCCGCTCCTGAAATACCACCCTGTTCAAATAGAACACGTCTGCATATTGAGGAGGAGGTACAGATCCCGCCCTGTTAGTTAACTATTTGCTGTCTTTCTTCAAGATTTTTTGATTGTCGTATTGATCTGATCGGATTCTCTGTCTTGTCCCTAATCCCTGCTCTTGTTTCTGACTCCTTGCTCCTCCTGTGTCATGTGATCAGCTGATCAACTCATCTTCCTGTTATATTTAATAATACCTGTGCCAATGTGTGATGTTTCCTTGTGTCGTCCATAGACAGCTGTTTATATAAATATAAATATAAATACAGTTGTATATTTGATCAGGTTGATGTGAAAACTTGAGTTGTTCATTTTCTCCCTCTGGACCTCCTCACAGCTCCCTGCCCTCTCCAGGGAACGCACCACCGATGAAAGCAATTTACGGCTCGCTGCTCAGGCGTGGATTTTTCCGGTCTTTGTCTGCGTGCTGCCACATTGATCCTGAAATGATTTCACACACAATGCAGCTTTCATGGAAGAGGAAGATTACAGATGCTGCATAATGATTGTTGTTGGAGATGTATGATTTTTTTGACGGAGCCTTATTTGTCATCATTACATCGGCTTTGTGCCTTATAAAGGACATAAATCTCATGTGGTAAACCCGTGGTGTGTTTATTGCGAGGCAGAAGATTACTGGAGGCCTTGAGGAAACAGAAAATGAACACTTGGAGTGACTCATCATGCTGTCATACTTCCTTTCATTGCAATAATGAAAGGCTTGTTTAATCTCTAGTATAGGTCTTTTGTGCCTTTTTTACAATACAGCATCCGTCTCTTTCTAATTACATCCACACGCTTGAAGCATTAATCACCCAAACATTGTATGACTTTACATTCTCTCCGTTGGGGCAATCCTTAAAAAGTTTTTTTGTTTCCTTCTTAATTGCGGTTTGTCATTTCCTGTTCTTATTATCACCACCAGCATTTCAATGAGCCGACAGGGCGGATTTAAAGGTTTCCATCTAATGAGGACGGCCACTATTTTCTGTTTTCACCCCACTTCCTGATTTAATTCATGTCATTTTATCTGCTTTTGCTTTTTAGCACTTTGAGATTTGATCCAAATGTAAAGTGCATTATAAATGAAATGTATTATTATTATTATTATTATTATGTCTGTTTGTTTTTTTTGTTAAAGGTGCATACTGCTGCTTTGAATCATTTCATATAAACACAGTGAAGGTGGGCTCTCCCGTTGATATTATATCATTCTGCAGCGATGAAGAGTGAGCCGAGATGAGAAAAAAAATCTAAATTAAAATCTAAATGTAAATGTAAAAAAAGAAGCAGATTCATAACAATTGTTCCAATTCAATTCCCCTCAGTCCGACCTTGAAGCTCTTGGTGATCAGCAGGGGAAAACCAAACAAAATGAGCTTGCTGAAGTATGAAACGTGGCACTCCTAATTGTCTGTTTGCTTTAAAAAGTTTTTGTGACGGGTGATGTGATGCTACGATGCTCCCAGACACTCTGAAATGTTTTCTAATCACTTTTGGATGCCTGCTGGGTATGGCTGACACACACGCAAGAAGAAATCTGAAGAATGCAGATGTGAAAGTCGTGTTGAGCTGATATAAAAAGAGATTATAAGCTCCTGTGAGTACAATCTCTTTGTCGGACGCATTTCCCCGACTGCTCCGACTGACCCGCTTCACATGGGAGCCATGTCTGCATCAGCTCATCCGTTTTCATCATGCAATTACACGCCCACAAGCTCATCAACCAGCAGCTCAACACCTGCAGCATTAACCTACTCTGTGTGTGTGTGTGCGTGTGTGTGTGTGTTCTTGTGGGTGTGTGTCTAGGGGACGACCAAATGCCATTAGAGCCCAGTGAACCCACAAAGGACGGCTGTGGGAGTTTGTCAAATATTCTTTTCTCGTCCTTCTATGAAGTCTACAGATCAGCAGTTTTATTGCCCTGTGATCCCCGACTTAACGCCATCCTCCTCACAGCTTCTGAGATGTCCTTTAAGGGTTTCAACAGAGGGAAACATACTCTTTTTTTATTTACTGTGTTTGTTTTACCCTCTTTACTCAGTACAATTACCATTCTCATTCTATTTTATTTATTTTTTATTAGGTATATTATTATTTTCTTTACGGCCTCATGTGATTCAGATAAAGGTGTCTATAATGTATAATCTATAATGTGTGTATTATTTAATTTTATTTGACTTTATTTATTGTGAATTTTCCAATCACCTTTGTGTTTTTTTGGTTTTCTTAGTCCAAATGTTTATTTTTTCTCTCCTTATCTTGTACAAGCTATTCATTAAGACACCCTTAAGGTTGTACGAATGAATGAAGCAAGGAAGGAATGAAGGAATGAAGGAATGAAGAGGAGATTGAAGGATGAACTGAAAGAGTGAAGGAAGGACTGAAGGAAAGGAAGGAAGGAAGAAATGACTGAAGGAAAGGAAAAGGGAAGTAGTGAATGAGGTGGAAATAAGGATTGCAGGAAGGAAAGGAGGACTAGAGGAAGGAAGAAAGAAAGGATTTAAATAAGGAAAGAAGGAAGGGAGGAAGGAATGAAGGAAGGACCAGAGGAAGGAAGAAAGCAAGGATTGAAGGAAGGAAAGAAGGAAAGACTGAGGTGGGAAGGAAGGTCTGAAGGAAGGAAGGTAGAAAGGATTGGAGGAAGGAAGAACTTGAATGAATCAATCAATTCCATATTTAGCTAAAACAGTAGAAGGATAAACGACTTCTGACTCGTCGACACTTCAGTCAAGTGGTTCAGTGTAAACTCAAAAAACAAAGAATGAATGTATTTACATCAAATCTAAATAAGTGTAATGTTAAATTGATAGACTGATTGATTTGACAGAACTTAAGACTATTGAGTGAATCCTGTAACCACAAGAGCTAATTAATAATAATAATAATAATAATAATAATACATTTAATTGAATGTCCTACATCACTTCCTGTGTGACAGGATCAACACAGTTAGCAAAATAACAACAAACAACTGCTTATAGTATAATTCATGTTTACTTTAGTTCACTGGACACTGAAAAAATTAATTCATCCAAACTGACCAGATGATGTTGTATTTTGGTTGTAGCTAAGCCCTAAAAGATTTTTATTAAATTATCTCAAAAACTCAGTTTGGTGGCGATTATTGAGATGACTGAATGAAATAAATCCAACAAATTATTATGAGTGTGGCCCGCTTCAGTTTTACCATCTGAAAGTGTAAAGATGCTGTAATTTCACTCTACTGAATACAAATAAGTTCATTATATAATCATTCAAATTGAAATGAGTTTATTAAAATAGGGATCGTTTCTCCCACATGAGCCATGGAGTTTCTGTAATCCCTTTCAAATTTGTTATCCATCTTGCGAAGAATCTGCGGAGGAAAACCACAAAACCCGACACATTTGTGCTGGAAAGAGCTGCTCTGCTTTTGAATTAATTATAGGTTTCATCTATTGAGTCTGAAACATTGCTTCTCTTTTTCTTCTTTCTTAGAATCTCCTTATAAAACCTAAGTTTTCAGAACCCCAAATTACTTGGTGTTGGACAATATCATTTATAACGGTTGATTAAGCTTTGTTGCTTCTTAGTCCATCTGTATTTAAAAAAGTTGGTCCGCAAAAATTTTGATGTTGTAAAATGATACTTCGACATGAGAGTTTATCTAACCCAGATAAATAAAGTGGGCCCAACAGAACTGCTCAGTGCTGAACAAAAAACCCATGCGGAAATACGATCCATGAGTTTAATGAATGCACTGAAAACTTTTTTGAGTTTGAACAATGTTAACAGAAGGGAAATGTGAGTTTCAAAACACAAACAGGACAAACCTCTTCAACCAACCAACGTCACCGAATCTTGTACAAGTTATAATGTTGAATTTCATCAAAGTCTTAGATGATGTAATCGGTTTTATCTTGCAAAAATTAAAAGATTTCATGAGAAGAAAAGAAAAAAATGGCATCCTGTCAGCTATGGATGAGATTCTCGTACATCAAGATACATTATGGTACATTATGGTAAATTATGATACATTATGATACATGATGATATATTATGATACATGATGATATATTATGATACATGATGATACATTATGGTAAATTATGATACATGATGATACGTTATGGTACATTATGATACATTACTGTACATTATGGTACATTATGGTAAATTATGATACATGATGATACATTATGGTACATTATGATACATTACTGTACATTATGGTACATTATGGAACATGATGATACATGATGATACATGATGATACATGATGATACATGATGATAGATTATGGTACATTATGGTATATTATTGTACATTATGGAACATGATGATACATGATGATACATGATGATACATGATGATACATGATGATACATTATTGTACATCATTGTACATTATGATACAGTATGGTACATAATTGTACATTATGGAACATGATGATACATGATGATACATGATGATACGTTAAGATACATGATGATACATTATTGTACATTATGATACATTATGGTACATAATTGTACATTATGATACATGATGATACATGATGATACATGATGATACATTATGGTACATTATGGTACATTATTGTACATGATGATACATTATAGTACATAATTGTACATTATGATACGTTATGGTACATGATGATACATGATGATACATTATTGTACATTATGATACATTATGGAACATGATGATACGTTATGGTGCACGCAACTGGTTGAAAAGATATTCTTGATATGATAGAGAATCATTTCTCGAGGTAAACAAACTTCTGATTGCTTTCTAACAAATCTTTACTGACAATTATCAATAGCCATGAGGTGCCACAAGGTGCCGCTAGGACCAATGGGCTGTTGTCTTTTGTTTTACGCTTATAGTGTGAGCACTCAAGTCAGTGCTTGACGATCACTTCATACAGTGTGAGCCCGCCAATTGTGAGCTTTGGTTTTACATCAGACATTATTTCTTCCTCCAGCAGGGTTTGGAATCAGATAACATCATATCAAAAACTATACAGTATTTTCTCAGCTTACAGTCGCTGTATTATTGGCATTCATACATAAACATGTTATGAGATAATTTATGTATCGAATCTAAAGAGGAAATGCCAAAGCACATTTTCATCTCTTCTTTCAAGCTGCCGATAGGTTTCCGATCTTCTGTTGCTGCTCTTATGTCCTGCTAAGACACCAGCTTTTCCCTGGGAAGACACCACCAAAACCCTGACACCGGACTCCAGAGAAGCCAGAGTCCTTTAAAAACTCTCGGCCACAGTGTCCTGTCCCGTCACAGTTCCCATGTGCTGGTGCAGATGAACGAGTTCAGAGTCTGCTGACCTGTGAGTAAGTAGAGATGGTTTTCCTCACAGCGGATGACCCTTTCTTATTCATATCCACTCAGATGTGTGTTGATGGGAAGGTACAGTAATGAGTCTTGGTTTTTCTTGGCGCTGACCGCTACCCTTACCTCCTGCTGCATAAGCTTTGTGTGTATGTGTGTGGAAGGAGGTAAGATAATGAGTCAACGTTTACTTCTGCTCAGGCCCCTGCTGGGTTCAGATGATCCATTGACGTGCATGAGTGAACACACACACATTTAGTGGAAGTGGGACGCATGAGTGGATGTGTTGGTGAATGTGAGCCCAAGGAGCATGAGAGCTGAAAATCATAGAACATGCCCACTTTCTCCCTCATGTCTCTGCAGCTGACGTGACATACGTACATGAACCATGAACTTCTAACATGCTATTAATAGAAGCAGAAATGTATCGTGACTTGAACTCAGGGAGCATTACATCTTTTTTTCTAACACCGGACAGTATTTAGATCAATCACGCGAATGGGAATCTGTGTCCAAATGTGTGACATTAGTTTCAGTTCAGACCCAAAAATATCTTGTTTTTACGGCACAGCCAGGTGTACTGAAAACTGGGGCGGTATATATATTTTTTTTAACTGATTCTATTGTTGAAGATAGAGGTAGGCTCCAGCGCCCGGTCCAGCCCCCGTGACCCGAACAGGACGAGCGTTTATGGATAATGATTGAATGAACGACGGTAGAGGTATAAAATGTTTCCAGAATAGAGCGAGAAGAAAAGGTGCCAGGAATCAGGATGCAGGGCCGAATGAGAGATAATAATAATAATACATTTAATTTATAATGCACTTTATGTCGATGAGTACCTCGTTCCCTTCAACAGTATGAGCTGTGAGCATTGACTGAGTGAGAATGAGCTGTAGAGGTGAGATGAGACTCAGGTGATTGCAGGGTAGCCGGGAGTGGCAGGATGACCAATGAGGTGGAAAAAAAACCCTGAGGACATCTGGTGGACGGGGAGAGAATGACAATCAATCAATCAATCAATCAATATGAGGAGGTAGGAATGCAGCTGGAGGTTGACAGAAGCGGAATCTGATGTAATACAGATTTAACAGCAGCTACATTCATAAATGTGTTTTACACTGAAGGATGATTAAAAAAAATCTGCTCTGCAAATTTCTCTCGCCATCTTCACACTTAATTCTCAGACAATAAAGGGCTCTGATTGATTAAATTAAATTAAAATGCAAAGAAACACTGTCCTTGCTGACTCAGTGCAAGTGACTCTGTGCTAAATATAGAAGATGACAAGACAGTATAAAAGATTGAAACTGAGTTAAGGGTTGAGTAGTGGGATAAAGAGAATCAAGCAATATGGAATAAACAGGAGTTAATAAAAACATTGGGAGAATAAGCAGTGGGAGAAAAAAAAATGAAAGTTAGAAAGTGTGCAGAGCAGAAGGAGTGACGTATTTAATGGCATCCATCCAATAATCCTTCCTCGCCCGGTTTTTCCAATAACCATTCATCCTGGTGGACGTCTCCAAACAGTTTTGTCAACACAGCTTGCATTATTCAGTCATTATAACCCGTCAGAGAGGAACGGCTGTGACAAATGATCCAAGATCGACCCAATGGTGTTCTGCCGGGGGGGGGACGGACCCACAGCAGTTTCAGTCAGGACAAAAGACTCAGTACTTCAGATTGAAGGAGGTAAATTATGAAGATTTATGCAACCTAGGATAAACAACTACCTATCAAATATTAAATGTATTAAATATAAGGGAGAAAAAGCACAACAATGTCAAGAATGTCAGTATATCTGGGTATCTTTGGATTTTCTCCACAACCTTTATCCACCTATTTAGAAAAAAGGAGTCATACTACAAATTTGTCTTGACAGGGCAGGTGAAGTGAAAGAAAACAATAACAATAAATTCCCCTGATTGAACTCTTCAAATAGAATTTGACTCATAAATAATCTCAAACAGGCCATAATAAACGTATTCAACCTATTTCTGGGATCCCACAGTGAGTCTATAATGACGATATATACAGTTAAACATTTGTCTCAGCTCAGCTATAACACAAGACAGATTTCCTTGAATCAATTCCTTTTTAGATAAGTTTAGACACAATTGGACTGGGATGGTTGGGAAGGTCAATAAACAGATCTTGTAATTAAAGTAATTGGATGAAGCGCTCATAAATGGCAAACCTCTTCAAGAGCCAAAGTTTACATCTTGCTCCCTCTTTGTTTTTTCCGTTCTCACTTTCTTCAACACATTTATTTTTTGCTCCACACTCCTAAACTTTCAGTGAGGCTTTTTCTTCTCTTAATAGAGCATTTTGTTCCAGAGTTTACACAATGTGTTTCTAAAGTTTTGACTTAAGTACACATTGTGTCATTTCCTGTTCTTCTCCAGTATAATACTTCAAAGGAACAAGGAACAACAGTACCCAATGTTGTGGAAAAATTCATGCAGATTTCTCCATTGATGTTTGAGTTATTGCCAACTAACAAACTCTCTGAGTATATCAAATACGCTGTAGCCTGCCGTCTCCTGTGCCTTTCACTTCAGCATCTCTGTTCAGCCCAATGAGCCCCAAGCTCCAGCACTAAAGGAACATAAGGGAATCAAAGGAACGAAGGCATCAATAATATTCAAGAGAGCGCCTCACCATATTGTGACATCACTACTCCAAACAATTATTATTTTTTTCTTCAAATATATAAAGAGTAAAAAAGTATAAAGGTAAAGATGAGCATTGAATGGTACACTGTGTCCAAACTTCAGCTTGGTTCTGTTTGCTTCTGCTTGTTTTTCTAACGTACTTGGCTGAGATGTCAGGAGTACACACATCAAAACAGAAGTTATCGGCTAAAATAACAACTCTGCTTTGAAATTCTAAGGAATACAGTTCAGATGTTTAGGGGTAAAAATAGTAACAAAATTTAGGGAGTTAGAGTAAGAAAATGTGGGAAGAATAAATACACAGTACCATAGTACCACAGACAAGTATTTGTTCTGTATAAGATAAGATTAAACCTTTAGTGGTTTCAGCAGAGAGAAAGACAAACTCTTCATCCTGAGTGAGAAATGATGAAGATAATGTCTCAGACAGCAAACAGAGAACTTCCACTCTCAGAGGGAACATGTGTTTCTGTGACACGTCAAAGGAGAGAGATGTTTAAATCCTAATGTTTAAATCATTGTGAGACAGACTCACTGCATCCTTGGTTCCCCCGGAGGAACTGTAGGTCAGATATTACACTGTAAAAAAGAAAACCTTTAAAAAACACAAAGTATCAACATGGTGTAATAGTTTTTTGAGTTCTCTCAGACATTTATGACTGCAGTGCTGTAAAATGCAAAACTTTTTGGCTTAAATATGAGTTTTTTAAGTGAACTGAAGCATAAAAAATATGTAATTGTATCATAACCTTTATCAAAATAGTTGCTCCCTCTACTAAAGTGTGAATTCCCAGACTAACAGACAATTTGGTATTTCTGTGACTGTTGGTACTAAGCTCTATATTTTGGACCGCCCTGATCCAGAACAGAACCTGATGGATAACTTTTGGACTGGAAACAATCAGCTGTTTTTCTGACAGCTGGCTGGTTCGGAATTATTTAAATAACGTTTTTTGCTGCTGTGGTAGTTTTTTAAATGGAAATATGAGGGTCTTATTTTTTTTTATTTCTTGGCTGTGTCAGAGGAGTTCTTATTCAATAATATTCTTATGTTTGAAAGAAACATGTTCATTGAACTGCTTTTCTTTGTTGTTATAATTAAGGTTGGATTGCTTTTTAACATAACCTATGGCTTTTAATTAACATTGCTACTCTTTGCTCATATTTTTAATTATTATTATAATATTTTTTTATTGATGTTTTTTCCGCTTTTACCTTGTAGCAAATTGAGATTTGATCCAAATATAAAGTGCGTCTTACATAAAACGTATTATTATTATTATTATTACTATCTCAAGAGATAGACCACTTATCGGACTGTCGGGGGTTCGATCCCTCGTCCCTGTGGTATTTAAGTGTTCTTGAACATGAAACTGATCCCCTGTTTGAACCTGTTTGCTGCAGGTGACGTCCCCATTAGTCAAACACTGCTGTAGGAATGTGTGTAAATGCTGGGGTGCTGCATAAGTACAGTCCGTTTCGTGAGTAAAGCTCTAGAGTCGGACTTTTTTTATACATAAGTAAGATAAATGATCTAAAAAAAGAAATGGCAGGGCAGGACTTTTTTTTGTTTTGGATTCTTGACTCTTCGTCACATAGAAGTTTGAGTTGGCGTCAAAACTCAAAAAGCCATTGGACCGAGTCTCCTTGAAACTTTTAGTTGTCCTCATTAATTTATTCATTATTTTTACAGTGTACGGCCTCAAAGTTAAAACAGTATGTTTGAATGAAAACGGAATATACTGCTGTGTCCAAACTTCCTGCTGCGGAATCTTTTCTTAGCATCTTTAAGTACACAAAGGCTTTGCCGGGCTAATAAATTTAAAACAAACATGCAGATTTGACTTTATGGGAAAGGCCTGAATGAGTCTATTGTGAAGGCCTGCCTGCTCGAGGAAACAGCTGAGTCGGTGCAGCCGGAAGAAACAGACTTTATATATCCATATATCATCATAAAAAAAACCTTTGATGCAATACATACTGACCCGGTAACCGGTGTTAGACCATTTAAAGCAAATGTGTTTTCATGTAAAAGGTGGATTGATTACTGAGAGATAGATATGCTGCCTGTTATCAGATTTCTGATGGATTTATTTATTTTAATTAAAATTGTTTAAATAAAAAAATTAGTCCAGCACGTTTCTAAACAGTAAAAAATTATTTGTGATAAAATGTTAGATTTATTAGACTTCTTTTGGTTGTATGAAGTTAGATAATTCTCTTCAGTAACACCTGACAGGTTTTAATATGACTAAAGAAATAAAAAACAAAAAACTGGTCATCGAGTAGGCCTTTCTTAATAGCTATGTTTAAGGCTTTTTTGGCCTGTGGTGTCCCCCAGGGCTCCATCCTTGGCCCCTTATTCTTTAGCATATATACATGCTGCCACTGGGTGATATTATAAACAGGTTCAGTCACATTTTCCAGGAGGAAATAGATTAGTTCAACCAAACGGTTGAGCAGGATGTTAAAGGCCTAATTCTTCAATAATGCTATTTCCATTTAGCGGAGGCATCCTGTCCTACTTATATACTGTATGTAAATGAGGGTGCAGACAAACAACATTAAAACTCTTTAGAATCGGGACTGTGCAGTACCATTTATGGACGTACTGCGTAATACAGGAGTTTGTGGGAGATTATCCAGGTGTGTTTAAAAGCTGGTTATGCACTGCAATCATACGAAGCGTCACCCTGCCTCAAACAACACTCCCCTGCTTTCGATCATTTAGTAACTATCCTAAAGGCTTTTTTTGTCCTCACAACAGCAACGCTCTGGCAGTGAAAAGTAAAACTTGTCAAACAAAACTGCTTTTTTCAGCGGCAGAATTCACATACGAAACAGCAAATATAAAATTGGGGAAGATTTAAATAGACGTATCATATTATGTTGAGATGATTTCAGTATGACCTTACTTTCATCAGGATGAGGAGGTTGTTTATGGCTGTGCGAGGAAGGGCTGATTATTAATCAATAAAAAAGAATGGCCTTAAAATCTTTAAGCCACCCTAAGTAAAATACTCGCAGAAAACTCCATATAAATAATATAGATGCACAACACATACATAATCTGTGTGACGAAGAAAAATCGTGTCTTCTGATTATCTGAGGAAATGGAATTAACTCCAGGAGCCTCAGTCATCTTACTCAAATACATGGGTTTATTACGGACTGATCTGTTATAAGAGAGAAAATGTCGCCCCCCTCAGGGGGGGCTCGTGCCGGAATCTTCATTCTCTTATCCAGCAGGACCATTACGTGCTTAGAATGTCAGCGCCAATCCACCGGGTCAGGCTATCTTGGGTCCTTCAGACAGAACATTGCACTTATCATTCACGAGACGTGATCCTCAGAAACAAGAAAAGAGAATATTTTCATTTCCCTACCAGTGTATGTATTTAATAACTGATTGGTACATATATGGTGTTTGCTTCACAGAACACACTGGGGAACATCCGGGGTTTGGACATTGAAAAGGGCGGCTTCACTTTTTCTTCTGGACTCTGTGGAGGAAGTGTGTGAGAGGAGAAGGTAACCAAGCTGACCTCCATTCTGGACAAAACTTCCCACCCCCTTATATGGGACTTTGGGGGCTTTAGGCAGCTCCTTCAGCAGCAGACTGCTAAACCCACAACGGGGGCACGTATTTCGTACAGTGAAAAGGTAAATGGCCCTGTTTCATTTCTCCTGTTTTACTCATGTTTCCTTCTGTCATTATCTGGGGTTGTCAACTGTAAACTCAACTGATGTCATCAGTGGCCACATTGATCCAGCAGAACAATGAAACACTTTCTTCATTGTTGTCTTCATCGATGTTTTCATCAGTATCTTCATTGTTGTCTTTTTACATTATATTCTCCCTGCACCAGCTGTTGTGCACACCCTCCACCTCCCCCTCACATCCCAGTCCTCACAGATTCAACGTCATCATTTCATCAGCTTCAACAATTCAGCAGAGTCATCAGCCACCACCACCAAAAACTGAGTCATCAGCAACCACTTGAACATATCACAATCCTCTTCTTCTTCTTTCAGCTGTTTCCTTTAGGGGTTGCCAGAGTGGATCTGTTTGCATCTTGTTCTGTCCTCTGCATCTCCCTCTGTCACACCAACCAACTGCATCTCCTCTCTCACAACATCCATAAATAACCGCTTTGAACTTCCCCTTTTCCTCCTGCCTTGTAGCTTCATCTCCAGTATCTTTCAAACCAATATATCCACTATCCCTCCTCTTCACATGTCCAAACCATCTCAATCTGGCCTTTCTTACTTATATCTTATATATATGCCTGACTTTTCTGGGATATAACGAGACATTGGAACATTTTCCAGCTGAAATTCCAGTACATTTAATATAAAATCTAGTTTTTTTAGGGATATTTTCCATCAGTGTAGTTATATCATCCAAAACAAATAACATGTATTTTTTATGAGACAATCTCTCAAATTAATAGTGATTACGTCATTCAGGACTTGTGTGACATTCAGGAACATAACTTTAACATGATTTAATCAAGTTGGCATGAACTGATACAATCAAGTTTCCGCTTTTACGTTATCCTGTTTTGTGTCCACCCTTGATGTAAACTGTAAAACCCACATTTCTTTCCCTGAGCTTTTCTATTGATTAATATAATTAAATCATAAAACATATTTCAACAGTATTAAATCAAATGAAATCTTTTGAATAAAGATGGACCTATTCCAAGTAACAGTTGAATCGAACCTTTTAAATTATATTGAGTACATTAAGTTAGACAGAAGTCATTTCTTAAAACTGAAAAAAAAAACATTTAACATGTGTAATACTGTTCATTATTTTTCCTTTAATCTATTCACAGACTTCCTTGTCTGAGTGTGAAATACTAAGGTGTTTGGGTTGTGGAGAATTCTTTACTCACTAACACAAAAGGGAGATCAAGTGTCGGTGAAATGAAGAAAAGGGAGATGTTTTGAGTATAAGTCATGCTACTCCCAAACAAACATCGAGCCCAGTCTTCTGAGTCTAACTGTTAAAGTTTATTTTTATTTCCCTTATGTAAAGCTCTTCCAGATGTGTCTGTAACAAACCATGAGCATATTTCAGAAGTCAGCTTCATAGTTCAAAGAAGGTCACAATCCATTATCACACCGCTGCAAAGGGAAACAAGGCGGCCTCAGGTGCAGATGTTCTCAGCACCTCAGGAGAGATGGTATAAGGTCAGGAGAAGCATCACATCACTCTGTTTATTGCTGTGAAAACATTCATGTCAGAATCTTCAGTGAGTACAAGCAGAGAGGTATAAAGCTGTGGCAATTTATTCTGAGGAATGAAGACACGGAGGGTCTCAAGAGTTTATAAGCAACACATGTTCTACGACATGTCTCACAGTCAGGGTGCTGCCCTCAACCTGACTGGACCTCCAAAGATTCCATATTCATCTCAGCACGTATTAATGGTACGGTGACAGCGGGTCATAGTGGCAGCAAGCATAAGAGAAAAACAGCAGAGCGCTGCTTAAAAAGTCCCTGAATTATCCACATGTCCAAAACCCTCATTCTCCGGCTGTCTTAAACTGTTTATCTCTGGACAAAGCAAATCATTTGTATCAACACAGAAAGACAAGAGGGGAGATGGAGAAGCAGGGGATGGAGTGTAATCTACTCAATATAACAGTAAAACAACATTTTGATCATGAAACAGCTTTTTTTCACTTTGACTGACTTCATCCTCGCTAACGAGGCAAAAGTAATTATTGGAATTTAATATATTTTTTAATGTAATAAATGTTTATTGTGTTGTGTTTAAAATCAATTGTAATCTGGAATTTTTGCCCCTAGATGCCAATCAGACTTAAACACTGAACTATTAAAATACGCATCAAGAGATTTGTAAATATATGTCCCATAAACAAAATGTGATAATGTCACTTTAATACAAGAAAATATTTAACGCTGAAAAACACAATAGGAAAAAGGAGTGGTTGATACTCTTAAACAGCAGGAACAGAGTTTGTTCATGTGGTAACACACACAAACTTATCTTTCCGACACGTTGTTTACCTCATCAGTCTGACTGCAGCTCATAATGCTGAGTCATCGCCAATCTATATAATCCTATTTTGATTTTCAAACCTCACAATGATAAAATAGTTACAAATATGTCAAATAGATGCTTGCGTATTTCGCCTGCACCTGTGCCTTAGGGCTCATATTCCCAAAAGAAAAAGTGGTTTTATTATATTCTGTGACACTCATGCCAGCCTGTAGAGAACAGTCACCTGTGGAAATGTAACATGAAGCTGAAAGTCGACATGATTATGACGGATGCGTGGTGATATGATCTGTTAGGATGCATCTAGCCTCATGCTGTCTCCACTAAGAGCAAAGCCTCCACACAGATGCCCAGAGGCATCAGCTCTAATGCGGATCATGATGAAAAACATGTTTGATGTTGGATCTGAAGGGTAGCTATACAGCACAATTTTCAGACTCGTAAACTACTCTGTGCCAGCTATTCTCTCTGCAGCAACCTCATCTCAGGTTACCTCAGAAAGCCCTCATTGCTGCCGAACTTATATTGGGTTATTTTCCACTGTTAGATCTACGATCCATCGAGACTGCTGCCGTAGTCAAAAAGCAGGCCGATCCGAGAACAGGATTAGAGAAGAGAGGAGACGAGGAAGCGCAGTAGTAAATAAGACCTGAAGTGAAAGAAGCAGCAGGGGAGATAAAAGGACTTATTACCCATAAAGCCCTAAAAGACAAGAGGAAAGTTATGACCTAAGACATAACAAGAAGAGCGGATGGAAAGATGATAAAGGAGATAATGAGGGGGCGTGGTGAGGCGGTTGTTCAAGTTTATTCCTATCCTACAGTGCTGGGATTGGGAGAATTAAGTTTACACCGTATACACTGCAAAAACAGCCAAATAATAGAAAAAAAACAAATTAATCAATTAGTCTTAGTCTTAGTCAAAAAATTAGTCAAAAAAATAAATATAAATATGCCAAGGGGGTAAAATCTTGCTTGGATTAGGAAACGGTTCAGAAGTCCCGGCCAGTGCCCCCTTGACGTCACTACCCAGTATGCATTGCAACGTAAACAGCAATGGCGACCTACGAGTTAAATCATTTTTTCAAAATTTGTACATGCTACGGGATGTAGATTAAATTTAATGTTGCATTTATACAGCTGATACGGTCAAATCTGTTTTAAAGCAGACAAGTCCTCACAGTCGGGGAGGGGCAATTTTAAAACAAGCAGAAAAGGATAGCCACTGAAACACCGTCATTTGCCCTAGAACTAGACAGAAATGCTCAGTCAGATATAATAAGAATGTATCCATTATTAATGGCACCTTTAGGTGCCCTTTCTCTGCAATTGATCCTTCCCTTACGGAACAGTGGGTGGCTGTGTGGCACCTGGGCAGCATGTATTGGGGTTCAGAGTCCTGCTCAAGGACCCAGTGACGAGAAGTAATTGGCTTGAACTGCTGACCTGCTGATTCCACTGAGCTGTACATACATATATATTAAAACAACCAGACCCTCCCATTACGCCTCCTTTAGGTTTATACAAAACCATGGGACGGAATAAAAGCAGACCAGTCCCGTATACGGCAGACTTTGTAAAAGGGTCTTGAATAAACATGAGGCGGTGTGGCAGGGGAAAAACATTCAACATTTTGAAATGACACACAATGGGAAGATTAATAAAAGCAGCTACAGGCAGTAAACTTAACTCGAAGAAGAAGGTATCGTTTTTAATATCATTCAAAAATAACCTCAAATTCGGAAACAGTGTGAGGTTTGGAGCTCCTCACCATCTGAGCAGAGGACCAGATCCACCAGCCTGTGATATCGAAGGTTGCTGACTGTTTTTGTCGTGTCTGATGTTATCTCCTTGTATGGGAGGAAACAGGAAAATACTGCCAATAAATGTTTTTCATCTCATCTTTCCAGATGCAATTATTCTCTATTACTCTTTATGCCAATAGCTTACATGGAGGTTATGGGTGATGACAGCCTGCTGTCCTCGATGTCTGGATGGCAGTGACGCGAGAGGGCACCCCTGTCGTTTTTATCTTAAAGGTGGTGTGTAAAATGTAGGGCTACCTCTTTGAATAAATTGAATGTAATATTCAGAAATATGTTATCATTAGTTAATAATCAGTTTTTTCAGCCTGAAATTGGAAAAAGCTCTTTTTAATTCCAGAGGTGGCGTCTTCTCATCCCCGGGGGGATTATTTGTTGAGATGACTCTCGAGATGCCTCCTTACATTTTGGAGGTTGAAGTGGCAGAAGAAAAAAAAAACAACAAAGAGGAAAAGCTTATGAATTATTTAAGTTGCTAAATAACAATTTTCAGCTTGGTGGTGGGGGATGGTCATAGGTGGTGAGCTGCGGCCGAAATTCACCTCTAGATGCCACTTAATTTTACACACTAGACTATTAAGCTCTTTTTTGAAAACGTTCGGTTTATGGTGATGATTTCATTATTCATAACAGTAGCTTCTCCAATTTGTTTTTGGGGAGCCTAAGGTACCATTAAAGGACCGGCATCAGAGCGCCTCTGGGTCATTAAGATCTTTGTAAGTGAGTAAAAGGACCTTTTCCAACTTCCTTCTTCAGATATAAATTCATCACTTATATAATAGTTCCTTTTTTCTTAATATATTATTCATTTTTCAGCTTAAGACACAAGAAACCCTTATTGTTAAGTGGAATCGATCACTATGGAAAGTTTCTGTGTTCTATTTATGTTAAATCTAATCAAATATATACAAGTTTATTCTTCTGCAAAGACGCTGAGAAGGTTTCTCCTCCACAGACTTTTGATGTAATGTGAATGTTGAAAAACACTACTTTAACACCATCAATGCAATTTAACAGTCTGTGGTCCAGTCTAGTCAAGTATAATCCATTGTGGTCACAAAGTTGTCTCTGCAGGGATGTTCCTGCTCATAGAACATCTTTTACTTTTTCATAAGTAAAAGATGTTCATACTTTTCTTTTTCATCTGCGACTTCCAGTGCGGAAGGACAACAACACACTGTCAGTTAGCACACACACACACACACACACACACAACCTGATACACAACTACAGGTTAGCTTATAAACGTACCAAGAACACAAGCATGAAGATATACTAGCAGAAACAACTACGATCACAAATCCACATTAATAGTTGGTTCTGTTATTCAAAGCCAGTAGATGCAGAAACAATGTAATTATGAGGATTTTGATCAAACTCAGTCCGGCACTAATTAGCACATTTTGGGAGGTTGCATGGAGTCATCTGTTCATTTACACAAGGATTTTGTTCTTGCAAGGATGTTTCTCACTTTCGGAGGATGTTTTTCCTTAATTCCGTGAGGTAGTATTGTAATTGGAACCCAGAAGCAGATTTGGAGACAAATATAAGGTTAATAAACTTTATATGGAGAGGCAAAGGGAGAGGGAAAGAGACTGGAGCAAAACAGGGGAGCATATCTAAACTGCCAGACCAGGGCTGGGCCGTGACGCAATCCCCCTGATTGAACTCTGCACATTAAATGTAAAGTTAAATCCACAGCACCTTTTATAAAACCTTTTTTAAAAAAGCTCCTCATAGTGAGTAAAAAATGACCTATTAAAGTAAAATACTCTCAATACAAGAAAGAACTCATTGAGTCGATTCATATGCATCAAATCTGGTATAAATCGATTGAGAGTTTATGCATTGAGAAATAATGGCCTGATAACTTTTGGAGAAAAAGCTCCACCTAGTGTCAGATATATACTACCGACTTTTAAAAAATAATAATTCTATTAATCCAGTTCGATCCATAAAAAGAACATGAAACCAACGGTTAGGAAGTGTACAACCAACCGGAAACATACAACCAACCTTTTCCAAAATCCATCCAGTACTTCCATTTTTGGGTTATGGCATCAACGCAAAGGATCTGCGGCAGATTGGACGCAGCGCCAACTTTTCGGGGATATCAAAATACAAAAGAATGGTTTAAATAAAACATTACGAAATCACAGTATAATTTCATATGATTTTCATATCTTCTTTTGAAAAAAGAAACATTTTTGAAAATTCATATTATGCTTAACAGTGACACCTGCAGTGCAACAAGGGGAGATGCAACCTGTGTGAAGTGGAGAGCAGAGGTGGACAGACTTCCCTATCCTCTCCTGGGGGTAAGATCTACGAGATCAATTCAATGTATTTCTGCTTTTGACCGTAACGAGGGAAAAGATGATCTGAGGGATGAAGTCCTCCCTATCTGATCAACAACCAGAATACAATATTGAAATCACGTTGGTCCAATGAGAATTTCCACATTTCTCTTCAGTTCTCTACCACTGTAAGGCGCTTAGATGTGACGTACTGGTGGCAAAAGGAGTGATAGATTAATTGATTCATTTATTCAAATTAAACAAAAAAATGATTTTGTTTAGGCCTTGTATCAAATAGATTTAATTTGTTCAGCTTATCAGCTTAGCAGTTAGCCAGAAGCCCAGGAAAGCTTACCAGCGAGGGTGGATTTGGAGCAGTGTGTGTGTGTGTGTGTGTGTGTGTGTGTGTGTGTGTGTGTGTGTGTGTGTGTGCGTGTGTGTGTGTGTGTGTGTGTGTGTGTAGCCGGGGGTTTATGATGCACACTTGTACTTTGAAACTACAAAATAATAAAACAACACGCAGGTGATGAAGGGTGGCACGAGGTGGAGCGCTCATACTTTATTTTCTGATCAAAGCAATAAATTCACACACTGAGCACACTGACCAACTCAACTTCCTCTCTACTTTTTCAAAATAAGAGCACTTCACCTAAACCTCAAAGTTCATAAAGGGCAAAAACATAAAAATTGATTACATGTCAAGTTACAGGTGACATGGATTTCAAAAACATTAAAATACTGATACTGTTACAAAGTTGGCATTAGAAACCTTGTTCCTGTGCAGAAAGACTTGAATGAGACATCTCCACTGTCTGTCTACAGGAAACCCAGCTCTAGTATAAAGGATTCATTAGGCCCATCTCAAATTCAGCCATACCTTCCCACCCGTAACCGCCGCCACCGTCCCCCTTATAACACTGTCTTCGTGACTCCAGATGCTTTTGTGCACAATCAACACTTAATGACAATAAAATCCAACATTGGTTAAACGTCAATGTTTTGTATAATTACCTCTTTATGTTAAGCAATTTCATTTCCGTTCCCCCAGAGAGGCAGCGGCTAAAATGAATTTTTGCTCTAACAGCATTAGTGATTATCAGTCATCCCTCTAGAGTAGCGTTTGTCTTCATTGTGGAAACTGATCGGTCAATCGTGTTTACTGAGCTCATACAACGCCGGCACGCAGTCGTTTGGAGCCCAAACGAAGATCTGTCTCCCTCCCTTAGCAGAATGGTGGATGTACAATGGTGGACGACAACTTTCTCATGTCCCCTGAAACAGAAGCTTAATTTAAAGCTTAAAGTCTTAAATATCCATGTGTAATTCCAAAGACATGATTTTTGTCTGAGAAAATGTGTCCAGTCCTGATGGAAAATGGCGCAATCTGCCCAGAGGGGACATCTTCTGCTGAGCATTGTCTTTTCTTCAACTCTTTGGACAGTAGTGAGATCTGAGTTTTATGTTGTATTGAGATCACTTCAATCCAATTGTTTCTCCTAAAACTATCTTAGAAAAGATTAGATAAGAAGAAAATTACTCTGTGAGACTTAGGTAGGACAAATGGATGTGGAGATTGGATTAGTGGTCCCTTGTTATCATCAGAGTAAGACATAAATGAGATTATATCCTGAGATGAATATCAAAGGTAGGAGAAAAAAAACTCCTTGGGTCTCTCTTCAACCTTTTAGAGAAACTCTAAAAGGAGAAATTTGATTTGTAGGAGAAATGAAAGAGACACTGATGAAATCTCTTCTGGAATCTTTCTTTAGACCGTCATGGTGTCCAAGAGTTTGGGACTTTGGGACTTTTAAATTGGATCCAGATTAAAATTGTAGGTGTAAAACCTCTCCAGGACAAATATCTGGATTAGCTCGATGTTCATCCAACAAAACGAGACAGTCTTGGTTTGAATAAAACGGAACGTTTTTTTAGGATGGTTTGGACTTTTGGACCAGTCACAGTGATAGCACATTAGTGAAAGCTTAAAAACACACACAAATATAAAAATACTGAAATGTTTGATTTATTCTTTATGGGGAGAAGAGTGAGGATTTAACACGACAGCAGAGAATCTGCTGCATTTGCATAAAGGTGGGCGATCCCATCAGAAAAATGGGGCGTCTAAAACACACTGGACTCCAGATCAATCTGCAAGATAATAAATCCTCAGTTATAAGGAAACAAACCTCATTCAGATGAAGAAAGGAAGTCGGTACGCCATACTTTAAAAATTGGACCGTGAAACCGAAATAAAGTAGACGTCTGCAATGTCAAAAAAATTACAAACTTCAGTTTGGACTTTCAGGTGTGAAAGTGTCTTTATGGCTTTTCTTGCTAAAAGCCATTTATGCTCATTTCTGTTTCTGTAAGGAAGAATAATTGTCAGAGCCTGCAGTACACCTCCCTAATGTTTCCTCCATTTTCCCCTTCCCTCCAGGTTTCTGTCTGTCTCCACCCCGTGGGTGTGTGTGTGTGTATGCGTCTGTTTGTATGTGTCTGTGTGTGGCGTGGCTGATCTGTTCTTCATCTCCTTCCCGCCTCCTCACCTACTGATCACCTGCGAGCGATCTCCTCATCAGCTACACCTGGTTCTTGCAGCATATAAGCCCCAGTCCTCCATCCATTATTCAACGTTTCATCCATTTTAAACAGCAGTAAATCTGAAATACCATAAAGCAGTAAACTTCCATAATAACCATCAAAAGATGTCAAGATGTATTTTTGTTTCAGTCTTTACACACACAGTTAAATAATATTGGTCCAGAGTAGAACCTTAAATGGTACAATAATGAATTGTATGCCACATTTTCATAGAAGCCAACAAAATATGTGGAAGGGCAACTGGAGCAGAAGAGAAAAAGCTGTGGTGATGAAGAGGACAATAGAGGAGCTTTCAAACGTGTCCGTGATCACTCTGCAGACTGAACGTTCCAGTCATCACTGCTGCACCGAAGCATTTCAAGACGCACAAAACTCTTCTAATAACTTATTTTTGTTGTAGAGTTTGTGTTGGATGGGAGATGTGAGCACAACTTGAAAGAGACTCAAGACAATCATTATCTCTATTCACTTTAATCTCAGTAAAGTTTCATTAACTCATTAACATTCAGAACATGCAGAAATTCTTTCTCTACTTTATTGTCTTTTCACGTTGGCAGCTATCTTAGGGTCTGAGATTTGTGAGATTAACCTTTGTCTTAACCACAGTCTAGACTTAAATTCTACGGGATATTCGTATCTTACGTTGTTTTTTTCACTTGGCCTTTATCAGCACCGCTCCATACACCTTCTCCATCCACTGATACGACCGCAGATCAAATTTTCAGTGGTTTCTCCTTTTATATCTCTAAAACCTGTTTTCTTTTTTCTGAATTAATCTGATAAGATTTCCAAAGCTTTAAGTGTGCTGCCTTTATCTACTTGTGTGTTTTTCAAAAGCCCCAGAGAGGAAGGGCTTACTGTGGAAAGGTCAGGAGGAAGTGATGAAGTGGGACAACATTCAGCCCTGATCGGCTTTCCTGATGACCCTCAATGGACGATTTTTTTGTGTGAGGAATTGAACAACCTAGTCTAGTAATTCACAATCAACAAGTACACTTGTCCTCCTACACATCAAAGTTACAAGATACCCCAAAGTTCACCTAACGCAGCATGCATACAACCCTATCAGTGATGTGTGTTGACGTAATGTGCAATAGCAAATCACAATGGACAACGTTGTGACTTAAATGCAAAAGCACATAAAATGCAGAAAACAATCCATATAATGGAAAAACATAGGATGTATAGGAAGCAGGGTGATTTGACCCGCGTTGTGCAAAACCTCAGAATCCACCTTGAAAGAAATATACTTTATTGTTACATTATTGGCTTTTACGGTTCTAAATGATGATGATAATAATAATATTAGTGTCTTCTTATGCTCAGTTAATCAATGCATCCCCTCTGATCATACTCCTTGATGTATTATAAAACAGGTGATAAGTGTTGGGTAATATGGATTTAGTGAAATTATATTTGACACAAACCGAGTCCTGTCAGAAGTTGATCAACTGGATCCCACCGACAAACATGAAACAAGCAAAATATGAAGTCATGCATGATGGTTTATGATATCAATACAGTAAAATATAATATTGGAGCTTAAGACACAGAAAAACTATATTATTTTTACAAATTGATTGTTGTTGTCCCCTTTGAGACAACGTTATCATGGCATCAAATATCATCTTGTTCTTATGGTATGTAAAGTTTGAGGTTTCATCATAAAAAGCAATCAACAATTTGTGCACACAATTAAAATGAACTGTTAACGTACTTTCCATAATCTGGCTTCTACTTAGATCAGAATGAAACTTTTTTGTCCCAGTCAAGGGTTGTAGTATGTGCCTATAGCGCCCCCAACTGGACATAAGTGACATTTTCAGTAAAAATGTCTGTTTGGTCAAAATCACATTTTTGGCACATTTTGTGTAGATAGGCTAACCAACTGTACCAAATGGAGAATCCTCCTGGTCATACCTCACACAAACTGTGTAACATGAACGTTATGGTATTTCTGAGCAAATTCATTGAATTGCCAAGATCTGTGAGTGTTTAATTGGATTAAAGTCATTAAACCATTAGTTTAATGAAAACTTTGAGTCTTTCAATGTGTTTTTTTTTTATTCCTAAGAGAATTCATCTCGTCTAATTAGTGTTGTTTCAGAGTTTAGTCTTTGTCCTTCTCTAGTTTATTGAGACTACTCTGTCATTAAAAGAAGTATCCTTGTGAGGAATAAAGTTATTTATTTTATTTTTCTACTTTGACACTTCCATACTGTGTATATATACTGTATACAATATTAGAAACATTACAGGGATCATTTTCCAATTTTAGACCAACAAAGACCTTAGTGTGAGGAACAACTGGATTGATTTTGGGAAAGGTGGGTTGTATATTTCTGACACTAGGGGGAGGTTTATCTCCGAAAGTATTAGCGCCATAATTTCTCACACCAGTGATCCAATTCAATCTAAATGTGGTGCTGATGAATCGATTCAAGAATATCTCTTGTGTACATCGTGTTTATTCCAATAGTTCATACATTACTGACCAGGCCTTCTTTTTTTTACATAAAATACTGTAGACATAACTCCACATTTAATAGTCCCATTACAGCTTGAAGCTTGGCCTGGTTCTGATCTCTAGGGGTTATTTTTTTGGTTATTTCTCTGACTTAGTGTTTGTTTTTTCACTTTTGCATCATCACCACTCCTGCCTCCCGCTCATTTACACATGGGTCCTTATTTTGAGCTCTCACATAACCTTGCTTATAACAAAAGATTCTTTGACCATGAGAACTTACCCTGGAATCACCTTGGTACCATTATTATTATTATATTATTTAGATCAGGGTGGGCCCGAAGCATAAGCTAAATAAATATATCTTAGGGATAAGGTGGAATATTGAAGTAAGTTATAAGATAAAGAATCAAGAATGCATTCATTTCATCTAATTTATTGTAGACCTTTTCATGTGTGTCTGAACTCTTGCACATCCGTATTCTGTACAGTGAATGGTAAAGAGCAACGGTGATTTTTGATTTTTTTTTTTTTCAGCATCTCGCTCAGTAACTTTAAAAGATTAAATCCAAATTTTACATCAAACTGAAGTTTCAGTTACAATTTAATCTACGCTGGAAGTCCATAGCATTATTATTTGTTATCACACGGAAGCAAATGGTAGCAAGGTTGTTCCTGATAGTAGTCGCTGATTCTGTTCTAAATATTCATGGACAGGGTCTGAAGGTGCAGTCAAGGTCAGGGGAGGGTCTGTACTGCAGAGCTTAGAATGGTATCTCTGCTGCCTGCAAATGTAAGCTTCATCCGTCATTGGCCTTCCACAAGCACCGGAGAAGTTTGAGGTTGAATGTGAAGCGGCTGGCTTGAGTCAGACTCTCCAATCTCCAAATCTTTGTCTTGTACTTGAGTGATGGGATATAGAACATAAGATAGACAGACGGCATCAGCGGCACTGCGTATTCCAAAGATCCTTCGTTTTAGCGCGATAACTCAAAAACTGTTCAATGGATCATTTTCACATTTTATATGCACATAGACCTTAGGGACAGGAAGACCTGGATTTATTTTGGGAAGGATAAGTTTTATATGTCCGGCACTAGGGGGAGCTATATCACCAAATGTTTTCGGGCCACAATTTCTCAACTGTTGGTACGACTTAGTAAAAACTTGGTGCATGTATGGACTTAAGCAGATCTGTCTTATAACTAAACCTATACTGTTGTCACCGAAAGCAAGTGTATCTCCCCAAAAATTCCCGAATCCCCTGCGTTCTACCTGATTGAACTCCTCAAAATACATGCAAAGGTCTATCCACAGTATTTCTTGCAGAAAGCTCCCCATTCTGAGTAAAATTGTGAAGTATTAGTGTCAAACAAACATAAACAAGATCAATATGCTTAGGTTAAATCATATGTACCAACTTTGGACTAAATTAAACTAACGGTTAGGAAGTTATGTTTGAAAAAGAGTGATTCATAAGAAAAAATTCCCCTAGTGAGTAAAATATTAACTTTTTGAGTAAAGCACGATTAATAGAAGATAGATCTCCTGGACTTGATTCATACGTGCCAAATTTGGATTTAATAGAGTCAACGGTTGAGAAGTTATGGCTGGAAAACTTGCAGAAATAAAGCTCCCCCTAGTGTCGGTAGTATACAAAATTACCAGCAGTAAATTACGAGCAGGACTAAAAACTATTTTTATTGCCAGTGGTAAAAAAGGCTTCAAGAAATTCTGCATCCAGATGGTGATCTGATATTCAATTACTCCTTGAGCTATATCTTACCTCTAAAAAATAATAATAATAATATTATCATCTAAATCAATTCCGGCACTATTGTGTAAGCCAACATACAAACAAATCATTACTTGCAAAACCATTTCCTCTCAAGCAGAGCTGAAAATGAAGTGAGTATTGAACTTACCTTCACCGGGTCATCAGATCTGACTTCAGATCAATACTAATGTTAGTCTATGACTGACGCGTGTGTAACATGGTGGCAGGTTGCAAATACTTCTATGATATAACAGCACAAAAATGGTCAGCACAAAAAAAAATCAG
This sequence comes from Lophius americanus, assembly GCA_037951165.1. Lineage (NCBI taxonomy): Eukaryota > Metazoa > Chordata > Actinopteri > Lophiiformes > Lophiidae > Lophius > Lophius americanus. The sequence continues at coordinate 11,555,478 of JBBDHG010000011.1, read as the reverse complement.
TTGCCAAGTGACGAAAAATCAATTACTGCACCCGAGAAGGAAATTGACATCGACATAACAGGAATAAATGATCCCCGTTTCCTTTTAGGTAAAGTCCATTTGAAAATTTAAGAATGAAAATGTTGGCATACACAAGGAATGTTTTTGCCCATTTGAACCACAAAGAAGAAATATTAACGATAATAATATTATCAGTACCAACTCTCTGGTTCTTCTAAGGCACAAATGAATAAGAAGACAATTCTGTGTTCAGGTACAATCCCGCAATTTATAGTTTCAGGGGTTATAAGAATGAAATTTTGTTCTCAGGTTAGGTGTGATTTGGCAAGTAAAAAGACTCAAAGGAAAAACTAGATCAGACAGATGAATTAGAACCAAGAATGTAGAGGTTTTTCTTCAAGGGGTTATGGTTGGATAGGAATACTTTACACAGGCTGGGTTAACAGAAAGTGAATTACTCCCTTAGAGATGTGGGGATAAAAAGTCCTTCCACATTGAACATTGTGAGGCTTGAACATCGTCAGCACAGGGACCAGGCTTTTATTCCAGGCACATGTTGCTCTGAGTAATGGGGCATCAGAAACATTTTCCCCACAGAGATTGTCAGAGAAACCAACTTCTACCCCGACACAGGGAGCTGAAGCAGGGAGAGAAAAGGAAGATCAGACTGGCAAACGTGAATCTGATGGTAACCTACACAATGCTATGAATAACACCCTGACTATTTCCACCAGCAGGACTTCTGGACCCTGTGCTTCTTCATAAACTGACAGGGTAGCGATGACTGTTAGTTAAGCTCTTATCAACAACTGTATCAAACCTGACTGTCTGTGAAAGTGAACAAATGACCTGACTGAACAAAACCTGAGTTTGAGATAAGAAGAAGACAACGGGTGGAGGCCCGGTTCAAGAAGTCGGAGAGGTGTTAGAGTTCTTTAAAGAGAGAATCTTGATGACCGTGTGACATGTGACGTGTTGTGCCGTATGATTATGATGATGTATTTATAGATTTGTCTGTACAGTTTCATATCTAGGTACACACTTCCTTCAAATCCTTTTACAGTTTTATAGCTTTCTCTTTCAATCATTTACTTTACATTTACTGATTATCCAGAAATAAATTAAGACCCACTCACTCACTTCACACTTATGCAAATAACCTCCCTACTATGTTGGCCCCATGCTGTTCATCTTCATCGAAGAGCTGCTTGTACTTCAAACACTAAATGTTCAACTTATAGAGTTCAGACAGTTTATTACAGTGGTGCAACTGATGGCACTTTGTTTAAATACATTCTGACCATCGTCGTAAATTGTTCAGTTTGCGCCGCAAGTGTAGATGTTTTGAGCAATTCCAAAAAAATTCCGTTTGGTATTAACTCTAAGGGGTCGGACCTCCGTCAATATTTAAAATCCCCGACTCAACAATTGTCTCAACAATTTGCCCTTCAACCATTAATGGTTGAATGAAATCTTTTCTGTTTTGTGTGATAAGAGCCTCTCTCCTTATGACAATTATTTATAAGGAGCTTGTGGAAAACTTCTGAAGAGTCTCCCTCAGTATCCCCTTTCTGCAGTAGAGCAACCAGAACCATATCATCAGCATACTTGACTAAACTGAAATAATCCATCCTGAACACATTCTGTGCACATGGAGAAAAGCTGTGCTGGTGGAATTTCTTACACACTCCCTTCTCACCGCATGCACGGACAAACAATGACGCTGAAGTGAACGGGTAACTGCACTGCTGGGCTGGAGTAGGAGAGGGTTTCTCACGATGTTGAGGAAACGGATGTGAGGATGACAAAGCAGGACGGGACTAATATGCACGTGTGGGCGTCCTCGCTACCGACACAAACGACAGAAGATCAGATTACAGCACGGCCATTTATAGAGTGGCCTCATTTATCAGAATATCATTTCAATCAGCAGAGAGCAATAAGAAGAACTAATAGGACCGATAGAAAATTATTTTTATTGCGAACACAGAGTTTAGTCTTTGGCGATTAGACAGGAAGTACATCACAAAGTGAAGCCGTCCATTCAATTATGTGCTTCCAATATGAAGGAGACCCCCAGTGGTCCAGAAGATTGTGTTGGTAGGGTAACCGGTTGTCAAGCCTTGCAAAATGTGGCACAAAAATTTCATCCCACATTCAGATGATGTTTCATATTTTTGATCAAATCTAGTTTACATAAATCAAAACCTAAATAAAATAAATCTTGATTTCATTCAATGGTTGTGAAGGCTGTCAACACGGGGCTGTGTGTGTGTGATGTCAATCAAACTGCACCCATGGGTCAAACACTCGTCAAACTTTCACTGTTCTTTTAATATCCTGAGAAGATTTTGAGTCAAAGGTCACAAACACTGCAGATTTTGGTGAAATATGATGGAAAAAAGTAAACTAGAAATGGACATGCAAGAATTTAAATTCACAGAGGGGAATAATTAAGGTATTAATAGCTGCTGCTTTGGTCATTGGTGTACTTCAGTATGTAGTTCAGTGTAAGGTTCTCCTAGAAAAGTCTAAATAACCATAACTCCTACTACACGTTCAAATCTTTTAGAGGGAACCTTCGGTGAAGGCTCTGATTTACTAAAGGCTTGTGTGTGCAAAAACAATTGTAAATTGATAGCATCCCCTAATTATATGAGCAAGCTGATCTTCTAACGGTTCCCAATGAGGATTCTGTCAAACCTGCAAAATAGCACGCGCTATCCATTTAGTGCGTTTGCCTTAATGAAAATGAAATATCGGTGATTTCTACCAGAGTGTGCAAAATACCGGGAGGAGTCGATGCAGATAGATTATTTTGGCACCCGCGATAGGATTTACTGAGGCCGGAAATGACCAAAAAGATGTTTAGGAGATGATAATCGACATAACGAAAACAAAAAACCCCAGATAAACAAAAACAGGGGGGAACTGAACTTACGAGTACAAACAAATATTTATTCAAAAAGTAAATTGAATGGTGGTAACAACAACTGAAAACGGGCGGAATCCGAAAGAGTTATAACAGGAGAGGATCAAATCTCTCTTTCCAGCGCTCTCCTGCTTCTTATTCACTTCTGCTCCAACAGCCGATTAGGTCCAGCTGTCACACCTTCACTGCAGAGGAGGGGGGCGGAACCTGCAAGAAAGACACGTACCACTTTTCAACCAAAAATAGCCTGGTGCTAGTTCGATAATGCTGCTGGAGCAAGTGCTTAGTTGGTTCAACTCGCGCACTCCCTAAGAACCTGTTTGATATTCCATGGCAAGGAGCCACCGCCTTTACCCTATCATCCATCCCTCCTGCCAGTACAATGTAGGCCAATCGTTAAACCTGTAACAGCGCTGACCAGCTGCCTGGTGGTCCTAATTTATTAGAATTATAAAATATTGTTATACTAATAATTGTAAGAAATAAATACTTCAACTATCAAAAAGCCTGAGTTATTATCAAGCAGTTGCTTTATAAATAGCATTGGAACAATTATTAAAACGGCCCCGTTCACATGATAGATGCCCATATTTTGATAAAACACCTCATATAGTTGACGTTGTTGGTCTTTAACTACAGCTGCTCTGAGTAAATACCTCAACGCCATATGTTCTCCTGGACTACACGCCATACCTGGAGAGTTCTGTAGAACTTTCTCTGCTTAAACAAAGCCCTTCTGTTTTAATAGTAGTATTTAGCTTCTCATTAGAAATCTGTGAACAATCCAACTTCCTAACGTTGTTCTAAACAACAACAGAGTTTATCCTCATGGGATTGAATTATCGAAAGTGAGCCAAGGCTGTAAATCAAAACTGAATGCTGTTATGAATTACCAGCGTTTTATGCAAAGTCCTATTTGTGACATTTCATTTTGCTGTTTGCAACTGATAAAACAAATATTTTCTATTGGCCTTGAACACCCTAAGGCAACAAGTAGCTCATTTTGAAAAAGCAATACAATCAGTATTGCTTTTTCACAATGTCTTTTCCAATGGACCCATAAAACATTGTTTATTGTTCCAGCTAACGTCGTATTAAAATAGCAAAAAAGAATTTGACCCAAGAATACCAGAACTGAGTGACGCTGCTTACTTTTTCAGGCTTTATCAAATCTCTGGAGAACGGCCTGGAGCAAGTGTGTAAGTCGTGAACAATTGGGAAGCCGTTACTTAAGTTCCTAAAAATAATAATTAAAAACATATCTGGGATCCAATCTGCTCGTGTGTGTTGTGCATCCGTGTGGGCTATTGATATCACACACACACGCACACACACCACACAACCACACAGTAATCTTCATGAGGAGAAAGGTCACAAGGAGAAAAGCTGAAAAAGGAGGAAGCACCTGTGTTCTTTGCCAGCGCACGCACACACACGCACACACACGCACACACACGCACGCACGCACACGCACACACACGCACGCACGCACACACACACACACGCACACACACACACACACGCACACACACACACACACACACACACACACACACACACACACACACACACACGGAGTACACAATTTTCTATAGCCTTGGTAGCAGTTCTGCAACACTGTGCATTGCCAATTGCAAATGAATCAAAGAGACCTGTCATGCATATATCATATTTTACCCATATTTTAATCTAATAGTTCAGAATTTTACTTAATTTAAGGAGCATTTTTTTCTTTTTTCTTTTATGAAATACTTTGGAAATTACTTAATATTTAAATTCAGGTGTTTAATAAGGGTGATTGCTTGCAAAACAAGGAGGATCAGGGACTTTTTCGGTGATATACTTTTGCGATAGGTGATGATAGTGAAGGTCTAGTAGTTTTCTGTGAATCCCAGAGAACCTCTTGTGATTCAGTTTAATTGTATAATTGCAATTTATTGTTGACAAAGATAGTCACAACAGCATTGTGTCATTTTGTCAGGTTTTACCACTTATGGCATTGATATACATACAGTATATAAATACATATACATATATATATATATATATATATATATATATATATATATATATATATATATACAAGCAAATCACAAGATACTACTTATGAATCAATTATGAACATGTCTGTTCCATGTCTTGCAGATTTCTGTTAAGGAGACTTTCCCTTTTGCTGTTGGGGAGATGTTAGTTAAATAGTGGCGAACCCCTGCTGTTTTACCCGCTGGTAGATGATAAACTGTTTTGACATAAGCCTTTCTGTGATATTTGGAGGGCCAGGGGAAATCAAGTCTCTGTCTTTAATCCAGCTGATCCAGGTTTAGGTCAAAATCTTTGAAAAAGCTTGAGTAGTCTGGGGCAATTAAAGCCCCTCGGCCAGGGAAGTGCTGTGCTTCCGTCGATGATGGTGTGGCCTTTCTATTTCCTTTCAGGCCACTTTTAAAGCAATACACTATTATTATTATTCATAGTCAGGATTGGGATTGGCTTCCTTTGTGCTGGCCCTAAAGGAAACAATTTTCATTTAGCTTGAAGAATCAGCTCTTTTCCTCACAGCAAACGAGACGCCGGCTCATAAATAAACACTTAAATCTGCTTTTGTAGTTTTGGGCTATTTTGTTCTCTTGTAGGTGACAATGCTGTGGGACAATGTTGCCAGCCTTGGTTTGGCGCAACTATTGTTTGCACCAAACAGTATAAGCACTGAATTCAGCTAATGATAATATGGATGCAAGCTATTGTCATTATCAGACGCTGGCGGCAGTATTAATCAGATAATTGTCGAGCATCTTCACAGGGTTGAAACCAATTTTTTACTCCATAAAGAAATATTAAAAAGGAAAATTAACCTGTTCTACTGATTTACATCTGATTACATATCCATAATAAACTTTAAATAGTTCTATAACCCTCAGGTGGGTTTGAATATCTTGTGTTTATGGACAGTTAACACCTAATTTTTTTCTTTTCAAGTTCAGTAACATTGTATCTGAGACTATGTATACGAGAAATCTGTGACTAAACAGAAAAAATACCGATATTTCTATCCCTGTCTGATTTTTTTAAATACAAAAAACTCTTTGAAAGCTATACATTTGATAACAATACCATTAACTACATGTGATTCTACAAGCCTTTGATGGATAGAACCAGGAGGATTCTCCATTCGACATAATGGGATAGCCATTGTACCCGAAATGTGCCAAAATGGGATTATGACCCCAAAATACCACTCATATCTGCTAGAAGGGAGCTTTGTAGATATATTACAAACGTTGGCTGTGACTTAAATCAATTTTTATTATATTAAAATTAATTTTTATTATATTAAAATCTATTTTTTGTATATTAAAATCTATTTTTATTATATTAAAATCTAGAAATAATCAGGTGATCGAAAAGAACAAAATAGTAAGACCCATTTCAAGCATTTATATATTTTGAGTATTTTCTGTAGGTACCCTATTATGTATAGTATTATTGTACTATTCATTGATGTTTTTACTGCTGAACCAGTGTTACAGGCTAACCAAATGTCTTTGAAGGAAGTACAATGTGGGTACAAATTAAAGTAAAAATCTCACCTTTGGGGACCTCTTCCTGTCGGGGAGGTGGACAACCTCATTATTTCCCTCTGCTGGTGACTGATCGTGCCCATCGAGCCCTGACTTCTAATAAGTTCTCCAGAAGTGCCCTGGCCTGTTTTCTTTGAAACTCTCGGAGAGAAGCTGTGCTCAGGGGTATCCTAAAAGAAGCTTGATATCTACATGGTGGTTGTTATTCACAGTTTTACCCCGACCTTTCTCTGGAGGTCCTGCAAAGATGTAGAGAGTTGGACAGCATAGGACACATGGACTGCAGATTCACTTATCCAACCCTAATTAATTGATATCACCTTAAATAATGAGAGCAGAGAGAGAGAGAGAGAGAGAGAGAGAGAGAGAGAGAGAGAGAGAGAGAGAGAGAGAGAGAGAGAGAGAGAGAGAGAGAGAGAGAGAGAGAGAGAGAGAGAGAGAGAGAGAGAGAGAGAGAGAGAGAGAGAGAGAGAGAGAGAGAGAGAGAGAGAGAGAGTGTATGTTTAAACTTTGACAGCTTGTAAATGATTGGACAGTCCTATCCTTACCCTGTGGATGCAAGGCTGAGCCCAGCCACTCTATGAAGGAAGCTCATTTTAGCCACTTGTATCCTTGACCTCATTCTTTAGGTCATTACTGAGAGGTCATACCCTTCGGTGAAGGCTGGAACAGTGGTAGATCAAGTGGTAAATTGAGAGCTTTGCCTTACGACTCAGTTCTCTCTTCATCCCATCGGACTGATAAACACCCACATTACTGCTAATGAAACACCGAAGCACCTGTCCATCTCTTGGACCATTACCCCATCACTCAAGAACAAGACGCCAAGATACTTAAAATCCTGTATTGAGGCAGAAACCCAACCCCATCCCAGAGGGGATGGTCCATAATTTTTCGGCAGCGAAGCATGGCCTTAGATTTGGAGATGCTGGCCCTCATGCCAGCCGCTTCACACTCAGCTGTAAACCGCTCCATTGCCTGCTGGAGGTTACGGACTGATGAAGCCAACAGAGCCACATCAACTGGAAACAGCCGGGATGCAATTCTAGGCTACCCAAACCGGACACTCTCCTCACCTAGCCTGAACCTTCAGATCCTTTCCATGAATATCCTAAACAGATTCAGAGACAATGGACAGCCTTGGTGCAGTCCAACACCCACTGAAAACATGTCTGACTTTTTGACAAGGATACGGACACAACTCTCACTTTGGGACTCACTAACCGGGGAAGACCAAGAAATCGCTGGAGGGACTATTTGTCTCATCTGGTGTGGGAATGCCATGCAATCCCTCAGAGTGAACTGAAGTGTATGGCTTGGGAGAGGGACATCTGGAAAAACTTCCATAACCTGCTCCCACCGCGAACAGACCCTGGATAAGCCGAAGAAAAGGAATGAATGAATATCCTTGTCCTTAGCAGGGTTGTTGGGGGAGAAGAAGGGTGCATTGTGGACAAATGGCCTCATCAAAGGGCCAACATGTAGACAGAAAACACTCCCATCACATCAGGCGAATGTAAGTATTGATAACATTATGAGCTACTATGTGAATTTAGTTATTTACTCACATATACTGCATGTTTTCTTGATGGGAACCCACAGAAGCATGGGGACAAGATACAAAGTCCACAGAGAAAGGCCCCAGATCCTGAGAGGCGGAATCAAACCCTGAACCTTCTGGCTGTGTGGACCAGAATGTTTATGAAGTGCAAACCAACACATTTCAAAAGAGAAGCCTTTTTGCTGCTTTCACTGTGAAATTTATTTACTACCCAAGAACCCATACCAACTCTGAGACAGTCTATAAACATAATGAATTGTAAACATCCACTAAAGGAAGTGGTAATGAAGACTCTCAGCGGCTATCTTGTTTACTGACGGATATTTGTTCACATTCAATTACTTTCTGGTGGAAAACAGGAAGCCTTTGCCTAATGAAGTCCCAGATCCTGTGGGGTCTGGTTTAAATGAATTATAATAATGGGACAAACGGCAGCAGTCTGAGACAGGCTTCTTGTGGTTTGTGCGGATGTTTGAGTGTGAGTGGTTGACTTTTGGGCTGAGCAATCACCCTCTTGTAGGTAGTAATGTGTGCAAGTCAAAACAAAAGGCTTGTCTTGATTGGATGCACCTCTGCCGACTGTGAATGTGCAGATGCACACGTTCACACAAGCACCTTCCAGTATGTTTACAACCCTCTATGAAATTGATTTGCATGTGTTGATTGCATCCATACACATAATGGAAGAGTCATACCGTGAATAGAAGGAAAAAAGTCATACCTTATTAATTTAGGGGTATGTTTTTGAATAAACGGTATATATGGAATAAAATATTATAAACTATGATTCAGTCATCTGATTTAATTCATACTTATTATTCCAGGCTTGAAATGTCAGGGGAAAGACAGTTGTAGATTTAATGGATTCAGTTTTATGCAGGATAAGCTTATGGACACATAAGAAGACAAACAAATGTATGTATGATCCTCTCCAGGATTATCCCAGGCAGAGATGAATGTGAAACTATACACAACTAATCCAAATGTACACAATGATGGATATAAGCAGGTTAAGAGCATCACTCATCTCAGAGATGCATGGATGTGGTATCTGCAGTATTTCCTGTGTCACATTTTACAGAACAGTACAATTACAGCTACATGGTACATAGAATCATTGAAGATAGATGTAATATCCGTGATAGTAGTGTCAGAGGGATGGAAGGACTGTAATCCACAGAGAGTGTAATCTTTAGAGAAAGAGGGTGATTACAACAAACAGAGCAAACCTCAGAACGCCATACCGCTGCTGTCTGAGTTTTAGGTAATGATAGCCGATGGCATAGCAGTGTTTAAATGTGCTTAATTAATCCCTGCGGTAGATAAACATAATCAAAAGACAGGAGATTTTTTGTTTTTTACTGTTATAGTTTAAGGAATACACTCAGAAATAAATAAGCTGTCGGCAAAAGATAATGTTAATTTAGATTTAAAGCAGTAAACCTTTCCCCAACTTCAATTTATTCCCATAGTTTATCCATTAAAAAAGATTTACTGAAATATCAAATTTGAAACACAAAACTGACAATTTATCTGACAGCACAAACCAAATAAAACTATTCTGCTGCATTGAAGGTCCCAAGCAGGGGCTCAAATCCCCCAAGAGATGTATATGTCTGTCTGTCTGTCCATATATAATGTATGATTAAGATGAAAAAATAAAAGTACACATGCATTTAAATATAGGAATAGTGCTTGTCAAAAACCCAAGAAGACTTAAAGGCCCTAATCGCTCCCAAAGATACTTCGACTAAGTAGGATATTGCGTAAAGGGTCTGAATGCTGATGTCAATGGGATATTTCAGCTTCTCTTTTTCAACTGATTTGCATAAAAACTATACAATTATGCCCCTAAGGGGTAGGGAGTGCAGATTGATGAGGAAGAAAATTAATTCAAATGATTTTAACATGAGGTTGCAACATGATAAAATGTGAAAAAAAAAGTGAAGGGGTGTGACAACCTTCTGAAAACACTGTGTTTTCATAGTTAAAACTACTGTAAAATCAGCAGAACCACGCCTTGCTAGGTGCCAATACTCCTGGTTGGGAATCCGTCTGCAGATCTTTCAGACCGTCAAAGTTCAGTCTGGAAAAGAGATAAAAACCAATTTCTGCAAAGTTTTTCGAGTAGCTTTTAAAAACTTCCAGATGAAAAGACAGCGGCACAGCTGTAGCACAATGAAAGGCAAAACCGGCTCGTGGAGGAAATGTAGTAAAAGTAGGTTAATAAAATATTGACAGGCTCCTTAAATTAGATTCATATTCAGAAAGGAGGGGGGGAGAAAAGGTTATCAGAATCTTATAATATTATGTTCCACTTTGTCTATTTTCTCTAACAGGAAACACTAAAATATGAAGAGTAAAGACAATTATGAAGGATAACTTCCCCTTCAGAATGAAAGAGCTGCATGAAACCCTCTGACCGTAGAAGCTAAATGTGGACGTAGAACACAGTTGTTGACAGAGTCATTATTTTCAGATGATGGAGAAGACAGGAGGATAAAGACACAGGTGAATGCACAAAATGAGCCGAGCAAGCAGGAAGGTCAGGAACATCAGAGAGGCTGCAGAGAAAAGAGAAAAGAAAAAAAGATGAAAGAATAACCTTTAGGAAGAAGAGACAAGGATGAACTCCCCTATAGAGGTTGCATTAACATTTATGTCCCTCTTATTGATGTAAGCGTTATTGTGCGGCATAGTGAAGGTCAGCGCTGAAGCATTACATTGATCATTTACTACCTCCTCCAGATTACCTCAATCACTTAAGTGCTGCCCGTGTGTGTGTTGTTTAATCTTTCTAATGATGGGGTTCTGAGACTGGGAGAGTGGTTTTCCGCAATCCAAAGGTAAGCCGCTCGATACCTGAATTCCCCCCGCAGTCCTTGTGCAAGATCCAGAAACCCAATTTCACCCTAGGGTACTTCACAGCGGCTGCCCGTTGCTCGTCAGGGATGCCAATAACTTGGTTTGACGTCCATCTGTATCTGCATCATTCTCACTCACACCAACCAACTGGACGTCCCCTTTCACCAAATACTGAAACCTACTCTGTGGTCTTTCCCTTTTGCTCCTGCCTGGCAGCTCCACCTCCAGCATTCTTCTACCAGTAGATCCACTATCCCTCCAAATGTCCAAATCATCTCAATCTGGTTTCTTTTTGTCTCCAAAATATCTAACCTGGGCTGTCCCTCTGATGTGCTCCCTTCTAATCCTTTCCATCCCTCTCACTCCCAAAGAACTTATTTGCATCTTTAACTCTGTCACCTGCGGTGTGCAGAGCTGGTACCACTACCAGCTGCCTGCACTTCTTAATCCCTACTTCACACTCCCCATTGCTGTGAATAGACCCCAAGTACTAACAGTCCTTCACATTTTCCACTGCTACTCACCGTTCCACCTGCCTCCCTTTTATTCACACCCATGTTTTTCTGTCTTGCTGTGACTGCCATTCCTCTTCTCTCCAGCGCAGAGAGAAGAGCTTTTTCTCCCACGGCGCCCTACTCTCACTAAAGATCGCAATATGATCCGTTAACATCATGTGCCACAGAGACTCCTGTCTGACCTCCTCAGTCAGTCTGTCCATCACAATAGCAAAAAAGAAGGGGCTCAGGGCCAATACTTGATGCAGTCCCAGCTCCACTGGAAACCATCCGTCACTCCTACCGCACACCTCCCCACTGTCATACTATGGTACTGTGTGGTAACAAGAGCACTTACATTATTACACCATGATGTGGGATGGGTATGATGTAAGTGGATCAAAAAGACTGTTAGGGCTCTTTGAGTGAAAACACAGGTTTTGGTCAGGGTAAGACTTGGGTTACTCATCGTTATTATCATAAGTAGTAGTCGTTTTTGGAATTGTATTCAGTTTTCTGTTGATAGTTTGATTCAACAACTTATTAAAACTTATCAAGATGTTTTTTTTCCTTTTTTCAGGTTCCTTTGGATACTGCTTGTGTGTCTTTTAAGACCATCATTTCCTTTCCTATAAAGATCAGGAAAAGGTGAAACTAATTTTAGACTTACATGTGTCACATTCTAAACCTTTATCCTCAAATGAAGCATGCTTTGGTGAAATAGGTTCACAGTCATTATTTGATGCCTGCAGTATTTCTCCATGAAAAATAGATACCTGTTCATCCTTTAAGCCTCTTCTCCTTGCAGATTTGATTGACATCAAAGGAAAGACTGGAGCTGCACTAATCAATATTTTTCATTTCAATGGATCACGTTGTTTAGGAACTATGTGACAATGTCTTCCCAGTTTATTCTTGTGCTTCAACCCAAAATATATAACCAAAATATGAGGAACCAAAAAGGGAGCACAAACAAAATTCTAGTGCAAGTTGACAGTTACATCAATTTATTTTGGCCTTGTCATAATAAAATGCGTGTTCACGTTTTGGCCTAGTGGGCCTTCCTCAGAGCACAAACAGACTGGAGATCAGACGGTTTACAGGGTGGTACCTTCTGATGTCATAAAAGAGTTCTGTGAGCTTGTTGGCTTTGAGGTTTGATTGGAGGGTACCATGGCTTTGATAATCTAGTGAGAGCATATTTGTGGAATGTCCATGTGACTTGGAGCGGTCTGTTGTCTTTGATCTTGCCAGTTGTATGCTTTTGCTTCTTTGTGGATATATCCGTGACTACCGAGTTCATTTTTAAACATTTCGATTAACACAAATACGTCTTCCAGTTCTTGATCAGTGAAGTAAATGTCCTCACTCCAGCCAGTTGATTCAAATCACTCTGCTGATCCTCAGATGAGAGCATGAGGTTATTACTTTATTCTTTTAGTTCCTGATCTTAGTGTCTTTCAGTTTATTGTTCTGGTTTATGGCCTAGCTTTAAATGATCAAGCGTTGTTTCAGTAGTTAGTAAGTCCTATTGAATGTGAGGATAGCTACTCACTTATGAATACAGTATGATAATACTTACAGCTTACATTTGTGTATGTACAAACACATTATAATTTAATTACAGTCATATAAAGAGCGGTTGAACATAGGCGTACTCAAACGTGTCATTCTTACACACCTATGCTCAGGTAATCCCACAGAGGCCTGTCTGCTGTCTCACTGTCATCACTCTGTATATTTTTCTACATTATTCATTTTAACTGTATTATTTAATATATTTTAGCTTCAAGGGACAGAGCCTCTTCTCTTTACCAGTTGCTCTTTTTTCCCAAGAATTTATTCAAAGATATCCATTTATTTTGGGTAAATGGGGCATGTAGGAGATACCAGGTCTTATGCAACAACATTTCCTTATTTTAATTCTAAACCTCTTTTCCTGTGACTTTCGCCAGTACAAAGTTTATTAAGTTGGACTCACCAAAGGTTTATTAACATACTGGAACAACTAAAATTGGTGAACACATTGGTCCGTATTTGATTATTGATCAGATCTTAAAATTCAGGTAGGAACTTTTGATATGTTGGTGCAGTCCGTCCCGGGTGTTTAAGTGGACGCACCTGCACTTCCCCCTCAGACGCTGCGCAACAAAAGTGACTGAAACAATTGCATCACTTGCTACTTTAACTGTATGTTTCAGATTAGAGTGTTGTAAAATATAATTATCCACTTTGTGGGGTTTAAGCATCATCTTATCTTTGGCTTTGATATATTACGGGTTCTGCTAAGATAATGTTTTGGACATGGAGAAAGCTTAAGTTAATTAGTTTGATACTGCTAGATAATCATAACAAGTACAACAGTCATAAAAAGTAACTCTGATATAAAGATACAGAATCATTGAATTGATATGTAATTTTATCCGAAGTAGGTCTAGTCGATGCTACAAAAAGTTGCAAATAAATTTAGGTTGTTTTATTAACAGGGAAAACAATTTGAGGTAAACAAAACTTGACCAAAGACTGAAGACTATGAAAACAAAATTGCAAAGGAAAATTCTTGAATAAACACACACATTTTGCTCTTACACTTCTGGTCTACATCAGCTTAAAAAACAAAATCCCTCGAAAGATGTGAAGGACAAAGACTTAAATAAATTGAGCTCCTCCCTCTGGACAAACCCACTGCTGAACATATATCAATTAACTTCACTTAATGCACTGTTTAATTCTGAACAAGTCAAAACTGTAGTCTCTTATTCAGGATATTATATCACTTCATAACAAGTCATTTCTCAGTGACAAACATTTACTATCATATCACAATCTCATTAATAATCTGAGTTACCCTCTAATCCAGGGAGGATTGATTCAGTCCAGTAATCACGCAGCTGTGCACTGATTACTGACACTATATAAGAGTCCTCTAAACCCACGCTGTGGTTTGATGCTGTGTTCCGCGAAAAGGAACCTCATATAATGTTGCAGGCTTAGTATCACCTGGATATAGTTAATGAATGAAAACTCTTTGTTTTGTTTCTGCAATAATATTTTGCAGCAGGGATGTGAATTATGTGAGGATTGAGGAGTCCATGACATGTTGTGGTGCGTGCACACTGAGTGTGTGTGACCAGGTGCTGCCAGCAGTCGGTGATGAATCTACGTCACAGTGGTTCAGCTTAATGCACTTAGCACGAAATACAGTGCTGTGCTTTTGAAATTCGCACTATGTAGCCATAGTAACCTGTAATCTCTCATGAAAAGGGGATATTGTGGTGGCCGACAGTAGCAAACGTACTGCAACTTCAGAAAACACATGCAAATAGACAAAACACAAGCAAATATAGAAAAATATCTTCATCCTTTTGGCAAAACATGTACAGCAAATAAAGAAAAATATCTTCATGAATTGGACGACACATACGCAGCATAAGGGGAATGCACTGCAAAAGCCACAACACAATAGAAGCGTCTACTTGACACTTAAAAGGGATTTGCCTTCGGACGTGCTTTTTAAATGTTTAATTTAGTGAATAAAAACGATATAATTCACAAACATCTCAAGATATTTTTATTTGCTGTGTTAAGATTCGTTATCTTCCGGGTCATGCGGTCATCTGACTCGTTCATTGGTGCATTCCCACTGGATTAATATCATAGACGTCCGCCGTCATACTTACAGTTACCACATGCCCCCAGGTAATACTAGACCCCTGCTAAGAGGGCAACGGGTCGTCCTGGTTACACAGTCGCCGAGGGAGGTATTGACATGGATGGGAACATATTATATCACATTTTTTGCTTTGCTTCAAACCTTTGGTTTATAACTTGCTCCGTCAGAGTTCGCTTGTTTCGTTTTAATTGGATCAAACAGCTCTGGTGTGAAAGAAATCTAAAAATTTTCTTAAGTAGGTATAAAACCCCTACTATAAATAAATACTGCAGCTTTTGGTCTTCAATCAATCAATCAATCTTTATTTATATAGCGCCAATTCACAACAACAGTTGTCTCAAGGTGCTTTCCAGGAAGAGCATGTCTAGAACAAACTCTTTATATAATTATCTACAGGAACCAAAAATTCCTCCTTGAGCAGCACTTGGCAACAATGGCGAGAAAACACTGGCCTTTAACGGGCAGAAACCTCGAGCAGATCCAAGACTCAGGGTGGACGGTCTGCTGCCATGACCGGTCGGGTTTTTAAAAAAGAGAGTGAGAGCGAGAAAGAGAGAGACACAGGTGAGGCGAGATACAGACGGGGGAAAAGCAGCAAAGGTATCAGCTATAATCCACTTTCTCAAACCGCTCCATGGCCGGGCCGTGGCAGCAGCAGGTATCCGAAGTTGATAATAACATTAATATTAATGTAACATATAGCGATAGCTTATGGGGGAATACTATACAATAATAATAATAATGATAACAACAATCATCATCATCATGAGTAGCTTGTGATCATTGGACATCGAGCAGATCCACAGCAGCCGATGCAATCACCAACCATGTGACCTTACAGGGCGAGAAAACACAAAGACTCCAGGGAATAAGTCAAGTTGGTAACATGCATTTAATCCATTAAAATGCATTCATCCATTTAACATGCATTAAACCATTTATCATGTATTAATCCAGTAACATACATTAATCCATTAAACGTGCATTAAAGTGAGTGGGGTGCATAAAGAGGGACAGTGAGAGAAGAAGAGAGAAAAGCTCAGTGCATCATGGGAGATCACCTAGCAGTCTAAACCTATAGCAGCATAGCTAAGAGCTAGCTTATGCCAGCCTTAATTATAAACTTTAACATAAAGGAAAGTTTTAAGCCTACTTTTAAATGTATACTATATATATATATAATGTATATTTAATGTATACTCTAACCAAGATTGGTAGATGGTTCCACAGGAGAGGAGCCTGATAGCTGAAAGCTCTGGCTCCCACTTTACTTCTGGAGACTCTAGGGACTACCAGTAACCCTGCATGCTGGGAGCGCAGAGTTCTGATTGGACAATATGGAACTATGAGCTCCTTCAGATACGTTGGTGCCTGACTGTTAAGGGCTTTGTAAGTGAGCAGAAGGATTTTGAATTCGATTCTAGATTTTACCGGGAGCCAATGAAGAGAAGCTAATACGGGAGAGATATGTTCTCTTAACCTGGTTCTGGTCAGCACCCGTGCAGCAGCGTTCTGGATCAGCTGGAGGGGCTTCAGAGTCTTATTGGGACTACCTGCTAGTAGGGCATTACAGTAATCCAGCTTGGAAGTAACAAATGCATGAACTAACTTTTCTGCATCTTTTTGTGACAGAATGTGTCGTATTTTAGAAATATTACGCAGATGAAAAAAGGCTGTCCAAGAAATCTGTTTTATGTGGGAATCAAAGGTCATATCCTGATCAAAGATAACTCCCAGGTTCCTCACAGTGGTGCTGGAGGCCAAGGTCATACCATCCAGAGTAGATATATCATCACATAAATTGTTTCTAAGGTGTTTGGGTCCCAACACAATAACTTCCGTTTTATCTGAATTTAATAATAAAAAGTTGCAGGTCATCCATGTCTTAATGTCTTTGAGACACGCCTCTAAGTTGGATAAGTGAATTGAATCACCTGGTTTCATTGATAAGTACAATTGTGTGTCATCAGCATAACAATGAAAGTTTATGGAGTGTTTCCTGATAATGTTGCCTAAAGGGAGCAAATATAGTATGAATAATATTGGCCCAAGCACAGATCCCTGGGGAACTCCGTGGGTAACTTTACTATGCATGGAGGATTCATTGTTAACAGATACATACTGAGATCTGCCACATAAATATGACTTAAACCAATTTAATGCAGTGTCTTTGATGCCAATTAGGTTTTAGTAGTAGGTCTTGTGCATATTAAGGTCATTATTAAATGTCTATCTATCTGTCTGTTTGTCTGTATTATTCACTAATGAAACATTCAAAAGGCGCATTCCGGGGTGCATCACTTTTAAGTTTGCTTTGGAAACGCTTCTGTTGTTTTTGTGGCGTTTGGCTCCAAATACTGTGCATCTGTTGTCAAATTGATGAAGATGTGTGAGGGGTAGTGACAGAAAGATCTTCCTCTCAGATAATCAATCAGACTTCTAGTTGGTCGGAAATGTATCCTCCTTCCATTATCCTCAGTGCGGGTTGGCAAGAATTGTTTGGCCTTCCTGACTCGTTTCATGGTTTGCCAGAAATTTCTTGAGGTCAACTGAAATTATTCTCTTCCCAAACTCCTCCTAGTGGTTTCAGCACTTACCAAAGCTTCATTCTTTTCTAATGTCTCAGTACCTGTCTGCAACTTCTCGAGACCTCCGGACTAACCAAGTGTGAAAGGCCTCCTTCTTCACCTTGACAACTTCATTCATTCTGATGTCCACCAGCAGATCGTTAGAACTGATTGGGGCTGACTGCTGCCTTCAGCAAAGGAGTTTAAGTATTTTGGTGTCTTGTCCTCGGGTGAAGAGAAAATGGACCGTCTGACGGACAGGTGGTTCGGTGAGTTATCGGCAGGAATGAACTGTGGGTGTATGTGTAGGTGCTGAGCTGTAAAGCACAGTTCTCCGTGTTTTACAGCTCAGGGTGGCTGGGATCTGTCTTGGAGATTTTTCACAGTTCAGAGTGGAGTCGCTGCTCCTATACGTCAAGGAGCCCCTGAAGGTCATTTGGGCATCTGATCAGGATGCCAGCAGGACCTCCAGGATGTCCCTTTCGATGTTTTTCAGGCACCTCCAGCTGGGAAGAGACCCCGCGTTAAACCCAGAACTGGCTAAGGGGACTATATATCTCGTCTGGCCTTGAAATGCCTCAGGATTCCCCAGGATTCGCTGAAGAGTGTTGTTGTGCAGAGGGACGTCTGGAAATGTCTTCTTAGCCGCAACACAACCCCTGATAAATGGAAGAAAATGAATGAATGGACGGACAGATGGAGCAAACAAAAGATCCGTCATAAACTGTAGAGCCACTCAAACAACTTGTTTTGACAATATGAAAACGGGCCTTCACTTCAAAAATAGACATACCGAATCGCCTGCATCTTCCAGTTATCTCTATTTATTTCTTTAATCCCCTCTCAAAATATAGTTACTCAATTACTTACTTTTCTCCTTTTTTATAACTTTGAGGACTTTGCCACATTGTTTCAATACACCTTGTTACAGTTTTCACGAAAAGAACCAATCTGTTGAGGTTCAATTTGAGCAGCATGTCGAAGTGAGTCGGCTCTTTCGTACAGCTGGAGCGTTAAAGCAGCAGTTTTTTAGCCACGCAAAAACGCTGATTAAACTGTGTTATGAGTGTACTGCAGACTGCCTCTCTTCAGGCCTGACTTGTGCCGCCTGCACATTTGGAAGTGTACTCTTGTGGGATTGCCTGATCCCAACCCTTTAAATTGCTATATGACTGACAAACGGCTTCGTCCACAGTCTGCTGACTGTGTCTCAGAAAACTTTTGAATTAAAAACATAAATGAAGCTTCCATCCTCTATGATCTCATTGGCACATAAAAGTACGGTTGTGTCCACATGTGCACTCATGGATAGATTTGATGTTAGTGAATTCTTCTCAGACTCTAGGGCTGCACTGTAATCTTTCAGAATAGTTTAAGCTCCATCGCTAAGCTGCATGAAGCCCTGGGTAATTCATCATCTGTACATAAACACATTCTTTGCCAGGAGACAGAGGCAGTACACAGAGAAGACAGCTCATGGTTTTAATTGCGCATTGCATTTATGAAACTAAAAACCTTATTTTGACTTCCAGGCCATCTAACAGAGGGCTAAGCATCCGTTTCATATTTTCCATATATGATTTGAGCGAGCTGATGTGGGAGACAAAGAAAGTTCTTTAATGGACTACATGAAGGCTGAAATAAAAGTGATATTAATATGACATATGAGATGTTTCAGATTGTTCATTGCTTTGCTTTGATAGTGTTCTGGATCTTTCACTTTTATCTAATCTAAGCTGGTTTACTCTGATTTAGTCAAGCCCCACAATCAAGTTCCAAATATATCAAGTTAAATGGAATTTCATGCACAATAAAAGTGGTTGCAAACCTTCCAAATTTCAATATTGTTGATAACATTGTGAATTGATAAAATAATTAAGTAAGGTTTGGGCTTCATCTCAATTTGTTGTTAAAAAGCTTTGGTCAAGACTGTTCTGTTTCGATTACCTTTCTATGTAGCTTTACAATCCATACAGCATTCACCACCAATGAATAATTATTGTTATTTTGATGAAAAGTACTAAATGTCAGCCTCACACTAACTTATACTACATGGTGGTTATTTCCCTTTTTACATGAATGTGGATGTGCTTACAAAGATAATCATACTTTCCTTATTCAGTCTAAAAATCCCCCTGGGATACATTCATTCATTCATTATCTTCTGCTTATCCTGTTCAGGGTCACGGGTGTCTGGGGTCTAACCTATCCCAGCTAACAATATGCAAGAGGTGGGGTACACCCTGGACAAGGCACCAGTCCATCGCAGGGCCGACACCAAAAAACATACAACCAGTACTATACAATACATACAATTACAGTCACACTTACTCCTACGGGCAGTAAGTGGGCAGTTTTGTGATTGAGAATCATGGAATTCATATCAGCATATCAGCTGATATTAGATACGTTTGGACTTATTGTTGTGAAGTTACGGACGAGAAACCGTTTCCAAAAAAAGCTCCCCCTGACAACTTAAATATGAACTATCATAGTGAAATAAACTCAAACATCATAGTCGGGATATCAACCTGTTCAGTCGGGAAGCAATGATGATTGTTAATCAATTTCACCTGCTGTTGAGCCAGTGGGACCGACAACAGGTTGAAAGGAGAGGCAATTAGCGAGACAAACATTATTAAGGAATGGTGTTGCAGTTGATGGCCACAGACCATTTCTCTCTCCTCATCCTTTCTGGCAGATTATTGTCTAGTTTTGCATTTTTCCAGTGCCCTCGCCACTACTGGTAGCATGATGCGATATCTGCAGCCCACAGAAGTTGCAGGCCCGATTGGCATTTACCAGGGAACAACTGAATTGGAAGATTCGCCATTGGCACGCTGTCCTTTTCACAGATGATAGCAGGTTCACACTGAGCACATGTGACAGACGTGAGAGAGTCTTGATACGCTGTAGAGAATTTTCTGCTTCCTGCAACATCCTCCAGCATGACCGTTGTGGCGGTAGGTCAGTGATGATCTGGGGAGGTATTTCCGTGGAAGGCTGCACAGACCTCCACGTGTTAGCCAGGGGTACCCCAACTGCTGTTAGGAGTGGGTCAGCGGTTTCTTGATGACAAAGGCATTGATGATACTGACTGGCCCGCGCGTTCCCCAGACCTGAATCCAATCGAGCAACTCTGGGACATCATGTATCGTTGCATGAACCACCGACACGTTGTACCACAGACTGTCCGGGGGCTCACTGATGCCCTGATCCAGGTTGGGTGGAGATCCCCCCGGAGACCTCTGTGGTCTCCTCAGAAGAATGCCCAGACGATGTAGGAGTGCATACAGGCAGGTGGATGCCACACACAGCACTGAACCACATTATGAGTTGTCCTGAGGAAATTCACAAAAGCTGAATCAGCCTGGGATCTAATTTTTCCATTTTGAGTATGAGTCTGAATCCAGTCCTCATTAACGGATTAATGATTGATTAATGATTAATGATTTTGGTTTCCATGGATGGTTCTTAGGTTATTTTGTTCTCAACAAATTACACTATGTAATCATTAGGATTTGTAACTGTAATATTTAATTCATCACGATCTGTGAGTTGTGATTTAAATGTTTCTTTTATTTTTTTGGAGTAGAGAATATATAAAGGATAGATATCCTTGTGTAGATTCATATGAGCCAATTTGAACATAATCGAGAACATGTTTGGGAAATAACGTTCAAAAAAACAGTCCTCCTGGGATGGATTCAAATGCACCAAATTTGGACTAAATTGAAATCATGAGCCCAAATGTGACGTTAAAGCTCTCCCTGGTGACAGATATTTGCAACCGACCTTTCCCGAAATCAATCCAGTTCTTCCTCGCAGTAGGGTCTTTGTGTGTATTAAATTCATAAAGGATCCATAAACCCTTGATAATATCTGTACAGTCCCTGATGGAGTGTTTGTGGTCTTATTAGATCGACGAGGGTCTGGGAAGACAACGCCTTTCAATTTGAAAAAGACATTCATCACGGCCTCCACCTCTCCAGGGCCTGGAGAGGCGAACGTTATTTACACCAGGACAGAAATAAAAACAATTATAAAACGATGAAAAACCAGAGGAGAGAACAACACAGCTTCCGTTTGCGGCTGACGAGGAGTAGAAAGGAGGGAAATTATTCACTTTCTGAGTGGCTGTCTAAATTTGGCACACCTAGTTAAAAAACAGGACTGATATGAAAATGGGAACACTTGGTAATAGTGTGAATATGTAATGGGTGCTTGTGTGCTTTACACAAAGACACCTCATGTTTTCCTGTCTTCTCATCAATCACAGGTTGGGCTCATTAGAATGAAACACGAGACATTTACATCTACAAAGCAGATTAAAAACTCTTTTTTTTTTGCACCCATTCAAACCAGTGACTATCAATGAGGCACTGAGGAGATCTAATCAGGACCCTGGATTCAGAATGTGCAGATCACAGAATTCTTATAATCTCCCTCCTCCCTTTTCACCTGCTCATTTTGGCGAGCATATATTGATAGGATTGGCGTGTATGTGTGAGACATCGACTGAAAATCATTATTGGACGTTTACATGATAAATAGGGACCCAAGCATTTCATTTTTTATATATTCTTTTCTTAAATAATTCATTTCATGTTTTTTTATGGGCTACAGTGTTCTGAAAGCAGTTTGTGTGAAACAAGGATGCGCTGCATTTAAATGACCAGGAGGTGATGCCTGTCAACTATCGTTCAGCTTAAAAGCAATTTTAGAATAAGAAACACTTCTTTCTTTTTGGGGGGATGGGGGAAAGGTTGGTTGTATATTCTGACACATTTGGTGGAGCTTTATCTCTGAAAGGTTTCAGGCCATAATTTCTCAACTGCTGGTCGCATTTAAAATGGTTATCGTCCTTTTATAAAAGCTGATATCATTGTTGATGCTGTGCATGCCGTTGTCCCTTCTCCTCCTCCGCCCTGCTCAAGGTTTCTGCCTGTTCACAGGAAGGTTTTTTTTTTCTCTCCACTGTCTCCACGTTCCTGCTCATAATGAGTTGTAGGGTCTCTGTAGGGGAAAGAGTCCGGTCTAGACCTGGTCCTTTTATGGAAGTTGCCTTTTGTTAACATTTATTCTGATTAGGCGCTATATAGATAAAATTGACTTCACCATAGGTAGAAGTTGTGCTTTAATTTAACACACAAACACGCACAAACACACACACACTCACACACACTCACACAAAAACCAGACCGAAACAGGCCACTTCAGGACCCAATCAGATTTCAGTCGGGACCACATCGTCTTGTTTCATCCTTGTATCTGCCCAGGTTTGGAGATTTAGAGGAGGAACTACTGAACTGTTGGTCCTGAATGTAATGAGTGCGATGGTCAAGGCTGACGGAGAGATGTGATATAAAATAGATCCATGTTTGTGGTTCTTTCACCGATATCCTGCTGTTGAAGTTAACACAAACTGGGCAGTTACAGCTGAACCTTCGGTTCTTGCTTCATCCATGGCTCGGACTCTGTCAGTCCATCTTATCTTATTGTATCTTATCTTATCTTAAAAGTTCTGTTTCATTACAGCCAAACATTTTCATCACCACGAGTTAAAGTAGGCATGCATTCCTCCCACAGCGAGGGAGTACGTTCTGTGGGTATTTGCATAATGGACATCTGTCTGGTTCGGAAGTCAAAACAACAGCTGGTTCTTCTCTGGACCGTTAGCACGGTTTCATGGACATTTGAATATGCAGCAGCTAAGAGAGTTGTTTCTACCCTCACTGTGGCTTTCCTTTTTCCCTCTGCTTTCAATGTTTAGTCTGAATCTGCCACGGCTGAAGGGGCAGGAATTAAAGTTAATTGTTTTGTTTTTGCATGTGTCTAGACTAATCGGAAACTGGATTAGTTCAGTCGTGGTCGTTACTCGCCTGCTGAGAAGTTCGTGAAGGCTTTCATAAAATTAATTAAACAATAATGAAAGTACAGCAAATCTGGCGGGGGTTAATCGCGGAGGGGCCGGTGTAAGGAGGTTTGTTATTTCACTTTACCTCATTTTATAACCTATTATTTTCTTCAGTAATTGTAAATTAAATTCAAATATCTTACGAATTACAAGCGACTTGAGGATTATATTATATTATCCCTTTACCATGGCACCAGGCAGTGGATTAAATACATAAGGCAAAACTTAGGCAGAACTTGTACTTATCTACTTAAAATGATAAATTTCCCAGTTTTGAGAACTCCCGAAATGAATGCCATCATTAATTTAAAAAGAAAACTAGTACTAATAGCATCGACTTTCCTGTATGTTCATAAAGTTCATAAAATGCGATTAAACTATAAACTTCTTTCTATTAAAAACTACTTAAATGTAGTTATATTCAAATGGCACAGGCACCAGAAACTGAACATTTAAGCACTGATGTTACAATACTTTTGAACTCAAAGTAGTTACGTCTGGTAACTTAATCAGGTCTACAGTGCAAACAAAGTCCTGTTCTATCTCGTTTATAGTTTTGTCTGATGTTGTAACCGAAGTGTTTCGTGATTTTAATCCCTAACATCAAACTTTACCTTGTCCTTCTGTTTTTATGCGGATAGTCTGTTTTTTTCTTTCCTGTATTGCTTTTGCCATTCTGTACACGAAGGTCATGCAAAATAAATTGGGTGTTGAAGTGAATAAATGGGTGGAATTGTGATGGTTAGAAGACGGACTTGGAGCATCTTCAGTACGGCGGGACTTGTCAGGTGGTCCTGGTCTTCAGTGGGGGGGAATGTTGGCCCAGGTTATTGCCCAAAAACGACACATGCTTAAAAACTCTAGAACCCACATATCTACCCACATTCAAAACAAATAGTGTAATTAATTAAAGAGCTCTTGCATCATCATCAGCATCATCTTCATTATCCTTGCAGTCTATTTATTTAAAAGGACAATAGTATGATTAACGTTAATTAATAGTGTTCTTCATTCTTAATGGCAGCCTCCCCTTCTGACAAATGAAATCTATTTCTTAAGAAAGTGAACCCCATGTCAGTACAATGAGGACACGTCTGTCTGGTCATGATATGATGTTTGACATTGAAAAGTGAACTTTTAGTGTTTTTTCTTAACCTTTGTGAATATTTATGTCTTGTATATCTTCCGTCTGAAAGGTTGTATTTTATGGCTGCAGCATGGGGGGGAAGTGCTCCGGACAAAATTACCACCCTGTGGAGCAATAAAATTTATCTTCATATTCACCGTGTCAGGGTCCTAATGAAGCAAATAAATACTGCACATAGTGTTCCCAGTTATTACATCACTCATGTGTAATGTTTGTGATTGTGCATATAAGGATGAGGGATGGATCCAAGGGGAATCATTTCAGATTGTTGTCCTGTTTGTAGGGGCTGTGTAATACTTTGTCATTAAAGCGTTCATGCATTGGACCTGTGGTGTTATTATGATACAGAGGTGGTTGCAGCAGGGAGACGGAGTTGATTTCAGTTTAATGCAGTGATGGATCTTGGGGACAAAACTCTATTGAAGAGCTGAGGTAGCACAAATTGGTGAGAAAAGTTCATGATGGTTCTGATAGAAAGGCGTCACAACACGCACAGAGTGGTGTGACTGCAGAAACGGGACTTGAGCAGGTGGTTTTAATGTTATGGTTAATCTGTGTGCGAAAGAAGGGTTAGGGTTATCGATGTGTTTACAGGCTCTAGGCAACTCTAGCCTGTAAACGTGTGTGTGTGTGTGTTAGTGTGTGTGTTTGTGTGTGTGTGTGTGTGTATGTGTGTAGGTGTTTCTGTGAGCGTTGGTGTGTATTTGTGTGTGCGTGTGTGTGTGTATGTGTGTAGGTGTTTCTGTGAGCGTTGGTGTGTGTGTGTGTGTGTGTGTGTGTGTGTATGTGTGTGTGTGTGTGTGTGTGTGTGTGTGTGTGTGTGTGTGTGTGTGTGTGTGTGTGTGTATGTGTATGTGTGTGTCATCCATCCTGCCTCAGACTTCCAGTCTATCTTTCAGTACCATCATCCACCACTGCAGATGTTTCATTGATGATCTATTTGGCCGGGTCTTGTGGGAAGTCGTTGTCAGCTAATGTTCGGAAAAATGGCTGCAGGTGTTCCTGACATGGAGTTTGTTTCTGCAGCTTCCACTCATGATTGTCTGCATATTAACAAGGGAAGGAGTGACGATCAGCTCATGCTTCTGACACATTTCCTCAACCTTAAGTGTGCCAATAAAGGTTCACGAGGGACAGAGATCACACACATCCTGGGGAAAACATTGCACCACAGTATTGTTAAACTTTATAAACTCATTTGTCTCCAAAAGGCTCGCAATAAGGCAACTGTCTAGTTTTTTTTATTTTATTTCTATTCTGCACTGTTCTAGCTCATTTCGTGCCACGACTTAATAACTCCTTCCCACGAGATAATAAGTCGTTTTTTTCTTCAATGTCACCAGAGGGGCTCCGTAGGATTTTAATACAAACATCGATTCATGTCACAGCCAGAGGTTGTAATCTGTGCGTATGACTCCTTTAGTGGATATAAGTGGAATTTTTCAGGCAAAACCTTGCTGTCTGAATCTCTGGGGTCAAATTTTGGGTTAATTTGTTTCCAACTGTATCCAGCTTCCTCATCCTATTCAACAAAAACTCTGTGGAATGACATTTTACTTTGTGGTATTTCTATCAAATTTCATACAGCAAAAGAGTTTCCTATGAAATGCATTGACTTTTTTTATTTGCATGCTGTTAAGAGATATAATAATCCTTTATTCGTCCCAAGGTGGAGAAATGTCAATATTACAGCAGCAAAGAGCAAGTTGTTCTCATAAGTACAGGTACTTAGAAGCATGGCAGAAAAATAAGAGCAGAACGATATACAAACAGCACAGTTTCTCACACTATTACTAGATAAAGCTGTCATAGAGGGTATAGGTATAGGCAGTTATACAAAAGTCTATGTCCGTCTGTCTCAGGCACCAGCTGAGCTGTTCACTGCAGGTAGAGCATCCTGCATGGAAGTGACATAGACCAACAGAGACGACAACATGGCCGACATTTTTCCGTCACACACCACCTCCTAAGGTTCTAGTGGGCAATCCAGAGAGTGGAACCGGCCTTTATCCGCTTATTGAGTCTTTCCCTGGCTGCGTTGGTGATGCTGCTGCACCAGTAGACCACTCCGAGGTCCTCAGGAGAGCCCCCCGTTCTCCACAGGACCTACGTCTCCTCAACAGAGGGAATACGCTTTGACTGGTTAACACAGCACAAGGATGTCATGGCCTTTTTTTATCGAACATAAGATCAGACAATGTAAAAATCATGGCTTTTAAATGCGTTTAATCACAGATTTAACACAAAATGTAATAGGCACAATGCTACTATCACTGAAAAGCAATTATTTTAGGTTTATTAAATCCAAGAATACTGGTAACAATCATTTAAATTTGATTACATTCAAAAGGAGGAAATGAATAATCAGGTTTGTTCCATTAACCCCTCTTTTTATCTGTAAGGGAAATAGAATGAATCAGAGGAGAATAAATGAATTGGTACAGACTTAATACCAATCATGGCAAGAATAATCATATTAGAGTGAGATGAAAGGTGTGTTCAACAATCAACGTATTAACTTCTATATTAACATACTGTTTAAAGTTAAAATAGTGCATTTTGTCTAATGTGATCTAATTTGAGTATGAGTGCGTAGACCTCTTCTGGATTCTTAGGAATAATCATAATAAAACAATAACACTTATTTTCCAAAAAAAAGTTTTTTTCTAAATGCATGTAAAACTAACTCTTTGTCCCTTTGTTTTGTGAACTACAAGATAACTGCTGAGCTGCTCTATCAATCAATGAGAAGGAAAAACAGTGACTGTAATAGGCAAAAAAAAAAAAAGATTTGTCTGACTTACAAAAGAAGAGAAGCCCAGAATCCCACATTGTAAGGTGTCCTTGCAAAACTTGCTTAAGAGCGCCATCTATCAGTCAACAGGTAAAACTGTCTGTCTATGTACTTTAGTCCTGAATATTAATCAACAATACAATAATAAGTAGTAATAACATTATGGTATTACTATTTTTACTACTATATTAGTATCGTTCACAATATAACATATCATTATTAATATGAATATTTATGTCTTTTAACTTTGATATGCATGAATGTAAATCAATAATAAAATGTTAACTAGACCGATGCTGTCGTCCCCGACAGTCAGGATTTATCCCCAAAAGTCCCCAAACCCCTTTGTTGTACAAGCAATCCATCTGATTTAACCCCTCAAATTAAATTTGATGTCATCTGTATGTTTAGTATAAAGCTCCCCGGCTGTATGATATTAACTTGTATTATATATTATATTAGATATTATACTTATATTAATAACTTATTAGTTTAAAATATAATACAAACAAAATAAATCTCATCAAGTCCGAAGTTGTATCCGAAAAACTGCGTTTTTCCTAAAAATGTTGCCTCTAGTGAGTCAAACATTAACTATTAGAGTAAATCATAATGCATACAATCTAGATCTTATTGAGTCGATTCTTATGCACCGAATTTGGAATAATTCAGACCAACGGTTGAGAAATTATGGCTTGACAATTTTTGAGATGAAGTATACCCTCCAGTCAGAAATATAGAACCGAATTTTAACAAAAAGACTCCAGTTCTTCCTCCCACTGAGGTCTATGAGGGTCTAAAATTTGAAAAATGTTCCATGATCCAGTTTTTGAGTAATCATGTTAACACCAAGGATCTGTGGCGGCTGAGGCTCCAGCGATGACTATTAGATAATATCACAGACTTTATGAGGATATAATATTAATAATCTTACTGTTATATTAATATATGTATTTCTGTCATTATAATATAGAATTATCCACCACAACTTTCTGAATCATCAAAATGATGTTATAGTTATCTTGAATAATAGTTCTCACTAATCACAATTTAATTAGGAATATTCAAAAGTGAGCTGTAAATGACAAATGCTAATTGGGTGCTGCAAATGATAAAGTCGTTTGCAAATCTCATTAAAATATCTTTATAGGTTTATCAAATCAAATGACAATTTTAATTTCACAGGCATTTTAATCACCTCCAGTTTTTATCATTTAATTTTTGTTACTTCCACCTCTCATAAATATAACACTGTTGATCTCTGTGATGCTAATCATGGATAGTCAAACTTACCTCATAAATGTTAAAAGGGCTGGCCGTATGCAGTCCCGTACGCAGGAATCTGTGTGTTCTGCCAGATCACTGTGTGTTCTGGCAGCTTTCTATCAGCCATTAGTACTGTTGGATCAGACAACACAACCTAGCTTTCACTTCTCACTTGATGAATGGGACGTAGGCCCCTATGACCCGGTTCACCAGGTGTCCTTCCTCAGACCACCTTTGGTAGGTACTTACCGCTGCAGACCAGGAATACCCCACAAGCTCTGCAACTCTGGAGATGCTCTGACCCAGTTGTCAAGAGATTACCAGTTGGTCCTTGTCAAAGCTACTCAGATCCTTATGCTTGCTCTTTTTTTGTGTTTCTTATATGAACTACGAGTACAATATGTTCACTTGTGGCATAGTATATTCCACCCACTGGCTGGTAAAAATTGTAACAAGATAATCAATGTTATCAGACTTATGGCACTTGTCAGCAGTCATAATGTTATGGCTGATCGGTCAGTGGTGCCATGCCACATCCTCCTTGCAAACATGTGAGGGAATCATGTGGTTTTTTTTTTTTTTGCGTTAATTAGCTGCAGTAACACAGGAGGATTATTTAAAACATACTTGTTTTCATCAATATTTTGTCTAGCATTATTAATTATGTTATTCAATTGTAACAACGTTTCTACTAACTTAGCTGTCAAACAGTCCTTTAGTTGGACACCGCGTGAAAACATGTAGATTTGCAGTTTTTACATATTTTATTTTTTACGTGTGACCACAATGATCGTTTTGTCTTCAATGACAGCCAAAATACAATGATGACAAAATAGGGGGCACCCGGATTTGAACCGGGGACCTCTTGATCTGCAGTCAAATGCTCTACCACTGAGCTATACCCCCTTGCCGATACCTGTGTGGAACCTCAGAAGGAGTTTAACCAATTAACAACTCTGGAGTTGAGTGTAGTGTTGTTTTTCAGATTACAATTCCTTTAAATAGAAGAACTAATAAGCATACAATTCATAGAGTCATAGAACGCAACAATATCTTAATATAATAGACTTTAAGCGCCATAGCCCAAAGATACTAAGATAAATATAGCTGCCGGATATGTCGTCATCAAAGTGCGACAAACCGGATATTCAACTGTATCGAATTGAAAGTAGAAGAACGGCACCACAATGGTATGGCTTTAGTCTCATCACTTTTGTTTTATCTTATCGCGGTCATGCTCATACTTGATTTGTCGTGTGGCGTACATTTATCACTGAACTTTCTATTTTTCCGTTTTGTTTTTTGTACTATCCTTGAAAAATCGAGAAAGTGTGAATTTGATTAGTCATTCAAGCTAATGCTAGTTAGCATCAAGGCTACAAATAATGTTTGCCGAGTTAATTTTGGCTTCCACTGTCTGTAAAATGAGCTGAATGTTTATTATCATATTTTAATATATAGCGTTCATATGCTGTTACAGAATACTCGAGGTCTGCACTCTCAGATGAAGGACAGTGTTCCTGTAGCAGGATTATGTCCAAAGGGGGCTTATGGAGTGCAGGAAACTCTGCGCAGTGGGTAAGACACTCAATTAATCCTCTTGTCAAAACATTTCACATAATTAATAGTAACTCAATTTTCATCCACATTTTCTTTTTCAGGGGTTATTTGATTTATATTAGCATGTATATGCACATTCATTGTTTGTTGATTTTAGCTCATCTTTCAACACCATGCATTTGGGCTTGACGATTAAACAGTGTACTACCATGGATAAATATTGTGAATTGTTTCATAAAGGATAAGGATGGAAACATTCTTATAAATGTGGAGAGTGTGAGCGCAAGATGCAAGGAGTACAAAGGAGAAATTATTAATTTCAAGAATTTGAGCGCGAGACAGAGAGGTGGAAAATGTGAGAATTGTAACTCGGGAAGTTCCAAGGATTTGTAAGGATGAAGTGAGAGCAGCTTTGAAGAGAATGGTGAAAGAAAAGGTAGTTGGTCCTGGTGACATTCCACTGTATGCTTAGGGGAGAGGGCAGTGAAATTTTCATGTAGATATTTCAACACGATCTTGGGTGAGTGAGAGGATGCCCATGGAATGGAGGAATGTGTACTGGGGCTGACTGTCCATTGGTCTGTCTTCAGTCTCTCTCCTGTAGCTCCTGCTACAGGTAGACTGCGTGGAGGAGATACTGAGAGTTAACCCTTTAGTACCAACACACATCCATCTGGGTTGCACACGGACAGCGCAGGGCACTTCTTTATTTCTAATGTCCTTAAAATGGTTGACTATTATATAAACTGAATGATGCTCGGTGAGCTGGTTCTGTATCACTGTCAATTTTTATTGTATTTTGTCCACAATTATACAGTATGTACATCTTGAGACTAAATCGCATGTACGTGGTCCACTGATTCTACTTACTTTGTTGCATCTCATCTTCTGCTGAACAGCTTCTCCAGCGTAAAGAATGAGCTCCTTCCCAGCCACTCGTTGGAGCTTTCAGAAAAAAATGTGAGTAATCTGAATTGTGAAAAATAAATGGTCCAACTAACAGAGCATCTACACACTTGACATAGATTTGACCTTTTGGGGTGTACAGGTTGTGGTTAGACTACAGTTACATTACAAGCCATATTTTTCCGTTTTAATTGTTTTTTCTCAGTCTTTTAAAAATAACTGCACAAAGGTACTTAGAGCAGGAAAACCTTTGACGTTTCACAGCAGGAAAAGGACGTTAGTGAGATTTGCAAAAGTAACCTGATTATGCATCGATAATTAATCTTACCTTTGCCTTTTTTTACTCTGACATGTTGAAATGTCCAACAAACTAATTTGTAAAATTGTACGTAAACATGTCACCTGTTCTGGTTCTGGTCACAATTAAACAAAATTATCTCCACATTCACATGACAGACCTGTTTTTATTTGTCTGAAGCAGATAAGCAGCTGGACCAAATAAGCCCATTTGATCAGACTAGATCGCCAACGAGCTTGTGAAAATGTATAGGTGAGAATTGAACATTTTGTCCATGTGTTACTTAATATTTGTGTGGGTATCTGACACACAGTTCCAACTGAACCAGGAGAAGATGAATATGTCTACACTGAGGAACATCCAGGGTATCCATGCGCCGCTCAAACTGCAGATGGAGTACAGAGCAGCTAGACAGATCCAGCGCCTCCCATTCTTGCAGAGTTCAAACCTGGCTCTGGATACACTGCGCGGTTGTGATGAGGTGATCGGCTTTGAAGACATCCTGAATGGTGAGGAACCTCATACATTCCCTTTTAACAATCTGTCTGAGTGATCCATCTAACCACCACACTGTGTCTGTCCTGTTTACCCTGCAGATCCAGCCCAGAGTGAGATGATGGGTGAGCCACACACGATGGTGGAATACAAACTGGGACTGTTGTGAAAGTAGACATATGACCATGACATACAGTGCACACATAGATTTAGGAATATTATTTGTCTGCATACATTTTTTTTAAAATCACCTATTCCGGTGCTGGAGGGTTGGACATCTTTTGGCAAAGAGAGGGGCTTTATGATTTTGTGGAGTTTGGTTGAGATGTTATTCATACAACTTCAGTCTGGTTGATATTTCTAATAAACATAACTGTCCTCATGATGTGGAGTTATTTGTTTCATATAATTAAAACCTTTACTCAATTTGTCAGACTTGCAGTAAAAAAAAAAAAGTTTAAGTTATCACTTTCTGAAAAAAAATCTTATTTAATAGATTTTCTACTGATTGACAAAATCTGAATTGCATGGTTCTAAAATGTGTGTAGAGGCCTGTCATGTCTGCATAGGTTGATAGATTAAAGTTTTTGTGATCCAGAAGGTCCCTGAACGTCTGGCGGTTACCGTGCAACTAAACCTTTCAGTTGCTGACATTTATTCACAATCGCATATGCTTCCTTAAAATAACTGGTTGATATCCCTGAAGTTTAACTGACTTGGTGTTACATTGTATTGATTTAAGCGTTCCCTTAATTTTTTGGGCAGTTTAACATATATACAAGAAAATTGTATGACTCAAACTTAAGTGGGGTATAATCGTGAACCTGTTTCCATCCCAAGGCCTCCATTTGAGCTTTTTTTTTTTTTCAAAATACATTTGATATTTAATTAATCCTTAAAACTAAAAGAAATGAGCATTTCTGATGACTAATAAGGTAAACGGCACAAATTAGCGTGATAAATGTTTCATCAATTGGTTCTTAATCCTCACCCGAATTAAAGATCAAAAATAAACTTTAAATATCTCCCACCACTATAAGGGTTATTTGTAAAACCTTAGTGTCTACGGACAGGTAAGAGTTATAAAATTTATTTTTAGAGCCAGTTACCACGTGTGCGTAATCTGTGATTCACTATCCTCACCTGATTTTTAAGAAAAAATTGAGTCTACAACATATTGCATTAACACCATCACAGAAAATAAAACGATGAATTTGCTTACATACTCTAAGAACCACTGCATCAAATATCCAGCCTTCCTGCTGGGGAGGAGGCTAAGACTGATTGTAAAACTTCAGTTTCATATAAACCATCTCTTCACTCTTGCTGGTTGGGCCACGGCGGTTTTCCCATGCAGTCTAGAAGAAAATGGATGGAGTCTGACGTAAGATATCCACTGTGGAGAAGATTGACTTGCACCCTTAAATCATATTTTCAGCACCCACATGATACAGTTCATGACATAATATTGTGTAACAATATGCAACTGATCAGGTGCCCAATCTTCAGTTATTTCTTCAAAAAGAAAAAAAACAACACATTGAATTATGAATTAATCCACTTTAATAGATTTCACACTCAAAAAATATTGAACCAAAGGTTTAACTGAAAGGTAAAGCCACAACTCAAGAATTCAGTAATGATGTCCACTACTAAATGTTGTTAAACCCGATACCAGTCATTTTACTCCTTTTTGCACCTAAAAAACACAATTCATGTAGGTATCAGTCCAGAGCTGGCTGACATTATCAACATGGCGTATCCTTCCGTATAAACTGCTTCATAGTCATGTTTTAATGGGAGTGGTTCAGCAGCTGCAGGTAAAATTACTGACACCGGAGGATTGCTTCAACATGCATACATCTTATGGCATATATAAATATATTTATATGGCATATATCTTTCATATTATGGTGAAACCATGGTGGTTGTGTTTGCAACACTATCTGTTGACAAGAAATACTATGTTTTTTTAAATTGCCAGGTTTTTTTCAACATTTCTCCACATTACATAAAAAACACTTAACTAGTTTCCACAAAACCAGGGGGGTTGGGTGGTTCATGGGTAAGACGAGCTAAATAGGCATATACAATTGTTTTTGGTGGAGGTAAGCGCTCTGCAAAGTGCTATTTCTTAATAACATTTGTTTTTGGTCAAAGTCCATGTAGTGTGACTTATTTTATTACCCTGGTGACTAACTTTGTCTTTGCTGTCAAGTCTGCCTGTCCATCTGTCTGACTGTATCTATTTGCATGCCTGGATTAATCAATCTTAGCAGAATTCATGTTGTACAGAATAAAAACCAAAAATTATTTCAACATTAGTAACAACTTTTAAAAACAACATTAAAATTTGCTTGATAGAAAAAAAAGAAAAATCAAGTAAAAATGTAACACCCAACAGCAAAAAGAATCAGCAGAACAGACCTGGGTTGCAGAAAGGCTGCTGTTGCTGAGGCACCTTCATATAATCACCCACAAAAGGAGTCTCAACTAAATCAATCCTGCATATATTTAAATTATCATAAATAGCTGCATCAGTACAATCTGAACCTGGGCCACAGAAAAAGAATAAAAAAAGAAGTTTGGTATCGTAATAAACTAATATTTCATTTTGCAGGTCGATTTTAGCTTTCACCTCATCTGCAGGCCTCTCAGGTTCTGCCACAAATCGCTCCCTTACATTCATGTAGAGACTTTCCTCTTCACTCAACAAGAGGCCGACTGACTCGAAAAGCATTAAAGTCAAAGAAATATTAGATATTTTTAAGGTATCTGGTTTAAGGCGCAGAGAAAGTCTTGCATTAGAGACAAAGAACAGACAATGAGCACATAAGGAACGTACCGTTTTAGCTGTGGAAAGTATGTTGTGCATCCTGTTCTATGCAGACCGTCTTCTATAAGTTAATTTTTAATGACCTTTATTGCCTTTAATTAGGAGGACATCTACCAAAGTGCATTATGCATTTATTTCTACTGTCAGAACTCATGGTCCACTGTCTTTGTTGCTACTTTGTGTGTAAGTCTAGATGGAGGATATCATGTTGTTGGGACTTTTAGTTCTAACTTCAATGACGCTTTAGGGTAAAGCAAGTATCCTCACGACTGAAAGCATCCAACAGAAATAAGACTTTGCATAACGAGTCTTGACAAATAGACTGTCTTACTGCACAAGAGACTATATTACTTTATAAGACGCATAGTTCTGTAATGCGCCTACTACTACTAATGCTACTGTAAAGTAGCATGTCCCACCAAGACGGCAGGACTGTTTTCTTAGGACCCTCAAAGCCCAGTTGATTTAAATCGACACTAAATTTACAAGGCTATGAAAACCACCACTATCGATAAAACATTAAAGTACAGATAGAACACTGACGTTTTTGATTGTATCAGATGCCCCTCTTCTAAAAGTAAAGGTTTTCAATGTTACATCTGCACTGAGCGATCTAGATTCCGACATATAATCTAATTTCAGAAGTACAACAAATTCTGCAGCATTTTAATTGATAAACTGCAGCGATGCCAGCGCATATACTTTTCCTCCTCAGCAAATGAGAGCACGTTGTTAGACATTGTAACACTTAGGTGTGGAAACAAATTGCACAGCGGGAATGACAGGTTTTTGCCTCAGTGGCAGCCCAGCAGAAGTATACTTTCATATAAAGTGCTCCCCTAGTGTCACATGAGGGAAAAAAGAAGCATGCATAAATCTGTTCTCTCCATTTACTTAAATTGGAGGACAGCACAGATTCCAACCAGCGTAGCATGGGCAGAAAAATGAGTGGTAGTTTCTTAACACTCCTATCTTATCTTATCTTAAACTGCTGTTCGTTGAACCCCTATCAGGTTGTTGAGAGAACTGTGATCTCAATTCTCAGCACAAGAGATCACAAATCTAATTTTATCCAGAATCACCCAGCCCTGCCGAGCTCGAACATGAAATTATTACATTTCATAATAATAATAAGGAACTGCATATGAGTATGACCCCACAGGCTCAGAGATGAGATTCAAATCCTACCACTTTTAAAAATACTGAATGTTAGGAGATGCAGACAAAGCTTAGAACTCAGGAATAGCTTGAAAAAGTAGAGCACAAGTCATTTCTAATGGCCCGCAGGGCTCAGATGCATCATAGAGTAATGAATCACATTGGCTGTTTTGATTCATGTTTATAAATGAGCCCTGCTAAATAGGAAATAAAAACCATTTTGTTGTATCTAAATATCCACTAAAGAGTCTAAATCTGTTCTTCATTGTTTTCATTTGGTAAGAAAGCTACAACATCCTCTGCTTCTGGTGCCCTCTCACAAATCCAGGAAATAGAATTTTGTGATGCTGCCTTTTAAGAACATGACCACAAATAATCTCTTACAGCGTCCTGTCTTGTCGTCCTGTTATTAGTGTTTTCCCTTATATTTGTTGGTGTCAATTAGGATTTGTGTAACAAGGTGAACACTTGTGAGCTTTGGATGTAAACGTACTTAGTATCTGGCGTGCAGATGTTTTCATGAAAAGTGCCAAATTATTCCATTCAATTAGTTAATAGCAGTCAAACATTTTAAGTGGGTTGGGAAAAATCCCCCAACCACCGCATCTTAACCACGTAGCATCAAGAACATAAATTCAAATTCCAGAAAAAAGAAACGGGCTTAGTGTGCATAGCATACTATACTGAAGGCATATGACTCACTGTCTCTGCTTTATAACAGGGTCTAGTGTCGGATACTGTCGGTTAGATCTTGGGTCTCCATCCGTTTATGAACTGCATGAGTTTGGTCACCTGGAGTTTGCTTAGCTTAAAGTCCTCAGACAAAATCTCCTCTGTGAGCTGCAGGATTAAACTCCCATCTATTTTCTCGGACACAAACAGGGAAACTATGTCGTCTGGTAACCCAATGAACCGCAGAGATTTAGACACCTCTTCGATAGAGAGACCAGCCAAACTGGACGGAGGTTGCCACTGTGCACCGTGAGAGAAGGATGGACAGCTTGGTGCTGACTTTGACATTAAGTACATCTCCTTTGCACCTGGCTCATTTTCCTGCTCATTGTCACAGAAGGATGCTGACAGCACATCTGTGCACATCATTGATTTTGATGTCCTGGGTGGTAAGATGGGACAAGAAAGGCTCTGCTTAGTGTTAGATTCTTCTATAGTCTTGTCTCTGTACATTTCTGAGTTGTAACTTGACGATTTGGTGCAGAACTGATTGAGAGCATCTTTCTGCAGCCTGAAGTCCTTACTGCAGAGCGCGTGCTCTCGGCCATCAAAGTCAAAAAAGCTGGATGTTTTGGGTGTGCTCGGGGACCTCTTTCTGGGGTAACTGTAGTAGCTTCGACAGCTGGCTGGCAGACATTCATCCATACCGTGCGATTCAACTCCGCTGAAGTTGTTAGGCCATGACAACCTGGACGACATCCCATCTGAAGGCAGGCTGCTGCTGGGAAATGTAGTACTCGTCTCAGTTTTGTTGGATTTACCCCAGGTACACGGGTAGCAGGTGTGGTCTTGTGGATCAGCTGCATCTTGCTCTGACGCTCCACTACTGACGGAAAAAATAATAACACTAGAAATAAAACTTCATGTCCACCTCTTGATTAAAATAGTTAACAATATTAAAACTTTTAACGCGAAAGCAGAATCAAAGAATGAATATGAATGTGTGCTTTGTAAACTCGACTCAGACATATTCACTATCTAATTTCTGAGTTGTAAGGATTCTGTAGCATTTTAGTTCATGACAAAAACTGCAGCAAAGCCAGTGCCTCTACTTTTCTCCCTCGTCCAATGACAGCGCACTGATAACGTGAAACAGAAGTGCAGAATCAAAATTGAAGGCCGAGCAAAAGACAGGGAGACCGGGGGAGGAGGCTGTCTGCCCGTGTGAGAAATAGACAGAATTAATCCAGAAGAAAAGCCCTCTGAAACAGGTGAGAACAAAATGAATCCCCAAAACTACAATGAGCTTCTCCCCCCAAAAAAGCTCACATTCTGAGGTGTAGGGGTTTTTTGGATTCAGAGAAGATGAAAGGCAAAAACACAGGCATTGCACGCAATGTTTTTCCAGAGTGGCAGGAGCAGAGATGTATAAATGCATTCATGTGCTCCCCTAGTGTCAAATGAAGCAATAAAAAGCCATACGTAAGTCTGTGTACTTCGTTTTGGAGCACAGTTTGTTTTCCAACTCGCGGTCAGGAGCCAGGCCTGGCCCCTTAAGAAAGTGGTCTTATGCGGATTGTGTACCTGTGATGTGGGGGTTTATGGGAGTTTTGGTTTGTTGTTACGTATTTAGCCACAGCAGCATGACATGATAACATGCTGGTGAACCGTTGTACTGTGGGAAGTGCCTTTTTGTTGACACTTGGAGCCACTCAGGAGTATTTATAAAAAAAAGAAGCCCTTATACGAGGTCTCCATACTACGGTTCGGGGACTGAGAGTCCAGAGTGTTAACCTCGCCTAGCACAAATAAGTGTAACAAAGTTTTAAAAAATCTTTAAGAGAATAGTGATCTAAATTCAAGGCAGTAGAATTGTGATTCTCATTTAGCCAGAGTCGCCCAGACCTACTGGAGAACAATTTTACTGGCTTTCTGCAAATAGCCAGATCAAATAAGAACAGTATAATTGGTTTAATAAAACAGCTATTACAGTTTTCCCCCCCAAATTCACTACAAACTGCCCATTTTACTTACTACTACAGCCCCAGAATTATTCTAGGAATTTGTAGAGATCATTTTGCTGCTGTGACCAGCTGTAAAGATGCATAGCCTGAAATACAGCAGTGTCATTGAAAGACTCAGTGTCAGAGTCTTTTTGTTTTTAAAGAAAGGAAGATGGAACAGCTTTGTTACATCTAATGGATTTTGATGCACCTCAAATAGCTGAAGATTATTGTTTGCTTTTGATAGTTTCTGCTGTTGTGGTTTGAATGATGACTAGATTCAGTGGTCTGGCATTGCCAGTGTGGCTTTTGGCTCATAGGTGTATGATCAGCAGCTTGGCTGTGAAGAAACCCTGTTGAATCCTAAAATTCAAATTCTTGAATTTTATTACATTGTAGCTTTCTTGGTGGTTGTAAGAGTAAATGTGACTGGTTGTTGAGAGAATATTATGTGATAATGACAGTTATTTTGAGATACATGCAATACCTATTTGTGATGCAGTTTTGTGCGAAACCGCGTAATAGTGGTGCATTCTTGATGGTAAAAGGTACCGTCTCTTTAAATATAGTCTTGTCACGTAGTCTGACAACAGCCTGTAGCCGTAGTGTCACAGTAAAGTTATTTAAAGGTAGCTTAATTGTGGGAGTAAAATACTCAGAGCCTGCCACTGCTCGTGCATGGATTCTTACAAACCCACCGGGTCCGGTTGCAGCACTGATCTGAATAAATCATTTGAAGGCTGAGCAGCATCACATGTGATGATTTAAAACACATGCACTGGTCTGAGAGTTTCCTGTGCCTCTAAAATCACTACTGTAAAGGCGAGGAAAAGCTGTGCTGGTTAAAATAGAAACATCAAAATGTATTTTCTGGGTCCGGATAGAACGGCATCTGGGTCTGGGTCTGGACCGTGGTCTGCCGATTACTTACCAAAGTTGTAAACACTTCTTTTTCTTGAGGCAGCTATAGTCTGAATTTTTTATTTGCCATTTGTATTATGTGTTACGGAATGTTTCCAGTTCTTACATGTTGTGTAGACCAGAAGAATAGTAAGAGAGGGTTGGACTGGGGGACCGGGTTTCTTGTTGCCGCGGTTTAGACAGGATGGGCACTGAGGGCATCTGCTTCAAGCTTCGTGGAGGAATTGGTGGGGCGTTCAACAGGCGACATTCCTCCTTCACCTAAGAAGAAAATTAAATGACGTTTAACTGAAAGAATGAAAGTAACAAATGTGTTAAGACAGCGCTTTGATCTGCATTTATCTAAAATACATTTTAGATTTCAGTTTTACGTCCCCATGAGATCCACCAGTGTCTCCTGACAACATGTCTTCTTCTGTCAGTCCTATGACCCACTACTATAAACCCCAGTCAAAGAATCTCTGGGTTATTTTTGGTTAATCTTTTAAAGTTTACCTACCCCACATTAAATCAATTAAGAAATTTAATCAAGTTCAAAACCTTCCTGTTTTTTAAGACCTTAACCCACTCTTGCAATGGTGAGTACAACATACCAATCCTGGTGTGTTGTACTGGTTTCTTTACATTGGCTACCAGTGCAGTTCAAGATTTGATCGCAGTTATTTGTTGATGGTTTTTAAATGCTAAAATGGTGACATAGACAGACTAGACATAGACTCACTAGATTACCTCTCAGTTTTTTTCTGACCCGGTTTCTCGGTTTCTAAATTTATTTGATGGCTACGTTTCACACTCGATTGTTTTTATTCTGCTAAATCCCTCCCTGAGGGATAGAGCCACAATTAAGAAGAACAAGTAATATTACTTTTCTCACATCTAAGCTTTTACCTATAGCTTTAGAGAATATACAGTATAAATAGATATATATCTAAATATATTTATCTAAAGGAACCTCCACACTTGGTAGGATACTTGAACATCTTTAATACATCTTTAAGACACCTGAATGCCACAATAGATTCTTGGATAGCAATGGGTGAGTTAATGTGCTGGAATCTGGAACTTTATCGCTAGATGCCACCGAATTTTACCCATTGAAAAAAAAATAAGAGAGACAACTGGAGAAAAGATTATAAACTATAGTATTAAGCCTGGATTGCAGTTACTCAAGAAACAAGTAAGAGATCTCAAAACAGATATCTCAAGGATTTGATTTAGGACATATTGTACTCACAGCTTCAGACTTGGGTGGGACTGGTGGTGGAGTAAGAGACACATCAGAGCTAGTTGCTGCAACAAGAGGACAAGCCACAGGGTTTGACAGACCTCCCGTTGTACCACAGCTGTGGTTGATTCCTGGGTTACCCTCATCTATTGAAGGTTTTGGGATCTGACCTCTCAAGTGGTCTAACCACAGCTCCTCGTAGGGAACGTCCGACTTGTTGAGGGATGGTTGTTGGCTTGTGCTCTCAAACAATTCGGGGAAAAAGTGGTCACCTTCTCCTGAGTCTGATGGGACGCTATCAGAGGGCAGAAGAGCCCAGTCTCCATATAGAGTCATACAGCCCTGCAAATTGACCTCACTGTTACCGTGCAGGTTGCTGCCATACACACACACCGAGAGCCGGTGGAAAGACTGGGTGAGTTCATCCCGGGCGTAGGTTAACGAGCTAGGAATCTGCACATGGTTAGTACATCCATTGGATGTGCAGCTGTCTCCGCTGCTACCACTGCAGCTACCATTCCCACTGTTTTTCTGGGGGCTTTTACCATCGTCGTTCCAGTCTGCTCGCACATCCCGGACTGCGCGGGAATAGTCGTCTATGTCAAACTGCTCCTGGCAGAAGGAGAACCAGCGATGTACCATAGTGTCGAGCCAAAACTCTCCTTGTAGCAGTTCCTCTGGAATAATGAACCTTGGCATGGCCATGTGGAAGGGGTAGTGGATGGGGATGATTTTGTTACTTCGCAGAACGCAGCATACAACCACCGTTTTTGTCTGAATGTTGACCAATTTGTAGCGGTGACCCTCACGGATGAGGTGGAGGTCATGCTGGTTGCGGGGTGGACTGCTGGGTACTGTGACATTGACCGGGAGACGGGTTTTTTCTACAATGTTCCTGATGGTGTGTTCACCATCCTGCATTTGAAGCTCCATTGGGCTACAGGTGCTGAACCTGCCTTTGCACTGGAAGGGCAGACTGATGCTCTCATTGGTGCGATGGTTCATGCAGATCAAGCACGGCATCTTGCTTCGACCAATCTTGCTGATTGAATTCAGTTTCCCAATTTTCTTAAAAATTGTGTTGAATCTGGATTTTTCTTTAGAGGTCTTGGCATAAAGGATCTCAGCCTGGCCCATTAATGTCAATTCATCACCAGTGCTTAAAGTTATATTGAAAACTTCTGTATCTTCATTGCATTCCCCTGACGCCACCTGTGAAAACATGACATATGGGCTGAGAACAGAGGAAAATTTCCACCTGGTGATTTTAGATGAACACATTCATCTAAAACATTTAGTTTCTCACTTTCTCTGAAAAACTGGAAGAATAAGAATAGTAGGTCTGTCATTTTGTGCCGCTGTGAATACGAGAGTGAAGAACACCTCATAATTCTTCAAGCTGCCACGATAATTCTTCTAACCCTAACCCCTCCACAGATCAGACCATACGTAATTTGCAGATATCTTACAAAGTTTGACAATAAGAGTGTGAAACCTTTTTTTACGGCCGCATCTGGATTATAAATAGAGAATTTTTCAGAATTGTGTATTGCAGAGCCGCAGTGAAGAAATCCACACAGAGCACTACTGTGGTCACAAATCTTGAGCACAGTTGTAAGGTTGCTGACAGTCATGAAAACCGGAATGAAAAATCTCCGACATCATTTAAATCTCAATACGGGAGCCTTTTGGCTTCCTATATAATGAACCATAATAAACCATTCTGGTTTGTAGAAACTGTAAAAAGAAGAAACCATCAAAAAATTGTACTTCATCTAACATGGTCTGTCACTGAAATCACGTTACCTTGGGATGTCTGGACTGGGAATCTCACCGTGGCATTTAAGCAGAAAAGGAGCAAATCTATCTGGATTATAGGGGCACACAAGGCCACACAAGGAAAATTTTATTCAAACATCTTGTGGTGGGTCTGGGCACTAAATTATCCAAGATGTGTTTAAGAATTCTTAGACGCATGAATTTATGTGATTTTAAAAATTATGCAAAAATGATTGAAGTTCACTCAAATAATTACAATCAGGGAATTATGTAATAACTGTGACAGGCATAGTTGTACCATATTTTCTCAGCTTGTTGATGACTGTCTTAACTATGTTCGATGATCCATCGAATGTTCCCTTCTCCTGACTCAAACCTTCAACACTGAAATCCCTCTGATGCTTTTTATGCTCTGTGTGTGAGAGGCAATTTCTTAACTGTCAAAAAAATCCAACTAGCTGAACTTGATTTGGCGTTAATCAGAGTCTCTTTAAATGACGGCATGTGCACACCGGCTACTATTTAACATGAGTTTGATTTCTGAACACAACCATATCCCCAATTATGAGAGGGTGTGTACTCTTTTGCAATCACATCATTTTAGTTTATTTACCCCTTAAATATTTCCGTGTGTTTTTCACTGGAATTGTACTAGTTAAAGGCCACATTAATGGTGGAAAAAAGTTCTGAAATGATTTATCTTGGTCTCATTTTTACATCACAAAAACCTGGAATTTAATAAGGGTGTGTAGACATTTTACATCCACTCTAGGTATAGGAAAGGATTAATTTGATTAACTGCCAAAAAATACCGGTTAGTCGATTATAAAATAAAGGTATGTCTCAAATACAAGCCTACTTCACCATAAGGCCTTGGTATCCTGATCATGGTTCATGTCATTTTCTCTGACACGGTGGATGTACCTTAACATTGAATGAGATTTCCTCCATGACATACACCCTCTCCGGGAATGCTTTGGCCACCTCCTCCACACTGTTGAAGTAATGCACAGGCTCCTTGACATCTCTGTCCTGTTCCAGGAGCTTAAACTGACCTAAAATAGGTAAATACATATTAGTGAAAATGACAGAGTGAAGGATCAGGTATTATCTTCAGCCGAATTTTTTTTAAATAACTCCTTTCAATGTTACAATTCTTCCTTTGAGGAGACCCCGATTAAAATTTTATCAGACTTTTTTTTGGCTTTGACAAATTCATATCAGTGAACGCACCTTCATAGTGCACTGGGATCTGAATTTTTGGCCCAATGACATAATGTCCCTCCTCAAGACTGTGAGCAGTAATCGTTGTCCACTGACGGCAGGAATGAATCAAGAGGTAGTCATTGTCTCTGAGCCCTTCAACCAACTCACCTGCAAGGATAAAAACAAGCAAAACAAAGATTATGCCTCAGAATCCAAGAAGCACTGTATTCTGATACTGGATGGAACAACAGGCTAAAATAAAAAAAACGAGAACCAATGTCACATTGAAGACATTGTTTGACTTTTAGATCAAGACACACTAA
The DNA here is from genome assembly GCA_037951165.1 of Lophius americanus. Classification (NCBI taxonomy): domain Eukaryota; kingdom Metazoa; phylum Chordata; class Actinopteri; order Lophiiformes; family Lophiidae; genus Lophius; species Lophius americanus. Next base: position 11,511,305 of record JBBDHG010000011.1, on the reverse strand, counting down.
AAATGCAAAATTAATATCAAATACTTTATTGGAGTTGTAATATATTCAGTCATGTTTTGATAATTAGGGGACAAAGTGGACAACTCTCCGTTATGATGACCCCTAATGAAGCACAACCAAAAGGAAAATGAAGGTTTTCTTGACTCTAATAGCATTAATAATACAAATTAGATGCAGATTAGCATCCATGGTCCATGTGGTCCATGGCTAGACGGAAATAAAGTCACGATTATTATCTGAAAAATTAAGTAGATATCCTGAGGAATACCGTGGTTACTGTTTGGTAGTTTATACCACTTGTGAGCCTCACATACTGATCCACTCGAGCCCAGTCATTGGATTACTCAGCACACTGAAGTCACTATCCTCCACAGGGAATGACTAATGCCCTAATCCCTACCCATAAAAACCATCAGTGACACTTAATAAAACAATATACAACCACCACTCTGCCCCAGAGCCTTGGCAGAGTGTGGCAGATGGGAATATACACTGATAAGAGACTACATTAAACCTCCATGCCTGATATCATGTAGGTTCCCCTTTGGCCAACAAAACAGTCTTGCGATGCACTTTGACCTGACAGAACTGGAATCAACATTTTCCATTACTACTACAGTAGCTCTTTTGTGGAAGTGGAAAACTCATGCTAATCTTTGCTTCCCACGCACTGAGTTCCATGATACTGTTACCGGATCACCAGTTGTCCCTCGTAAACCACTTTGGTACGTACTAACCACTGCAGACCTGGATCCCCCAAAAAGACAATCAATAGTTGGTCATCACCAGTTGTCCCTCGTAAACCACTTTGGTACGTACTAACCACTGCAGACCTGGAACCCCCAAAAGGACAATCAATAGTTGGTCATCAGCAGTTCCTTAGATGATCTGACCCAGTCGTCTAAACATCGGAATTTGCCACTTTCCAAATTGAGTTGATTTATTTAGTTACAAATATCAACTTCAGGACAAAAGGTTAACCTTCTGCCTCATATAGCCAACCTACTGACAGTAAACCATGATAATGAGATAATCAACGTTAATCATTGTCATTTGATTTCAAAATTCACACCATACTAAACATGCTTGCTAGCACACATTGTAAATTCCCCATCATCCGCAGTCTTGTTCCAGGATCATCTGAATTAGACATTACTGATTGGTCCTAAAGTTGAAGCAAGATATACCACTACTTTTAGTATCTAACAAGAACAATAACACACCTTCATCCTTCTACACATGTGACATATACATTGGTCCATTGTTACTTTTAGAGTTACACTAAGCTGCACATTCTCCTTTTAAAATAATATTTTGAATGTATTTTCACATTAATTCATCTGATGCAGTTATATGCTGTCCCTACCATTCATGTTCATAGAAAGGTGTACCCTCAGCAGGCTGGTCCTGAGGCTCACCTCTAACAGCAAAAGGCCTCAGGACAGCCCTCTATGGACCGGACGATTAATTGAGTAGAAAGAAAATGACGTGAACCATGGGTCGTCTACCACAAAACCCTAAACAAACTCCAATGCCATTTGGCTCTAAACAGACTGCACACTGTAGCAGACTAGATGAGTACAGTGACCGACCAGAACCTTAAAAAGACTTTAATTATGTACAGACTCAGTTCCCACTGCCTGGCCATAGAGACAGGACACTATAAGATATAATCTGAATCTGACGTTATTGTTTTGTCCTGAAGTTGAGGCTAAGGGTACCACAACTTTTAAACCTCTAGTTATGTTTATCTGGTGTTGGATTTGATTATTATGATTGATCTGTTTAACTTTTAACCACTGTTCTACCGTTTGTATATACAGTAGACTGTTTCCTTTAATTTTATGACAATACTGTATATTTCTCTGTTGATGCAAATTAAGCTTGTTGAAATTGACATTGAGGGGAAAGTGCAACAGAGGCTGAGAGGGAGAGGTAGACTAGTGACACAAACGTTTACAGCAACAATAACAATAGCAAGATAATAAGATGGTTGCATTTAGTAGTAATTATGGCAATTTCAGGAATTACACTGTTAAAAAACATATTAAAAAGAAGTTGTATAACTCCGACATCCACCTCCAATTACAATTAAGTCAGTCACACTGAACACTTTTTTTTAATCATCCTTGCATTAATACCCAATCCTGAATGGTCCTGCTGTCCTGCACAACAAAGCATCACTATCATCTATCACTCGACTGTACTGCACAGAAACCTTACTGCAAATTAATTCATATTTAGACTCATATATACATTAGACAATTCTGCTTATACTCATGTACATACATTTAAATTTGTTGTTCAAATGTAGTTATTATGGTATATTAAATAATTTTTCATCAATTATATTTTATGTCAGTTTTCTATTTCGTCCATAGTATATTTGGATAATTGCCCTACCAGTATGCTCCTGGGATAAATCAAATCTGATCTTATAATATCAACAGGGGGCATCACTCAGGTCCACAGCTATGGTCTTGCCATGATCAATAGGGCCATTATCCACATTATCTGTGGGAACCATGATCCAGGATCCACGGAAACCTGGGTGAACTATGATCCATAGGACTTTGGGACTATGATCCACACGACCCGGTGGCTCACAATGATAATAACAATAATAAATTGGACTTATATGGGACATTGCAGAAACCATGATCCATGCGCCCATGATCAATGGTATCTTGTAGGTACCAAGATCCTTGATCCAAGGGACCCTGTAGTTACCATGATCCAAGGGACCAAGCACAGATAACAATCCTAGGTTTACTGTGGGAACCATGCTCCATAGAACTCTGATCGAAGGGACCCTGTGGGAACCATGATGTACTGGACAATGCGGGAACCATGATCGAGGGGACCTTGCACTAACCATGATACATCGGACCCTGCTAGAACCATGAAATTCTAACTCTATTAAGACAATAGTTGGTTTTATTTATGTTGCTGGTGTTCTCTTCAATGGCTGGGGTGTGTAAACAGAAAGATTGCAAGACATCTGTGAAGGGACTTGGCTTATAAACTTCGTGAGATTTGCGCACCACAGAAACCGGGCAGCAACTACCATGGTGAAGCTATAAACAATTTAGGATGTTCTAAATCCCTAGAAGAAATGACTGTTAAAGCAGCATAAGAAAAGCAAATAAACAAATATACAGTTGGATAATAGCAGAGCCTCAATGTTTGGCTATTTGATTTTGATATTTGCAATGAAAAGACAATATAAACTGAGAAAGTAAAAAATTCAAAACATGTCAACATTAAAAGCGACTGAGGTTTTACATAAACTGCTAATTAGCAACTCTGCTACTATAGTATGAAACTTAATAGACGTGAAGTTACTAACCGTTACCCAGCTTGACAATTTGAGGCAGCCTGTATGCGCTGACTAGTTGATCTAAAGGTAGGGACGTCGTGCTCCATGTAACATCTTTTAAATTGTTGTACAACATTGACCCAAGGTCCATCTTTGCTAGCTTACACGAGCTAACTACGCTAGCTAGCAACGTGTAAACACGGTTTTTTTAGGGCTTTAGTAAGCTTAAAGCCTAACAATACCTCCACTCTCCCTCTACAGCTTTACATTTGGCACGTTTCTTATTAACTGTAGCGTATGACTGCGTAGAATTAACCTCAGTTGTGTGAGAATGTGGCAAAGCCATGTTTGTTTAGCTAGCGAGGGCTGCATCGAGGCAACTAGTTCAGAGCCAACTAGATGGAAACCGGAAATACGTATTCCCTTCAAAATAAGAGCACTATTTACTGATGGCATACAGGATAATCCACTTTCTTTTTTCTTTTTCTTCTTCTTCTTCATCTAAATGTCGGCTGCTTCCATCTTGCTCTGTCCTCTGCATCTTCCTCTGTCACACTTAACCATTGCATGTCCTCTCTCACACCACCCAGAAACTTCTTCATTGATCTTGCCTGTTCTCTCATGCCTGGCAGTTCCATCTCCAGCATCCCTCAACAAATATATCAGCAAACGCTCCTTTACACATGTCCAAACCATCTCAGTTTTGGTCTTTCTCTCACTTTGCCTCCAATGTCTAACTTGGGCTGTCCCTCCCATGTGCTCGTTTTTATTCCTCTCCATCCATTTCACTCCCAGAGAAAATGGTCACATCTTCAACTCTGCCAACTCCAGCTCTGAGCTGGAGTGAGCTGGTCTCACTAATGTCCTTTAAATGTCCCCCTTTACTCTAGCTGACACCCTTCTGTCAGAGATAACTCCTGAAATTCTTTTCAACCCACTCCACCCTGCCTCCAACTCTTTTCCAAACACCCTGCTGCTTCTGAATAGTTGACCCCAAGTTCTCTTCACTTCTACATGTAGCATCAACACTGTTACACATGCCTCCCTTTCATTCATACACATGTACTCTGTCTTGCTGCGACTGACCTTCCTTCCTTCTCTGTCCAAAGAATACCACCACCTCTCCAGGTTTTCTTCCACCCGTCCCCTGGCCTCACTACAGATCACAATGTAATTTGCGGACATCCTAGTGCAAAGAGACTCCTGGTCAGACCTCGTCCATCAGCCTGTCCATCACCATAGCAAAGAAGCTCAGGGCCGATCCTTGGTCAAGTCTCAACCTTGAACCCATCAGTTACTCTACTGCACCCCACACCACTGTCATAATGCTCTCATATATATACTATACAACATTCCTCATTCTTTTCAAAGCTGCTCCCACTTCGACATTACTGATCCTTGGGACTTCCTGACATACAATTCACTCATCTTCCAACCTTCTCTCTCTCATTTTTTCCATTCTCCAACGTACTCCTTCCATCTTGCACTAATCAACCCCTCACTTGTTACTTAATTACTATCTTTATCCTTATTTGCTTAAACCTGCTGCACATCCTTCTCGTCAAAATTCCTCTGCCGGGCCAATCTGTATAAGTCTTTTTCTCCTTCCTTAATGTCAAACCTCTCATAAAACTCATCATAGGCCTCTTGTTTAGCCGTTGCAACCTCACTCTTCGCATTGTGCCGTATTTTTTGTATTATTGTCCGCTATCTTCATCTCATGTGGTATTCCACTGTTCATATTACCTGAATTTATTCATTTCACCACCAAGTCTTTTTTCCTCCCTTTCTCTTTAGAGACATCAAGTACCTTTTCTACCTGTCTCCCGTATCACATTTGCCATAATTGCCCAGTCATCCAGCAGTTCTATATACATAACTATACACTCTCTCTCACACACAAACACACACACACACACACACACACACACACGCACACACACACAAACATACGTAACAATTACGAAAAAAGGGTGAAGTAGAAATGCACAAATACATCTAAATAAAGATATAAAATATGAGATAAATAGAATAGAAATAGAAGGAAGAGTCCAATCTCCAAGATCAGCATTCAGGTTAAAGCAGTCCGGTTTACTAATGTGAACTTGTGCAATTGACAGATGCAGACACGGTGTGTAGTTTGTGTGAGGAGGAGGAATCAACGGTCTTTTCCTGTCTCTCTCTGGGCTTCCTCCACCCCAGTAGGTCACATTAGAAAATTATTGATGTTTCCACACTGTCATTGACAATCTTTAGCAGATGCCCGCGCACACCAAAATACCTCAGTCTCATTAGCATTTGAATGCAGCCTTTACCCTCCTTACACAAAACATCTGTGTTGTCCAGTCCAGTTTATTTACAGGTCCAGTTATATGTAGGAGTGATTAAAAAAAATAGTTACAATAATAAAGTAATTGGAAATATAAAATCATTTGTATAATAAAATAATGATTTATACAAAACAATTGTATTCTAACACTAACAGTTTAATATATCAAAAATGCACACATATGTGGAGATTTACCTTTTCTAAAAGTGAAAGTTGAATTGAGAAAGTTTTAAATAAACTCAACCATTTAAAAGTGAAATGACACCGGGCCAACACTGACATCTAGTGGTCAAAACTAGGAAGTATCTGAAATGGAAAGGCATCACGTTCCACTAGTATGAATGGTAATATTCAAGTTAATAGTCATTTTATGAAATATGACCTGAAATTAATATTTGACTGGACCCTGATCATGATTGATCAACAATATATGAACCATAACTTCGAACCTCTAAACAAAAACTGATGGCTGTAACTTTTTAGTAAAATAGAAGTAGGCTACAATAAACGAATGAATGTATTTATGCAAAATAAAGATAATGAATAACAGATCTTGCTTCAGCAGGCCTGAATGGTAGGAATACACATATTTGCATGTCAATGTGACTATTAAAAAATTAAAGTTTTTCATTTTCTCTTTTCTTATCTGTGAATAAACGGAGCCGTATAATGCCCCGAGAATTGCTGCTGCTCTGTTGAGGCAAAGTGAATAAAGAGAACCTCTGGATATTCAAACCTGGGGCTTAATATTATTCATTCACTAACATCGGCCATAATCTACTTACATTATGCAGAAAAGGAGAACAAAATCAAAACTAATTTTCTGACCCTGTAGGTCACGAACAATTTGGAGCACCATGTCTTTAGGTTCTAAATGATGTAGGATCTTCTTCTTTTTTAAGTTCTCAACTGTTAATGTCTCTGAAATACTTAATATCACAGCTCTCCAAAGTCTGACCACTGTCAGCATTGGCTTTGGTTTATTAGCCATCTTGATGTAACTATGTGGTCCCACTGCTTGGAATCAAAAGGGCACAGATTGATAATAAGTGCTCTGAGAGACACATATTCTTACTAATGTGCAGACTGAGGATTCTAGTCTATCTGTCAATAATTTAAACCCCTTCAAGGTTTCAGGGTGAATCATACTGGTTACCATAGCGACCATAGCCTTTGATCCGTTCCTTCTCCTTTTAGGCTACTTTATTTGTTAATTATCGGTACTCAAACAGTGAATATGATCTTCCGCATTTGAAAATATTAAATTTTTCATGAATATATTTGAAATGAGCAAAAGGAAGAATACAGGTAATTAGGGTACGGAAGTTTTGCGCTTTGAGTTTACAAAAAAATAAATAAATAAAATAAGACACTTTATCTCGTAATTACGAGTAAATATCTCGTAATATGAGAATAAGGAGCATATGTCAGTTTGCATATGTCCTTTAACGTTTATCACGGATCAGTAACTGTATCTGTTGTAACCTTTCATGGTTGTGTGACACAATCGTGTTTGGCCATTTTATAATGTTTCATTCCTGTTTTCCATCGTGGTCCACTTATTATGTTGGGAAACCATCATTTTGTAGATTTTTACTGTTAATTTTCTCATCCAAACTGCCAAGCATATTTAATAATAAATTAACTTATCCGGAAGAACAGATGACTCTTTCACAGTTGCCGCCACTGTGTGGTTACATTTATGTGACGTCACTCACGGACTGCGCAATAATGCGCAGCTTTCAGAAATCAGGATGAAACGTGTACATGTACCAGCATACCGAGATTTATAAGTGTCTCATAACTCTCGCAATTGGAGAAAATATTCTCAATCCATTTTTTCACGTATACTCGTAATTACGATACCCTTTCCCGTAATTACGAGATAAACTGTCTGGGATTTTTTATTTTGTGAATTACGAGAAGACATTTCTGAAATGTTTATTTTTATTATTTTTTATTCGGTGAACGCATTGCGCTTCCTTATTTAGTTGTGTTACACATTTTTTTTATTTTCATTTGAATGCAAATTACATCGACAATGCTCTTTAGGCGAACTGAAGTGTGACGTAACAAAGTACGCTGCTCTTCAAATTGCTGAAAAGCCGACGACGAGCTTCCCAGGAGCTCGTACTTTATCAAGTTCCAACTTGGAATGTCCATAAAAACAAACTTCGCCTACTTGCCTCGGTGAAAAGCCTCTGCAGCACCGGTTGCAGCGTTTTAGCGAACCCCGAAGTGAACAGGAAGGAGTTCTCTTGTTCTCCTGTCTACTCTTTGCCGTCCGTCACGACAGCACCTCAGTCAAGTGATAACTTAAGATGGAACCTGAAGGTGAGACAAATTGCCTTCAGGTGTTATATGTTTTTATTCACTGTCCCACACTCCCATCCAGTAGCTGAGGAAATACACTCAGAAAAAAGATAGATAACGTCATTGGAACAACCGGTTTAAGTGTCTATGTACTCAAATTCTTGTACATTTACATAGAAAAGGTTTGTTCCTCTCACAACATATAACACACAAGTGTAAACAGAGACTGGGGTATGCAATTAAGGATAGAGAAAATAAATGAAAAGATGAATAATGTGTAAATAAAAGATAGAAAGTAAACATTAAATGGGAAATAAGTAGAGGCTTACAAAAGGGCTGTTGGGGCCTGGAGCAAACTATAGTCAGAAATAAGGTTTTGTACTTATTCTGGGATGGCCATTTTCAATCTTTGTGCAATTTGGGTTGTACAGTCATTTAACTTTTGAGAGTCCTACAATGGAGAAGATTTTGAGTTTTTTTGTGCGTATTAAACAGCAACATTTGCGTATTTAAAACTTTATAATAATTATATTCATTAGAATTTGTTGTTGTTGATGTTGATGATTACTCTTCCTCTTGATACTTTGACTATAGATTTGGAAGTAAGGTCATCTTGCTGGGATCTCCATAATCTTTGTATGGTCTCAAAGTAAAAAATAAATATTAAGTTGATCCTTAATATTCCTCGATTTGTTCTGCAAAATTATTTACATCAAATTGAAATCTATTTGTAATTAATTCAGTTGAAGGTAGCATCCGTTTATGTTCATTAGAAGGGACTTGGAATTTTACGAACCTTGTTCTAATGGCCGATCTTGTAGCTTTGCCAAACTCTTCGAGCTTAAATGTCGACTTCATTAGTCCACCGTACATTGTGTTTAAAATGTTGCCTCAGAAATATGTTATTGTATTTTTCCATTTCAGAAATGAATATAGTTTACAGTTATTTTTATATACAGCTAATTTGATTTTATTGTATTGTGTTGAATGAAACATGTGTAATTGGAATGTTTCGTGTCACCTTGATATAGTTTCTGTTATGGATAAATAAAGTTATACTCATCATCATACTCCTGCATTTTGAGTACATTACCGTTTTCATCCTTTAGATGCACGTTTGATCTTATTTAGGCAAATGGAAAAAATATTTCCATCCCCTTTCCATGAAATATTCAAACAATTTCATAATTTCAGATTCTGTTCCTTTAATCAAACCATCTTCATCAATTAAGTAAGTAAACAAAATAAAAGTAAGTCTACGTTTCTGATTCAGAGGTGCTTATTCTTCCAAAGGAAGTTAACATTTAGTTTATGAGCGAGTCTGAGTATTTGTTTCTTTTTCTTCTCCTTCTTCTTTGGGGTTTAATGGTAGTTGACATTCCTTTAAGTTATATTACTGCCTCTCTCTGCCTTTTTTCTTTGGGGTCCTTCTCCTGCTCCCCTCCAGGCCCCCAGGTAATAGACTACCTTAAGCGTTCATAAGATGGTTACCTCCTATAGAAAACCCCTAAAGAAGAAGAGAGACCTCAGTTCTTTTATCGCCAAGTCTAGCTTACAACTTTTCCCGTTTTTATCCTTTAAATTTCCATGAAGGCTTTCGTTCACCAGTTGCCGTCGGTGACCTCTTTCTTGTTTGGGACAACAATCAGATGCGCTAAAGAGAAACAATGAGGTTGAAAGAAAGTCTTACAAAGCCAGTGATGGTCAACACATGATTTAGTAAGACAAAGCTGCAGTCCATTTGTATCCGCCATGACTTTTTACCTTCTTGACAACAATCACAATATAATCTTTTACTCCCACAGACGGCAAAGCTCCCGCTGCTAAGGATCTGACTCAGTGCTTCGTCTGTAAAAGAAGTTTCCTCCCTCAAGTCCTGGTAAAACTTGGCAGACGATCCTCGATCACTTTAAAAAAACAAACAAACTCAGACACCTTCATCAGGGAGTCAAACAGATCTCATGGAAAAGTGGGACCTTCTATAGTGGTGATAACCAATGGGAATATTCCACCTGCATCAGGGGTTGGGACCTACAGAAGGAGTAGAGACACAAACATCCTCCAGCAGATAGAATTTTGGCCCAAGAACATAAGGGGTATCGCTGCAACCCCTGAGGCTGCAGTTTCAGGACCTCAGTCTCCAAACAGCTCCAAACAATCATCGCAGACTTTCATCCCAAGACGCCCATCACCCTACAGGGTCCCGGGACCGCAGTCCTGAAAGACTCTCCGGGGCTGTAGCTGTAACTAACGGTCCGAAGACACTCGCACGAGAAATGGATAAGATACGACACAATACATTATGTGTCAAATGGGGCTTACATGGAAAATAAACACAAACAAGCAGAATAAACTAACATCTGTAAGTTATTGATCCAAAATGCTTCTTTTTGGTGAAACCCCCTGATATACGATGGAACGTAGTCGACGCCACAGAAATATAGAGTCTAGTTACTCTTCTGGAAGTCCTGATAATGTGTCGCCATTTATGTTTTGACGACCTGTCCTTTAAACATCTTTTAGTTCTTCCAATGTGCAATACTTTACAACTGGACCATGGACGTTTGACTCGCTGATGGAAGCCTGAAGCCAAAAAAAACATTGGAGTTTGTGTTTTATAGGTTCAAATGACCAAGCGGTGACAATAAAAGCATTTTAGCAGTTTTAAAGGAGCCTCAATGTTCCTTTGTCTACAAATTTCCCTTTCTTAAGAGAACCTCCAACAAAAGTGAATCCATTTGAGCCCGGGAAAACGCCAGGATTGAATATTTAATGAAGAAAAAGTTTTGTCTTTTGTTTTTCTCTAAGTGAATATGATATGTTCATTTGAAACTGTGTCAAAGCCGCCACTTTAAAAATGAGCTTTACACTCTATTTTTGTTATACTTGACTGATTGTCAACTAGAATAGTTATAGATTTTAGCTGAAAGATTTATGTATTTGCTAAAAATCCTCTGTAATCTCAATTTAGATTATGAACTGGAAATCCTTTTTTTTCTCTTTTCATAGGTGAGGCATGTTAAAATCTGTGAGAAATTATCGGCCAAAAATAGGAGGGTCTTCGACTCGAGCAGACAGAGGAGGCAGGGCTCTGACATGCCCAAACTGAAACACGTCAGACAAAAGGTATGCTGCCCGGAGTCACCACCAGAACCTCACTGACACTCAGTGAGTGCATGGACAATATCGCACCTTCGTCACTCATCATCAAACACCGTAGAACTCCAAATAAAAGAAGAACAGAACAAACATTCAGCAATACCAAAACGCAAATAACAATCAAGTCGAAATGTGAAATAGAATGCAGCACACACATTTTTTCTTGCTTGTGAACTACTGATGGGTTGGATATCTTGATGCTTCTTGGATTGATGGATTCAAACAATGAAGGAAACATTTGAAATCAAATAGTCATGATAGGAGAACAATTAAATACTCTACAATCAGAGAATGAGAAACAAATCTTCTTTTAAATGAATGACACCCTTAAATGAAAAAAAATCTTCTTCTTCTACTTTGGATTTGGGTTGTTCCCTTTCCGGGTCGCCACAGCGGACCTCCTGTTTCCATCCACAGAACGACGCCCTGCTGGTTAAAAGCATGATTTGGGTAAATCAGGCCATTAAAAACGCGAACGAAACAAATATCCAATCATGCACCAGAGATGACAAAAGTACACACATTCTTTACTCAGTAGAAGCACACATACTCCTGTAGAGAAGGACTAAATAAGTTAGTTAGACCGACTCTGTGTGTAGTATCAGAATAAATAAGTATAAATAATAATAAAAGTTCAAAGAAATGCATAAAAATGTATTAAAGTAGAAATCACTAAAAATAAAAACTGTAAAATTAGTGCTGGTCTAAAAGTTAAAAAAGTAGTACTAAAAAACTGAAATGTAGTCAAAAAAAAGGAAAAACTATAATAGAACAGTTAGAGCGGCTAAAAACAAAATTATAAAAAAAATATAAGGTACGAGTGAAACAGTAGAAGCATAAAAGCAAAAAACAATAAAAGTACAAGGTGTTAGTGTGAAAGTAAAAATTAGTATTAAGGCATGTGGTGATGTTGTAAAAGTAAAAAAGGATAAAAGTATATGGTGCTAGTGTTAAAGTACAAAAGTATACAGGTATGAGTTACGAGTATAAAAGTAAATTGTTGTAGTAAAAAAGTAAAAACTAGTATGAAAGTTAAAAAAAAGTACAAAAGTGCAAGATGCTAGTGTAATTTAAAAGAACTGTTCAAGAATAAAGTACTGGTGTAAAAGTAAAGAACTGAGAACAAAGAAGATGCTACTTAAAAAGTACAAAAGTATAGGATACTAGTGTAAACGTGAAAAACTATTAAAATATGAAGTACTAGTGTAAACGTAAAAAGTATAAAACATCATGCAGATTTGAATTATTGCCAGCCTGTAAATCTACCAACAACTTCAACGAGCTCTCTGAGTATCCCTCAAATATTCTGTAGCCGTTAATCTCCTGTGCCTTCCACTTCAGCGTCTCTGCTCAGCCCACTGCGCCCCAAGCTCCATCCCCAAGTGAAAATCAAAGGAATCCAAGGAACTCTTGAAACTGAGCACCTAGCTCCTCCCCAAAGACAGATCAAAGATTCAAGGGATCAAAGGTGGCAAAAGCCACATTGTAGCATCACTACTCCAAACGACTTATTAGATTTTATTTCATTTTAGATGCTGTGAAACACGTTACGTCAATCAGCAAATAAATAAAAGTATGTGGTGCTATTGTAAAACCACATGCAAATCCGTCCTGTACTTTTTACGTTTTATCCTGCTCACAGACAAACAGACAAACAAACAGACAAACAAACAAACAGACAAACAGACAGACAGACAAACAAACAAAAAGTCAAACAAACAGTCAAACAAACAGACAAACAAACAAAAAGACAAACAAACAAACAGTCAAACAAACAGTCAAACAAACAGACAAACAGACGGACAAATGGACAGGAGGGAAAAAATAACCTCCTTGGCTGCGGTAATTAATAAAAATGATAAAAGTATAAAAAGTGAAGAGTAGCATTACCGTAAAAAGGTCTTCTGACGGATTCCTTTTTCTTTTTTTTTAATAAATCAGAAATAGTACATTTAACCTATAAAATACATAAATATAAAAATATCTATAATCCAGATGTTTTTTGTTTTGGTCACTTATGATTATTTATGATATTTTAAAAATATATAACAAAAACAGTGTTATCATCCAAACAATGATTTATTTAACATGTCATTATTATCAACCAATAATATATCAATAAAATAATGAATTGAATCAAATTTATCAACTTATATTAAAATAAAAAAGACTAAATTATATGTCAATAGTTAAGAGTAAAGAAATATAAAATTGATATTTGATCAGACATTTCAGCTTCTATGACCACCAGCTGGTCAGTTGGCCGCCTCGTCATCAGACATGAATGTAGAGTGAAGGAAAAAAGTCTTAACAGACATCAAAGCATGACAACAAAGACTGTCTCTGGAAAATCAGCTCCATTGAATGTCCAGTATGAGCCGTTACAGAAAATGAAGGAATGAATGAAGGTCCAGAACCAGTTGAGGCATAGACTCTCCTTCTCCGTCTGGTGCTGCGATGAACCTCAGGAGAATTATGCAAATGATTTGACTTTTAGACTTTTATTTTAACATACCTGCAGTTGAAGCTCTGAATCTCTATCTTGCTGGGTTTCCGGATATCCCTCTCCACAGCAACACCCTCCAGCTCATCTTTGGGGATGGTTCAATTTAGTCAGACGTTGTCAGTACACTTTTCAATCTGCTGTGAGGGTTCAACAAACATGTAATTTCACGATGGGAATGATCTTACCTCTGAGGTCATCCATCCATCCATGTATTCCTAGACTTAGAGTAATGGTGCGGTCATTCTGATTAGATATTACGTTTATTATTTAAGAGAGGTGGAAGGAAGCCTGTTGTTGACCTCTGCATTCAGTAAAATCTGTTTTGATTAGAGGAATTTACGGCACAAAACTAGAGAGCACTCTAAGAGCACAAGGCACAACAACATCCAAGGTGGACATTATTGAGATTAACTTTCATGCACTGCCATTAATTTAAGTTCTTAAGTTCTTGCAACACTCAAAAAGTTCCTAATCGTACAATGGTTAATTTAGAAAATGATGATGTCACGTTGTGAGGTCAGGACTTAATGTCACCAAAATGTTATCATCTCTGGTTTCATGCAAATCCGTCTATTAGAGTTTTTCCGTAATCTTGCTAACAAACAAGCAGACAGACAGACAGACAATCAAACAAACCATTCAAGTTAAAGACAGGATTTCAATGGCGCTGTATAATATAAAAGATAAGAAAAAATTGTGAAAGAAGTTTTTATTTCCCCCCATCAGGTAGAACATCCTAAGAAACCATCCCACTGGCGCCAGAAACACGAGGACTTCATCAACACCATCCGCGCCGCCAAGGCACTCAGTCAGGTCATAAAGGACGGTGGACCATTGCCCCCCCCCCCCCCCTCCTACCTATAACCCAGGTAATAAGTGGCTCTATAGACAGTGGAATGAAAGCTAGACAAGAAAGAATGGCATTAAAAAATGATTACTCTATTACGGCTACTGTCAGGAAAACGTTTTATTCTGTTTTAGCTTTACTTCCCCATGAAGTGTTGATAAGATTAAATCTTATCTTTTACAATAGAGACTCGGTTGAGGTAGCAGCCAGTCACACGTAGTTAAATGCAACAAATACAACATGTTATTCAAAAATATCCACTGTAAAACATGACGAGCTGTTCAAACAAGAAAAAGAAGTACTTGTATGAGGTTACCCAGTCAGTAGATTTCCCATAATATGTGGAAGTGCCAAGATCTTGAGCTAATAATTCTGAGCAATCTCAAACGAGAGAGACCTTAAACTTTGTTCATTTGGGCATTTAAAAACAACTTTAAACTCAGCAGAGCAGATTGTTATGAGTGGAACAGTCCGAAGCTCCTGCACTGCCTGTAATATGGTGGGATTATTCGTGTATATCACTGTGTCGTCAGCATAGAAATGTGTTTTTTTTGCTTTAATGTAGAGATTGAGATCAATGTGGGTCCCAAACTAGAACACTGCAGGATTCCTTTAGTCATCTCGAGAAATTCAGAGTTGTGTCCCTCCACATATAGCTATTGACTGCGAGCAACAAAGTAATTTCTGAACTATTTCACAGCCTCGGGACAGAAACTAGCATCCCTTCATTTGTTCAGCAGCATTCTTTTGCACATTGAGTCAAATGCCTTAGAAAGATCAACAAAAAAGGGATTTAAATGGTCAAAATTTGGTGTATCGTATTACATTTTCTTGTAAAAAAAAAAAAAAAGGCTGCTTATCGGGGCTTGTGATTCATTCTTTTTAACTTTTCATATATGTATATTTACTACTCAATTAGATGTAGTTATAAAGTTTACTTTGTGTTTAGACTACATCCAGTGCAACTTCTGTCAGCGGAGGTTCAATGAGGTCGCAGCCGTCAGACACATCAAGTTCTGCCGGGACCAAGCCGCTCGTATAGCCAACAAGAACAAGACAGGAAGTATCAAGAAGTCTCCTGCCCGCTCACAGGTACTCACCAGCACACATTGGTTAAAGTTATTACTGAATACGTATCAATAAATGTCATCGTAATGTCTGGATTAAGAGCTATATCATAGAGTTCCGATTAATAGAATGAAAAAAGGATACCTTTCATTCGTAGTATGTGGCATGTACTCATCAGACTTATTTTGAATTGAATCAAAACAAAGATGTATTCCCCAAACCTTTCATGATACAATTTTTTTTTTTTAACATTAAAAAGTCACAAAGTGCAATCACTGTCCAGGTTTCATTTATTTAACACAGCTATGGTGGATTTATTAAATGCAATTACGTATTCCCAAAACAGTGAGAGGGAAGCCATGATGCCCTCCTTCCAGCCGGTGCAGAATCACCATTGTCACTCTGCAACAACTACGGCACAGGATTAGATTAGAAACAGCGGGGTCCTGGTCCTGGGTTTTCTATCCTAATGAAAGAAAGATGTCATGTCCCATTTCAAAAGCAGGACCCAGAATGCAGATTATTGTGCAGATAACAGGGGAGGCAGGATCAGTGATTTAGTGTTGAGAATGCAGAGTCCCAAATGTAAAGTCCACAAAACAATCCTGAGGGATAAAGCGGTTTTAGTGGAAACTGAGTTTGGTAACCCTGACATGAGGGAAACTCTTGTTTTTTTTTCATTCCAGAAAGCGAGCAAAGTTGCCATGGTTACCTACACTGTTAATCTTACATGTTCACCGGCAGGTTTTCTTTAACAAACCCTGAGTTTGTTTCTGACTTCTTCAACTCAAACTTCTGAAACCCTCATCCCCCATTCCTCATCCCTCATTCCTCATCCCTTATCCCTCATCCCTCATCCCTCATCCCTCATTCCTCATCCCTCATTCCTTATCCCTCATCCCTCATCCCTCATTTCTCATCCCTCCTTTGTCATAGTCATAGATTTAGGTCCGAAGAGGACTGCCAGACCCAGATCGGATGTGCTTTTGTTCACTGATGAATATGAAAGATACTGTGTCTCTTCCCATCCATCACTTATGAAAACACATCTACCTCCATTATCACACCACGTGTGTACATAATAAAAATGTTTTACATAATAAAAACATAATGCATTTTTTCCAGTGCAGT
This sequence comes from Lophius americanus, assembly GCA_037951165.1. NCBI lineage: Eukaryota > Metazoa > Chordata > Actinopteri > Lophiiformes > Lophiidae > Lophius > Lophius americanus. The sequence continues at coordinate 11,494,633 of JBBDHG010000011.1, read as the reverse complement.
GCATATTAGACGTTCACACACCTGCCGCCAGCATCCACTAACCATGTACAAATACATTTAATAGTCAAGTCCACACGCAATCAATACATTCAGAGAGCAACAGCTGTTATATATGTAATAACTGCTGTCGCTTGTTCTCATCATCGCTCTTCTCTCTTTAGTACAAGCCTCCTCCTCCTCCTCCTCCTCCTCATCCTCCTCCTCCTCCAACAGTGAAAAAGGCCATTGAATCTACCGTGGCAATCAACTCTTCTTCCTCTTCTCGTTTGCCGCTGAGATCAGGCCTCGGACAGACCACTGGTGAGGGCAGAGCTGAGTTGATCGTGCATCACAGGATGTTGTATTCATGTATATGATATTCATGTATTTCCAGAGCTAAGTGGAGATCTGTAGTAAAGAGGATGGGGGGTGACTTGACGGGGCAGGGGTGTGACTTTTTCACGAGTTACGCATGAAAACATTTACGAGCAGATGTTTGACTTCCAAGTCTTTCCCAATGAACTTAAATGCATTCATTGAGACTCTCTCTGTTATCCAAGTCACATGCAACAGGTTCCAGGCAGAGGAGCGGCAAATTCATATTGCGTTTTCTGAGTTTTGAATTGATCCCGCATGAGAAGACAACTTCCCATGCTCTTTAGACTTACAAAGGTCAGGAGATAAGCCGGAAGCAGACCCAGTAAAGCCCAATAAATTAGAAAATACCAGTGGTTAAGTCTCCGGTGGACACCATCCATACAACAAGCGATGGTGGCGTAATGGCTTTTAGATTATTAGTAATGAATCTCAGAGCTCCATGGTGGTCATCTAAAGTCTAAGTATGGGGAAGAAGCATACATGTCTCAAACATCCTCACCATGGGCCAGCATCGACGTACAGGTGGGAATGACGGGTCACCTTTTAACCAGGAAGGAAAAGCAATATATATTTAATCAAAAAGGTTTTCTAATACCAACTGGTTTGGTGTCAAAAAGTATTCACCCCCTGAAAAACTAAATAAAAACTGCATTAATAACAGGTTCTAGACGACAGATCTGATCACTACAAGCCCTGGTCCATTACATCACCTTTTAAAAAGACTATATTCAGAAGGAGATGATGAAAATGCTGAAGGAGATGTCACATGACTTTTTGCCAGGTTCTGAAACTCCACACATCCACAGTCAGTCGCTTTATCTACAAATGGAGACGGCTTGGAACAGTAGAGAACCCTCTCTCACTTCAATAAAGGTTCATGGCTTCAGTATTCATAAGAAGGAAAAAATGGCATCATGGGAGAACAAATCCACCCGCTGACCCAAACGAACATAAAGGCTCATCTGAATTTGTCCCTCAGAGCTTTTGGGAGAATATTCCGGATGATCTGTGTACTTTTCCCTCTCCCTTCTTCTAGGAACCACATCTAGTAAGACGTCTTCTGGAGGTACAGTGAGAATTAATCTGTCCAGCCTCACAAGACCTCCGTCAGGGTCAGGACACAAACACAGACACACACTGCACACTTACAATTCAAGAAAACCACACCGTGTGTAGAAAGATATTTGAAAAACTGTATTAGACTTGATGGTGTCTTATTAGAATAACAGGTAGAATCTTCAGTGACAGCTGCAATAGGAGTTTAAGACTTTGACAGCCTCTTTCTTTTCTCTTATTCTTCTCTTAGTGTGGGAGGCAGGTCTCGAGCAATCGGCTCTACTTCTGGTTCTGTGAGGGACGCACAGTCTGGAATTACTTTAAACAGGAGGAAAACAGACACCTACAAGGCTAGGTTAGTTTGCCGTCTGACACGACTGCAGATAAAGAGAAACGTTAGATTGAATGAAAAGCGAAAGGATACAAAAACTGTGAAGTCTACAGTGGCCTCCGGTGGTTTGTTGGTGTACGACATTCAGCTTTACAGTCGATTCTCCTCCTCTTCACTATTAACGCTCAGGAAATATTTCTTTGACAGGCGCACAAACAACAAAAGACACATATATTGTTGAATAATTAGGGCCCGAGCACTAGCAGTGAGAGGATCCTATTGTTCTGCAAGGAATTATTTTCCCGCGAGAAAATTTGCACACTTATCAGCTCTTTCTTTCTTCATTATGACTAAAAGTTATCAAAAGCTGGAGTTTTGGTTAAACGGTTCTGGACGAAAAAGGGCGGTGCTTATGGAGACCACACCGAAGAAACAAAATTGCCATTACTCGGCCATAACTCCACCATCTATCGTCGGATCTGCCCCAGATTCCACAGGTAGGATTAGAGTCTGGCCTCAAAGAGGCCTATCTGAAAACAATCCGCTCTTGTCATGGCGTCACCTCCTTCAGGAGCGGTTAAAGGGGTAATCCGTGGAATGAATGAATCCATCCATTCATTCATTCATTCATTCATTCATTTATTCATACATCCATCGATCCATACAGCCATCCATCCAGCAGACCAGCCATCCAACCATTATTACAACCACTGAAAATAAAGCCTCAGCTAGGACATCATAACTGCCAATTAGACAAGTCATTGGAAACAGTTACTACAAACAAACAATAATCAAAGGTTCATCCATACCTTTGAAGGCGTGGCCTTGACGCTATAAAACTCGCCATTTAATCCGTGTGCTAAAAAGCTACGCTTTCCATTGTCCTATCCGTCCCTAACTTCACATGTTGGATCAGAGTCCCGCCCTGAAGATCCCTATGTGACTATATTCAATTCCAGTGACAGCGCCACCTGTTGGCAGCCAGGAAGTGTGAATTAATTGGCATGTACGTATCCGTCCATACGTCCAATCCGTCCCAAACTTCGCACGCTGTATCAGAGACCGACCCAAAGATGCCCATGAGACAATATTTGGTCACAGGGACAGCGCCACCTGCCTGAAAAGGGAAGTTACGCTCCATTGATTATCGGGATTGGAACATTGAGAGATTTACGCTGCAACGACCTTCTGGAGTAATCGAGAGGGTTTCAGCAATCGCACCGGTGGGTAATGATAGAGGGGCACAGTGTGGAAATACTGTTGGTTGGTCGTCACCTCGGTTATTGAAGAGAGACTAACTAGGCCTCTGTTAACATGGTCAAGCTATCACTTAATCCAGGTAGCTAAGCCTCACAACATGAAGTTTGCCAGGTGTGTCAGGCCTGAGAGGCCTGACAGGTTAAACCTGTTAAATTTCATGATTTTTTTTTAATACTTAAAATTGCTTAAATAACTGACTTATTTGAACATTTGCTATTATTAAAGGGGATAGTTGGTAAAATGTACAAATGGCGAAGGTGCCGTACAATCTATTTCTCCCGTAATATACTTTATTTTTTTTAATTTAAGTTGAAACAAATTCTAATTATACTTTGTGAAATGTAAAAGTTACATTTACTTTCATTTGGAATGTATAGTAGTAGTAACATTGTAAAGAAACTGTTGCATATGCTTGTACGCAGACACGGGCACAAAGTTACGTTGATGAAAAAGCAATTCATTTAGAATCCTTCTAAATAAAAGCATCTATCTGAGAACAAACATGAATACATAGTGTTTGTAGGCGCTGATTATCAAATGGATGTCCCTACTTTATTGTAATTATAATTCACATTTGATGGTTATTTGTCTTTACATGTTGTATCACTATCAATCCCTTTATCTTATATGATACTCATCATACATTTAGAAGGGTGCTTTAGAGTATGTTAATATTCTGTAAATACTGCCACCCGCCTAAAATATCACTATAACTTTGTGTACTTTGTTTTTTAACTATTCTGCTTCCTTATCGTCGTTATATTTCTCAGGGATGATGTGAATGCCGTAGGTGACGGTGGGACAAAGGCCGGGTTCTGTCACGTCTGTGGGACCAAGGACCCTGTTGAACGGGCCAAATTCTGCTGCGAGTGTGGTGTCAGGAAGATGTGTATCTGAGGAGAGAGATGTCAGGCAGAGCTGCTCAGACAAGGATCAGAGTGTCACGAACAAGAATTTAAAAAATCATATCAATCAGCTTTTTACGCTCGAGGGTTGTGATCACCTTCAGTGAGTCCTGACTCAGATCTGAAAAGAACAAAGAAAAAGCCCGACCAGTTTAACTCGGTTTATTACTCAACAAATATTGAATACTCGCCACAATGTTTCGCTCATGGTGTTAAATAGAAACCACATTCAACATGTCCAATGTTTAAGCTAAATGTTTTAGTAAAGTATTCAACAATCCAATGTTAAAGTCAATATGAGACATGGTACCTACCTTCAAACAGCAGTGAATAAAAAACAAACTTTGTCGAATTAATAAAAAAATAAAGAAATACAGAACAGACCAGCTTCTATCACACAATGGTTTTTATTATATGTGGTAACTTATAAATAAGTACTGGACATCTTCCTACTTTGTGCTCGCCCCGGCTCAAACATTCAGACAGGTTGATTCTGTAACAGCAAACATCTGGATAGATTTGGTAACAGCTCTGAATCTAGTTTAACATCGCAGGGAGACGGTGACACTCCCAGTTTTATCACACATGGATGATGTAATTCAGATGTATGGCCATTTTCAGTTTTCCGTGGCGCTTTGCTTAGGAAGTTTCTCAATCATATTGTGAAATGGTCACGTAATGACGATGAGCTCGGGGTCAACGTTTCATGCCCACAGCAGATAATCAACAACATTTCAGAGTTTCGGCTTCTCCCTTCTGGACGGAGGTTTTTAGTCCCAAGGTGTAATACAAAGAGGCATAAAAACAGTTTTGTTCCAGCTTTCATAACACGGGTAAAAAAGTTGTCATAAATTACATCATCTTGGATGATGATATATTATTTATTCCTTTTATTATTAACTGAGTCATAGCTTTTTCTTTTTAGATGGCTTTGATTTCAGAGTCTGGTTGTGCAGCTTGGGTGCTTATACTGTTCCTATGTTTTTATTTTACTCTTATTACATAGTTCACTTTTTTTTGTTAGCTCCGGAGCAGAGAACACCCCTTTCTCAGGTTTTATACTGTGGGGTCTGTCTGTGATGATATATATGGACGCCTTGGATTTGGCAAAACTGCAAACTTAACCTACCAAAAAGTGGAAATATGTTAATTTGAACCTGATGTTTCATGACATTTGTATTACTCCTGGCAAATCGCTGACTTATCATGAGAGTTCGTAAACACGAAGACATCACCCCTGTTCTTCATTCCCTTCATTTGCATCTCCACCAGGATTGATTATAAGATCTCTCTCCTTACTCACCAGTGCATCCATGGTAACGCACCCCCCTACCTGAAAGAACTACTCACCCCACTGACCTCAACACGATCCCTCCGTTCTACCCAGTCATACCGCCTCCTCCTTCCCCGGACTAAGCTCAGCACCATGCATGTCTGTGGAATGCCCTCCCTGACCATCTCAGGGCTCCACAGATGACTGACACATTTAAAAAAGGACTTAAAACTTTGCTTTTTAGCAGAACCTATAACTTTAATTAACATTGCTGCTTTTTGGTCAGGCTTTTATATAGTTATTATTTTATTTTTTATTGATGCTTTTATCTGCTTTTGCTTTGTAGCACTTTGAGATTTGATCCAAATGTAAAGTGCATTATAAATTAAAAGTATTATTATTATTATTATCACGGTTAACACCTCAACCCTTCCTCCATCATCATCATCATCATCATCATCATCATCATCAGTTTCCTTTACAGGGAAGCCAAAATGCTCCCATACCTGCAATTGAAAAGACCCAGGGAGCTGTTTGGCATCTACTTCTCCATATACCCCATTCACTTAGCCACACAACTGCACAAGTGTGGATCTTCTCACTGCAATTCTGCGCTGAGATTTTGAAAACTGCGATCCACCATCAATAAACTCATCCGTGGAATGCTGTGATATAGTTGTGAGAGTGTTTGTTAGTAAGAGAGGAAATATTTTTTTACATTTAAATTACATTCGGAATATGTCCGTTATGGGAAGAAAAAAAATAGTTGCTGCACAACATGTAGAAACTGGAACAAGGCGGAATGAATCCCAGGATAGGCAGCTGTTTGAGCTGCACCCAGCCATCTGTGGAAGAGTGTGCTTTTAAAGTATCAGTGATACTCCATAATCAATCAAGTTGACAACGCAGAACAGCATCAGACGACAAAGAGGAGCCTATACTGTGCCGGGGCGAGTCATTTTCACCTTAAGTGAAAGCAAAACTACATGAGAAGTCACACATCTGGTCCGTGTTTGGGCTTGTCATTGCTCTGGGCAAGTACCTGTCATAGCTTATTTTCGTTTTGGGAACATGTTTGCAAACCAACACCAATACATCTTGCCCACAGTTCCTGATTCATCTCTTTGCATTCTGCCTAGCAGAACAGGCAGGAAGTGACTGCATGAGAGTCCAGCTTGTTAATCTTGGTCAAACTTCTTTTTTTTTTTTGTCCCAGTTGACTCTCAGGACTCCATAAAGATGCTGTTCAGCATCTCGTAGCATTCAGTTATGGCGGACAGGATCGCTTTCCCTTTGCATAGTTTTCTAACCTTCCTCTTGACTTTTTTCTTCTCCTTCCTCCTTTGCTTCGCCGGGGTCCTTGTTGACCTCACTTTGTGTCCTTCAGTCTAGTAAACACAAGTCAACACAGACAAAGTTTCCTAATTAGTGTTGCAGTTATCATAAATCAATCTTTATTTATATAGCACCAATTCACAATAACAGTTGCCTCAAGGTGTTTTCCAGGAAGAGCAGGTTTAGACCAAACTCTTTATATAATCATCTACAGGAACCAAGAAATTCCTCCTTGAGCAGCACTTGGCAACAATGGCGAGAAAGAAATTTAGTCTGTAATACCGCTACAGAGGCTCAGTCCACTTCCTTTTAAGTCCAAACCATGGGCTTTTTCAAAGTATAGGTAGGTTTTATTCAGTAGCGTCTCTTGTGCCTTTTTTGTGGGACGGGGAAGATCAAAGCATGAATGCGCATAAAGAACACCCACAAAATAAACCCCACTATACTTTTAGTCATCTGCAAGCTGAGAGGACTCCTCCTGCTGTACCAGAGCATCACTCAGTCCAACCTTCTGATTGTTCCACCTGCTTTTTTAATAAGTCACCTGTAACCAACTGGGCCAGACTCAAGCATTACAATCAAACGTCTCCCCAAACCTAAACTCAGAGAACTACACAGTGAAGTCATTGCAACCTCAGCCGCTCAGGACAACACACACCCAAGTAATCGCCACCTCACCCTCATGCCCTCTGGGTGCTGGTACAGACCGCTAAAGTGCAGAAGGGCTCCCTTTGCCACCTACTGTAACGTGCTTTCTTAAAGCTGTAAATTTCCAAACTGCCGGACTAATAAAGGTAAATCTTATCTTATCTTCAACATCATGCCTCACTGAACTGGCCTGAGGGTGAGCCGCCGTCTGTCCTCCTATGTCATTATTGTATGTTTGCGGCGCTGTTGGATCTGAAATGTACTGTACTTTTGAAAGGCATTTCCCCTGAAGGACAAGTCCAAAGTCTTCCCTTACACCGATTAGCCCTCAAATTACAACAACTGACAGGTGAAGTCAGAATAACATTGATTATCTTGTTGCAGCTGGGTCAGAGCATCTCCAGAATTGCAGGATTCGTTGGGTGTTCCTGGTTTGCACCAAAGATGACTGAGAAAGGACACTGCTGAACTGATAACAGGATTATGTGCGTGCCAGGCTTCCTGATGAACATGGAGTGATGAAAAATTTGAATTCCGGTTCTGAGGGACATTTGTCAGAATCCACATAAAAGGGGACCTCCACTATATGAGATAAGTGGTAATCTCTTCTGCTCATTGTTATTTTAAATGAAGCCTTGCCTGAATTAGATGCCCAGAATAATCTTAAAATAGCTCCACAGTCTATCAGGTGTTTGTGCGTCACCTTGTTAAAGTGACACAAAAAAACCTACTACCACTAAACCAACTACTGCATCAATTTTGATAGAAATGCAACAAAGTCCATGTTATTCTACACAGTTTTTCTGGGACCCCAGTGAGAGATTTCGCCCTCATTTTACCACAAGTGCACCTTTAGGGGGAGCTATATGTACATAGTAACACTTTTGGCTGTGACACAAATCAATGTGGATATTAAAAATCTAGCACTGCGCACAGTAAAAAAAAAAAAAAAAGTGACTCCTCAAAGCGACTCAGGATTAAGATTTGGCCTACATTAAGATTATGCATCACCCAACATGAGAGTTAAACTGAAAGAAATAAATTGGTCACCTTGTTGGTGTCCCTGACTATGTTTATAGCAACAAGTTATTATTTCTTAGATTCATATCAAAGTGTCTTGACTTACTGATCTCTCAGGACAAGGGCAGCCTATTGAGTTGAGGACTGGTGTGATCAGCCCATAGGCGTGAGAGAGCCTTAAATTCTGCATTCTGCAGGTTAGATTGAGCAAGGTTGTCAGAACATCCTGCAGGACAGAGGTATATGAGTCATGGCAAATACTCAACGTACACATATTTGGCCTGGATAATAGTATTGTTGCTTGCAATAGTAATGCAAACAATAAATAAAGTACTAGGATCTCTGAAAATTGTTCAGTCACTCAGCATTAAAAATAAAAAGGACAGCACATGGGAGCAAAGACATTGTCTGATTAGTGATAATTACTCACGGCGTTGTTTGACGTGCAGCTATGCAGCTTGAGATCCGGTTCGGGGCAGGATGACTTCAGTAGTAAGATTTCATTTTGTTCTATCTTTAATGAATTAGAGTATTGTTGAATGCTGGAGGAAAACATTTGGCACAGGTTGGTAGAATAAATATATACAGTACGGGAAAATAATTTGAATGCACCTACTGTGTTTTCAAGATCGGTTTGCACAATAGCCAGGTAATTATTTCTAACTTCTGCGGGAGGCCTTTTCCTGTCACAGGACAGAGATGGAGGGAGAAGCAGGACAGCGAGGAAACTGAAGCAAAGACAAATCTGAGAGGTTGTTGTGAGAGGGACAGAGGGAGACAGACACGTCAACCAACAGTATAAAACGTGTGATTGTGATTCAACGGCTTTGTTCCTGTGCCAACATGTCGTTACAAAGTAGTGTCGTTGCTAATCCTGTCGCTGAGACAAGTTTGATTTCATTTTATGATCGGTCCATATCGGCTAAATAAAAAATGATTATGAATTATTATTATTATATACATACACAGAGAGAGATACAATTACTCTAATATTTTTCATTTCGTATGATTGTTTTTTTTTTTTCTTGTTTTTTTCTTTTCTTACTCCTGTGATAATTTTATTCACATTAATCCTTTAGGCAACATTATCATTAAAAACTCCATAAACTTCCAGTGTTATGCAGATGACACACAATTGTACTTATGAATGAAACCAAGTGAATCTAATCACTTATCGAAATTAAGTGGCGTGTCTCAAAGACATTAAGACTATGATGACCTGCAACTTTTTATTATTAAATTCAAATAAAACTGAAGTTATGCAAGTCAAGTGGACGAAAGTGGATTAACATAGCTGATATTATTGCTGCTTTTCTCGCCACTGTCGCCAAGTGCTGCTCAAGGAGGAATTTGTTGGGTCTCTGTAAGATAATTACATGTAAGATAATTATATGAAGAGTTTGGTCTAGACCTGCTATTTCTGGAGAGCAAATTGAGGTCTAGGTTATTGTGAATTGGCGCTTTGATTGATTGATTGATAATTTATCTTTCTTGGGTTTTGGAGAGGTTGTGTATTTTTGAGAGAATTTTGTCATCTCAACCTCAGATTACATAATATGTCAATAATTCATTGGGTAAACAAGATTTATCCTCATAGCATGTTAAAGACAAAAATGTCCCCACTGAAACCAATTAAAAATGAAACATTAGATCACACTGGCATCAGAGAAAACAATCATGTCTTCAAAGTTTTTAAGACTTTCATTCTGGCAATTAAGCTTCAAAATTGTTGTTTTCTCATTTTTCTGCCTCATGCTGACATTTCCCACTGTTCGGCACACAATAGGGAAAAATACCTGCTATTGTCATTGCTGTCTAATGGAATCAAGAAAGACAGGGGTTGTAACTGGAACAATGTCGGTGTGTTCATACGGATGTTAGAGCGTTAGATGTGTGTGTGTGTGTATGCAGCCTTCATAATTTCGCCGTCCGGTTGTCTCTCTCACAAATGGACAGACCAAAACAAGAATTTAAATGTCATTTATTTACTCTAAAAATGAAATGCATCAGTAAAAGTGTAAAAATAATATTAATATATATTATTTTATGGAAGTGACATTTTACTTCCTTGGAAGTGGTGAAAGCTTTTTTTAAAATGTAATACTGAACAAAATGTAATAATGTATCAAAATCAGTATTATTGCTGTAATAAAGACCTACGCTGTCGTCCCCCTGATTGAACCCCACAAATTAAATTTGAAGTTATTTCCACAGTATTTTTTGTGAAAAAAAAAACGTTCTCCAAAGTGAGTAAAATATGAAATATTAGACTAAAATATGGATAGAATTATATAAACAAGACTGATCTCCTCGAGTCGATTCATATAAACCGATTTCGACTAAATCGAAACAAAGGTTAGGAAGTAATGTCCTAAAAACTGTGAGTTTTTAAAAAAAAAGCTATCCCTACTGAGTAAAATACAAACTATAAAAGTAAAACACGATGTATACAATATTAGAAATGCTGTATACAATTAAAAATCCAATAATACATCAGAATTGCCTGAAAGGCACTATTCAGAATACTATTAATATTTATTTTTTACTATTTAAGTGGGATTGAAAGCCATGTCCTTTACATGCCAGAAGCTACACTCAAAAAAAAAAAATGAATTAACTTAATCCAAATAGAGCAACAATTTCCACCACACTGAGTCAATTTAGATTTAATTTAAAAACATTATTATGATGAAAAATGACAGACCTGTGTGCAGCCAGCTTGACTCTATATCAAAATTATCTGTCAAACACGAATCATGAGAGTCCAGCAAACCAAACTCAGCAACATACATCTAACAAAACACTTTGTATTTGAAGCTATATTGTGGCACGAGTAAAGCCAAATAAATAGCAATTAGTTCAACAAATCATTAGTCTTAGATTAGTTCTTGTAGAACATGATTTGAAAGTTATTTCAGATCTCAACAGGTTACTAAATTAATTATAATGCAACACAAGCTGGTGGAAATTGTTGAAAAAAAAATCTGGATTAGGTGAATACAACAAATAATGTTTTTTTTATGTGTTAGAGGTACCTAAAGTACAGTTTTGATTCTGTTATGTGTTGGTTTAATAGGTTTTAAGTTTAAGTCACGCCTGCTACAGGGGGCTACGTTTAAAAAACGCCCCGACAAATAGACAAACACTTTGTTTAACTGAATGTGAACTCATTTCCCAGTGTAATTCCCGTAAATTCAATCTAATTTCACTTTCATTCTGACTCGGAGAAATCATTTGCGTGGAATTCCCCTGCGTGAAACCTTTAAATGTCTCCAACGCTCGCGGAGCTCAGTCGCCCGGTGGAGACGGATGAAGGACGGAGGCGCGCGCGCTCATCTCCCGGTAGGTGTTGGAAACAGTTCAACTTCTCACGCGTGTTGTGTCGCACCGAGCTGAGTAGGGTGAGATTTGTGGTAGGTTTGATGTCACGCTTATTCGGCTTCACGCCACTGGGTGAAGGTCCACGCGGCGCCCGCTGTACTCACCATTGGTCACGACTCACAGGTCCCACTCATGGTGGCGAGTCTTCATCGCCGCGCAGGTGTTCACATTGGAAAACGATCGTCCACTCTTAACTTCAGCTGTTTTAGTGGATCTCTCTTCCACGTCCTGCGCAGCAATCTGTGCAACCGCATAATGTGATTTTACTTCCGTTCCAACAGGCCGAGGTTTCAGTTTACGCGGACATGAGCAGGTAGTTCCACCCGCGTCCAATTCTCCAACCAGCCTCATCTCTGCAGAAAAAAAACACAGCTCTGCAGGAGTGGGTGTGGGAAAGGGAAGGGTCTTTGTTGATACGTAAGATGAGCGGCTGAAATCATTCTATTAGTTCAACTCACTTTCTCAAGTACTGTAACCACAAGTTTGAGGTACTAGAACTCGACTGTTTCCGTTTTATTTTTGCGATTTATACTTCTTTATACTTCGACCCCACTACATCACAGTGGGAAAGGTTGTGTTTTCTACTCCACTGCAGTTGTCTGACTGCTCTAGGTACTAGTTACTTTTCAGATTACAATATCTTATGCCCTTACTGTTGAGCCAAATGTCCACATGTGTGGATTTTAAAAGGGGAATTAGATCCTTTTTTCTTTACGGTTTGATAAAGTTCTGCAAACGTTGGTGTCGCAGGACAGCGATGATGGTAAAGATCACACTAACCTACTCATCCATCAGCATAAAGTAGTTAAATGACTTCAAACGTTACTGTCTGCTGGAGAAACGTAGAACTAGTGAAAGACTGAGTAAAGAGAATTTCCCTGCCCAGGGATTGCTTTCACTTTCTTACTTTTAGAATATTTTGATGATAATACTTTAACTTCAGTCAGGTTATTGAATGCAGGTCTATAACTTGTGGTGGAATATTTTCATTGAGTGGTATTTATAGTTTCACTCAAGAGAAGGGTCTGAATACTTCATCCCCCACTGTTCAAACTATTTCACACACACACACACACACACACACACACACGTTTATAGCAGTAGTGGTGTTTCAGTTTTCTCTTGTATGAGAGCTCTGCAATGGCTAATATAGTATAAGTAAACCTGAGTACCCGAACTAAAAACAAGTTAGCCCCTTTTTTTCTTTTTTTTAACTTATCAAAAGTCTGAAGGACAAAATTCTAAATATTCAGAGTTACTTGTAAATGTACTTTTAAAATACATTTAATTTCCATATCGGCAGTCAGGACGGAAAACTTCATAGTGAAATAGTTCTGACACATTTAGTGGCGGTGAATCACATATAACTGATTAAACTGTGATATAAGAGCTGTGAGTTCTTTTATCCCAGCTGATCCCCGGCCAAAGGTTGTGTAGTTACTCCCTAAAGACGCTCTAGGTTTTACTCCCTAGAGTGTCTCTAGGTTGTACTCACTAGAGTGTCTCTAGTTTGTACTCACTAGAGACACTCTAGTTTGTACTCACTAGAGACACTCTAGGTTGTACTCACTAGAGACACTCTAGGTCGTACTCCCTAGAGACTCTCTAGGTTGTACTCACTAGAGACACTCTAGGTTGTACTCACTAGAGTCAATCTAGGTTGTACTCACTAGAGTGTCTCTAGGTTGTACTCACTAGAGTGTCTCTAGGTTGTACTCACTAGAGTGTCTCTAGGTTGTACTCACTAGAGTGTCTCTAGGTTGTACTCACTAGAGTGTCTCTAGGTTGTACTCACTAGAGACGCTCTAGGTTTTACTCCCTAGAGTGTCTCTAGGTTGTACTAACTAGAGACGCTCTAGGTTTTACTCCCTAAAGACGCTCTAGGTCGTACTCACTAGAGACTCTCTAGGTTGTACTCACTAGAGACACTCTAGGTCGTACTCACTAGAGACACTCTAGGTTGTACTCACTAGAGTCACTCTAGGTTGTACTCACTAGAGTCAATCTAGGTTGTACTCACTAGAGTCACTCTAGGTTGTACTCACTAGAGACACTCTAGGTTTTACTCACTAGAGTCACTCTAGGTTGTACTCACTAGAGGTTGTACTCACTAGAGACACTCTAGGTTGTACTCAATAAAAGAATCTAACATCCGTGGAGGAAAGACAAATGAAGTGCACTTTTAGGCTGACCTGAGCTCAACAATCACTTTAAGACGGAAAGTCAAACTTCTAAGCTTCTTCTAAACAATTTACATTCATAAGTTCATTCACCTGCAGTTTCTTTACTTCCCTAATTCATCAGGAGAAAAAGGAGTTTGGCTTTTCCTGCTGTAGCATTTGAACCTTAGTTTAGATTAGTTGTTCTAACGCTAACAGTTGAAAGTGCTGATTCACAGCTTGTAGGCGGAGCCAAACACGCTGAAGGTGTGGACTGCCACTTTGGTAGGTCCAGGGTAATCAGCATCAGGTACAGCCTGAGGCCAGAAGGCGGCAGGGTCATAAACTCCACACAGCTCTCTAAATGCCACATATGCTTTCAGATCAATAAGTTCTGTCTGCAGAGATCCAGTATCTGCCCACTTGTAGGTCTGTTTAGCCTCATGTGAAAATGTGATGACATCTTTCACCAAAAAGGGATTCTGTAATGTAACTTCTGCTCTCCAAATCAGAAGATATCAAAAGGATCCCTGAAGTTTACGATCGGGTTCTATGTGATCTCAACATGAGGGGAAACATATCTTTCACCCTGATTTTGTTTCATTTCTGGGGAATGTGTACATTCCTCTTGGAGATCCACTTTGGACCTGTCCAACTTCCTCTGGAAAGACTGGACGAGTTTTCCAAATGACACACACAGTTGTTCTCGCCCTGTAATTTTTAAGTTGAGGTCATTCAAGTATGATGTCATGGCAACCAGGGAGACCATAATATCAATATTTCTCTCATCTTCCAAAAACTGAGCTGATTCTTCTGTTTTATGCCATAAACATTTTTATTATATTTTAATAGCCCAAAAGCGCGTCAGCACCTTACGTTTGCTCCGCTGCGGTGCAGCAGTGGGCCTTTTGAATTTGCGTCAACTTCTGTCAGGAGTTCTGGAAGCAGGCGATGGTGATGTGATGAAGATGGCCTGAGAAATGCAAGGTGCATTCTTAACAGCTGCATCAAGCTGGGACGTTACATCCTGTGTCTATATTTCACCTGTTCTTACGGCTGTTGTGGCACAAAGGAGATTTCTTCAATGTTTTTCACTCGGTTCATGTCTTTCTTTCCCATCCAGAAGTGTTTCAGACACAGCCTCCATGCAATCCTTTCCTGTTTCCCCATCAGTAAAGGGAATTTTACGTTTTTTCCCAAAATGCACTGTATTCTCCGCGAACACTCGTATGCTCGCTGTCGTGCTGTGAGGGAATGAGAGAGGATCCGTGTGGATCGCTCATACCGGGCTTTGAGCTCATTTATATTCCGCGTCCTTGCGTCGGACTGCTGCGGGCAAGTTTCATTTGAAATATCGGTGTCTAACTTCGTAATGGCGTTTAATATTTCCACTTTTGACAAGCGCAACAGACTCCGAGCAAATGAGGTCCCGTACGGCTTATTGCATGAAAAATAAATGTGTACTTTTGACACTCACATCCACAGCTGCGGGAAATCACCAGTCACCATTGCAGGTAAACTACAGTAAAATCATTTAATAACAGTATTTGGCGTAGATTCTTTAACTGCACTATTTATCTTTGTATTCCAAATAGAGCATTGGAGATGTTCCTGTGAATTTAACCTGAATCAGTGGTTACAAATTCTAAAATTTTATACACCTTGTAGTGTGAGGAAGAACTGGATTGTTTTTGGGACAGGCCACCTGCATGTTTCTGACACTTTATTGGGCCACAGTTTCTAAGCATAATCCGATTCGGTCCAAATTTGGTCCATATGAATGAACCCGAGGATATCTATCAATACAAATCTGATAATTCACTTATTGCTCACTAGAGGGAGCATTTCTACCAAAAACACTTTTTCGGATATAACTTCTTAACTATTGGCCCGATTTAGTCCAAATTTGAATTATATAATTCGACTCGAGGAAGTCTATTTATATTTTACTCGAATAGATCATATTTTATTATTTTAGTCACAGGGGGAGCTTTTGTTTACCTAAAATACTTCGGACAAAACGTCACATTTAATTTGAGGAATTTGGGGGGATTGCTTGTACAACGCAGGGGTTTTGGGACTTTTCGGGGATGTATCCTTGTTGTCAGGGACAACAGCATCAAGTAAGCCTAGTTTGCCATAAAAAGATAAATGCTTTTGGTCAAGCATGTTTTTAAACAGTAAAAAAACAAACAAATATTATTTTCATGATGAAATTATGATTCCATGGAAAATTGTCGCTTAGAGCAGCTCAACGTTCGGTAAAACCAAACTTTTCCTGGTTGTATTAAGTCACATCATTCTGTTTAGTAAGTCCTCACATGCTTTAATATGCCAAAAAAAAAAATCCTCCAAAAGTTGTATAGGACTTTATCAATAGCCACGGATAGCACTGATTTTTGTTATATATCAAAAAAATATTATCATAAATAGTAGATGATTATTTTAGTGAACAAAACAAAAACGGATTACATATGAATATATTTTTAAATATACAACTTAAAGTTACTTCTTCTGATTCTGTTATTTAATTGATGTGTATGTCCATAATATATTCACTTGAGGTGGAAGTACCTTACATTGAAGTTAGTTACTTGTGTTGAAGGACTGGCTGCTTATTATTATATCCCCAAAAAGTCGGGGATATTGTGGAATCGCCGCTGCCGCTGGCGCCGCCGCCGCTGCCACAGCTCCTTCGTGTTAGCACGATAACTCAAAAAACATTCATCATTTTAAAAATGTTGGTCTGGCACGTGAGGACAGGGGAGCCCAGATAAAATACACTGGTTTAACACGCCAGTGTTCATCTGACAGGACAGTACAATCACAGGGGTGGGGGAGCAACAGGAGGAACTGGGAGCGAATGCGAGTCAAAGGACAATAACAGGAAGCAATTTGGAACATAAATAACTACTGAGGAAACATGACGGCGTAATAAGTGTTTGCCAAGACTCACTATCTCATTCTCGCAAGATATTAAGTCTTGTCTACTTTCCGTTTCCTTCACTGTCCCCTGAGGGGCTCTGCATTCTCACATTTTTGTTCTGAACATGCTTTGGGGATTAATCCTGTTTACACAATGTATTAGTGACATATTATACACTCAGAAAATTTTTTTGTGGCATTATTAGTTATTAAGCAATAGCATCTATTTAATTTTATCTAAATTAAATCGTTTTGAAAATGTACATTTCCTAGAATCGGCGTGAATCTGGTAATTTTGAAAACAATTCAATTTATTTATTTTGAAAATAAGAAAAAGGTTTAAATATGTATGCTTTCGAACAAGCATGATCACCCTAGTTAAAATTGACAAGGTTGCTTTACATATAGACGTCAGGAAAAGACACGTTTTTACAGGGGAAATGAGGTCAGCCGTCTGGCTGCAGCCGCCATTTTGTGCCTTTCTGGTGCACAAAACAAAGATGTGCATTCTTTTAATTGGGGTTTTTTTTAAATAAAAAAGTTACATGAATAAGATGCATTTTGAGTATATTCATTTTATTGCAGAAACTTGTATATTAAAGACATTGGATGTATTCATTCTGACTATAATATGCATATTTATGTTAAATAAAATAAATTGGATTATTGATTATAAATACATATAACTTTTTATTAGGTATTTAAAACACAAAGTTTATTAGAGCAATTGTACAAATTTCACTTTAACGTATTTCATTCATGTTTCACTTACAAATGTGAATCACATAAAGTGAATTAGTTCATCTTAGTTAACCTTATGTAATCCGAATGCATGGAAATGTTTACATGTAATTAAAATAAATAAATCTTAAATATTAGGCCTAGATATTTTTGTAGTGTAGGATCTGAGGTCTAAAATGACAAATTTCCCCTTAAAAAATGCACGACACGACTAAAACTCAAGCCAGTTACATTATTACAGCCAAAACCTTACCTTCTTGTTATAAACCACTGCAACACCTTATTCAGGGCAAATAAGTACTATTTAACAAAATAGACTCTAATTACTGACATACTGAGTTTAATATAAGCTATAAACTGTATATTTATTTGATTTGTTCAAAAAGTTTGTAGAACTGTTCAAATATACATTTTAATATATATTTTCGATCAATGTGTTCAAACATTCTTTAATAAGAGTTATTTTATATGTGGGCTGGTTACGTATTTGTTCGCTCCCACAGTTTTTACAGTGAATTACTGTTCATATCTTACAACCCTCCGTTCTCAACGTTCACATCACCTTTGATTTTACCTTTCATATTGAAATGATTTACTGTATTTGGTGTTTGTTGTCATCTTAAAGGTCAAGCATTGAATGTGAGTCTAAATTGAAAAAAGCTAACATTGAGTGTGAGGCAGTTTTGTTTATTTTCTTTTACAGGTATATATTTTTTTTTTTTGACATATTCCGGCATATTTGAACTTTGGAGATTTTCATATTAGCTTATTCACATTCAGACAAGCAGACATACATAAACACAGAGGTATGATTCCTATAATGATTTTCCTATAGTAAACTTAATTAAAAAATTATTGCATCTACAAGTCTAATAAACCAGATCATTTTACCAAATTTGAAAAGTTTAAAAAAAAAAAGAAGTTTTTAAAACCACAACTTTATTTTTTCTTGTTTTACTTTTTAAACAGTTAGTATGGTGGAAAACTTTATGCATTTATGTAAATGCACTGTTGTATATATAAGCCCCTTTTTATGACCTGGAGAGAACCTCTGCAGACTGTGCAGAGAACTTCTCTCATTCTTGCAAGAATAAAACACACAATTTAACTATTGGTGTTTTTCCAAATCCTTATTAATGTTTAATTTCCGTAGCAGATATTTTTGATCAGAAATGTTTTTTCAGAATTTTTTCTCCGAAAAAAATCATTAAAAAAAAACGCTGAAAGAATATTTCTTTTGAATGCTCTGAAGAGAATAAGGAACCACAAAATTCTTCCCTTTTTTTTCTGATTTAACCTTTTTATTTTTCTGGCGTTTAACTTTATGTTCATAATTCTTATAATGTGCCTACCCTGTTGGAGGGTATTAACTCTAACAGCGTCAACACTATAAACATCATTAACAGAAAGAATGGATGCGTTAAATATGTACAGCGTACGAGCAGATTGAGCCTGTGTGTAGAATTAAACATTTACATTACATATTGAGCCACCTGTGCTTTTGTTTTCACACTCCCAACCACCAGAACTATTAGCGTCCTTTCTAAAGAGGTGGGAAGTAGCAGGACAGAATGTCAACAGATGAGGCACAGAGACTGTGAAACAATGCCAACATATATATCAGAACAAACATGGTATCTGGTTCTTCCGGTATTTTTATTTTTAAATAAGTTGTCCCTGTAAACGGAAAACTTTGAAATGCAAATGTTAACCTCACTTCCTTGTGACGCTTTATTAATAAATCTCCCCTGACACTGAATATACTGAATATTTTCAGTTCAAATAAAGCCTTTCCTCGTCCAAAGACTCTTTAGGTAAGTTGCAGGAGAGACTTTCAACCCATAAAACTAAACGTCTACTCCCAACAGTTTATCAGAAGCTTTTTAAAATGTAAAACACCACATTTGAAAATGTACTAGATGGGAAGTGGCATGAGGAAAAACAGAAAAATCTAAAATATATTGTAGTAGAAGTATGGAGGTGTATTATTGTTTATTAATATATGTGTGTGTGTGTGTGTGTGTGGGTGTGTGTGTGTTTTACAGTGCCGCAGCCCACAGTCATTAAAGTCATCCATCAGGTTAGGACAGGAAATCGTGGAAATCGTGGAACCCAAACAGCGATCAGGTTAACCATGAACACAGCAACCAAACAACTGGATGACGCATTCTTCGTGATGCGTTGTGATTCACTTATCAACTATGTGTGGCGTGTCCAGAAACCAGGAACATCAGCAGCCGTTCGGTAATTCAACTTTTTCTCAGCTGGACTGTCTGTTTTCACTCGATGCATACTTTATATGCATCCAATATAGATTTTTCTTTTTCGTTTGCATTGTTCTGTTTGACAGGTTTGATTTATATAACAACTTAATACATCCATTTTAAGACACTGCAAATGATTGTTTGCTTTCAGCGGCATGGAGTTGTAGATGGGAGAGGTTTTAAATGGGTTGCCAGGAATGGTGACTTGTCTTTCTGCTTTATATAACTTACCGAACTTAAGATCACCTGGACCATCTACTAATTATGAAAGAGACATGTTTTGCTGCACATTAAGTACTTTTTGTGTCTTCTTTCTAGAGATGCAGGACATGTAAGGCATGCAGGATGCAGGGAATGCTTGAATGTCATTTTTTAAAGTTTGACCCTTGTGCTTGACTTCATCAGACTTCACTCTCATGCTCCTCTAGGACACAAAATGTCCCCTTCCTAGACCTGTAGTATAATATTATATACAAATATTACTTTACACTTTTACTGACTCAGCGCTTGAAAGTAATAATCCAGTTACAAGACACTCAGAAGGTGGAATTATAATTATAACTGCCGCACAGTTGGATTTAAATATGGATTCTGTGATGAACATACACAGGGATAGACACACTCTTGTACACACACTACTCTGTGACATCCATATGAAAACAAACACATTATTCCAGTAAGAACCATTGTCTTTCTTTATTCTATTATACAGTAAGAAACCCGTTCACAGGAAATAAGGACAGGAGCTTCTATGTTTCCTTTAATTAGCCGAACAATGGAAAATGGCAGCATGAGATAGAAAAATGTGCAGACCACAATTTTAAGTAGTGCTAATAGGACTTAACGTTTCAATCCCCTTTCAGTCCCTGTGGAAAGTTGACACTCTTGATGATAACGCTCTGATTGGATTGGTGAAATGGAGAGTAGGTGCGTCTTTATTATTATTTCCCCAAAGGTCTTGACCCAGTGGCTCCTCTGATCCTGAAGCTAAGATGCTAGAATAAAAGGCTAGATGCCAGTGCGATCAAGAATGTCACTTTTCTTTTCCTCTTTCTTTGTCTCCAACCGTCTGAATGAAAACGTTTGGTTTGTGTCAAGATTTGTTAAAAACTTTTCTTAAAATACGTGCAGTTTATCTTGCAGCAGATATATATTATTTCTGTGTATGTGAGGATGTGACCTACATCAGCCCTCCCTGAAAGACTAGCCCATTACTCTCTATTTGGGACTAGTAGCTATTTCCCATCAAAGAGGGCGTGACACAATGTAGGATCGCCCAGAGCCTAAAGAGTCCAGAGAACCCAAACACTGTGAGGTGATGTTGACCTCAAACGCTGGATCAGCAAATCCTGATGGCCCCCATCAACACTGAAGATCGGGTCGTAGTAGATGCAAGTGTGTTGGGCCAGGATCATGCAACAAGATCCCAACCAGTGTCCAGCCGGATAGTCCGGTCAGCCCCCCAAGCTGCAAGAACACCCGGGACGCCACGGAAAATACCTGGAAAAGTCCCCAATCCCCCTGATTGAACTTCTGAAATTAAATGTGAAGTTATGTCTACAGTATTTTAAAGGTCTGCTTAGAACAAAATGTCCACCTAGTGAGAAAAATATAAACTATTAGATAGGGAAAAGGGCCACTTCACTCAATTCAAAGGCACCAAATTTGGGCTAAATACGGTCTATTGTTAAGAAGTCAAAAAAAAAAGGTGTTTTTTGTAAAAAAGAAAAACCAACAAAAACTTTTCCCTAGTGTTTAAAATATGTGGAGTAAAATAAAACATATATAAGCGGGAGCATCCCCAAGTTGATTCATATGCACCAAATTTATATGAATTTCAGAATGCATCACTGCTTTCTAAAACGTCTTTTTTTTGGAACTGAAAATGTTCTGTTTGTTTTCTCAATAAAAAAAGTATGCAAACATTCTTCAATCTGTGATTCCGTTTTTAAAGAAGCCTGATTTATTAACACTATTGTGATTGTAGCTGTGGATCATTCCTTAAGATGATTATTGCACTGGTCTCTGACTGAGATTTTAGGCAAAAACAAAAATGCATTCGTCCTGGATTTGCAAACTTTCATGGTCCTAAATAAACATTTTCAACTATTACATCTGTGGGCTATGCATATTGAATAAGTCTAACAAATCTACTTACAAGTGGATTAAAATCCCTCTGACTAACTCAACTATTTCTGTGATCTGTCTCCCGCATCATAATCCAGTGTTTTTTTTAAAATGACAAATCCTTAAAAAGAGCATTGTCCCAATATTGATTGATGATCCGGCCTTAAACACATCTCCTTGACTAACACTTGTCAAAAACAAACCAGGACTAACTTTGCTGACATCTGGTAAACTAGGTTGATTTTATTTAAGACCTGATCAATTAGGTCACTAATTACATTATGTTACATTATATAGTCTGAGACCAAAAGCACTGAGTGGGTCCAGTGGGTTATTCAATACTTTTCAATTTAAAAAACATGAAATCAATTGTTCAGCTGCCTTCTTAGAATCTCTTTATTCACTTTGAAGTGTGAAGTTCTTTGGATACAATAGACAGAAAATACTGGCCTAATGCAGTACCTTTAAAACTAATGGACCAAGACTTTTTGGATATTTTTTATATCCTTTTAAAGGTGGTCGCAACAACCAGGCAGAGATAAATACAAATAACCAAACAATATGCTTAGCGTCAGCAGCACAAGCACATTTCACATACACATACGTCAATGCTTTGGAATTTCCTTTTATTACAAACTACATACATTTTCTCATGCGATAGATTGTAATACTCAATATCACTACTTTTAGAACCCACTGCATTGACATTTGTTCTCTGACTCTTCTGCCGGCGGATCTATCAGTTGCTCCGTCGGTGCTCTTCTCAGCACAAGAAAATGCTTTTTCAGTCTTAACACTTTTTACTTGAGTATCACCTGTGGAAGGCAACTCTCCTGCAACTGCCTTACCTTTCCGATTTGGAAACAATGGGCTGACTTTGCTCCAACTGTCAAATACCCTGCCAGGATATTTATCTTGATTTTCACCACGTCCCTCATCAGCCTGTACAACATGGGCATGTAGTCTGTGTAGTGAGTCCACCTGCATACCTGGTTCTCTTCAGCAAGACAATGACAGTTTTACGCCACCATTTGCTCTACAGGACCAAATAATAAAAGGGACTCTGTTCTCCTCTAGGAATCAATTAACAAAGAAGACTTTCTTTCTGATTTGAAGATCTGGAGAGACGACCTTGGGTACAATAAAGTTCTTATGGCTGACAACTAAGCCAAGTTCCATTATAGTATTAGTTGGCTGACCTCATTGGAAAGTTAAAGAATTGCACCCAGGAAACAAAGTTGGACTCAACAGTACAATCATGGAACTGTTGCTGTTTTGTATGAACACGTTAAATAAGATACATGCTATTTATACATATACACACTGTCCTTTAGGAGTTTGATTACTGTTTTGGTGGGAGTAAGTAATTCTACCTAACGTTACTATTAGGTCTTTGTCTCTTCAAAATGTCATTGGTACCATTGCAACAACCATGGTACCAATGACATTTGTCATTGGTGACATTTGTTTCCTGTCTCTGGTAGGAAAAAGGCTCCATGCAGAAAATGCCATCTTGGTAAGAACTGAAAAAAGAGAGCGAGAGTAGAAAAGCTGAACGCCTTTGTTCGAAAACAAATCTACCAGCTCATTATGACATCTATAAAGAGAGACATTTATAATTCAGAACTGAGAAATGCAAGGCATTCCTTCTTCTCTGACATCACCAAAACCAACAATAATGCGTGTGTCCTGTTTGCTACTGACAGGCGGACAAACCTTTAATTGTCAGTAGCCTCTGAACTTCTGTCTACTGAGTCGGCCTCCTTTTCCCTAGAGAAAATTCACAAAATCAGACAAGCAGTCAACCCACTTTTTTTCACAAATTATATACAATAAAACAGACATACCTAGAAGACTTTATATAAACTCTAAAATTCACCTCCTGTTGTCTCGACATTCTGCCAACAGGCCTATATATGTATATATATATATACAAATGCACACACACACGTATATATATATATATATACACATATATATATATATACACACACATATATATATATATATATACACATATATATATATATATATATATACACACATATATACACATATATATATACACATATATATATATATATATATACACATATATATATATACACATATATATATATGTATATATACATATATATATATACATATATACACATATATATGTGTGTATATATATATATATTTATATATATATATGTGTATATATATATATATACACATATATATATATATACACATATATATATATGTATATATATATATATATACACGTATATATATATATATATACACGTATATATATATATATATACACACGTATATATATATATATATATACACGTATATATATATGTGTATATATATATATATATATACACATATATATATGTGTATATATATATATATATATACACATATATATATGTGTGTGTGTGTGTTTGTACTGTAATTCGTTGTATTCAGGGTTAAGCCTGCAGCTTTGGTTTCAACAAACCAGGCTGCTGGCTTTTTAATAAAGTTTGCAAGATACGGTTCAGACAAGAGTGCCACCCGTTAGATTCACCTTAAAAATAATATTTCCATTAAAACAGCAAAAATAAAGTTTGTCCTCAATCACAGACGGGTGGAATATATCCCACCATGATGATAAGGGCCGTAAAAACCAATTAAGCATTATTATAAAACATATTTTCAGATTATTCCCAACCAACACTATAAAAAAAATTTATTATTTGAATGAACTCAAAGAAGTCATTGAATATTTCCACATGTTCATATTGGTGTCTGTCAGTATCAAGCAACTATTTGACATGTAACTCTATTGGAGTTGATTCAACTTAGATTAGGTCGAACTTAAGTTATGTATACTAAGTCAAACCGTTTGACGAGGTTGGTCTAATTTTGTAGTGGCATAATCCCCCATCTTAAATTGAAGTTTATGTAATCCAAATTAATGAATAAGCCCAACTTGATGGATGCTAAATGAATCCCATTTAATCGTTTGGAAATACTTTGAAAGATTTGATTAATTTAATGAATCCACAGAATACCTTTTGAGTGCAAACAATGTGAATTGTAAAAGAATTCTAAGTTTAGAAACAGCTTGCATCAAGGATGGACACAAAACCAACGTATGAGTGGCTAAAACAAATAAAGGGTAGACACGCCATGTTGAATGATAAAAAAAGCCTTAAATAAAGCAATTCAATCAAATTAAATAGGTGTTTACAACAGTGAAGTGAACAGTCAGTAAAACCAGTGATGTAAGGTGTCCAGAGTGGAGAATGTGTGTGTTAGGGTGTTGTTGTAGGGAACAGAACACAATATAACCCAAATCAGCAAAACCAAACAAGAATGCATGGTGCCTGGAGGAGGAGGAGGAGGAGGAGGAGGAGCAAGAAGAGGAGGAGGATTAAGACTAACACTTGGCTTTTACATTCATTCATTCATTCATTATCAAGAACCACCTTCAACACACTTTGACAGTGAACTCGAACAATGTCACAAAAGCAGGCACGTCTTTGCTGATTCTATCAGCTGGGAGATTCCCTGAAGCACAAACAGTCTGTAGAAGGTCCAGTAGGTTCTGTCCAGGGATGCTCAGGAGGTGTATGAAGAAGTCAGGGTGTTGTCCATCGTTGAACGTGAAGAGAATGTCGAGCCAGCAGGAAGCCGCCAGAGTCTCTTCAAGACAAACAGTCAATACAGTCCGCGCCGCCATTTTGGCGTTTTCTCAGAGCAGTAACCTGATCCTGAGACGGTTCCGCTTCCGGTTGTCCGTCGCGCCCTAACCCGCCGTCTTCTGCTGGGCGCGCGCCGTCTTGATAAACTTTTCCAGGTGTGGAAAGGGTCCGCGACGTCCCAAACGACTGTTCCCTGCGCCGCCTCTAGATGGGGCTAAATACCCTTGTATCATGTGGACCCTTTGACTGGGGGAGAGAAGGAGATGCTGTCTTCCTCCCCTCCCCTCCTCTCCCCACCTTCTCCTCTTCCTCTCTCCTCTCTCCTCTAGTGGCGTTACCTCCCCGTCGCTGCAGTGCTTTGCCGCTCTCTCTCTCCTTTCTTCCTCGCTTTCGTGCCTCTTCCTCTTCCTCCTCCGCCTCAACCACATCCTTGTCCTCCTCCCGGCGGATGCTTCAGTCTTGCAGCTTCGTCCCGGCGCACCGACCAATGGTCGTTCCATCCTCGGTAACTGTGGTGTCAGGACGCAGCGATAAGGCGCGCGGCTCCGGTCTGATCTGATCTCAGCTCGCGGCGGACTGCCTGAGAAAGGTGGACCAGGTAGAGAGGTGAACCAGGGGAAGCCGGTCGCTGGCATTGACTTGGATCTCTTTCCGGTAAGTCATGGCTTTACTCGCTCACACTGTACTTCATCTGATCGGACGGAGAAGGAGAAGGTCACCGGTGTGTGTGGTGGGACGTGAGTTTGTAATCTGGAGATTCACATGACTTCTGGCGAGTCCCTGCTGCATGCTTAATTTCCCCACTCTGGATTTCAAGCTCGCCACGAGGATGCTGCTCATGTTTCCATCATCAAACATATATATTAGAATATTCTGCCCCACCTGACTGCTGACCCACATCCACCATTGATTTTGCATAAAGGTCCTCTTAAAGTGTGAGGCGCACCTTGTAAACAAAAGATGTGTATTTGTCTTCATCACACGATGATCACTTCACACCCAGAAGTGAAGTTTGTCTTCTGTCCTTAAATATATTATATTGAATGTTGAATATTTTGTGTCTCATCACTATTCAGTTTAATGGAATTGGCTTTTCGCCTCTTCAGGTTCTTGAGCAGGAGAAGTGACACAAGGATAATCTGTGCTCTTCATTATCTATACAGCACCAGATTATCACATTCATTCTCTGCATCTGACCCATCCTTGAGGAAGGGTAGTCCTGTGCAGCAGACTGGGAGTAAAATGGGCTTCGGGGTCTTGCTCAAGGACCCTGCGACACGTGGACCGCAGGGGCATACTGGGGATCCAACCCCGACCCTCAGGTTTGGGGACGACCTCTCGGCCTCTTGAGCTAGACCCGCCCCTAAAATGAGAGCATGTTTAGGACTCAAGCCTTTCCCACAGCGGATTTTTTTCCGGGATCAATAGAGACCAGCAGAAACGGGGATTGTGTGTTGGCACTTTGTCAAGGGCATACAGTATATCCAGCAGATGATGTGGAGGAGAAAAGGAGGAAGAGGAGGGGCTTGGCTAGTGCTCAGCATACTGTGGGTCACTTTTCAACCTCCTGCATGTCAGCACGTGGTAGAGATGGGCAGTGGGACAGAGAAGGAGAGGGAAGTACTGTATGTTCGGGCTTGCAACACTTTGAACCCAGCTTGCTTTGGTCTGTGTTGCTTTAAAACGATTAAACGTTACAGGTTTGAAGGTAAAAACCTTGATGGATAGATAAGCTGTATGCAACAACGGACAATTCAATCCCTTCCATTGCAGGGATATTGAGATATAGATTTTTCCCCCTCCCATATCCTCCACAGAAAGCATGTTATTCACTTCTCCCCGGACTCTTAGTGATGACAGAACAACACTCGCCGTAACCACAAGCCACAGATTTTCAGGAACGTCTTCATGTTGAAGGATAAGCCCATCACTGTGGGAACTGTGTCTCCCTCGCTCATGCACACACTCACACTCACTCTCTCTCTAAATTTCCTAAAGATTAGCTTCTTTTTTGTACAGTGAATGTCTCCTGTGGGGATGAAAAGCCTTGTCCTTCCTCATGGACACAGATTAAGCTAATTCACACAGCCCCAATAACTAATCACTATGCTGTGCCGGCAGAACGGAGCGGTCTTTATACTGTGCTAGCCGAGCGAGGAAGAGCAAAAGGGGGAGAGGTAGCCGCCGGTGCCTATCGATCGGACGTGGGGGCTGCTGGCAGGCGTCCTGAGGATGGAGTGCTGACAGCAGTCCAAAGAGCTGCCAGGATGAGCTGACCGGGCATTTACCTTATGGAGTAACCCTGATGAAGGGTCTGAGTTATACTTATCCTCCTTGGATCAGAGCAGGGTCAGGAGAGACCTGGGTATACTTAACTGTTCGGAATTGTATTTTTTATTTGAGAGTGAGATTGACTCGTGGAGGTTTTGTGCACCGAGAGAGCAACAGATACATTATGCGCCTGTCAAACAATGCCATTGACGTGCAGACAAATAAAAGCAGCTTGGCCTACTTCTGTTGAGGCATACCTCCGGGCTTCGCCCTGATGAAGAACCATTGTGGCTCAAAACTGGTCATCTATTTTTCTGATATATTTGTGATTTTTTTTTTTTTTTACCTACAGATCATTCATTCATTTCTGTAACTGCTAGTCCTGGTCAAGGTCGCTGGGGGCCGCTGGACCCTATCCCAGCTGACATTGGCCATGTTCAGGGAACACCCTGAACATGACTCTATGTGTCAGCATTGTGATGTTCATCACAATGCTGACACATAGAGAAAGACAACCATTCACATTCATTCCCTCATATAGGCAAGTAAGGGTCACTAATTCACCTATATTACATGTTTTTTTGGAATGTGGGAGGAAGCCGGAGTATCCGGAGAGAACCCACGCAGACACAAGGAGAACACGCAAACTCCACATGGAGAGGCCCGAAGGTTGTAGAGGTGGATTTGAACCCAGAACCTTCTTACTCTGAGGCAACTGTGCCACTGTGTCTTATTTCCTGGTCAATAAAGGTATTTTATTACATCCTTGACTGGATATTGATCTGCATTTGTCTGCAGGTCTACAGTTCAAATCACCTGGAATTTACCTTGAGTTTACTACTTGATAACTGAGAGCCTCCCCTTTTTGCTGTTTTTGTCATTGAAGTGCTGAAGTGTATGAGAGACACATATCTGATACAGCATGACGTACGTAAGCAACACTGACGTCAAAATCGTCTAGACTGTAAGGTATCTGTGTTCTCTGCTGTGGCAGTGCTTCAGCCCACAGTGAAATAACTTGGGCAGATGGACTTGGAGAGTTGTGCAATTTTCATTCTAGTAAGGAAACTTGAACTGCTGATTTCATTGTTATCTGATACAACTCTACCTAATAAGACCGAGATGAGACCATCTCCATCTGTTCTGGTTCCACTTGTTTCAGACATTTTCATAATTCATGTCACCGTGTCGTCAGCAGGGAGACTCTCTTACACCTGCAGCATAGATTTCTGTTTTCCAACTGAGCCTGGTCTTTGACCTTGGTATTCAATTAGACAGTGATAAAATGTTATTAACCATAGAGATATATTGTTTATCTAACATTTTAACACAGACACAGGCGTAAGGTTGTATTTGTTTTTAACCCTCTGGATTAGACAAACATGGTTTTGTATGGAACAGTATACCATTGTAAGCCTTTTCATGACTTGACCATCTATGACTGGATGCAGTGAAATGACAACTGTAACACACGAAGCACCATTAGTGGATGACAAACCGCAGGATGAACCTGATGATGATGTCCTTGAGCTCTGTTATCTTCTGTGTGTTCTTCATATTTCCTGCTAAACATTTACTGTCACTGCTATTTGAAAAGGCTTCAGGCAACTGGCTGACATTTGAGCTATTCTTGCCACTCATGCATTCATTGCATATCCATGTGCGGAGGGGAGGTGCTAATTGACAGCTTCAGTGTGCTCATCACTCAGCTCAGAGTTGATGCTCATGTCGGTGTCAAGATGCTTATGAGCTTGTATAATTACATAAAAAAGCACTGACGAGCCAGTGCTAATGGAGAATTTTACAGTTACCCATTACTGTGGAATTGTTACAAGATTACATACATGCTATGCACCATTTAACCTTAAATAGCATCTCTTATTTCTCTCAAGTGTGCTGTGTGATGCAACCGCCATGGCAATCTCATGGCGATATCTATCGGTCATATTCTTGACGTTCAACTTTTTAGCTTTAAGTTTGTCAAAAGGTTTATCATTGCTGTCTTTAGTCTTATTGATCAGAGAATGGTTCATCACTTCTCATGGAGAAAGTGCCGCATTTAAAGAGAAAAACTAATTTTGTATCTCTATAGAAATTAATTCGGCTTTGTTTCCCGCCTTCGTGCAAAGTGCATTTCACTTTGAACGCTTCTATCTAACTCATGGATCAGCGAACATGCCAATGCACAAAATGCAATCTTAAGGGAGCATTAATACTGAGGAGAAGTTACTGTTTTGCAGGCTCTTTTTATACATTAATAAAAGGCTATTGCATTACTTAACTGCCCCCGCCACTGCTCCTAAGTATCACAACCTCCATGTAACGAGATGATTGTATTTCTTGTTAAGAGTGTGTACGCTTTTTCAACACTGATTAATAGACACATCTGACTGAGCGTGGCTGAGGCGGCTCTTCATCACAGACTCAGTGAGGTGTAGTTCATTCTTCAACCAAAAGGTCAGGCATCATGGCTCCATTTCTATCTCTAGAGTGTCCTTGAGCAGCAGGAGGCACAATCCCTACCTGCTCAAAGGATGTTTGCTTGTTGGTGACCCTCCGATCTCCTTGCAGGAAAGGGGGAGGTGATGACAAATGTTTCTGGTTGTGGTCACAGATGGAAAAATTACTCTCAAATAAATACCAAGGGGAATCAAATTTTGAATTCTTCATGAAGGACTTTTTGAGATTGGGTAGCCAGGCTTTCTGTTGATCTGACCTCTTTCCATTCTTCCCAACAACATCGCTCTCACTGTCATCAACTACCTTGGACTGCAGCTCCCACCAAAAGACTGAAAAAGGACAATCAGACAGGTGGTTTGGTGCTGCATCCGCTGTTACACGGATCTTGTATCGGTCCAGTTTGGTGAAGAGAAAGCTGAGTCACAAGGCAAAGCTCTTGTACCAGTCCATCTACATTCCAACCCTCACCTATGGCCATGAGCTCTGGGTAGTAACTGAAAGAATGACGTCAATGCAATGAGCTTCCATTGTAGGGCGTATGGCCTCAGCCTTAGAGATAAGGTGCAGAGCTGAAAAATTATATTTCAGCAGCTCCAAATTAAAAAAAAAGAGAGGAAAGTTAGAAAGTTCTTAGTGGTTCCTCCCCAATACTTTGGGAGGCAGCTGTTAAGACTGAAACCAACAATTCCCCAAATCATCTGTCAGGTTTCAGTAATTTAACCGCCTACAAAAGTATGGTCAAGCTCAGAGAGCAGATAAGTCTTCTGAAGTAGCATTTAAAATTTCTATCAGTGTTGAACTTTATTTCCATGTAAAAAAAAGGCTGAACAAAAGTTCCCGGCTTTATCGATGTTTGTGGATTTATTGCTTGATTTTCACTGATGCCATATGAAGAAAATATATAGCCTCATAGTAATGGGAGGTGGTAAAAGGTAAAACTATTGTCGGCTGCAGTGTTTTGTATATTGTAGTGAATAATGAGAGCAGGAATTTGAGGAGCACAGCAGGAAGAAGACAGGGAGAGAGAGAGAGATGAGATGGTCTAGCAATGTGTCATTCGAATGAGTCCAGCACGGCAGCAATATGTGTGGGAGAGAGAGAGAGAGAGAGAGAGAGAGAGAGGCACGGCAGCAATATGTGTGTGTGTGTGTGAGAGAGAATGAGAGAGAGAGAGGCACGGCAGCAATATGTGTGTGTGTGTGTGTGTGTGTGTGTGTGTGTGTGTGTGTGTGAGAGAGAATGAGAGAGAGCTGTGTGAGTGCCTTGTAGTGTGTTTCTGCTGCTGATTCTCCTCTCCATCATCTAATGAGCTCGGTGCAGATGGGACTCCCTCTGTCAGCCCACTGCCTTCCTCCTCTCCTCTCCTTCCCTCTCCTCTCCTCTCCTCTTTGCTCCGCACACCCCATTATCGTCCCTCTTTTCCCTCAGTCTTGAGTGCAAAGGAAAACAAAGAAAGGGAGAAAGGGATGAGAATGGAAACAACTGATGTGATAAATGGGGAAGTATGAGAGGAGTGGGAGTTAATGAAAGAGGAGGGGATTCACAGGAGCTGGTGAAAAAAGACAGTGTCTAAGCAAAAGACTGAAAGAGGGAAGAGTGATGCCACATCTTGTTTTGGGCAGGATATTCGTAATATTCCTAGCTGTAAAGTGGATAATAGGCTGAAAATATATCTATACTTTTTTACGTTACTTGGGCAAAAATCTTTTTTTTTGTTCTCCCCAGAGGGGTTGGGTTCACTGTCAGCTCGTTTTGGAGTCAGGATGGCTTCTAAGCAGCGTGAAGAGGAGGAGGCAGTGAGGCTGAGTGAGGAAATCATCAAAAGCAGGAAGTGACAGAAAGTTGTGAAAAAAACCCAAACAGAATGTGACAAGGGAAACCATACAGCTGTGCCATGCTACACTTATTTAACGCCAGAAACTACGAGGCTGTAAATTAAAGCCTAATGGCTTGTATGCAGTGGACGCTTTGCAATGAGATCCAGCGGTTGCCTGATGACCAATAGTTAGTACAGGTTAAGATGCATTTTAGAAAAAAAATTGTCTGTGACTGCTTTGAGTTGTGTTTTTGCCTCCAGTTCTTTGACAGTACTTTCAGATAGCAAGCAATGGAAATCCTTTTTCTCAGCCTCCCCTGATGTGGCCACTGAAAATGTAAAAAACATGAAAAGTCCTCTCTAGAGCCAGGGTTTGGTTTGTCTGTTCTGGTTCTCTGTTGAAACCTGGCACTGCAATATGGTGGACTCTGTGAAAGTGGATCTGCTCCCTCTGTGGGTATAAATGGCTCATTCTGATGTAAAGAAGGCAGTGCTATTCTGTGACGACACAGTAATGAAAACAAGGTCATGACTATTATTCATGATGTCTGACTTACCCCTTCTCTATCCACCTTTCACGCTTCTCTTTCTGCTTTGCTCATCATCAACTCCAAATGTATATCCGCATGTGCAGGAAAACACAGCTGCGCATAATTTCAACAGGTGCTGCTTGTGCAAGGACCTGAAATGTAGGCTGAAAGAGAAAATGTTCGAGTGCGACAGGAGGATAAAAGGTTTGCCGTAATAATATGTTACGTGGCAGGGAGCAGGGAGGTATGTTATTATTGTTTTCCTCCAAAGACTCTTTGCCCAACATCGTACTATTATCTTTCTGACTGATCAAGTGGGAAATAAGGTGTTTGGTATGAATCCAACACCTGCGCCTCCACCTGAGCGTAGGCAGCTTTTGTGTGTGACTGCTTCTTGTTTTTTTGACTTACGCCGTTTCTCTGCTCCATCTAATAGAGGACACAGAGGCCCTGATCTGAGGGTTCAGTTCCCATCATCCACCAGTCCCGACACCTTTCAGCCAGCAGCTTTTATCTATTCTATGTCTCCCACCTACAGGAAAAAGAATAATTTGCTGAACTTAATATCGTAAGTGGGACAAACATGAAAAACATTTTGCATTATTGATGCAAAAAACTTGTCTTTAAATAAGTTTAGTGGTTCCCAAACTTTTTCCTGCAGGGCCTCCCTTCTGCAGATAAAGATGTTTCAGAAACACACGTCCACCCACATAATGACAGGCTGTCCTGCTGTCTTTGCTTCCAAACACCTGACATGTACCTTAAACTGATTGAGTAAAGGGGTTCTGTTGTGCACAACAGTTGAGTATTTTTATTTTTTCTGACTCCTCTTTCCTTTCAGGACGTGAAGTCTCCAAGTGGCATCTTGACTTTCTCAGCTTCATGCTGTCAGACGCTTATACTTTGAGACACACAACACACTGAAGTCTCTTTTTATTACCCACCGTTGTGCCGGTGGAAGCCGGGGACGAGATTTGCCTCGTCATATTTTCTTATCTTTGTTTTGGTGGTCGTGATGTTTGTTGTAGATTTGACTCCTTTAACGTTTGCCCGGCGTTAACTTATCTCTTGATCTGCTCCTGGTGAAGATTCATGGATCATTTACGTTTAGCCTTTAGCTTTTGCAGTTTATCACAGTAATAATTACATTATGCAACAGTAATACTGAATATAAAATTTGGGTTTGTTGGGTTTATTCTCTTCGCAATTTAACTTAACATAAAATTGTTAAATTATTTATGGTATGAAAAATGGCTGATAATTCAAAATAACATTCAACAAAAATTTAAAGGTATTCCATGTGCTAGACCTGTCAGATTCTGCACAGCACAATTTGAGGAATTGATTTTGGGGACAATATTACATTTTGAATCACACCATTTCTGAAGGATGCAGTGTGTAAAATTTAGGGGACATCTCTATGAATAAAAAGAATATAGTATTTATCACCATTTAAAAAAAAGAAAAGAAAGAATAATCAGCTGAAAATATAACTATTATACTCTTCGACGTTAAAGCCCGTTTTACCTTCAGAGGGGGGGGGGGGGGATCCTCTGTCTGTGTGGAGCTCTTGTGTTTGTACAAAAGCCTTGAACAGGCAGACTGAACACTGGCTGAAACGACTTTCCACATTTATAGGCTGAAGTGTCGGAAAGAGGATGAAGAAATATTACACTTCTAAGAACCAACAAGGAAGAAGCTGATGAATACGTTGTTGTTGGATAACGGTTTAGTGTTTTGACAAATGGGGATCTCTGATCTTGATTACAATTTATCACAAGAAAGAGCAAAGGTGTCATCGAACCTCATCGTCAAAGTAAACATGAAGATCAGACTCAGAAACGGTTGGTGACCCGGTGAGGTCCGGGTAAGCGATGGATGGCTGCACGTGCCGAGATCTCGCACCCGGCCCCTCTCATGTTCCCCGCAGTGGTGAGATTCAGGGTTTCTCAGCGACATCAATCTGAAACTTGAAGGCACCGCAGATTCTTTTATTGGGATGGCTGAAGTGATATGAAGTTACGGTTGCAATCTTGAACTTCACTGTTGGATGACACTACATTTTAAACACTGCCTTTAAGACATAAGAGCAATATTTTCAAAATAAATTGGATCATGCTGTAAAATCTATAAATCTATGCTTATCTATAAGTTTCTTTGCCAAAAAGATATTGATTTTTATTTTTACAATTCACATCAATTACACATGACCCCATATAACACCCTTAAACCCTCAAACCAAAGCACAAAGCGCACAGACCAAACACACACACACTCACACTCACACACATACACACAAGCAGAGTGTAAAAGCTTGAGGTCAGTAGTGTGGTATAAACGCCATACCCCGTGTCTATAGAGGGATCAACAGCTCAAACTGATGCTTATCAACTGTGTATTGCTGTGGCTACTTCCCCCTGTCAATCAAATGCTCACTGGCATCTGAAGAAAGGGATTTGACGGAAATGATGGGAAAGAGAGTGATAAGAATAGATAGGGATCAGACCAATATGGTGAATTTATGGCTATGGCTTATTTTATTGCCCCGTGTGGAGGGTTTATTGATGTGGTATGTTTTTTCCACTTAACGGTTGGAAAATGAAAAATAATTCCGAGAAACAGGAGGACATCAGAGATCAGAAAATAAGATTAAAAAATTAGATGGATAGCATACAGAGGGTAAGAGGATCTATAAATGGCGGTTTTACTTTAATGAAATGTTGATATGGAACTTTAAATGTAACAAACATTCTTTGTCGGTATTCTGGATATTTTTGCACAGGAGGTCTGGTGCAGGTCACATCTTTAATTGGTCAGGCATTTGCTTAAGGTTTGCTTTAAGGGCGGAGCATTCATTTTAAACATCAATATATGGCTCAATCAAGGTTATTTAATTGCAATCAAGATTAAAATTCCATTGATTGCCTTAATCAAATGAATAGAAGAAGCTGCGTTAGGATGTAATTTTCAGCATGTCTGAACGATGCTGAAAGGTTTTGACCAACGGCTTTTTATTAGCTTGTTTATTGATGTTTGTTGACACTGGAGTGCTCCATCCACAGTCAAGCCTCAGTTCCTGCTATCCACATTATTTCGATTTCATTTCACAGTCCCTGAGCTAACAAAGGCAGGTTTTCTGTCGAGCTTCACATTGTGCTCGTTCTGACTAAAGCCCGCTGTACACGCTTCCGTCCTGATATTCAGCATTTCCATTTATGCCCAGTTCCTCCTGAGGCCTCCTTTTGTCAAGCAGCAGGACAACAAAATGTTTTCTGTTAAGATAACGCACTTCTTCTATCGGTCGTTTTCAGATTAAAATACAAGTGGAACTCCTGTGGCTCACACAAAAACAGGAGGTTACTCGCAAAGAGTGATGAAGATGAAGGTTTGTGTTTTTGTTATGGAGCCGGTGGTGGGCCATGAATTATATATGTTAGAGACATCAGGTTGAGGAGTTCTTCGTGTTAAGATCTGTAAGCGTGCAGTGGAGGCTGGAGGCGGTTGGCAATGAAATTTAACATCCAGGATGGTGCGGAGAAAAAAAACATGTTTTTCTCATTTCACTCCCTTTCCAATTTCACAGCATGCAGCAAGTTGTGAGCGTTTGAGCTCTTTGAATAATACAGATTCTTAACTCGAGAACCTCAATTACAAATATTTCCTATCAATTTCTAATTATGAGATCTGTATGCTTATTTTGACTTTTGGTTATTTTACTCTCGTATTAAAAAAATCCATAATTAAATGTCCTGTTTCAAACAGTCTATAATATAGTTGCTGTTATTATTGTATAAAAATAGTAATTATACTCCTATCTCTGTCAAATTTGTTCTTTTGTAACCGTATAGAGTAGGTCAATCGGCTCCCTCACATAAATATCCCAGATCCTTTGATTCCACAAGTTACTGGCTTCAACCAGTTGATCATAATGCATTTTAATGCTGCGGTAAATAATTTGCAGGTCTTCCCTCTTTGCCTTCGGGTTTTACCCAAAGCAGAGCAATCCGTGGGTCTTGAGGGATGTTCTTGCGAAACACCTCCTTAATAAACCTCCACCCAGAATGGTTTTAATTTAAGGCACCACCAGATTATGTGGAGATTGTAATCTATCTGTGCGCCACAATTTCTCCAGCATTTGCGGTTTTCTGAGGTCTTCGAATGTATCTAGTAATTACTTTCCGTATGAATTGAGCGTGTGTCAGAGCTGATTACCATGTGAGCTTCAGAACATATTTCTTCCCAGTCGTCCCTCGACATTTCTTGTTGCGTCTCCGCCTTCCATCTTTCTTGAAAATGAATGCAGTTATTTGGATTCATAAATAAAAAACTCCTGATATAAGCGAGGGATTACCGTTCCCTCATCTTTCCCCAGCTGTAGATCCATCAAGTATTCCTCTGCTCCCGCGGGGTTTACAATTTTGTCCCAGTCTTTTTGTCTTTTGTTAAACGGTGTCTTTATTTTTACTATCTTAAAAAGTCAGATTTTTGGAGGGGAACTTCCTGTCTTAAGCTTGACTTACACTGTGTGACTTTTGAGTCGTAGCCGTTTCATTTCAACTCACATTGTGTGAATCAGACGTTTGCGGAAGCTCTCAATAAGTGTTCTTACAATGTAAGAACAGATGCCGCTGCACGACATGAGTTCTTACACTTTACGACCCGTCCGGCTTCTGCAGCCTGTTGTTGCTATTTCCGATTGTCAATAAAGTTTTGTTTGAAAGCTCCGAGGCAGAAAAAAAGGTGTTTGTTAGCAACATGCTAACAAGACAGAAACAGGCTGTCTTGATTCTTTTTTTACAATCCTGTGTGCTGAAACTTCCTTTTTTTTATTTTATTAACGTTACCAGCGTATCTGGATCCATAGGTGTTTTGAACGCCATGGAAAGTTTGGCTGGTCTATTTTGCAGAGAGAATTGTGGGTAGAGCGAGATACGTTTGACTGTACAGTATAGAGTGTTAACTTTAAAGCAAGCACCGCCCTGATAGCTGTGAACATCTCTTATCTATATCTCTTATCTGCCTTTCTCATTACCCACAAACCACACTTTCTACTTTATGACTACTTATAACTTATTATTTTTTACCATTACAACACGTTGTCTCACGATCAAACGTCAAAGTAGTGACACCATCAGACGGTCCCGGCAGTCCTGAGGCTCATTTGCAAGAGTGAACTCAAATAGTACAGAGTAGAGCCGGCTTTAGTCGTTCGAAGGACTTCAGAGTACTCCTTATGTACAAACGATGCATATATTTAAGACCAAACCCTGAGCATCTCTTGAATCCTAAAAAATCATCTTTTGAATTATCATTTGAAATTTCTTATTAATCCAATGCTTGTCAGAGGGGATATTGATTCGGGTAACCTCATACAGATTTTTATTTCTCTCCATATTCTAAAGGTGGACAAAGTCCACTCTTCGATTTCATTTTCATAGCGCCATCTAGGAGGGCAGTTCATGTTGAGCTGCAGAATTTTAAGTCTAATTCTTGGACATTTTCGGTACCAAGCTAATCTAGCGAACAGATAATCCAGTTTATCAAATGCGGGCTTTGGTGTCTCGACTGGAAGCATTTCAAATGGGTAAAGCAGGGACATTTTAAGTAAATTATGGGAATTAATGACTAAACCGAGGGAAAGCAAGAACTACATTGAACACACTAATATTCTATTCCATATTTTATCTCAATAACTCCTGCGTCTAACTTTCTATAGTTTCCAGTGGTGCTGCTTTACAGTGCCGTGAAAAACTTTTATTCTTCTTTTATTGTGTTTATCTCAAACTAAAATGTGTCAGATCTTCAAAAGAAAATTATACACAAACCGGCCTGAGTAAAGACAAAATACACATTTCAAATCTGAACGTTATTGTGTTTAAACAATATTTTTATTGAACAAAAACAATCAAACAACAACAATAACCCAATTCATATTAACAATAATAACAAAATGATCAATTTGGAGAAAACATGCTTGAGATTTTCCTAAAAACATTGAATGTTAAAATTAAAAACAAGCACAAACCCAAAAAACCCAAAGACCCAAAAAATAAATAAATTAATCTAATAAATTAAAAGAATTAGGCAAAGTACTCACCATCTGAACATAATATTTGCTGGTTCCACGTTCCAACTCTTCTGATAACGAGAGATCAGTCACCCACATCACTGTGTTGGGATTTTGCACAACTGCTTTAGTGCAGCCATATTGCAGCTTTTGTGAGGATGCACTCATCTTTTCGGGTCCCACCACAAAAGATGAGTCATGGGGTTCCGGTCCAGGTCCAGACTTTGTCTAGACCACTCCAAAACCATAACTTCAAGTTGGTCCTCCTCTTCTGCTTTGGATTATTGTCTTGCTGCATGAACTTCAACTCAAAGACTGATGACCCGACATTCTCCTCAACATTTTCTAGTTGAGAGCAGAATTCATGTTTTCTTCAATCATGATCAGTCACTCTGGTCCTGACATGGCAAAGCAAAATACTCTGAGGGTCATCAATGCGTCATGTGGGTAAATTCAGAGGATCCTTAAAGTTCTTTTGGGTAAGCAGTAGATTTCTCCTCACCACTCTTTAATGTACGACATTTTTATCCAGTGTCTTTGTAATAGTCGAGCCATGAACTCCAACTTTTATTGAGGCCAAAGGCCTGCGGCTCTTCTGAAAAGGTTTGCTATCTTCCTACTACCGTACTTCTACATTACCTTTCCTTAAATGCTGGCTTGTTTAATAGGGATGGATAACATTTTGACATATTTGTAAGCTATAGGAATGCTTTCGTTCTTATGCTCTTATTGGCGTCAGTTGCTCACAGTCATACATAGTGTTCGCATATACCTAGTGTACATAGCATTTGATGTTTCACATCTTCATTGTCTGTGATCCCTCCTACCTGGGTATACTGTACCAATTCATCTGTGAATTCATCTCTTAGAGCTGCAAGTGCACATTAATTCCACTCATATGTCTTCTGTGGGTTGCATCTGCGATGTATAATTCATCAAGCAACTCTGTTGATATCCGCATATAAATTATCTCAGATATTGTGCAGCTCATGAATTTCTAATGGTGTATGTACACAGTGGCACCACAGTATGACATCAGCTCTGCTTTTGGTCTGCTTACAAGGAATGGGGTGAAAAACATTGCCTTTCAAACTGTTTAAAAAAATAATGGCTCACTGGATGTTACGAGGCTTAGCCAACTTTCTCTGCTGTGCACAACTATAAAGGCGAGGTTCTGCTGGGTCATTTGGACCCACCTATATGGGGTTCTGTGTCTACTATCAGACACCGTAAAAACAACATAAGGCAAACATCCATTTTTAACTTTAGCTTAGTCATTGTTTAATGATTATGGTAAATTTATCTTGCGTTATACTTTATTGTAATTTGGCTAATTCTTAGATTCTGCTGTGTCTAAAACAAACCAACAAATGCTGCTTGAATGATCCTCACACTGTAATCTTTAAAGAAATAGCACCCCTTGTTGTTGTTTAGGCCAATTAAGCTTGAAATCTGCCAGCGTTGGGTTTGTGCCGGAGATTTAGAAAGTCTTCATCTATCAGAGAGGCCTCTGATTGAGAAAAAGAAGCCACTGCAGAGATTTACGCAAACACACTATTTCTGTCACTCTCATCTCCCTTGTTTGCACTGGCTTTCTCTCTGTGGACTGCAGATAGACAAGAGACACATATTCTCAAACCAAGAGACAAACAACGGATTATATACGCTATAAGATGCAACAAAAGTCCACTTTGCAGCCAGGAAATCCAAGACACACACACACACATACGCACGCACATGGGCAGTGAGTGCGGGAAAAAATAGAGTGAGCCACTGCCAGAAACCTGTGTAGGTGGGAGGGTTGAGAAAGTAACTCCCTACAGCACTTTTACCACGTTGTTAAAGTTTAACTCAACTAATTTGAGCTGTACAGCAGACATGGAATGATGGAAAGGGAGTCCAACTCTGTGGGTAGAATAAAATGATGTCCATTTCAGACACACAGCAGACAATAGTGTAAATGATATTTACTGCAAATAGTTGCTTTTTAAAACACATAGCAGCTTCAAGGTACATTTTCAGCCAGCCTGTGTGCACACAGCTTATATTGCACCTCCCCCCATCCCTCCATATCAAGAATCTATGGTGGCTTTCAAGTTGAAAATTATTTCACCGTCTAAGACCACATTAATTATCATGTCAAATGATGAGGTTCCTTTAATAGATAGATTTAGAAGTGTATTTTGTGTACTACACTATAGGTCAATGCTTAGATGTAAGGTTAACTAATATTATTATTTATTGTCGTACTGGGGCCCTTTTTAAGTTTTGACTGCCTCAGTGGGAATGTCAACGTTAGTGGTTACCAGCACCAAGGAGAGGTTTCTTGAGGACATCCTCTCACACCATACGGCCATCCCTCACTGCTGGGGTTGAATTCCTTGGGTGGAACGTGGTGAACTCACCAGTTTACCTCTCAGTGTCACAAGTCATTTATTTATGCTTAACTTCTATGATGCCAAAGTTGCATCTTAATGGCGTTCAAGTTTCAAACTGATGCCTTTGAACAAACCCAGAGATGCTATCATTGCACTGTTGCAGAGAACATGCGACCAGGGGAAGCAATCCCTCCGCACCTCCCTCCGCACCTCCCTCCGTCCATCGCCTGGCCAGACCTCACCAGGTTACCAACTGTTTCATGAGTCTCGTCTTCATATTTGCTTTGCAATAAAGATAAATGCTCTGTTGCTTTTTCTTATGTTAAATAATAAGTATTATCTTCCATTTCCATCAAAATTACCAAACTTTGGATCCCCTTGTTTCCACTTTTCTCTCACACAGCCAGTCACTCGATGAGGGCAAACTTTTTCCAATACAGCTCAAATATCATCAACCAAATTCTAGAGAAATTCATAAAATAAAAATAAAAAAACCTCTTCAAAACGTGTTTTGAGCAAACTAACAGATGCCCCCATTAACAAGTTCTCCTTGGCGGAGGTTGGAGTTAGTGTTGGCCTTAAAGAAGAAAAAAAACATTGATTTATACGTCATCCTCACTGATGTGTGACAGATGTGGTAAATAATCTGGGATCAGAAAGTCTAATGAAACGGTTCTACCTCTGACTCTAAACTTTTTACTGGGACTCAGCCCTGGAATGTGCCAAGCCATCAACGGTTAGGACAGTGGGGTGAGCTGGGGCGGAAGTTTTTAGATCCTGTCGAGTGTTTCAGAGCATTACATCATCTCCATGTCTACCACCTAGAGGCCACTGCAGCTGTTTTAGATTTGTCATTTCATATTCATTACCATAAAGTAGAGTTTTGACGGGTCAGGGAAGTATATTTGAAGATGCGACCACGCACACACACAAGCACACGCACACACACACACACACACATATGTATTGTAGTAAGGGAAACTCATTATAATAGAAATATGCACCCCCTGATTTTCACTTACTCTTTCTCCTACTGTTGCACGGCCATTAAAGAAGGGGAACACAGAGCTCCACCTGCGTCTTCAGTGGAGGCTCCCCACTCTCAGCCCCATGCCCACTGGTGGAAACTCCATCTCTGCACACTGGTGAGGGTTTCATGCCGTGTCTGGCTCAAGCACAGACTGCAGTGAGTGTATCCCGAGGCACATGGTCTAATGAGAAAAACATACACCCACTGTCTTGTTTTTCTGTCTCTGTCAAATACACCACAGGGTAAATTGAAGGGCTGCAAGTGTCCACGGTGTCATTGGGGTCCAGGTGTAGTGAAGACATGGTAACCGTGAGGGTTGTTTGGTTGACATCACTGAGATCAGCGCCTCACTGGGTAGAATAATGGGCCAATGGAGGGTGGGGGTTAGACTTTGTGAGGTGCACATGAAAGAGAGATGAATGTGTTTGATCAATAATACACTCATATGCTGCTAGGTACTGTATGCAGGAGGCTTGTAGGTCTGCTGGATTTTATTTTATTAAATACATTTTTTAGAAATTAATTTGCATAATTGTTAAAATCACTGCAATACATGTGTCAAGATACCGGCTGATCCGAAAATCCATAACAATTCAATCATTATTTTCATACCCTTTCTACAAATTGATGATTAACTGGCTCTTCTTATACTACTAGATAATTTGCCTTTAGTGCCACTGACTGCCAAATGAAAAAGGGGAGCCCGTTGACTAGGAGGAGGCAATTCGCTGAATTGTCGGCAAACAGGTAGCAGTCAAATCTGCTAATACCACGATTCCAAAAAACATCTCCGGACCCAAGACCCAACCAGTTCGCCAAGCTTGGATGAACAGCTGCAGCAGCAGGTACATCAAGGCAATTGGGAATTACTGAAGCTTTCAGACAACAGAATAACCGTGACAGCATCAGATGGAACACATAAATAGCGTGGTGAGGTATAAAGTGATGTCCTTTTCTTGTTCTGGGTCCAAACTATAGTCAGGGAACATGGGAGATATTTATTTTCTTTAATCCAAGTTTTTTTTAACTTTGGGGCTAACCTCTTCTACTCTTTAATAGCGGTAGTAAAACATCACACCGGAGATTCAAGTTGGTCCTGAAAGGCTGCAGCTTTTATTTAATGACAACTCTTCCCTGTAGTTTACATTGACTTCACTTTTGGGAAACAATATTCTTCAGAATCAGAAACAGTTTTCTTACTAGTCAAACTTAAAAGGAATTTAATCTGGTAACGTGGTGCAAAGCACGCATGCCGTCACAAAAATCTTAATCCAAGCATTAATATGAAAATGGAAAATAAAAATAAACATGTACTATTAGTATATAGACATGTAA
Source organism: Lophius americanus (assembly GCA_037951165.1). NCBI lineage: Eukaryota > Metazoa > Chordata > Actinopteri > Lophiiformes > Lophiidae > Lophius > Lophius americanus. The sequence goes on along the minus strand of JBBDHG010000011.1, from coordinate 11,451,281 downwards.
AGTCAGTGATCAATTTGTAGATGGAGTCCCCCACGTTTATCTGGGACAGCAGGACCGGGTCTGTTAATAATATCTTTAGATGAGACAGGACTTCATAACCACAGAGGTCAAGGCGACAGGTCTGTAGTCGTTGGCGGCAGAAGCTGATGTGTGCAGTCACAGTCTCTGTGTACTCATCCAGACTCTTGTTAGAACTCCTGAAAACCTAATGGTCAGTGAAGAACAAGCACGCCTATAGATCCCTAACAACATGTTTAGACCTCTTTAAATTCTGCCTATATTTGGGGATCAGTTGGATCAAGACGTCTTTAGAGTGTCTTGATCCAACACACTGTCCTAGGGCAGCTCGGGGGACTGCGTGGCACGGTGGTGTAGCAGTTATCCAGAACATTTCCCTTTCTGGTCGGGAATTTAGTAAACAGTCTGTACTTTTGGAGTAAGTGGGTGTGACAGCCCTTGTTAAAGTCCCCAAGGACCATAACAAGGGAATCCGGCTAGGAGCACTCCACACTCTGTATCTGGTTCTACGAGTGCTTGCTGGGCTGCGTGTGCGTCGGCCTGCAACCGGATGTAATCACTGTATGGAATAAATGAGAAAAACTTGCACGGAGAGTAAAAGGGCTTGAAGTTGAATCAAGTTTCCACATCAAAAATTCAGTGCTGCTGGATCGCTGTCACGTCTTTTAACCAGCCACTGTTTGTGTAGAGACATATCCTTTAGCTAGCTGCTTTCTGCTACGTTCACCATCACGGCCACCTGCTCTCTCGTCTCATCGATGTCTCCTTCCCTCACTTGACCGCTCACTCCCTCACTCCCTCACACACACACACACACACACACACACACACACACACACACACACACACACACACACACCCACACACACACACACACGCACACACTCTTAAAAGCACTTCCACAACTCTAGCCAGATAAACGCTGCCATACAATACAGAAAGAAATTCTGCACATGTTGCAAATTTTATTGGACCTATAATGTAATTGTGGTACTAATAAAATAAAAACAACATCCATTTTTAACGCAGTTATTCAAATAGTTTATTATCGGCTAACATTTCATAATCGTGACAGTCCTAATCTTTGACAAACACCTTTTTATGTAAAAATACTGCTAATTACTTAATTGACTTTTACTTTACTTTACTAATTACTTAATTCATTTAAAAAAAAAAAGAAAAATCTAAGAATATATTCATATTCTTAGATAACTAAATGCATATTAAATAAAATATGCATTTAGTTATGGATCTGCCTCGATGCTGTGTCACAAAAAAACAAGCAAATTCGATCACTACTACTAATCAGAAGATTGTTTTTTTGTAAACGACCAGTTCACACCCGTTCATGTTTTTTTTCCTTCACATTACTACACAGACAAGGGCATAGATGAAGTTAGAAATTCATCCTGGGAAGAAATCATTACCTGTTGCTTAGTAAAGAGAAATATGATCTATCCTCACAGCCACATCCTTATGACCCATAGGAGTGGAAATTTGAAATTCTGATTCTTACAGTAGCGGCCTGTTGTACATCCTGGTGAGACCTGAATATAAAACGGGCAGCTGTGATTACTGGAAGCTCGGACGCGTACCTGCAGTCAAGCAAAAATCAATAGTGTCATTTAACAGCGTAGCGCCATTGTTGTAGTGAGTAATGAGGGTACATCAAATGAAGCTAACTCCTGAGTGCCCTCATAGCTTCTACAGGATTAGTGTTCCTCTCTCGCCAAGCTTTGCGCAGATAGAAGATAAAAAGATCAATTTATCTTTGGATGTAAATCTAACCTTTCATTCATTCATTTCCCATGATTTTAAGCCAACATAATGAACAACCTGCAGCCAATCAATTCCAGACGGAGGGTAAATGCTTGGACACTTATCATGCCAGAAAGAAACAGAGAAAGGTTTTGTGATTAAAATCAAATTATGATTATGACTGATTAATCTTGCTGCTGTCATGACCGTGGCATGTTTTCATGCAGTGTCTCACAACAGCAATTAAGTCAGTACTTTGTTTTTTGTTCACAGCATATTGTAATATTTTCATAACACAATGAGAAGACTTAATTTTCTTCCACCTCAGCTTTTTTTCTATGCAGAGGTGATCTGAAGCTCCACTTTTGGCCTGTTGACTTGGCAGAGAAAGACAAATGGCTGTAAAGTGATTTGAAAATCTGCATCTCCTCCATTAAACAAGCTACTTTTTGTTTGAGACTACTCGCACCATCAGAGTCTGATTGGTGCAGTTCATTGAGATTCGACTGAATCACTGTTAGTTGAGTTGATCCATATTGATGGCGTTTTTGGAGAGTTGCAAACACTTAGCTGGACAAATAATCAATAGAAGCAGCTTCTGGCATTGATTTATTCTTCCTCAAGAAGAAATTTTCACATTAGTTTCTTCTTTGTGAATATATTTTCTACCACCAATACAGGACTGTATGACTCTTTCTGTTTGAGGCAGTAACATTAGACACTCTAAACCCGAGTAAATTACAAAACTCAAAAAGTGTAAGGCAATCCGCTGCCGTAGTTGGCCATCCCAGCTTACATTGGGCAAGAGAAGTGGCATACGTAATGCCAAAATGTAACATTAATCAAATTCAAATTGAATTGAGTTCTTTGAACACAAAAGTGAGCAGATGCTTCTGGTACTCATTTTCATATTAGGAGAAATTCTTAGTTTTCACAATTTATTCCAATGAATGCATTTTAGCTTCAACCTTTAATTTCTTTAACTGTGGAAATCCAATTTTATTGAATTTCCAATTTTAAGTACCATTACATAATTTGCAAACAAATTTGTTCAGGCCATAATTGCTCATCCGATATAGTCAAATTGGTTCATATAAATAAATCTCAAGGAGCTCTACAATTCACTGTAATAGTTTATATTTTGCACACTTTTATTGATGTGACTCCACATTTATTTAAGGAATTAAATTGATTGCTTGTACAACTCAGGGCACTATTGCTATTTTTTTGCCTTGCTGTTTTGGATGACAGCGTAACCTTAGTTAATTTATGAATTTGGTCATACAGTAATACATTTTGTAATATGCAACCTAACAACCAGAAAGGCAGTGTAAACCAAAAATCATGCTTTTCCTAAGTCGACAATGTTTTGGTCTTTGATAGTTTTAACAGTTATTGCCTTTAACAGCGTTTGGAGACACGTTTACTTCTGTTTCCTTCTGGGCCGCGTTTGTTGTGTTTTTCCTTGAAAACGTTGCTTACAACATCAGAATAGCCTTGCTCTGCTACTAATGCCTACTGTCTCCAGAATATGGAGGCCGTCACATAGGCATGGCAAACATTGTCAATCTTTCTGATAAAACTCTGATGTTTCTCATGATAGCAGAGTCGTAATGTATTCTGTTTATATTATCAGGCTGAAGTGACTCATTTCCATTTTTTGCCTCAATGGGACACAAATCAAATGTTTTTGAGGCCGTGTGAACACGAAAACAATCTTGCAGTAAAATTAAACACCAAGAATAATTCTACTGTTTACAACCGGCTCCATAGCAAAATATTATGTATGTTTTCACAGCTATTGTGTTCATTTCTGTTTGAATACTGTTGACATAGAAATGTGATGCTTTTGGTTGTTGGTGATGCTGACAACTTGTAGAGAACGTGCCAGTTAGCCGGAAAGATGCATTCACAAAAGTCCTATATGTAGCTCATTGGTAATTTTGATTCAAACAGTCAAGCCAGCTTGCACTGCCAACTTGAACTTGAATAGACTTAAATGCACCAGTGCTAATGTCTTCAGAAGGTCCATGATGCCCAACCGACGGCATGCAGGGACAAAGTGTCACTGAGATGAATTACAGGTAGAAAATGTAGCTTTCTCTTTGCACTGCAAGTAAAACAAGATTGACCAACCCTTAAATATCGTGATCATCCGATGGAGGCAGTAGACCCAGCTGTACTCTAGCTTCTGTTTGAAGTACATTGATGGACAAACAGTTAATGATGCATTACCTTCTCCCCCTCAGTCCAATCAAGCAATGTGTCCTTCTGTTAGTCTCTGTCCATCTATCACCCACACACCCACACACACACACACACTCACACACACACAAACACACACACACACACTTGAAGGGCGCATTCAAGCCAGGAGGTTAACAGCTCACCGAGGTCCCATATGTCTCTTGAAGCAACAGCAGACTCTAAGAGCCTGATCACACCTCTGAGGAATGGAGAGAAATAAAGAGAAAAAGAATATGCTTTTAATGGAGGAACAACCAGGAAAAAGGGATTGGACCTGACACGCCGTCTCTCAATGTTATGCTGCCAACAATATCTTCTGATTATTTCTCTGTTTTTGGTAACAATGCGTTGGAATTATGATGAATTGAATGTTCCGCCGCATTTGTTTTTGTCTGTCTTTGTCTGTCTTTGTCTGTCTTTGTCTGTCTTTGTGTCAGTGGAACATTGTGTAGAAAGCATGAGTCAAGATTCATACAGCTTTCAAATTTCAGGCGTTCACACGTGTACCCACGGATTCTGTGCTCACGCAGTTAGACAGACTAACCAGCTGCCCTGAGGCTTTTTGGATTGTGAAAAAGGACGCGGCGTGCTTTTGTTTTCTCTCTGGTTCAGTTATTGCACAAAGATTAACACAGTGGAACTCTTCTGTGACACCCAAGGGCTTAGGACCCAGGCAGAGCACCCACTGAATGCCTTTATCTCTCTCTCTCTCTCCGTCTCTCTTTCTCCTCACTTCCCGTATTTCATTCTATTTCACCGTCTGTCTGACGACAAACATACCCTTGGACATGATGTTGCACAGGAATAGACAAACAAAACGCATACACACACACGCAAACACACACTGCTCATGCATTTGTTTGGAGAAATGTGTTCAGTGGCTGATAAGGAGGAGAATAGGACGACAACATTTGAGCAGAAATGCCAGCACAGCAAAACACACAGCTGCCACAAACTTTTACCTGTAAACACACATTCACATGTCAAATACGTATACTTGCATCTGTGGATATGTTGGGACAAATGCATCATGACAGGTGCAGCAGCAAACAAATAAAATTCTGCAGAGCGATAAAACTAATTTGAACTTGATAGGCGATTTGATTTGCATTACACAACCTTGCAAAGGAAATTCGAGTACTGCTCTTTAAATAGGTGATGATTGTCTCCTTTGATGACAGCACATGAAAGAACGGAAGAAAAGAAAGGAGCGAGGGAGGGAGGGATACACGCAGCGACGGCAAGAGAGGAAGAGAGAATGAAGGGAGCCAAAGGATGATGTCATGCCGATAGGACTGAAGATGCACAGTCCCAGTGGGATCTCCCTTCCTCTGACAGATGTACGGCATCTCAGCGGGATCAAACGCTACCAGCGGGAAGACTTGCCGCTCAGAGCAGCTGGAGGAGCATGAAAATAACATCCAAGCCTTCTGTGCATGCTTTCACCTCCGTGCGCACATGGGTGTCAACTGTTCACCTGCATGCATCAAACCTCAGATGTTTCCAGTATGTTTAGTGTCTATTCAAATTTTCTTCACAACATGCCTTCCACTTGATATTCACTCCATTTGCTCCTAGTCTTACATGAATACACAGGGTTCCGGGTATGTATGGGACTAATGATTTCTTATGGGTTCTTTTGTATATAATAGAATGTGCTAAATATGCAAAGAACATTTTACATAAAGAAAGGCAACTGCCACTTTTCTAAACACAAAATGCAAGTTTTGAATTATTTGACTTTATTTAATAATGCACATAAAACCTCCATATCACCAATGTGAATAAATGTTCACCGTAAACCAGAGTAACTGTCAAAGTTCATCCATAACTGGTTGCAACGGGACTACACAAACCTAGGGTGAAATGATTCCTGTTCAATCACATCATCAGCTCAATAGAACATTTTCAGGAGCAAGAAGTTGACTTGTAGGTCTCACCGGCAGCACACTATGCCAAAATCAAAGGAAATTTCAGAAGGTGATCGTAATCTATCAGTCTGGAAGGGATTACAAAGCTATTTGTAAGAGTGTGTAACAGAGAGACACATTATCTACAAAAGACGTAGATTTGGAACAATCATTTAACCAGCTAACGTTGGCAGGGCGGCTAAAGCTAGCGCGATCACATAGCCAGCAAGCAACCCGCTGTTTGTATGCTGTCAATTCTAATTTAAACATTCAAGAAAAAAAAAATTGGACTTAAATCATTTCCTTCAAATGCTATGTGTTACAATTTTGTCTACCGAGTCATTTATTTAAATTTTACATTAAATGACTGATATTGAAATTACAAAAATACACAAACGGTCCAAAACTGTTGACTATTACATTATCAATCACAAAAGTGTCACCATGTCATCATCATCATGTGTTGTCACGGGTTCATTGTGTTGCCTCCTCCTAGGTGGATGTTATGTTACGTTTTGTTTTCATCTATGTCTCTTCATTAGTTTGGTGATACGTCAGCAGGGTTACACAAAAACTGCGAAAAATTTCCAAGATTTTTGGTTGGAAGAGAGTTTTTGGCTGGAAGAGATCCCACTCAATCCTTAATTAAGGATAAAATGGGTTAATGCTTCCACTTTAACTTGGCTTTTTCCCGTTTTTCAACCTCTCAGGAAATGATGCACGTGACACTATTATAAAAAATGTCTGTCTCATAGGGAGAGTTGGTATCTGCATATAAATACAAATCTGGATGGCCTGTTACAAACTCCGTTCAGGGTTTGAGTTTGGATAAGGCTTGATTGAAGTATTGGGATTGTTGGGTATTGGCTGAGGAGCTAGTAACATTTTTTTCACACATTGGTAGCTGCTTTTTGTGCTGCTGGTCACTGGGGCGTATCGCCGAGCCTTTAGTGCTTTGTTGAAGGGGAAATGAAAGCGGATTTGATGGCGCCGTTATTAATGTACTTTGGCGCTAATGTTTTCCATCTGGATTCCAACGTGTGAGGTGGTGTATTTATACTGTATGAGTCTATTTTGGTTTGAAGCACAGCTAGTTATGTAACCAATTTAAATACACCATGTGTGCTCCTGCATGTGCCAGCAGATTGTGTTTGAAACTCACAAGATTATCACACTGCAGCAGGGTGGTGTGAAGTCTTCTTTCTCCATCACTCTCCTTCTTTGGTCCCTCTCTATTCTTTGCTCGCCTCCCTCCGTGTTTTTCTCCTCCTCAGCTATCCAGCTCATTTAGAATACAGTCCCGCGTCAGGTTTGATTGCTTGCTCTCCAAGTAGATGCCGTAGTTATTTAGCGGGGGGAGAGTCGAGGGGTTGGTCTTCATACAGTAGTTTGAAGCGTGAAAAGCAAACAAGAACAAAAGGGACTTGATGCTGTCTCAGAAGCAGGGAATATTACAGGTTTATGAATCTGTGAGTTAAGTTTAGGGATGGGCTCACCTCCACGTTGTGCAGACAGAGCAGGTAAAGCCACTTTGAAAAAATAATTGGTTGAGGGGAGTTCGTCTGAGAAGTTGATTCACAATATTAGCCTTTTTTAGGCCATTTTTGGTGTTCATTTTGCACCAATTTGTTGCGTGCTACCAATTGTTTGTCTAGATCTTCATTCACTGAGGGCATGGTCATCCTTGAAAGTTGAATCCGGATGTTACCACGGATTCAACTTTTAAGTGTTACTTGAAAGTTGAAACTTGAAAGCTATGTCTGTTCCCTTGCGGCACAGACATGGCTCTCTATGCATATGGTTTATTCTTGGTTAACATCATTCATTCATTTATTCATTATCAGTAACTGCTTATCCCGTTTAGGGTCGCGGGGCCTGCAGACTTTCCCGGCTCACTCACTTTAAATTTTGAAATACTTTGATACGAAGAATAAGGATCTGTTTTCTAGGGACAAGCTCCTCGTCCTGTACTCATGTGCTTGACTTCTTTTGCAGGGGAGCATTGTATGGGCAGCGACTGGTTCCCATCGACAAGCATGTAAACATGGGAGTGACCTTCCTTACCTTACTGACATACATGAGGGAACAACAACCTAAATAACGCAATATTCAAATGATAATTGTCCCTTGAAGCTTTTGTCCAGTTTCCAGCAGGCGTACTGTCTCTATAATTGAATATTGTTATGTTGGTGTCTTCAGGGGGGCAAACTTATCCAACATCTGAAGTTTGGGACAGATTGGACAATGGAAGGTGACATTATGAGCACTTGTGTATCATGGCAACGGACCATGAAAGGCCGTGCTGTCAGGGCCATGCCTTTCAAGTTATTTTTAAAAGATCACCCTCCATGGTTTGAGATTATTTTCATAGAATTTTATGTTGATCTGATAAAATGTCTGGGACAAGTTTGTTACATTACATCTCTCATAAATTGCAAGTAAAATTATAATAAAAATTCATAATGGAGGACAGCCAGTTTAGTGTAAGTCATTGTAGTAGATCAAAGTAAGATACCCATGTGTACTGGGTTTCATATTTCTAAGCAAATCAGATGGCGGGACCTGCTTTTTTGAAATATTGTAGGGGTCACTGTAGAGTTATTTTGTTCTGCCCCTTACTAAAATCTGTAAGTCCTCATGACCACTGACCAACAGACCAATTTTAATAAAGTTTGGAGTATGTTTAGGATCTCAACAACTTCCTGTTTAACAACTTTACTGTGTTGCCATGGCAACACGGTTAATCAAAGCTCCAAACCTGCACAGCAGTCCAGCATCAACTTGTCATAACTTACCTAAACAACCTTGAAGTCTGTGGCGTCAACGAGGCAGTCGTAATTTACCAAAGTATAAATATTACGTTCCCTATTGCCACTAGGTGGTTTTCTGGACCAAGCTGAAGTTTTTTATTTACACCCCTTCAGGATTGGACCTTCATCAAGCATGAGATCCGGGAACCCGAAATATATTTAACTTTTCAACAGGGCAGATGGGTGTTCCAAGTTCCATAAATTGTTGAGCATGATAAAGCTGCCAAAAATGCACTTCATTTTGCGAAAAAAGTACGGAAATATTAATAATCCCTGCAAAAACAATTGGGTCTCTGCAATTGTACTGCTTGCGCCCTAAATATTATAGGATAGGGTTTGGCTATCATGGTTACTGTGAATCGTATAGTTAGATCTTGTGTAAATACTCAACAAAAGTTGTTCCATCATGCGGTTCCTTTCCAAACTGACGCGCCCAACTCAAAAACATGTGAGGAAGAAGCTTCTGAACTAAAACATGGTTCTTTGCAGCCGTTTCCGGTTTTTGGCCAGGCAGGATTATGGTGTTGCATTTGAGCTCTACAGTGACTTTATTGATGATGAACGGAACTTTCCTGGTGATCATACAACTACGACAAATGCATTCTCCACATCAGAAGTAGAAAATGACTAAAACAAGAGCTTGAAGATGAATATCCCTGCTTTTCATACTTACACCATATCACACAGTTCACTATAGACAGAATTCTCCGGCCTTACCATAAAACATATAAAAAACATGATAGCATGAAATGACAACTCATTTCACTCCTATAGCTCATATTCTCATTGGCCATGTCACAAAGGTATGCACTCTTTCATGAGATCACAGACTGAGCCCAACCTGCTGCCTCAGAGATAACACCCAGGTAAATGTCTGCTCCATCCCCCTTTGAACGGCAATCATATTTTCACTTCAAGGAAGCTCATGATGACTATCACAGTCAAGGCTATCAACCGAGCCCACCACACCCTCACTGCTCTTTGTGTGCAATGTCTCGCCTCACATGTCCTTCCTCCATCTATGTCCATCTCCAGCATGATTTTAAGGTTGGGATGCTACTTTCAGATTTCACCAGTGCTGGGGATGCATGTCATCTCCAGCAGTAAACGGGGAATCCTTGACAAAAGAGTGTGGCTCAGATGATTATGGTGCAGATGTAGGAGAGTGATTACTTGAGAGTGACACATGAAGGCACTTGAATTCCAAGTGGGATGCAGCCATGTTCAAGAAGATGTTTAGGCAATGATGGATTAAGTATTCACATCTTTGGTTCGGTAAATTTCTAAATACCGCACTGTGAAAATACTCTTATAGGAGAAAATGTCCTGCATTCAAAATATTACTCAAATAAAATGATGTAACTAAAGTCATAATAAGTAATAGGTTTATTTTATTGAATAATGTATAACTTTTCTTTTAATAAAATAAAATTAATCTTTAAAAATATAAGAAATATCAAAAATAAATCAAACAAAATATTAAAAACATATAGAAATATATATGTAAAAATGAGGCAGTGTTCACATCCTTTACTACAGTAATTTTTATTAATGCCATGTTATTGTACTGCTTGTACATTACTTAAGAAATTGTAAGTGAAATAATTATTACAAATGATTAATTAGTACAAATTATTAAAATGAAATCAAAAAATAAAATACGAATAGAAAAAAATATAGTATAGATATATATAATTAAAGAACAGAAAATATCAAATAAAAATATGAAATGCATACATTTTTATATACACATATACATAATAGGTAAAAAAATGGTAATAAATCATTGCATTTATGATTAATTTAAATATTTTAAATTAAAATAATAGATGAAAAATAATGTAAAGTAAAAATATGTAAATATTATCAGGACAATCATTTTAAAAAAAACAATAGTAAAGGTGTTTTTTTAAAATTTTATTAGTGTGGCATTAACGGCATTAACGGCTATAAATTCTCAAGGTTGAAGTGATTTCTTGTAATACAAACAGAAATAACACAAGACATGTAAATTATATTTTAAAAAAAAACGTTCTTCTGTTTCTTCTGTTCTCGATGCTATAGGCTAGTTCTCCTTCACATTTCTGCCTCTCATTATCTCTCTGTGGACAGATTCAGGAGTGTATTTCAGCACCACAGACAGCTCCACAATATACACCAGAAAAATAGAATGGTGTGAATTGCTGGTGCCTGCAGTTATATTTGGAGCCTCTATGTAATAAATTGGCTATCCTTAGTCTGATTTCCATTACACAGTCACAAAGAGCCACTCGTTTTTCTATCAGTGTTCAAAATAGCAGAACCTTTTTTTTTGTGAAGTAGGTGTCCACATCAGTGAAGCTCGACTCTCCTTTCAGAGACACTAACAAAGGTTTTTGACCAGAAGAAGACCCATTTGGATTTAAGACAAGCACATTATATTTAACTTCTCCAGCAGGATTCTGTTTGGTCATTAAAATCATTTAGAAAATAATAATAAAAGAAAGCGAAAATGCATAATCACGTTACTTAAAAGTAGATTTCTCTTGTATGCAATATTTAGAGCTCATGTGTTTGGTGATAATATATTATAGATAGATATAGATAATATTGGTAACTAAAATGCAATTTAACTGCAATTGTGTAAGTCACAGCGACTGTATGAATTCATTAATCCAATATCCAATCCAATATTGGAATATATAGTTGTTACAGTTTATATTATGTATAGTCCAATCCTCACTGGCTGTCAGTCCAGGTTATAGTAATTAAATATTAATATTCTATAGCCCAGGGCTAATCAATCCCATGGCTGTTGTGTGAGGTAGCTGTAAGGTAAAGTGTGATGAATCTATTTAGATGGATGGATAGAATGCCGAGTTTCAGACTGTTTCCCCTCACTGGGAGGAGTCGTCAGTCTTATGTCCTGGGGGACAGAGGACTTCCTGGAGATACAAGGAGCAGGAGAGGGACAACCAACTGCCACTGAACATACTCTTCTGCTCCATGTAGGTGCCATGTAGCATTTATTATTGCGATACGTATCACAATACATCGCAAATCTCTTATTTTGACAATACTAAACAACACAAGTTATTACATAAATAGGTAGTTGGGAATCTAATCCATAATTTCACATAACAGATGTTTATTTTAAGATGTTTGGGGTCCAATATTTGATTTCTTACTTGTTTTACAGATTTCCATATTATGATAACTTCCATCTTGTTCTCATCCTGCATACATTTGTGTTATTACTTCAGAGAACGGTTTTCTGTTTTGGCATTATATATTTGTAGGTAAAAAATTTATCAAATCATTGATCAAATCTTCAAAATCAACAGTGTCGACACAAGTGTGACAAACTTTAATATTTATCCTTCATCTTGGTTTGTCATGCTCTGTGATCGTGGTAAGTTTGATTTGTACCAAACTTAGATTTGGATTTTAGCCAAACTGACCACGGACAGTGTCCAGCCAGCGTCGCCACGATTAATCCTTTACTAGTTCCTCCTCTTTTACTCTCCGTTAACGACGACTGTCACTGTTTTCAAGAGACTTTCAGTGGATTTTCCACGGTGGTCAAATAAAAGTGTAGAATGTGGCATGGAAATAAAGACATAAGCTCTTAAGAAGCTGTCACAGTGCAGCTTTATAATTAGGATATTTTAAAGCAAGTGCTTTGTGTTCTCTACGGCATGCTGCTGTAAGATCCTGAACAGGTCCTGTAGGGAGGGGAAATATATGTGTGTTAATGCTTTGATAGAATCATAACACATGCATCGAAATACATGTAATTGGAGATACGCTGCTCTGCATCCCAGCTGCTATAAAGACCACACATTATTCAGTTTACTTGGAAATTAAGCCCTTTCCAAGCGATTGATCCATGAAAGGCAGTTCTGGAAGATTATTTGCATCGGTACATCTTTAAAGTTTTCTAAACTCTGTCAATTGCATATGGGGCTTGTGTTCCCTCGTAAGATTGCAAGTCAATGACAACGCCTGTGAGACGTAAGGGAAGCCCCCAGTGATTAAAGGGAAACAGTAGACTTCCCTCAGGCAGCTGCTAGCTGTTAGCATTGTCCTTCTCCTGCTGGAAAGAATGTATTTCCATTGCTATAAATGGATACAGGGGACTTGGGGACATTATTTTAGGCATGACTTTGCCAGCTCCAGCATAGAATCTTCTTACTGATTTGAGATATGTTCTTAATCATGAAATATGCCATTATGAATAATGTGCTTTGTTTCTTGTACTGTGAGAAGGCTTCCTCAGTAGATAACTCAGTGGGAACGCTCCACAGGAACATAAAGGGCAAATCTATGTTAGAAATAGGCAAGTTAGAGATTTAATAGGGCTTTAGGATTCCATTAAGTAGGCCTCTTCAAAGCAGTGAGGGTAATTACAGATGTACAGTATGTATGAGTCTTTGGTTATATACATGAATAATACGTTAACGAGGAAATTTCAAAAAGTGATTATGAAACATAGGGACACAGCGAACCAATGTCTGACCTACTGAATGACATTAAGACAAATAAGCTCGGCTTACAGGAACCTTCACTGTTAGCATGTAAAATCAAGTCCATCAACAATTATTGAATTTGTGCAATGATCAGAAATATACACAGTCTGTCTAATCAATGTAATTGATTAATGATAATACATATAAGGAACATATGTACAATGTTTACTGTCCTTCTTTTTTTGAATGTTAGGTTTATGTTTTTCACACACTTGCACATTTGTATCATCTGCTGTGAAGGCCTTTCTTTTTTTTCATTTGTGTTTTTGAAGAGCTTTCTTGTTTGTTCTGTTTTTTGTTTTTTTGGATGACAGATAAAAATCAATAGAAGTCCCTGGTAGAAACATTTCAGAGATACTGCATAAAACACAGAAAAGAAGTTAAAAAAAAAAGGAAACAGAGCCAAAAATGTTGGGTTATTAAGTTCAATCGCAACAATAATGCTTTTTAATTCTCATGCATGATAACAAAAATAGGTTTGTCAATAATTTAGATGCGTTAATAAATAATTGAGACGCTATTATTTATCTTTAAAAAGGTAGTTTTTCAACCCAATATTTGTTGAGTTGTTCAGTTGGTACTTGATGAAAAATAATGGAGACGGTTATATTATTGAGACTGTATACATTGTGACGGCTCGCTCTTAGACTGCGACAAAAAGTGGGACACACACGGGTACTGGTAAACTAGACTACAAACTGATGTATTGACAAAAAGTCTGCCAAATAAATCACGAGTCTCAACATGATATATACAATATGCTACAGAAAAGGTTTTGATTAATGTGTTGGTGGTGGTGGTGGTGGAAGCTTTTCTATCTGAACACAACAGAAAACGCTAAAACACTGATTTGGAAAAAGAACAGTCTCACTCAATAAAGGCTGACAGTAGTTACAATTTGATAGGAAGCAAGACTTTGACCAGTGGTCTTCTTCCATGGTCAGAGATCTTCACCAGTGGTCTTCCTCCATAGTCAGATACATTCACCAGTGGTCTTCCTCCATAGTCAGATAAATTCAGCAGTGGACTGCTTCAATGATCAGAGATCTTCACCAGTGATCTTCCTCCATTGTCAGATACATTGACCAGTGGTCTTCCTCCATGGTCAGATACATTTACCAGGGGTCTTCCTCCATGGTCAGAGATCTGCACTTCATTCACTGTTCCGTAAAAGGGGAAGAAGTTAGTTTAGCTCTTCGGTCTGTTACAGTTCCTGGTAGATTTTCTTGAACTTTTTTATAGAATTTATCATCTTTTATTTTCCCGTGATAATGTGGAATTTTCTGAGTGTATTTAATAAAGACAACTCGGCTGTGGACCAGTTCATGAAATGTGTCATCATGCAAATGTGTTACGACGCTGGATACCTCAGACTGAACTAAACTAGGAAATAATCTGTTCCAGCATTTACATGGTCCATTTGTTCTTCTGATGGTTTATGAAAACGTTTATACCAACCCTCTGAAATACAATTAAGTGTCTATCGGTCAGGGTGTTTATACTCTGAATTGGTGTTTAAATTGATCCTTTTCATTCTGATTTAACTTTTCAACCAGGTGTAATTGGAATATTTGTGGTCCATTTAAACCCAGCTATTGTCTCAAATAAAGTGCAACAGCTCATGCAAGATATTCCACTCTCATGAGAACACTGGCTCAGTTAGCGTAAGGCTGCACAGGAGAGAAAACGGTTGGTTTCCTGTGTGTAAGAGAGTGTGTGTTTGTGTCTGTGTGTGTGTGTTGTTGTTGTGGGTGTGCACTGGGCAGTATGCCAATTTAAAGGAAATAATCAGTCAAACATTGCAGTTATTTGAGAGGAATCCGCGGTGGTGTGAGGAAATGAGAGAAGGGAGGCACTGAAAAAGCTTTCCCACCTTCTCTCCTCTCCTTTGTTTTGGTGCCACCCTTTCATCTGCGGGCCCCTACTTCCCTACTTCCGTGAATTTCTCTCTTACTCACATACTCTCCCATTTTCCCTATGTTGCAGAGCATCCGTCTTTTTTTGCCGTAAGGGGTGAGGTGCTGTCTCCAAGCTTGAGGCAGCTTTGAATTCTCTAGCACGCCGTCTTTCCTGCTAACAATTCTAGCTTTGGGAGTCGCCTACAAAATTTCAGACTCGTTAATGAGCCACATTATGTACTAGTCTGCCAGCAAAGGTGAAGAAACCTGCCTATGACTGTGAGCAGTTGCCATTGTTTCCAGAAATTCTGTCACATTTCTTATGTCTGAGGCCCATTTCTTTTCTTGCTAGTGTTGCTTGGTTTGAGTTGACATAAATCTGCCTTCTACTCTGAGGTAGGAAAGACAAATTGTGTTTGTTATTGCCAGAGGACTAATAAGGCTGCCGTGATTTGAGGTCATAATTTGTAAGTCAAATGTCTCAGCCCAAATGAGATTGATGATGCATCTTGATTAGCCCACAAATCGGGCTGCAGTATCAGCCCAAGATCCAACCTTTCTATTTTGATAACATAAAATGACTCGGTCTGTGATCCTCTGCAGCACAGGATCGGTTTGCAGCTGAGTGTGAAGCGGCTGGCAGGAGAGTCGGCACTTTCAAATCTGAGACCGTGGTTCACTGCTGGAAAACGGTAGATTTCCGCCTCCGGGTCGGGGGCGGGTTTCTGGGGTGTGTTTCAAGCGAAGGAGTTTAAGTGGGGAAATGGACTGTGAGATGGGCAGGCAGAAGTAATGGAGTGTTGTATCAGTCTGTTGTGGTGAAGGGAGACCTGAGTTGCAAGACCAAGATCTCAATTTACCAGACCATCTACTTTCCAACCCTCACCTATGGGCATGAGCTCTGGGTTGTGACCGAAAGAATGAAGTCAAGGATACAAGCGACTGAAATGGGTTTGCTTTGAAGGATGGCTTAGCTCTGCCTTAGAGATAAGGTGTGGAGCTCAGACAGTAGAGGTGGTCTCGGCATCAGATTAGGATGCCGGCAGATCAAATGAGAGTTGATCCCGAACTTTGGGAGTATTGGCGACCCAGAACTCACTTGGGGGGATTAAATATTTCGCTCATATTTCATCAGCAACACTCTACAGCCCTGAGATGAGCTGGAGAGTGTTGCTGGTGAAAGGGACTTCTGGGATATCCTTTTTAGCCTGCTGATACCGCAATCCGACCCCAGATAAGTGAAACAAATGTAATGGAGTGGAATATTTCAGAATAAAAAATCAAAATTGATTTACCAGGTTTCAGGTTTCAGGCGATATATAGCCTACTGTCGTTGTGTGATAGTAGGCTATAGCTTACTATGTGCGTGCGTTGACCAGTCGGACCAGTCTATAGTGCCGGCGAGGGAGAGGGGACTGAAAACGAGGTAACATTACGTAATGTTTGCATAGTTATGCGGAATAACTATGCAAACATAGAACCTTCAGCATCAGTCGAGGAAACACAAATTTAAAGTTCTGATATGTGACAGATCCCAATGTTGTTTGCTCAACAGACGTCTGACCAGTTAGCATTCCTGCAGAGAGATTCTACACGCCCCCGGTTTGCATTTTAACTTTCACCTGATGCTGAAGATTCTGCGTTGAAGCCCGGAAGCCCTGCTCATTTTGACTTTATAGATTAGCATTTGCGACTGACCGGCGACGATAAAAACAGCAAACTTTTAAGGGTAGCTTTGGATTTGGCACAAAAACATCGTGACTTGCCTGAGACACATTTTAACTGCATCCATTAAAATAACCTAACTCGTTATTAGCTCTAAATCTGGAGTCTAACTGGAGGCATGGTCAAAAGTATACAGGAAAAAAAAGAAAGAAGAAGAATCGAATGTACATAGAATGAATCTATGTACATGGATCTTTTTTTTTAAGCGTGGCATGATAATCGTGCTGCTTCTTCAATGCTCAATTGTTATTTCGATGTTGCAGCCTGTGCCTTCAGAGACAGTTGACTGGGTCTGGATTCAAATAACTCTGAGGTGCTTCTCATTCTCTATGTATAAGTGTCTACATTCATCTCCTTCCTATCTCCTGTCTGTCAACACTTTCTTTTACAACTCCCTTCCTCACATCAAAATCAATAAACACACACTATAGGGAGAAACTTACAGTATTCCGTAGCAGGAAAAAAAAGTTGGAACACTCAATAGTTTCTCTGTCTGTGGGGATAGAGATTACAGATTTTGTATGCAGATGGTTTTTCTTCTGTATGTCTTCAAACCCACCATCCAATCTAGGTCAACCATCTCAGTGTTTCCCTGTAGCCTGTACTACATACAGTATATTTGTGCCCGAATATATATATATACATATATATGCGTGTGTGTTTGCTGCACTTTCAATGCTCCGGGCTACAACAACATACAAAAAAAACAAAAACATTTGTTAAATCTAATTTCTTTACTATAGAGGGCTTGTAAAAAATTGGTGTACTTAGATTAATACAGTGGAGTATATCACAGAAATGCAACAGCAGCAATAGCTGCTGGTATTGATTGGAATAATCAATGCCGGCTGTCTTTGTCTCCAATGACTGCTTGCACAGAGGCTCTTAGAGGCGAGCAAAACACGCCTGAGGCATTAGATCACATTTTTCTGTGACCAGCCTCCTGAATCGCTGAAGCTGCTGGAGTTATGAGCCACACCCAGTCTTGCTTTTCGCACTGGTAATATGCTTTCTTGGATTAGCGGTATTATTTACTTCTTACATCTAAAAAATATGCAGGGCACCAAAATATGTTTTGGAGTTTTCATCAAATTTCACATTTGCGTCATCTTGTTATGTTTGTAGATTTGTGCTGATGCACCAGTTTATGAGTTACACTGATCAACCATAACATTATAAACACCTGCATAATATCATGTTTATAGGTAAAAGCGTAGTACGAACAGCACAATATAAACTCATGTTTGTAGGTTCTGATATGGTTTAAAATTAAAGTTTAAACTATTTACATGCTGATCTAAAAATATGACTTGTTTTCCCCTCATATTTCTTCTTATTTTTAGCCTTTTACAGTAGTACAGGTGGGTGACCGTCATTTAGCAGTCAAAAAAAATGGCACCATGATTCACTATAACGGAAAAAAAATGCAGTGTCCTCGTTGGACAGTGTCACATTATTAACATGTTTCTGGAATGGTTTGAGAAAGAACAACTAGTTGAAGATGATAACTTGTTCTCTAAATTCCACAAAGCTCAATCCAATGCTGCATCTATGGGCCGTTCTGGGTAAACCAATCCAATCCAAGGATGCCCCAGCCCATGACTTGCAGGACTTATACGATCTACTGCTTATTCTAGCATTGTGCCACATTCATACCGTGGCACACTTTCAGAGGTTTTTTTGGAATCCATTCTAAAATGTTTTGGAGCTGTTTTGCTGGCAAAAGTGGGTCATACACATTATTGGCTTTCATTTTTGGTCATGAAAACTGTGCACACCAGAATCTGTTTGGTTGTGGGCATGCATGTTTATCCACACACCATCTCCTTGCAGAGCTGAATGAATTATGCATCAGTCAGAGCTTAATATTAGATGTTACATGGAGATAAATTGGAGCTATCAATCACCTCAGACATTCATATGTGGCAGTCTGTGGGAATGATTTCTGAAAGGCAAAGCAGTCTCTGGAAATCAAGAGTGATTGGCTGGGGAAATAGGGTGTGGAAATTCTAATTATTATTTCTACATATTCAAGCTTTGCCTCATTCTGTTGACCTTAACATTATCAGCCGTGTGTTATGGATGATTATTATATTCAAGCTGTTACTGAAATGCACTCAGCTAATGAGCTACAGTGTATTCAAAACTCAGAATTCCAGATGTTTTTATCATGTGTATTTGACGTCTTGCAAACTCCTCATTTTGAGTTTGAAAAAAAAATCAGACTATGAGTAACCATTTCAGAGAGAACTCATCAGGTTTGAGAGCTAGTGTATTTCATTGAAAGCACAGCTGCTCAATGAGTGTTGAGTAATTTTTTAATAATGCCTAACCATTCATAACAAATAGACGGACTGCACTTGTGTGTCTGGTTGTGTTTGTGTATGCACTCAAATGTGTTTTCGCTGGGTTGAAAACTGGGTCAAAAGACTCCCCCTCAAAAACATAATATTCAGAGAGAGCTATGAATCTGAAAATGTCGTCTAATAGACGTGAATAACCTTTTCACCCTGAGCCTCTGTAGAGGCATTTGTCTTTGAAATGTGATCCAGTGCATTAGCTCCTCTTAGGCCTATTTAAGCTTGTCAAAGGAAATACTGGAAGCATCCTTACCGTTAAGACTGTGAGAGGGAATCTAATGTGTGTGATTTTTGGTAATAAAGACTGTAATGTGGGGCAGAAGTTCCGGGTAGCAAAGTATCTTCAGTGTTAACCCTTGTATTTCAGTATGTTACAATGCTTGCCCACTTTCTAGCAGGGTACGTCTTCATGATTATGACCAAAATGATAATCCTGATTATTTACAATATGGTGGCACAGATGCCTTACTGCAAGAATGTTCAGTGTTCAAATCCCCCTCTGCCCTTGGGTTCTTTCTGTGTTGAGTTTCCATGTTCTCCAGTGTCTGCGTGGGTTCTCTCCAGGTACTCCAGCTTCTACATACAGTCCAACAACATGCAGTTTTTAAGTGGAGTTGAGCGTGAATTATTGTATAGTTCATTGCACCTATGATTCACTCATATCCACTCCCGGGTGAACTCTGCCTCAACCAATTTCAGCTGGGATTGGGTACAGCCCAACCTGTGACCCTGAACGTGACCAGAGGAAGAATTATTAACTGACAGGTTCCTATACGTCTCCATTGTTCCGGCTGACTATACTTCAGTGATTGTAGCAAAGAACTCAACAGATATGAGATCTATCTCTATTTGCGTCCTATCATGCGTCCATCTTGGTGTAGTTTGAGGTGGTTTTTTTGATTGAACTGTTTACTAGTGTTGCTTGGCAGCGGGGCCACAACTGTTAAGCACTTTGCATATGAGCTGCCCTTGGTTAACATCACTTGTGCCTTGTGAAGAACTGGCAACACGTCCATGGTGTACCTCGTCACCCGCTCATTGTCAGCCGGAATATGCTCTAGCCCCCTTGTGGTTAGATAAAAATTGAATAAACAAATAAAATAACTTGCCCAAAAAGCAAATTGCTTCCAAATAACTGATGGTGACCTCTAGACATATCATTTTTGTTGGTGGCGTGGCGCAAGGAACAACTGTAAAGCAAATCAAAAGCCTTCTAAACCACTTCCTGACCAGTCAGATCAGAACTTGTCAGGAGGTGGTTATAGTAGCGCTTGATTTTCTTTGCTGCTGGCAGAACAAGCAATTAAACTGTTTATTTTATTATTGGATTGAGATCAAAATTTGTATTACTTGTACAGCCCTACTGCACACCTAACTGGAGAAAATAGATCATACTGATTCCTAACCAATAATGTCTCTTGAAAGTATCCTCTTCATTCATGGAAGATCCCCGAGCTCAGTGTTTTGATATGGAGAAGTACACTAATGAGTAGGAGGGTCCCCTCCTGCCTTCTTCTTCTTTTTTTTAATTTTACTTTGAAGAACACAAAAGCCCTTTCATTTAATCTTGGTGTAGTGATATCCTCCTAAAACAGAGACACATTAAAGAGTTAAAGCCTTGTAGTTGTTTTATTCATAAGTAGCAGTTTAAATTACTTTTTTATGTTTGTGTTTACCTTGCTCTTGAGTCTGACAACACCAGGGTTACAGCTTAACACACATGGATTAAATGTAAAACACGCGTCAAACAAGAACCAAGCAACACATTATTTTAACAGAATATTTAAAATGTCATTGTTGTCATATCAACTTGTACAATTATAGTGGAACAGTGGTATTATGATGCTGTTATTTATTTATTCATACATTTTGCAACCAAAGATATCTGCATTTGGCTGCTGCTACTGTGCAAGACTCCTTGTGAACTTATTACGACTTATTGAATTGGTAACCTTCGTATGATCCGTATTGAAAGAAACTAAAAATGATGGACTTTCTTCATATAACATGGTACTTGGGTCCAGAGAAAACGATTAGAAGTGGTTCTAAATTCAGTTAATTAATAAAGATAAAGTCTTTGGTGCTCAAGCTCGGTGGGGACTTTTGGTAATGGTGGGTCTTTTGGTAAATCTCGGTGGTGTTTGGGTAAATCTGTTCTGAGCAGCAGTAGTAAAGATCCCCTGAGTCTGGACACTGTTGGTGGAAGATCTCATCGTCTTGGAGTTGGCGTAGGGGAGGAGGAGGGTGGGTACTCTGGCGGCTGGTTAGAGTTGGGGCGTGAGATAGATAGATAGATAGATAGATAGCCTTTATTAGTCCCACAGTGGGGAAATTGCAATGTTACAGCAGCAGAGCATGTTACAGAGTAAGAAAAACATCGTGTTATGTGCAATTAAAATAAATTAAATTAAATGTACAATCAAAAACACAATACAAAAGAACCATCATTAAATTGGAAGATTCTCAGTGAGGGGTTTGAGTGAGGGGGAGATGAATTCCGTTGGACCAGTGTGAGCAGCTAAAAGATGGTTCAAAGCGCTAACTGATGACAGCTGAGATGTATATTATGCAGCTAGGAGGGAGGATGATGTCATGTGGAGATTAATCTGTCATGGCTAAACTTTTGCTAGATATTCATTAAGAGTATAGATTTCCGAGGTGGAAAATTCATTCGCACTCTTTACTCAGTAGACATACATGGGCTCTACTTGGGCGGCCCACTCAGGTAAATTAAGACCCGCCCAGGTCGATAAAATCCAAATTTCATTTATTTTTCTCACGTAATACAGGCAATTGTCCCCGAGTGTTAGCATTCACTTTGGTAGTTAAACAGTTCTTCAAATGAGAGAAAAAGGTTTGAAGTGAAGTCTAAGTGTTTATTGCCTCAGAACAATGTGGAAATATAATTAGCGTGTATAATGTAACATATAATGGGAATTCCCATATACATGCTGATGGAATTAGCATTGACGATGCGACCATAACTAAACAATAAACAATTTCACTTTTCATATATTCTTCAGTTATACATGAGAAAGTGTTTTTTAATGAAAGACTGCTCTAAATATTCTTTAATGATAAAGAGAGGCAAACTGTAGAGCCCCTGAAGACCCTTGACCCAGAGACAGTAACAGTAACTTGTGTGCCTAGAATATGTGTTTTCTGAATTGGCGCACCACCTTTGAGATACACAGTGAGCACACATTAAGCTCATGAGGTTTTTTTTAACTTATTTTTAACATATTTGAAAACGAAAAATATTGTTATATGTAAATTGTTATTTATTTACAGTTATTTATATTGAAATATGAAAAACAGTGAGAGTAAGGTCAAGAGTATTTATTTTTGAGTGTTTATTCAATCACAAATGGAAATTTATTTTGGTATGAAAAGATTTATTTACTTGTTTTTATTCATTTATGTTCCAGTAAAATATGGTTAATCCTATTTGCTGCTCCACCCACCAACACACGTGAAATGTCAACGTTTAGGAAAAACTGAATACTGTTTCTTGCACTGAACCTTTAATGTCTTTGTTTCAATGTTTCTTCAAAACATCAAAGATCCCTCATAAATCTAGTACACTAGAGTTTGACAATAGAAAAGAAGTCGGTATCTGGAACATTATAGATATATTTTGGTGAGAGCCTCTCAGCAGTAATCTATTGTAAACTACATTATAAATAAATAGTTGGACTGTGATTTATGTTTCAAAGTGAAGCCTCTTTCTGACATCAATATAATCTCTCTCTCTTCTACCACAGATGATAAATAATCCACACATGAATATACAATGTGATCACACTCAGTTTAAACTCTCTCTGGGAAAATAGGAATCGTCTATGATGGACTACATTTATTATAGAGAGCTGTGAAAATGTATCTGAAGCCACTCTGGTTTCTCTTATATTCACGTGCAACTAATGCTGGGTTGTTTTGGATCCCACACAAAATTTTACGTAAAACAAAGGCGACCTTAGTAAACAAAGAATACAAGCTTTAAGTGATATTTATATTTATTTTACCAAAAACTTTCTATATTACTAATTTGCCCCATTAGAAAGTGAACCAAATAAACCACCACACTGCATTAATAAATGTTCCCAGATGGACCGGACACAGCAAGACCTTATCATCACTTAAATGGACCATTATCGGAAACAGGATTTTTGTACTAGAATATCTGTTCTAGAATCGAAAACCATTCGAGTGGAAATTGTGGAAATCGGAAGCGGATGGTGATTGAATTCCATCAGTCTGGTCTGGGTTCCAAAGCTATTTGTAAGATTCTGGGACCCCACACATCTGCAGTTAGATACATTATCTTAAAAGTGCAAGGGATAATGTCAGGTTTTCAATCTCTCAGTTGAAACGCAATTGCGTCATGCAGAAAAACAAAGATCTAAGCAGAATAGTAATTCCACTTCTGAATGGATTAAAAGGAAGTATTGGAGGGACCTTGCCAATGTCCCCATAAGCAGTTCATGCGTACAAACCTTACCAGATGTTCCACAAGGAAGAGGTGGCCAAAGTTCAACCACAGTAATCAGAAGGGTTTGGTTGCAGTTGTTGCTGTTAAAGGAAGAGGTCTGATACTTTTTGACAGGTTGTTAATGCTAAGACTAACGATCACAAATTAGTAAGTGGTTTTGTTTTTTTACTATATATTTAAGGTGCATTGATTGCAATTGTCTTGACCAATTACCGATTTATCCAACATCTGAATGGCCAATTCCGATTTTCTCCGATTCCAATTTTTTTCCTTTAAAGTTTAAAAATCATAATGATTAGTATAGTTTATACTTTGTATGATGTGCGTGTATTCGACCTGTTGACATGAATGCATCCTCCATCCTCCCTGACGTGCGTTCCTTAAACCAATTGTATGACATTTCGAAAGGAAAATAAAACTTTGTAAGTTTAGTTCAGTCCATTATATGTTATATGCTAACTTTGTTCAAGGACGTCAGGGCTTGTGGCTCTCCGCTCCCGCTAGCTTTTGCCACTCTGCTCATCTTAGCTTCTAAACTGCTTTGTTCCTGGGGTGATTAAATTTGAAGTGCGTGATTAAGTTTGTTGTGCCGAACGCTATCGGGGGTTGTTCCGCCGCAGCTTCTTTTGTCGTTAAATTTTAAAACCATAAGTGACAGCATAAATACATCCATACAGCAGGATTGTGGCTGGCTCTGAGCCCCCACTAGCTTTAGCCGCTCTGCTAACATTAGTTTAACTTGCTATGTTCCTTGGGGTGATTCATTTTAAAGTATGTGAGTAAGTTTGTTGAGAGAAAAATGCTTTCTAGGGTTGAAAAGATTTGTTATTATTATTTTGTCCTAACTACTGTTACAAATTACAAGCTTTGTGTTTTCTGGTTCATTTGTGAGATGTTTGGAGCCATGGTATATCATTGCTTCGTGTGCGTGTACTGCGCATGCGTGCAAACAGCCTCAATGAGGCTGCTCGGCCTGATTTCGTTAGAGTAAGCCTCCCGGCGCCGAATGATCGGCCGGCCGATTGATCGGTACACCGCTACTATATTAACATTTTTATGATTTATTACATAAAACCTAGCAATTCATGTGAATGCACATAATAATATTTCTTCTACGGTAACAATTAAAAACAAAGAGTGCAGCATGATGCCTCAGTTCTGACCACGGACTGCCACGGATCAGACTTAATCCCGTCAGTACCTTGATCTGTCAATCACAGGATGACATTGTGATTAGGGGTGGCCAAATCATGTTTGCATCTTGCTTCCAAAACATCAACTTCAGGAGAAAATTTTCATATGCAGCCTAAAATATCACACCCACAGATAATATTTGTCTGAATTGGCCTGACATTATTTATAATGACGAACCGTTGTACAGAAAAACGTGTAGTATATAGGGTTCAAGCACCACCCGCAGTGTTTCTTCTCTGCATCTCCTACTTTATGTACAGCCACTATAGGATCCATGCATCTAACGTAGATTGCGTAGAAGAGCTATGTAAATATTTCAACAGTGTCGTTTCATGTGAAGCGAAGAAACAGGCATTTGATAGTCTTCCTCACGGGAGTCACCCACTCACATGTTAAGACCACTTACTTCCTCATCACGCAATACCTAAGAGGCGGCCTGGGGGTGGAACATATAAAAAAGGACAAAATCTAAAGGAATTAAGAAGTAAGACAAAAGTAGATAGAAGTAAGTAAGAATTAAGTCATTGCTAGAATTATTTTCATTTTTTTAACTCTTTGTTGAAGTTTGAGGTGCTGATAGTGGAAGAAACCCTGAATAACCTTCATGAGACAAAATGTAGAGGCATTAAGATAGTTGTTACTGCTTTAAAAAAGATGCATTAGTACATTTCATGTTGTGTCCTAAAGATGGATCAACATTTATTTTCAATGTATTACAGCAGAATCAGAGGAGTTTGATTTTAAAATGTAAAAGTTAGGAGAAGAAATGGTTGAAAAATTATTATTAACAGATTATGTTGTGTGCATGCATTCTGTGAGTGTGTGAAGACATGTTCATGAAAGGTATGTTCTGCATGGAGGACCAGTTATGGAACTGTTAGGTTAAGGTGTGAACATAAGTCAGATTGAACGGAAAAGGTTTGATAACCATAATTTAAACCTAGAAACTGTGTGTTCTCTGTCAACCTGCAACCAAAGTTAGTTAATGCATTTAACAGAGTCAAATTGCTTTATCGGTTTATTGTTTTATCAATTTTCTTTCAAATTTTCAATCTAATGGTTAATTGAAGAAACTCAGTAAACAAATATTAAAATTTCACCATCAAGTTTGTGTGTTCTTTAAAATATAGTCTGCGCTAACACAGAATGGGTTGTGGTATCTATATTTACCCAAATGTTCATTAACTATGCATTTGACAGACTAAGATGTCATCTACAGGCTTTTAATTTTGGACTTGACACAAATAATAAAAAGTCCTGCTTGAAAACGGTGAGGTGGTTAAGTTTAAGCTTTAGATATGACTGAAAATGTAAATTCTGGAAAGCAGTTTGAAACAGATGTGAGGCGATCAACTTCAGCTGGGGAAAAGATGTGTCTACTAATGTTTATGAGGTTGTGTCAAGAGAGTGTAGTGATGTAGTTAATATATGCCATTCATGTCTGTTTGTATGTAGTATCTAGATACATCGCCTACGATTCACGAAGGTTGTATTACGACACATTATGGTGAAATCTCAGCCAGTGTTCCACATTTGTTTAATGTAGACATTCATTTTTGAGCATATACCTGGTATCTTGTATCTTGACTCTGACATATTTATCATGTCACAAAGCATCATTCTCAGCTACACAAGTCTTTGACTATAAAATGGGACATGTGGGACACTGTTTTTACCTTAGACTTTGCAGAGGTGTGTCGTGAAAATTGTTAAAAAGACATGTTTTTCCCTTTCCCTTTTGTTTCTGGTTCTGCTTTTAGATCTATTAGCATAATTCATAATCGCCTGCAAAAGTCCCACAGAGCTTTCATTTAACAAACTTTTGTCCATTTTATTCCTTTGTTCTTGTAGAATCTTTCTCTTCAAAACCCTTACCAAAAAATAAATAAAACAACCTATTAGTACAAACTGGACATGTTTTGGTTGACAACTTAATCTTGGGGGATTTTTACAATCAAGGGGCACTTGATGCAATCCCATCTTTAATTTTAAGATTTCTAACTTGCTTCTCTCTCCCTCCTCCACTTGCATAGAGAAAGAGCATCATGCTTATCATTATTAAAGAAAGCCTTTGCTTTTTTTTGCCTTGCTCCCAAAAGCGTGGCTACCTCAATGTGGTTTTGGAGTTTGTGCCTTTGTGATCCTGAGAGCTACTCTACGCTGTTGACTGCATTGGCCCCTAGTAGGGGCTCCTGAGGCAAAGTCTTACCAGGGAAGGGGTCAGAATAAGAGCGATTTGAGGAAAAATTTAACAGGCACCAATGGAGTTGTGACACCTCAACTGGAGTAAGAAGACTGTGGTACCCTCCCAGACCTCGGAACTTATTGATGAGCATCTGGTGGCAGGAACTTTTTTCCATCGGGTTTTGCCCAAAGAAGCTTCAGGGAGTCTCCAAACCTGCATGGATGGGCATTGGGGTCAGTTGCAAAGCCGTACGTGTTGGAGGCGAAGGAATGGAACTGGGCAAGCTGACTCAGGGCAGCGCTGAATATTTCTAAGTACTTGGAATGTCACCTCTCTAGTGGTGAACCAGAGTTTTGTGCGGAACATGGAGCGGCACAAACTAGATTTAGCTGAGCTCTCCTGAATGCATAACTTTGGCTCCAGAATCAAAATCAAAATCTAAAAATTGGCTGTTTGGCAACTTCTTTCCAAAAGTCTGTTTGGTCAGTATACTCATAAGTCCTTCATTCCACGAAATTTTGTCCCTTAAAAAGGCTCCTCTAAGACGAAGATTCCTGCAGGACTATATTACATTTATTCAGTTCCACCTCGACTGTGGCTGCTGAAAATAGCACAGCATGAACATTGTGGTGGTGGACTATTGAGTATTTTAAAGGCAAATGTGTTGGTACTTATCTCTGCAACTATCAATACAAAGTAAAACAACTTTCAGTTTTCTAAAACTCCTCTCTTGACACAAATCACAGAATGTTTATGCCCTAACTTTACATGATGAGCGGCTTCCTCACACAATAAAAAGCTCAAAACGCTTTGCATTGTTGGATACAAGCGCTCCAAAATTGCATTTCTGCTGATTTGAATTCAGATTTATTTCCCCTCAGAAAAAAAATCTGAATAATCCCCTTATCAAAATCAGCCAAACCTCACTATACCTAGTGAATATAGTCTTGTATGCCAATTTACTGAACATTGTGGGATAACAGATTATTATATGAGACAAACTATTCCACTTTGACATTCAATGTAAAAACAAGCCACTTGGAAAGATTGCATTTATTCAGATCTAAACATTGTAGCTTTTCCAAATATTACAACAAAACATACCACCAGGGGGGTGAATATATTGTGACATGTGAAAACGAGTGTAACTAATAACAGTCACATTTCAATTCCATGTTTCCTTGCAGGAGGGTTTTGGTTTTGTGCACATTGGCATGGATTACTGGCACAGCCAAATAGAACTAAGGCATCATTAATGCTATTAGTCAACCCAGTGATATTCCTGCCATGAGATAGGTATACAGTGCTTATCTCAAAATACAGTAGTGCTACGGATATAACTGGGTAGACTGTAGAAAGAAAACCACCACAACACAAACTGTTGCCAGGCTGCCACAGATTACATTATTGATGGAGCGCATTCTTACGTAGGGTCATACTGATTTTGTGGCGCGGCGCTCAACTTCATTGCCGGAGGTATACAAAACAGCAGGCAAGGTGAGGTAAGGCTTTCGCCCTCCCACTGGATTACAAATTGAACTCTCTCAATCAAGTGAAAATTGGCAGACAGCCAGGCGGTATGCTACGGTCTTTGTTGGGGTTCTATTTGCTCAGGAGTCAAACTCGGGTGACTCATCACCACTCTGGAGGGGAGATGCCAGACACAGAAGTGGTGCTTTGTCAGTGAGAGTGAAAATAACCATCTGTGGGCCATCGCTCTGGCATCTTTTATTTACAGACACTACCCTGTTTGGCCTGCTGTCTTTCTTGTGGCTAACTAACTGGCTGATAGACAGACTGGATGTTTGATTTTCAAGCTGTTTGTATCCTTCAAAGCTGATTTGCTCCACACTAATGACTCAATAACTC
The DNA here is from genome assembly GCA_037951165.1 of Lophius americanus. Lineage (NCBI taxonomy): Eukaryota > Metazoa > Chordata > Actinopteri > Lophiiformes > Lophiidae > Lophius > Lophius americanus. The sequence goes on along the minus strand of JBBDHG010000011.1, from coordinate 11,422,307 downwards.
TCAATGCCTTTCTGGCCAGTTCCCTAAATTAATATTCACGTCTACAAGAATGCAAAATATGTGATAGAAAAACAGAAAATATCAGTTGATATTGTGCCAGTGTGTACAAACATGTGTTGGTTCAATGCACAGGGCTGAGACCCGTAAAGCAAGAGAGACAAAAGCAAGAGACTCGGCCATAAAATCCTACACTATTTCAGTTCATTATTTCGTCTTTCATTGAAGTCAGGGCCGCTGTATTGACAAAATCCTGTCCCAACGGTCTGCTCTTGAAAAAAATGTTGAATCAATTTCCTGATTTCACTCATTTTTCACTTCTCTCTTCGTATGCTTAGCTCAGACAGGAAAAAGGAAGAGGGATTTTTTCATTGATGATTTAAAAAGATTCCAGTTACTGTTACCAGTGGATCCACCCATTCTCCATCCACCTTTTTTGCAGCTCCTCCTGGGGAATCTTGACACATTTCCAGAGGAGATGAAATATAATCAGCCCATAATCCAGGGTCTTTTGACGTGAGGGGGCTCTGTCTTGCTGGTGTTCTATTCAGATGTAGGAGTTCCTCACTCATATCTCTGAGCCCAGGACCTCATAGAGGAAAATCACCTCAGCCACTTTAGTCAGATCTTGTTCTTCTGGTCACTAGCCAAAGCTCATAAACATAGGCGAGGATGTCTACAATCAAGAGGCTCACGTCAGGCAGACCACTCCTGTCATTCGCCACGCCAAGTTTCTCCATGGGATGGGAAACTCCATAAAATAATCGTCTTTCCTTCCTCAAGGTTTTGGATCTGGCCTAACTTCTTTCCAGAACACTACTGTGGGAATAGGTGAAAATAAACTATGTGGTTCTTTTCACTCAAGTCCATGGTTCACCTTTGCCCTCACAACAACTGTCCAGTACCGATGCCCTCGTCACTGCTTATGCGGAACCTTTCTATCTGTCTATCAGGCCAAGTTAGAGTCCAAGATACTTGAATTCCTTTAATTTTTCAGCAGCCATTCACTGCTGATGTAGAGAAAGAGAGGGCAATCCACCGTGTCCTAGCAGAACGTAGACATGTACATTCTGATGTTCATCCCAGCCTTACTATAAGCTCCAAACTGATTTCAGCAGAGGAACGACTTTTGCAAAAAGTAGGGATGCAAGTGAAGTCACATAGAGCAACTGTCTGTTCCTTGAACTTGCTCTCTTTACATTCTGAAGTCTAGATCTGAAGATCCCACCACAAAGCTGATCATTAGTCCATGGCCAAAGATATCCCCTATCAAGAGGTTCACGCACGGCAGAGCATTCCTTTGCTTTGACTTTTTTGCCCGCGTGAGTATTTAAATATTTTGGTCTGGTCCAAAAAAGAGTAAGGCCCGCCTCAAAGATTTTGGTTCCGGCCTTACTTCAGTTCCAGAACAGCACTATATGCGGAGTGGATCCCAATAATATGTAGGTGGTACTGCTGAATCTCCTGGACCACCTCCTTGGAAGTGATTGTTTGATGAGTGGTGGTCCTTTGGGAGATAAAACCCATATTAATTCCACATTTATAAATGGCTCAGTCTATCAGTGTCAATCTCTTGCAGTATATCTGGACCTTCTTATAGATACATTAGATAGTGTTAAGTCAAGTGTATCTATGTAGGACTTAATTTGTCACAGTCCAGGAAGATATTTTATATATATATATATTGCTGAAAATTCAGCATCCAAAGTTGTTGGGTTTTTTTTAAATAAAGCTATAAAATGGTAAGATTCTCATCTCCTTAAAATAAGCTGATCGGTTTGAGACGCACTTTTACCTCTATGCTGAATAAAGCCATTAAAATTGTGATACCTGGAACGTCATTTTTTAAGGGGGATACATGGACTATATTTCAGAAGTAATATACTGGTGTGGGTGAGAATTGTCTGTGCTGAAGACTAATTGCCTTTGAAGTTTGAGCACTAGCTTGGGCATTCATTTGTATTTACATGCTACAAGTGCCCACTGTACCGGCAGTATCGTAGAAACATATTTTTGGGACAGGCTAAAAAAGTTTTAATATTTAGACTGGTGGAAGCTGCAGTCTCAGGTCTCAGGTCTTGTATCGTGCAACACATGCAAAGACACACAAAAAAACATACACAGCATCGGATGCGCGTAGGGTGCTTATGAAGTACTTGGATTACATTAAGGTCACTGTTTGTGTTACGAGCCTCAATCCACATTATGTGATTGTTAAAGCAGCCATTAATTCCTACGGAATACAGTTTCATTTGTCATATGACTCCATTTGCCATAAGTGTTGGCACCTCTCCTGCTGGGCTGTGGCTGTCTGAGACGCCGTGTTTGCCGCAGATCTACTGCTTCAGGATCCAAAATCTTGTTGACCAATCTCATTGTTTGTTGTGAAACTACGACCCTCTTTAAATCACAGGCTGATGCTACACTGCTACCAGCTTGTCCTGCTCCACTTAAGAGACAATCTCTGTCCTCTATCTCTGTCAAGTGCTTTCTTCTGAATAGACCCAGTTTCTTGGAGAGCCTTTTCAAAGTGGTGGTACATAATTACCTTCTATAAGTATGTGGTGTTGATGAGGCAAATGATTCAGCATGTCTCTGTTTGCTCGACAAGACTCTCCTCATCACTCATTTTGTAGCTGGCAACACCTGCTGATATTTCCCCTCTTTCCACAAATGCAACACAAAACCCTTTCAACAAAATACAGTAGATTGTATGATCTGACTGAATGCATGGCAAAAACATGACATCAGCACTTATGAGCCTTATTGCCTCGTTGAAATCTGGATGAAACTAACTTGAGTTTTGTTTCGTTTTTTGTCTGTCATCATATCAGTGATGCCGGTGCCAGAGCAACCTGCGGAGCAGGAGAAGGGCGCCATGGTCGCCCCTGTGATGCCGGCCTCCAATGGAGACAGATCTGACACGGAGACAACCTCCTCCATCCTCGCCTCCGTCAAAGAGCAGGTAGGAACACTTCCTTGTACGTATGTGTTGTACAGGGTCGAAAGGTGCCTTTCCTTTCGCTAAGAAAGATTCTTTCTTTTGGTTGCCCCTCTCTCCCCTCTGCTCTTTCATCCTCTGCTTGCTCTTGCACAGCTTGCCATGAGGCAGATCGGAAGGTTCTCGCTGTTGTGCTTTGAAAAATGTGCTCTGCTGTTTCACACTCTTTAAAATAAACCGGAGACTGATTCAAACTGGAAGAGTGTAATTGATGGAAATACATGATAACAGGGCAAAAGCTGTAATGAAGGAAACGTAGTTGAAAAAAGGTCATTTCTATGAGGGCAATCGCTGTACGGGGATCATTAAGAGCATCGGTGCATTGCTGCAGGGGGATAACCCATGTCATGGGTCGCATGTTTTAGTTTTGCATGAGAAATGTCCATAAGGAGGAGAGAAGAAGAAGCAGATGCTGTAGGTAAGGATTGGTGTGTTGCTTTCATGCGAGAAATGAGGGATAAGGGTGGAGAAAAATAATAATTCACATTTTGTTTATTGAAGCTACTGAGATGTTTAAATGGAAAGGAGGCAGCTTTTGGGTTCAATTAATACACATCTATGTGTCAAGGAGTTTTTCAAGCCATTTCAACAGCCTTGGTTTCCACAAGGCATAATTGTTTGTAGTGGGAACTTACACAATTAAATCTGTTTATCTATCTTAACTCCAGTGAAGTATGTAACAAACAGCCTCATGCATGAACCCTTGAATGAAGAATGAAAGACGTTCTCACTAATTGCATTCGTTGAATTGTGTTTAGCCTTGGACTTAATGCTTTGTGTAATGGAATGCTTTTTCCTTTAGATTTAGCTCATCAGCAAACGCATTACACCATAAATTTATCATTTGACCATCTACATTAACTCTGAAGTCCTCTTGAGTTTAATACCACAAATATTCCATTTACCCTTACTCAGTAAAGGACAACGACTGACGGCAATTTAAGCTTTTTTACCCTCGCAAATCGCATTAATTTGAGTGTTTTTTTCCCCCACAAGAGAAGCTCTTGGTGCTCTCACATTACTGAACCACTGAAGTGTGGAGCCTGTTGGAAAGCAGAAGTGTACAAAACACAGACATGTGTCTATTTGTGATATCTCATTTACTTCTTCAGTCCAACAGGTCAATGGGTCAGGTGAAACCCCTCCCAGGACACAATTGTTCCTCTGTAAACTTTCCTCATTGTCTTTTGAATGTATGAATCCCTTTTGCATTCCGGTATTTGAGGAGCCTGTGAAATGGAACCACGTTTTTACCATTTACCTACATTCTTTGGTTATTCCCTTGTTTGTGGTCCTACATTGCTGCTTGTAGGTAAGGCTGTCTATATAATGGACTTACCTTCAGCAGATCTATTCAAAAACAATATGATATTCCCTGAATGTAACATTTCTAGACCAGACTCTCATATTTATGATGATGATGTGGACAACACAGGCAGGATGTGGTATAATGTAAAGGATCTGATACGTCCGCATAATAGCACATCTTAAGTTGGTTTTTGAATGTGGTTATGCTTTCGCAAGTGTGAATAGATGCATGATGTCAATATGTGGTAAACGATTGTTTCTAAATATAGCTCTCCCACTCTGCCATCTCCATCCAGGTGTGTATGCCTGTGTGTGTGTCCTCGTATATGAATATATCGCTTCAGTAACAAGGAGGTCCGGTCCCACTGTAGTGCGTCATCGTGCAAACACACATGTCACTCCATTTTAGTTCGCAGGCCAGGATACACACATGAGGATATGCATATCACTTTGATTCCTTTTACCCGGCTGTTATTGTTGTGTATGTCTTTTTAGTTGATGAAATGATTTCATTGTCCAGTTTAGGCTAGGGATTTATTTTAGGATTTAGAAATTAAACAACTAAAAAATGGGAAATGGTTTGAGAATGATTCATGCAGCTATTATCGAAGTAGAGATGACAGACCATGACAGCACTCAGTTTTAAAGAAGGATGTTAAGTTAGGTGTATTTGCTGTTGTGATTGACAGTAAGAGGATGAGATAGGTATAGATGAGGGGATTCAAATGTGTTCCTGCTTGTGAGTATCACATTTCTATAACTCTCTCTTTTGTCTAAACTTGGCAGATAGTCAGCAGAGGTGTCAGGAATCTGATCTCCTGTGTCCATATTAACATAACCATTGGGCATACGGCTGTTAGTCTATGCATTCATACTGGGAAGATAAGAAAACACCTTACAGTGTTTTATCAAGATACAGGATTAAGTGTGTCTTAAGAACATCCTGTAATCTGTTTACTTTTATTTATGAGGGAGCAGGGTCACCCTGGGCCGCTTGGGGCGTGGCCTTGGCAAGATGTCTGAAATCCCTGTGCACTACACTGCTAACACTGCTAAGAAGGGGAGTTGCTGCTAACTCCCCTTGTTTGCTTGGGATTGTTGAAGGAGGGTGAGCTGTCTTCTTCTCCAGTAGTTTTTGTGAACATCAGAGGTGAAGATCTTGGCCAGGTCAGGAGGCTGGGCAATCTTTACTCAACAACTGTCTCACTTTGCTGGACAAATCAGGACTGGATTGATTCCATATCTGAGTTTACCCAAACAGAATCCTGCTTCGACTCAGCTGGTCATTGCTTATCTATGAAGTTCCCACCACCATTGCAGAAGCCATACAGGGGAAGATCAGCCAGTTTATGTGCAGTTGAATGGGCCTGCCACACAGCCTGAGCAATATTCCCATCAGCAGTGTGGTATAGGAGTTCAAGGTCACCCGAGCCAGAATTGTCCTTCTCTACCGAGACTCCACTAACTCAAAGGTCTCCTTCAACACTGAGGTCAGAACAGAAAGGAAGAGGTGTGCACACAAGGCCATTAAGCAAGTCAGGGCTAGGCTACCGGCATTCTGGTGGGCATGGTGGCAACTAGTCCAGCCAACCCTGTAAGCTGACTACTGCAGGAAGGTGGAATGGGCAAGCAAGGAGCCTGGACCAAATGGAAACATACGGTGGTCTGTAAGATCTCCTGTACAGCGAACGCTCTCCGCTTCAAAGTTCTTGATCCAGTCTGTCTATAACGTCCTCCCGAGCCCTGGAGAACCTGAAACACCCAATAACCTCGGGGTCCATCACTGACGATGTGTCCAGGTTGCACCACCAGGTGTATTACAGTATGAGGACCATCAGTGTTGACATTAACACTACAGATTTATAAAATAATATTTTTTTGAGTCTAACTGCAAAGATGTGTGAAAAAATGCAATGTTCAAATTTATTTAGAAAAAGATTTTTTTCGGTGAAAAAACAATTAGCACTTTGAGATTTGATCCAAATGTAAAGTGCGTTATAAATTAAATCTATTATTATTATTTATTATTAATGACACACCTACAGTAATTTGGTCCACAAAAGGCCCAAGGGGTCAAAATGAATCTACATAAATTTAAAATTCCACAGGAAATTGGCTTCATGCAAAACTTTTGCATTCTCAGAAAATATCATGTGGAAATCTATATTGTTAGAATGCTCTTATCTAATGTCTGCACTGCTACAGTTAGATCCATTTAGGTTTCTCAGGATGTTTTGCAGTGTGTTGCGTCATGTCTAAGCTCGCCTCAGGAGAGCTCTGCAGAGGGCAATTTAACCAGCACCGATTTTTTTGCTCTTCGCATATTAGGATTTAGCTGGAGTTCCAACTATGTTTCTTCAAAGACCTCGGACAATTTTACCTTTTTTCTTTCAAAATTATCATCAGACTTATTTCATTTTTGATTTGCACTGTGATAGAATGATTCCACTTATTATGAGTTTAATGAAAGCTGTTACTGGTTTGCTCTTATAAACACCCAGCAGCCAGTTCAATACTTCCTGAGATAAGCACCCTCCCCTAAAGGAGGTTGTATGTTGTGTTCTTCATCTCCTCATTTTAGCTCACATTTTCTGTTTTAAATTGTATTCTTTTATCAGCTAATTGTGCTAATATGGTGTTATGGAGACTCTATAGCGCGAGAAAAACACAGAGAAATTGCACTGCCACAACCTCAATATAAGAGTTATGTTAAGTAATTGAATAGTCGTGATAAATATTTTCAAAACAGATTTTAAGATAGTAAAATATTCCAACGCTTAATGATGATGAATGAATGATTGAAGACATACCTGAAGCTTTTTCTGTCTGCGATTTTGTGATTTACATAAAATGAAATGAGATCTGCCTCACATACATGTTTTGTAGTTATTCTGTATGTAATTTAATTGCGTTTAGTAATCATTTAATTATCGGTTTGGTAATTGTGCTTCCTATGACCACCTTGCAAATGGGAACACAAAAGTCCTGGAGTTCTTGAGATGCCCTCACCGAGTACTCTGGCCATCACACTTTGCCAGAGGCAATCGAATCACTCGACTTGACCATTTTTCCTGCCTCCAACATCGAACTTTCAGGATAAGACGTTCACTTGCTGTCTAATATTCCACTAAATGACTCGCACAATGTTTTTCGACTTGACCTGTCAGTGATTATTATGTTATGGATGATTGGTGTGAGTCCTCATTTGTTTGTAATTGATGTGTAGTGCCATACAGAGTAATCTGAGCTGTATTCTTAAACATATTATAAATATGTCATCACCGTTAATATTTTCAGTCTCATAGTGAGAGAGGAGGTCGTTGTCGCCATTTTTACCTTCAAGCTTCCTCTTTCACCTTTAATGAAGTACTTGTTCCATCTCTGCATGATGGCGTCTTCATGTAGAGCGGCCGTCCACTTATATTAAGGCCGGTGGCGTGATCCCTGGCCCCTGTGGTCTACATGTTCAATTGTCTTTGATGAAGATACTGAAGCCCGAGTTGCTCCTAACGTCTATTCTATTGAATGACGGCATGAATAGTTACCGCTCCTGATGAACAGGCTGGCCTTTCATGGTAGCCTCTGTCCTCGCTGTGTGGAAGTTTTGTCGGAATGTTTGTCTGAATGCTGGCTTGTGCTTTAAAGCGTTTCGAGTTGCTGAGCAGACTACAAAGGCTCTAGACAAGTAAAATCCATTCATGCACATGATGTTTATCCCACCACGATGTTTTTTGCATGTGAGAATCCATTACCCAATCAAATTATCGATGTTTCATGTCTGAAGGAAGCTTTCAGTTTCTGTATTTGAAAGGGGAGAGTTTTTTTTTCTTTCAATGCAGAGAGGGGGATGTTTGTGTTCCATTTTCTACATTCCTGCACCGAAGCCTCATTGGCCTAACCAATGAGCTGTAAACTCTCCTTTTGCTATTGTGCTCTCACTAAGCTTACTTACGCTTCAAATTCCCAACTGCCTCCAGAACTTCTAGAAGTGATTTCATGTTACAGCTTGTTGTCGGTGTGTGTGATGTGTCATTTGTACTGGTGTGTGTGTTTCCTTAATAGGCCCATCTACTTCCCTCTCTCACCATTCATCTCTGCTTCTCGCGTTCTCTCCCCTTTATCGATAGCCTGTCCATTGCTGGGGTTGACAGCTATGTTTCGCAGCTGGTATAAATTAACTCTGTCGCAGGTTCAGTATGATGAGAGAAGAAATTAATCCTCTCACAAACCCACAGCTATCAAATACAGCAGCTGATAACAAACCTCCACACTTAATTCTAACATGTCACAAACATGAACATTTATTTTTGCAGCTGACAGCAAGGCTGAGATTATCAATGTTTTTTCTGGGGTTCATTGGTTTGTCTATAAAACATTTGACCTTTTAAACCTACAATTTATGCAAAGTCATTTGGGAAAAAGTTTTGCTGCTCTAATGGCATGATTCATAGTCTCTCTACTGTGTCTAAAATTATACTGTTATACCACCTTATAGTCTGACAGAACATTCAGGAAGACTTCCAGTCTCATAGGCAGTGATTTTTTAGATTGAAAATTACCCCTCAGTGCCTCTTTCGCTTTGTCCCCTGTGTCCTTCAACATTTGTTTTTTCCCACTGTGTCACTGTTTGAATCCTTAACTGTGTATATCAGTGGAATCATTATAGGCCTCACCGTATGATAAGATCCTTAAGATGCTTAAGTCAGGGTATTATATTAGTGTGATTTATACATTTTTCTGATATGCTCTCCATTACATTTGCATATATTGTGATTAACATTTTTTCCAACAGCAAATGATGTCCCTAGAGTAAGATTTGTATATGCATTGTTATGTTTGACTGGTGTTTGAGGGTAGTACCAGTATCAGAAGTACCAGGATGACAGCGGGTTTGAATATCACTAAGAGACAAACAAGAAAAAGTTAATTTAAGTTAATTGTGTGTCTGTAAGTTAAGGGAGATGGGTCGAATGCAGATAAAATAATAACACTCTGTTGTTCTGTGTATGACCGTATGTGACTAATAAAGGATATATTAAATCCAAATTGAATTTCTAAAATTATATATAGAACGCAAACATTATTTTACTGCAGCTCAATATTTACGAAATAAATTTCCCCAACCCCAGAAATAATACGCTGAAATAATAAGCTGCACGGATAAACCCTGTAATGTCTGCAACTCCTGTCTTTAGTTTCGTGGTTGATCTATTGTTGGGCCCGAATCCGTGTGTGTGTGTGTAATTATTTATCCCATCACACCAGGGGTTGGCAGATAATATCCATTTTCTTAAGGTTATCTGTACGTAAGTAGGATGCTTTTTAAGATCTTGTGTCGCCGTTCAGTTATCTGTCTCTCATCAAAAAACCTGATCGCGGAAATAACTTTGGAACGTAGCCTCAGAATTCTGAGGCTACGTTCAGAGTTCTAGACCCCAACAGGGGATACTGGGGGTCTAACTGAATGGCCAGGCCATATATTAGATCTTAGAAGCATTAAATTTTAATATTCTTATACAAAAAGTTCAACTCATGCTCGATTTATTTATGTCATAAAATACCAATACTTGGCATCTAGTATTTTGACCCCCCACTCCTACTGCATATATGGTGATATATATATATATATATATATATATATATATATATATATATTTATATATATTTATATATGTTTTTTTCTTGCTTGTCTGCCTCTATGCATCTGTGTTTGTGTAAACCATAGGGATAAGCATGCTGTAATCTCAGAATAGGTTGTCTGAACGTTATGGAAGAAATAGCTCAGCAATGCCAGTAAACACATTAAGCAGGAAAGCATGAATGGCACAGATACTCACACAAACACACACACACACACACACACACACACACACACACACACACACACACACACACACACACACACACACACACACACACACACACACACACACACAAACACACACACAAAGGCACAGATCAGATAGCACAGAGTGCAGTGAAGCCGAGCCTATCTTACTGCAATGAAGCCGTTTTCCAGCAGTTCCATTCTGTTATATCTATGCAGCAGTCACGCAATGAAGACCTTTGTGAAGAAACGAGAGCCTGTAATGGTGAAAAAGCAGTTCAGGGATTTAGTAGTTAAATAGCAAAACTTGCAGGTGAGTATATACAAACGGGAGATGGCAGAAAGAGTCCGTAAAACAGGTCAAACATCATCGAACTCTAACCAACAAACTATACAAAGCAATTAACAAAGTCTAAATCCAAATAAAACAATCCTAATACATGGGCTACGAAAAACCCAAGAAAACCACTGAGAAAACGCTCAAGCTGTTAAGCATACGACATGAAAACATAAAGACATTTAGAACACTGGGATCACAATGAAAAGGCTTGAGCATCTAAAACAAACATCAACAACCCACTGGTGACATAATGCAAGAAACACACTTGTGTCATAAATCACCTACTACCCTTTAGTATACTACCATGTAGTATAGCATAAGTAAGTATACTTACTTGCCTGGAGTGTGAATTTCAACAGTAAAGTGCAGACTCATATGTCCAGAACATTTCCACAGTGAACTTACCGTGTCAAACTTCACCTACATTCATGAGCGTGGGTAGAAACCAAAAGAACGAGGTCAAGGATACATGTGGCTGATATTAGTTTCCTTCGTAGGGTCGCTGGGCTCAACCTTGAGGGGATCTGGAGAGGAGCCGAAAGGAGCCAGTTGAGGTTATTCGGGCATCTGATAATGAATCCACCAGGATGTCTCCTTTTGGAGGGTTTCCATCCAACTGGGAGGAGTCCCAGAAGACACTATTTATCTCATCTTGTTCTGCTGGATAGAGAGGTGACTGGAAAACTCCCCTCAGCCTTCTGCTGAGAGGCAGATAAGCAGAAGAAAAAGGATTGGGATGGAACAGGATGGAATGTTGCACCGCTGTTCTCGCCCGCCACTTTCACATGCTAAGAAATGTTCTTACGCCCCTCCCCTTCTGCTGTGTTACCGATATTGCAACTCATGAAGAAAAGGAGTGTCCGGCATTCCACACTAAAATTTTGTGTTGTTTTGTGTATGCTAAGCAGGTACCCATTGGTATATTGAATTTTTACATTTCTGTCAGTGTTAGTACACTTATACACTCAAACTGGCGACGTTAATATGGAGAAAAACCCAATTTGGGACACAGTTACAAACTTTGTACGCAGGCAGGGAGTGATAAAAAGATGCAGGTGAATCTAATCATATAAAATAAAGAACGGTGGATATATATATATATATATATATATATGAATAGATGAGAAAAAGACAGGAAGTGTAAATTGAGAAATAGAAACAGCAGTCGCCGGTCATTCATTTAGTAAAATAATCTGACATCCAGTCCTGTTACTGAACGTTTGATCTAATAAGAATGCGATTTTCAAATTTAGTGCTGTGGTTATATTACAAAGACTTGTGGGTTGTGCAAAAAGCTGCCAGAATGACTTTTGTGTAAACTTGAGAGGGAGATACATCATGGTGGGAGTATTTCCATAACAGTTTACTCACAGAGAGACAATGTGTGGGAGCACAGGACCGACCAGGGTGATGTTCAGCTGCTTCACCCGGGTGGAGGTTGGGGAGGAATTATTAGCCGACCTGATGGCTGCACTCCTGTTGAGAGTGTGTGTGTATATCTGTGAATTAGCTTGAGTTTGCGTCTGCCAGAGGTGCTGCGATGTTCCATTTAGTCAAGATCACCCAGTCTGTGCCCCCACTGTACTGTCACCATCATCATAACTGGCAGCTGGCAGGCTAAATGCTGCTGCAGCTGCTCGCTCGCTCCGGGCCAAAGAGAGTGAGACAGAACGAGTAGGAGAGATGAGCCGAGGCATTAAAATCACACGTGTGTGAGTGAGAGAAGGCAAAGAACGGAGAACAACTTTTTGTTTGTAAATCATATTGAAAGAAAAGAAGGGAAGAGAAATGGAGAGGGCATGGAAGAGAGAGGGAGCTGAGATTCAGTGGCAGCCGTCCAACACCCGTTACTCTGAGACAACCGCTAAACCAGACTTGGCAATTATTGTTTGAAGGTCAATCAGTGAAAGTCGAATCTCATCAATTCTGTTTGTACAAACTCTGTAATGGGGATAACTTACCAAAGTAAACACTCTGAAGACAGCTGGGAAGATTACCAAAAACTCTGTTTTTCTTCATAGCTGATGGGGAATAAAAGGTTTTGTAGAAACAATATCCTTCATCTGCAGTTTTAACTGATAATTTAGGAGAGTTATAGACCAGATGCCCTGCCTCTGCCGCAGTCAGAGAGACCAGCTTTCACAAACCAGTGGACTCGACACCTATGGTGATGACTGTTTTACGTGACAATTCCTAACTTTCTACGAAAAATAACAACATTTATTTTAAGTCATGCAGCATTTAAAGCTCCAGCACATGAAATGTAAGTGAGTCTCTTTGATTTCTATGTTTTTAGTGTATGATCAGTTAAAATCAAAAACTTTTTTGTGTGTGTTTAGAATGAGCCTTTTATACCTCCAGATGTAGCAAGTCCTCTTCCATGGAGGTCATCATGTTTTGCTGCCATGTTTGAACAGTAGCCTGATCTGACAAACTAAACACTGGCTCTAGAGAGTGTTTTTTTTTGTGTTTATAGGTTGAAGGGACAAAAAGACAATGAAAGAACATTTCACCCCTAAAAACCTGTTGGGGTGAAGATGATGAATATGTTTTCTGGATAACAATTCTGTGTTTTTGACAAATTGAGGATCAGAATCAGCACAAGAATGTCCCCACCCGGACTTTGCTGATTTTTTGTGTGCTTGGTACGACCTCTCCGTTTGCCGGGGGGGAGTGGTCACTTTGCACCATTCAGTCATCTATAGCCTGAGGAGATGAATTCTTTTCGTTGGACTGCATGCACCTCAACAGTTAACTTCGCAATGGTTCCACCAGTTGGGTCTTTTTGCTTACCTTCCTTGATGGCGAGTTGTCATGCTCCTATTGTTTTCTTATTGGGTTAAATAACACGATTTGAAGAAAAAGAACCACAGTAGTCATCATATCACAGTACTGCACTGTTAGGTTTGCAGTTCAATCCTAGGACTGCCCCTACTGTCTACATGTCATAAAGTCCAATTTGCTCCCCAATCGCTTCACAGCGGCTACCCACTGCTCCTCATGAATGGGTAAAGTGCAGAGAATGAATGCACAATGTTGTTCTGTATGTGTATGATACAAGTGATAATCCAGAGTGTACATTATTCTCATTGCACAGACCATTGGTAATTACATTGTACAAGTTCAAGCTTAACCAGAATATTGATTATATTGTGTTATGATGTCCTATCTCATTGATTATACTAATCTTGCAACAATGGCTTACATAACATGAAAATAAGAGATGAAACAATAAGAAATGGCAACCCGAGCAAACCCACTAATTATAGTGGAAAGTAAGAAAAAAGTGTTTTTTTCTGTACTAATAATAAAAATTATAAATTTTAATTCAAGGATTCAATCTGTTGTGAATGGCTGTTTTTTCATGAGGGCGGGAACTATGCCTAGAGGCGCAGTGTAATCTGCCTGTCCAGATTTACTATAGAGCCCACTGTCTAATTTTGATTAGATGTCAAATAGACAGGCCTACTCTGCATTTTCAACACTTTTGGTAATAAACAAGGTGTTTGAAGCTAAAATTAGTACAGAATAAAAAAACATTTTCTATGGTCCTAGACAGCTAGTGCTTTCAGTTGTTTTTGATATTTTTGAATTCTTAGTGGTCTATGATTCCAGCTACAGTTTGTCCAGAATATGTACAAACCACTGAAAACTGGGTCAAACTGTGAATCCTGTTGAGGTTCCCTTTGTGACAAACCAACAAGCTCAGACTCAATATTAATGTGTTCATTTGTCATATGTCCACCGTCTCCTCCCAGAGTCATGCCTGGTCATTTATGAACGATGAAAAATCCTGTAGAACCAGTGTGAACAATGACACTGTTAGACAGGAAGTCTAATGAGGTGTGAAATCAATATGTACAATCCTGCTTCACCCGGGGCATGCTGGGTAATGGAGTGTCAGGAGCGCTTTGGAGCTGTTTTAATCACAGGGACCCTGGATTATCCACTCGTAAACAGGCTGGTTACTGCCAGAACACCACAACCCCCCGAGTTCTATGTGTGCTGGGTGCGTGCATCTGTGATAACTTCCTCTATAATTGAAATTATCCATCTATATGCTCCTGCATCTATGAAAAAACAAAATAATGCAGCATATTTTTGCATCTCTGTGTGAATTTAGTGAGAGTAGGTCTGTGAGTCCCCTCATTAAAATTGCATGATCATGGATCTGCTGCAATAATAACAATATTACACACCTTCCCCCCTCTCCTAACCATCCTACTAGCCTTTACCTCGGTGAGTGAGCCCAACGCTGACCCTGCATGTCAAGTAAGAGCTCTTCCCAATCTGCACCTCCGTCCCCTCAACAAAGACCAACCACCATATGCATGCTAATAATACCTGAGCCTCAAATTTAGCTCGAGGTTGCAGTCTCCTGCATGCTGATGAACTTGTTAGCAATATCTTGAATGCTAATATATCAACAGCCAACGGGCTAACGTCCATCCTGAATGTTAATAATACATTACACTGGAATACATATAGGTAAAACTAGAAATGAAATACCAGAGACAAACGTCCATTACACAATAACTTGTTGGATCTCTGCGAGCGTGAGGCGACAGAGAAGATTTATGTTTCTGTAAAAGGGCAACTCCACTGAACTGATTCCATATACATCCGTTATTTGTATGTCCGTGTGTACCCGGGACTATTAATTCTGTTTCGTTTCACTTGATGTGACCTCAGCTTCACCTGTGTTTTGTCCAAGGTTCTTCCTTTGTTCTTCTTTGCTGGTATCCACTATACATATTTTGTTTTATTGCCTTACATCTCTCCTTTTGATGGATTCCCTCATGGGAGAGTGAAGATCTGAGCCGGCCTGTTTGCTCTGCATTCAGGCCCATACACATGCTCCTTTTCCTGTCAGATCAAACATTGGCCTAATCCAAACAGGTGTCCTTTCCTGAAGTTCCTTGTATTCCACACATAAAACAGAAGACCACCAGATAAACATGCAGTTAACATGTTTGAAGCAAAGTTACCTGCGAATTGATGGAACCAGAGTTAATATATCCCTTAAAATTCCAAATTAAGATCTTTTGAAAAGGGCATCAATTAATGTCAGCTGGGCTTGTTCAGCCATCTTCATCTATCTGTATGCCGAGCCTATCATTATCAGCTATACTCTTTTTATTTATGATTTTCTCCATTTTTCTAGTTCTTCAATGCAATTAGTTTATGGGCCCTCCACCTCCCAATGTCCGCCCAGTCCTCGCACATCCATCATCATCATCATCATCATCATCATCATCATCATCATCATCATCATCATCATTCATCAGTTTCAGAGTCATCAGCCACCAACACCAGTATCCCGATTCCAAATGGGGAGATAAACCTGCTACTGCTCAATGCAATGTTGGAGTTAACATTAATCTTTTATGCATTTTCCATCTCTCCTCATTGGAATAGTTTTAGTAAGAGGTTTGAGAAAAATGCAACCATCTTTGCTAAAATACCTTGTAAAAAATTAAGTAAGTCATTTAGGTTTGACCGATACACATTTTGTGCAGTTAAATATATTTGATTTCCGATTTAGTGTCTAAAAAAAGATGAAAAAGTACCTGTATTTTGAAGCGTGCGTACAAAAAAATGGCACCCATTGCTGATTTCACATACTATTAGGAGCACACATTTGATGAGTGTGAGATAGCACCCAGGGTCTACGAGCCAGGCTTTCAAAGCTGTATGGTGATTTGTGAGAAAAGCATTGATTAATTGAATGCTCCTGTCAGCCCCTCCTGTTTACGGGTGAAGCTAAGAGTTTGGGTCAGACACCAGGGGAGATGTTCCTGTTGGATAAAAATGCAGAAACATTCTTACTAAATCCTTCAGCTCCTCAGTCTACTCATCACACGAAACCAGCACAGACACGGCAGGTGCTGTTGAGTGGGTGTTGGAAGGGTGCCTTCCCCCTTTTAAGCTTCACACCGCTGTCTCATTTCATTCTCCATTGTTTTCATCAGTTTGTGTGGGATACCACTTTACATGAGGTGTTCTCACTGTCTCTCCCACAACTCTGCCATGCTCGTGATTCAATATTATTCATAGCCTTTAAAAAATATTGCTCTGTTTTTGTAAGAATTGACTAGAGGTGCACTAGCTGACCTATCAATCGGCGCCAGGAAGCCTAGTTTGATCAAATCGGCAATCGGCCGAGCAGGCTCACTATGTGCCGGTTACACACATGAGTCCAACACACACACCAAGCATGAGCTGCCATGGCTACAAACCTCTCTCAAGTAAACCAGAAAATACAAAGCTCAGAATTTGTCACACCCATCAGGATAAAATAAGCTGTGGAGGAACAAGGAGGACGAAGGATTAATGATGAGTTGGACTTCCCAGAAAGCTTAGAGCATAATGAAATATTCTCCATGATATTCTGAGTGACGTGGAGATGGCATTCTATTGTGTGTGTTCTGGTCTTGATGTTTTCATTGGCACTCAGAAAATCTTAGAAACAAACAGATGGGACTGCATTGATTATTATGTTATCTTGTGCTCAGAGCTGACTTCCTGCTTCAAAGGGGATGCTTTTTTATTTCAAATATATCCAACACATCCTGACATTACTCATGTCTTTAGGTCAGAGGTCTTTGGGTCTTTGTTTGGTTGGTGTCTGCTTCTACTCTATCATAAACTGTTAGCTTCAGAGATCATTCTGTGCTTGAAGTCAAGTCCTGCACAGGTCCATATTTGGAAACTCGCCTCCGCCGAATCCGTCAAAGGCCAGTTCCCCTTTTTTTAATAAGTTTTGGCAGAGGGTATGACAATAATAATGAAGACAGCTTGTTTCTTTCTTGTTAGCATGTTTTTACGAAACAGTCCTGTTCCTGCATCGTGGTTTTCAAACAAATCTATTTTCATAGTTTTTAGTGCCCGACATTACAGTGGGATCATATTACGTTGCAATGTTGGTGTTGTTAGATAAATATTTGACTTGTTGAGAGGGAAGAGGTTCCTGAATGCACCATTTTCATCTCTTTAAAGTATCTTCATATTTGGAAGGATCAGCCTGTTTTTTAAGGCGTGTATGTGGACCTTGGTTTTCAGATGTTTCTGCATTGGGAAGGTCTACTATAAGAATTGGCTTATGCTGCGAAACACTGAAGGATAATTGGAAAAGTAGCATCACGTAATAATTCGGTAATAATTGGAAATGTAGCATCAAGTAGTGCTGCGTTTTAAAGATTGTCTTTGAACGGATTGAATTCCTATATTTTATGGATCCATAATCTTGTTGACAGGCAGTTTAAAATTCAGTCCTACTGTTTTAAAAATACTTTTCAATTACAGCCCAAAGTAGGAGCTGCTGACTGGACTATCCTGTTATTAATTTGTATCACTGGATTTAGACTGGTGTAAGCCTGACATTGGTATTTTCATTTCCGGCAAGCATATTCTTCCGTCCAATTTTCTGCATTCTATTGTTCCATTGTCTCTACTGGAAATATGCTAGCATCATAGAAACTTAAAACCGAAAAGCTACTATTGCTGAAAAATTGTTTCTTCCTTTTCGAAGATTTTTCTTTGTTCCCCTCCATACGGGGGGGTAAACGGGTACATTCAGATCTGAGGATGTGGTGTGTAGGTCAGGCCATAATAGTGTATCCTCTCAACTACAACATGCTGACTTTACAATCCTGTCGCAATCTGATCAGCATTTCCTGCTATAACTCTTGAGGTAGGAATTTGATCATTCTTCTCAGTTATGTTACGTTGTCCAGTCACATGTTGAAGGATGAAATGATTTCACTCTTAACTGATAGAGGCACAGTCGGGGTAAATTTTTCCTTCATTGACAAGTGCTTTCATCAATGTGATATTTACACATATGGAACATATCAATGCGGAATACTATTCTTTATCAGATATGTTAAAAAATGAAGAGCTAGCTTATCAGATTTGTCCACTTCATATGTTGGAATGGCACTTATGCTGTTTGATTAAGAAGCAAGAATTTGAAAATAACTGCATTCAGCTGCTTTTTCAGCAGTTTATGCTACTGTATCTCGTTAGTGGGATCAGACAAAACAAGCTAGTTCTTGCTCCACAACAAAAATGAGCCTCAGGCTCCCCCGACCCCCTCTCCAGCTCCTAGTTAGGACCAACAGTTAAGGGACCGACCAAACCTCACAAACTAAAGTTATTGAGAAGCTTATGACCTAGCTCCAGGGCTATGTCTAGCCCAGGAGTGTCATAGCAGGAAATGCTATGTGTAGTCCAGGAGTTTGCAAAGTTGGGTCTAAGGACTCCTGGTGGTCTGTTAGCCATAGCAAGGAGGTCTGTGAGAAATGATTTACTATAAACTATAACATTTTACCGTGTAATTAAAAAAGCATTAAGGCAGTTGCAGAGGACTCAGTACTGAGAACACAGTGGGTTATTGAACACAAGACGGTAATGGCTCTACATGCTCCCGTGAGCACGTTCCGTCAATTCCTGTTCCATTTCGTCTCCGTTTCATTGTTTGCACTGATCTCTGCTACTACAGGGTTTTCCACCAGAATTTAGAGAAACTGTGGGGAGCAAACTCTTGACCTTCTAAGGGGGTCCGGGGGAGAATAATTATAATTTATCAGAGTAGGGTATACATTTGTGAGCTCAAAAAAAAATCGTTGGGATGACCACTTTTATAACACCGAAAAGGTGGACGCTATGCAGGATTCTGCAAATTATGACAAAAATCAAATATTAGATTCTTTTTGACCAAATACCTCGATCTCAATATTTTGACGATAGCCAGGGGTGAAAATTTATTTCGGTGGATGAGGGGACACCAAGAAGGGTAATGTCTTCAGCATAAACATTTTTCAAAATTCCTTCTCTAATATCGATTCAATATTGCCATGAAACAATCTACAAATTGCTCCTTCCAAAAGCTTTTATTGAAGTTTCTTTCCAAATATTACATTTAACAAGATTACATTTGAACACATCCTGATAACAGTACAGTTCTGCTTTGTCCAAATCTGGTTTTAATGAATAGACATTGAACGCATCATACAGTTTCTCTAAATGCAATGAGCTGCTGACAGCTTCAAGCCACTTTGCTGATGTCAACAACAAACTTTGTTTGATTTGATCTGTTGTTCACACCTTAGCGTTATCAGAGCGGCTACTGATTCTTTAGGAATAAATTAAGAATAAAATAACCCACTGCGCTACATAATATCAAAGGGAGGACAAAAGAGTGTCTGGCTCAAGGATGTCCTGTGGACGGACACTGTGCTTCAAATCCTGGCTGTCAAAACTTAATTAACTGCAAGATAATTAAAGATACTTTAGTTTGGCTAAAGTACTTATAGGCAGCTTGTTATTTTGAAACATGATCATTTATCTCAATCATTTATAGATTTTTTTCACCAGATTTTTTTTGGCTACCCCCTCCTTCACAGCTGATGTGTCCTGCTCAGTTTGTCAGATATTTAGTTATACCTCTGCCTCTTTCAGTGACAATGGTACATATTCTACATGTAGCTTATCATTTGATGTGGAAGGCATGGATTTAATGTTTTTGAAGTGTGTTACCTATGAAACAAAAACTTAAACTGCAGTAGTTAGCCGGACCCCAACAGCTGGCGCAGAACAACTTAGCTTAGCACCTCCTAACCATCCCTCGGGTCTCCCCAAGCAGCTGGTAAACATTCTCGTCCTTTGTGTTCTATGTTTCTACCACAATGTTCTTTGTATATTCATGTGTGTACTTGTAGTTTATGTTATGTTGTCAGTTATAACCAATCACTGTGGACAGAAACAAACATAGATACATGGAATGTACCTTTCATTCATAATAACCTCATGTAGACTAAAACCATGAATTTTCTCATCTTGTTTAACGCTGACATATGTTTTACACAAGAAACACAATTAAACAACTCAGAACAACAATGGCTCAATCTTAAATAATACATGATTTATCAACCTTATTGCATCATTTGTGATGACCCATCCTTGCTCAAAGTTATTTTCAGACTGCATATCTCAAAGAGCTTTATTAGTGCTACTTTTCATTTTCTGAAAGTTTTCGAGATCCTGGTCCTAGCCACTTTCAAGGTTGCTCAGATCCTTTCACTCGTCTATTTTCCCAACACATCAACATGGAGGACAACATTTTCACTTTATTTGTACTACGTCACAACAACGTTGGGAAGGAACCACTTTGGTCAAGACAACTCTGAAGGAGCAGGCTCAGGAGACCTGTTGTATACTAAAGTATTTTATGTGAATTGATCGAGGGAGAGTTGACAGCACAGTGCAAGTTGAACACACTATAATGCCAAACCAATTTTGGAAGACACGTCCTGGTTTCAAAGTATCTAAGGGTGTCATACGTCACACAAAAGGTTATCCTTTGATACTGAAGTAAAGCTGAATCCCAGCTCATCATCAAGACATAGAGACAAACAACCATTCATGCTCTGACTCACCCTTACGGTCAATTTAGAGCCACCAATTCACCCACATTGAACGTTGTTTGGACTGTAGGAGGAAGCTGGAGTACCTTGAGAGGACCTACACAAACACAAGGGGAACATGCTAACTCCAACAGAAAGACTCCAGAGGAGGATTTCAATACGGATACCATCTTGTTGTCCGCCAACTGTACTGCCCAATGCACCACTGGGCTGCCCTTTATGCAACATTACACCTCCACATGTAGTTGAGTGAGGTCAATTACTGATTTCAGTTATCTCTATAGTCACATTCATTGAATTATGTCACTGAACCACGGCGCTGGATAGTCCAGCTAACAGCTTTGTACGGCATCGTCGCTTCACCCTCTTTGCCTTCTGAATAGATGAATTATGAACACTCCTCTGAAGTTGTTTGGCCGCCAGGGTTAACATATACACTGTAAAGAGATTGGCTAATGAAGAATGGCTCTGTCAGTGGAGTTGTCTTGGAAATAAGGCAGATCACTCCATTTCTCTTTGCCTCTCCCTCACCATTTCCTGTTGTTTTTTCACACCCTTTCTTCCTTTACTCCCTCATTCTTCTGTTGCTCCTCTGCCCATCATTCATTCATCTGTTCCATTCTCTCTCTGCATTCTGCCTGCATAGAATAAGTTAAAATGCAGAATCCCCCCCACCCACACACACACACAAACACTGCATCTCCACCCCCACCCTACCCACAGTGCATGACGGCACTTGGCGATGTGCATCTAACCATCTCTAATGAGCTTGCCAGCGTTTGTCACTGTCATTGTTGTTGTTGTTTACGGTGAAGTAATTTGTGGTTGCCATAGAAATTGTCTCTGCTAAATGTGCCGATCATTACTTTGTGCTTAAATCCATCATTGCGATTAGCCTAGAGGCGAGCAGGCGAATGAAATTTGATTAATATGATTTGATATCATTTTTCCATTAAATTCGTTGGGGAACTGGATATTGGGTGTCCGTTGTGTCTGTAAGTATCTGCTATTTTTTTACACTCACATTTAGTCTTTATTTGTTCTGATGACAAAAGATATGCTATTTATTTTCCACTTGTTTTAAAAATTACATTTTAGTATCATCACGTAAGCAGATCCTGTAAAACAACAAACCAAATTAAGTGACTGTGATTATAAAAGCCACTGACCATTCTGAAAGCTTTTTTTTCCGCACTCCCTTTTTATCCAGTTATAATCTTATAGGAATTCACTTCAAGCTTTTATTTCTGGATTCATTCCTCAATATTTGAGTGTTGCTGGGGGCAACTCCTCATTTGCTATTTTCCCCCTACTTTGCTATCAGTTTAGGTTGGAAATGTCATATTGTTAGTGGGATGTGCCCATGCAGGCAAATCTGTCTGGCCTGAATGTAAATGTCAGTAGAGATTTTCTACAAATGCTTTTTATGCCTTTCTCACTTGGGGATTTTCCATCACCATACCCCAATTACTCCCGTGTTCTCTTGGGTATGTCCCATTTTGTCTATTTTCTCCATCCCTACCTTTACCTATGCCCATTCTTTCCTGCCAACACCTCCTCTACCCCTAGTCTAAACAGAAGAGACAAGTGAATCAAGTAACTATAGTGTGATATTTAGTCTGTCAGAAAGTCTTTGCCTCTTAGACCTTCAATTAGATATTAGTTAAAGGGTGTCTGTCATGAGCAAAAGCATAAAACCCCCAGTGGAGGTCAGACATGGGTGGTGGCGTTGGCTGATGACTCTGCTGAGGTTGATGACGTTGTTGCATTGCCAATATTGAGCACTGATGGTGAGAAGAAGGTAGCAAAGAGAAAACAACAAAAAGAGAGAAAGCTAGACTCTCCAACACAAAGACAGAGGGAAATGTCTTCCTGTCATCCTGCAGGAGACAGTGAGGCTTAAAACTCAGTAGAGTCATACAATGTGTACCGGGTGGATACATTATCCTCTTCTGTTGCTCTGAGCCAGGCAGTTGCACATGTCTAACAAGTGTGAAAGCATGTTGAGGCAGTGGTAGCTCAGGAGGAAGAACGGTCATCCACCAATTGGAAGGTCTGAAATGCTGGTAGAATCATTCATTCATTTATTAATTAATTTATTAAACAGTAGCAAGCTGAAAGTGAAGCTGTGTCTGTGCTGTTGGATAAATATGACTACCTGATGAGAACAACTCATCTCTCATTGAAAGATCCAGACCATGACAGCAGGAAATTACAGCCGAGCATACATGAAAGGTGTAAATGACAGGATGGGAAGAGGGAATAGTCTTCCTGACTGAACTTTTTTTGAGCTTTAACTTATTCCTACATTGTCTTCTGTCCTCTTTCTTCTTTTTCTTCTGTGTGTTTTCTGTCATACATGTTTTTCTCCCTCTCTTCCTCTCTTTCCCTACTCACACCATATTTAACTTTTTAAACACTTGCTCTCCAACTGTCGTGTGTCTCTTGGGTGAAACTTTTTTTAAATGATCTGCTGCTGACTCCTATGATTGCTATTATCTCCTGTCAGCCTTGTCTTCTTTTTTCCTCCTTAACTTAACATCATTATGATTCCTCTCAGCCGATGCTGTGGGTAAATCTTTATGCACTTGCTTCCATGTCTTATTAGACTCTGCGTTCCAAACCATCCTCCCCATCTCGCTCCTTCTAATCTTTTATAGTCTCTTCTTTCCCGCACACTTCCTCCTTCAGTTCTACTTTCATCCGTCTCAGTTTGTTACCTTTTTTTCGGTTTCCTCTGTTACATCCATCAGTTTATTTCTTTCTCTTTACCTGCTACCTACCACAGACTGTCATTTCCCTTGGTACTTTGCACTTCCTCTCCGAGGGGGCCTGGCTCATATCAACTTTGCTCCCTAACCTTAATTCCGAATTGAGGTGTAAAGGCTAACACAACCCTCCTGTCAGGGTAGATTTATTCGTTCACCTTTTGGAACTCTTGATCAGAGTCTGCGTGCATCTATAATGTGTTTCTGAGAGGTGAGGCAGCCACCCTACACCAGTCTGCTTTTTGCCCTCCCAGATGGATGGCTTGGGACAGGGTCTTTAAACGCGGCATTAAACATTTAAAACACAGTCCGCAGGTCTACGAATCTATAGCAATAGATTCGGTAGGCAGAGGTCTGAAAACCACAGAGAGAACAAGAGATGAAGAGAGAGTTAGACTCTCAGGGGATACTGACAGAAACAGGAGAAAATGTCTTCCTGTCAGACTGTAAGAGACAGTGATACCCACTGGAGGTATGGAAGGTTCACAGAGTAGATGCAGTACCCTATTCTGGTGTTATGGGCCGAACTGTTGCACATTTCAAACCGGTGTGATGGTGGCTGTATCTTGAGGGGTAGAGTTATCCATCAATTGGATGGTCGGTTGCCCAATTCCTGGGTTAGCTATACAGTCTACATGCCCTTGAGAAAGAGACTGAACCCGGCCAACTCAATCCTCAGGGATTGGTAAAATGCAAGTACAATTTCACTGTTATTCTATATCTAACTGTATGTGACAATAAAAGTTGATATTTAACATTGTGGATATGCCTTTGTTCCCATCTCAGTAAACCATAGAAGAACCAGAATATCAGCTTTACAGAAATATCTCAGTGACAAGGGGGTTCTAAAACAAAGAAAATGTCCATGAAGACGATGGCCCAAACTAAATCCTAATCAAATGCTCCAAGCAAATATCTATTTTCAGATGAATTTCTTACATATCATACATTTTGGGCAGGCATTTTCAGGCTCACATACAGTTGAAGTAAAACCATAGATTACGCTATGCTTTATCGGTGAAGGTGCCCTGGCAACACAACAATAAATGACACAGGTCATAGGTCATCTGCCAGCGACTCTCTATGTACCAGAACTTACTGGAGGTATAAAAGCCATGACTCCCCTCCATGCAGTTAGAACTGAAGAAGACTCTTGGATGAGAGATGAAACGTGTTTGGTCATATTTTGGGGGACATAGGAGAGACATGTCATCACCAGATGACTCTTTTTCTCTAGATGTTTCAGGACACTGATGATCAATGCAGCATATTTTTCCCTTGTAAGCATTGTGAACCCTTGGCTTCTTGATCCCTGGGGACTTTGAAACAAATCAATGCTGTCAGTAGCCGGAGTCTCTCACAAGAACCAGTGACCTATTTTACAGTGGAAGCAGTCAGATGTTTGACAATCCAACTGGACAGTTTTAGCACATCAAATCTGAACTTTCGCTTCTAATTGCAGTTTGCAATTGCAATTCTCTGCTACATTTGAGGTCCATAACTAAATAAGAATATTTCTAGAACTGGACCAATGCTTATGTCCCTGACGGCAAAGGTATATCCCCGAAATGGCCCTAACCCCCTGTGTTGTACAAAAAATCACACTGATCGAACTCCGCAAATTAAATGTATAGTCATGTCTGATAAACAATTTTTTTTTTTTAAGGAAAAGAGAAAGAAGCTCCGGCTTGTGCGTAACATATGAGCTATTAGACTGAAGTATTACATAAACCCGATAGATCTCCTCTGGGATATTCATATGCACCAAATTTGGACTAAATCAGACCAACAGTTTGGAAGCATAAAAAAAAGGCTCCATGTTTGGAAAGAGGCAAAGCCGCCCTGTTACTTTGTATTGCTGAGATTACTTGCCCTACACTGATCATTGATCATACTAATACAATTAACTCCAACCTAGAATTACGGGTTGGTTGGTTGAAATAATTTTGCTCAAATTATATATATAACACTCACAATCTATCGGATCAGAAATTCAGAAGACGTCAAGCAACACTTTATAGATCTGATTCTGTCATGTTCTCAATTTTTATTCACAGCAGTTTGTATTTATTACCAGCTCCACACATGGACGTGTGTAACAGCTCAAATCCTGTAACAGCAAACACAGAATACTAATTATCAAATGTCCACCCATATGAGATGAATAACATCTAGTATTTCAGATATTAAGAAATCCCTGTCAGGTCATCACTTTTTCTCATCACGGACAGTTTATTTCAAGCTCTACAAGACATAAGATCTTGTCTGCAGTGCTTTCTGGGTTCTTCTCCTCTCAAAAGGAAAATAATCAGGTGCTCTAAAATCAAGTTAATCTGTTTGGTTTTTTTACTTCTCCCTCCTTCTGTTGGTTTTTCTTCTTCCTTTGTTTATTGGCGATAATAGCCTGCTATAACTTCCTAGGGGTCTAAAAATCAGAACCATACAATAAGCTGCTTTTACACTGTAAACAAACCAAAACTTGGATCAGTATAATCCAAACCGTGACCACCACATTGTCTGTTTGATCTGGGTCACTGCTGGAGGATGTTTCCCACGTGCAAATTTGATCCAGAACTGTAAAGTTTGAAACTCCGGACCAAAGGAGGCGTTTGTTGCTGCACCCAAGAGAAAGTTTGCTGTGGTCACAAATAATTAATGAATGTTATCTTTTACATTTCAGGAAGGAAAATAGCTCATTTTGTCTTCAGGTATTTTTTAACACTGTATGTAAATCATTGAAAATAAAAGATAGGTAAACTTAAATATTCCATGTCATTCAGAGTTTGCCAGCTGCAACAGTTGGTTCACAAGGCCGACCTGCAGCTCCATGCCTGATACACACAGGATTATGGGGTCTGTTTGTTGCGTGTTGAGCTTGACAAGGATCCTCTTGATTCTAAAACGAGCTGAGGTCTTTTTCCAGCAGAGGCAGCAGAACGACACCGTAACACCTGACATCTTGTTCTTCATTGCTTCCCCTCACTTCAATCCTTCTGCACGCCTGTTTGGTTGCATGAGAATGCCACCCTGTCAGGCCATGCAATGCCATAAATACAGAGTGGAGATCTGTTCCAATAAGATCACTGCACAAGGCAGAGAATGCTGTTGGAATGGTTAGCCGGATTATTCAGCAGAGACAAAAACTAAATAGTGAAAGATAAGAAATTTGACACAGAGGAGTTGAGAATAACATAAAGGAGAATATAATATACCTATGAGGACACTGATAGCTCCGTGTGCTGCCTCTGATGTGATGAGATACAGCGAGTTGGGTTGGATGCATGTGGAAAGCGTGAGGAACTAAGAAGGAGCATGCAGGAGAAGAATGAAAATGTGACTCAAAAATAGTGAAAGAGGTGAGCTGGAGTTGCAGACTTTTTGCCCAGTGGGCTTTGCTGTCAACAGGCAATCCAGCAGACAACACCATGTATCACTCTAAGTTTAGTCAACAAGATAGCGAGTTATTTCTGTTGAATGGTCGCTTCACCCTCAGCAGCTCTGGCTTTGTGTTTCATTAGCATGTGTGTGTTAGTTGAGATCACACACATGAACCCAGCTCAACACAGTCATCCGCTAAAATACATTTCCCAGAAGACCTTATTGACATTTGACAGTCTTTTAATCCCCAATGTTGAATTTTCTATGTAAAGGAGTGCAATTGTGTAAGCAGGGAAATGATCATGCTGACATTTGTGCATGTGAGAAAAGAAATCTGTTGGATGTCATCTTTCCGTCCCTCCCCCTCTGCTCTAGCCTAATAAAGCCTCCGGGTTTTGTGGCACACATAAACAAACATGCATGCTCTTTTGCTCTGTCTAGAAGGCTCTGCCCCATTGTTTATGTGGATAATCCCCAACGCAAACTCAATTCAGAGACTGTGGCTCAGCTAGCGCATCTGGACAGGAATATTTTATCATAATATAACCTAACTCAAAAAAAAAAAAAATTGAATAATAAACAGCTTGATGTGCAAACAGGATTTTCTATTGTTACTAATGGGAGGGAATAGGTTGGGTGGAAGGGGAAAAAGGTGAAAAAGAAGGAGGAAGAGATCAGTGGCTGGATGTAAGGAAATAAGTGAGGTCAGTGGGTAGCAGGAGCCAGAGGACTGACTTGAGAGGGATCGGAGGATGAAAGACGTGGGACAGAAATAGAAAGCAGTTCCTGAGAAGAGAAACATTCGTATTACAGGAAGTAGAAGTGTGAATAATATGTGAAGAGGACAAGGATAGGTTTTAGAAGAAATGGCAGATGAGAGAGACAGAGAAGGAATATATAATAAATAAGGAAAATAAGGAACTACTGTTGCTAATGTCCCAGCAGTGGTAAAAGTACTGATACCAGGATCTGAAAATACTCCACTACAAGTAAAAACATGCATTCAAACCTTACTTAGTTATAAGTACCTAAAGTATTAGCAGTTAAATTTACTTCAGGTATCAAAAATAAAAGCACCAATTTTGCAATTACGCTCTATTAAAGTCTAGGTCTAGGTTATTGCCATATTTCGTTTGATGTCATGTGAGAACCATCCATCTCTAATAAGTCCCCAATCCCCTGCATTGTACCAGCAATTTCCCTGAAGAAGTCCTCAAATTAAATGTAAAGGTCTGTTAGTAAAAGAGTGTTTTTTGTAAAAAAAAAAAAAAAAAGGGTTTACAAAAAAGCCCCCCCTAGTTAGCAAATATGACTATTAGAGTAAAATATGATATATACAAGATCAATCTCCTCGATTCATATGCACCAAATCTGGAATCAATTTGAATAATGGTTATGAAGTTCGGTCTTAAAAAAACATTTTTCGTAAGAAAGCTCCCCCTAGTGAGAAACATATACGAGAATATATGAGAATAAAATGGAATATATGAGAATAGAATATAATGCGAGGAAGGACTGGATTGATTTGGGGAAATGTCAGTTGTATATTTTTGACACTAGGGGAACTAATAATATATATATGTGTATATATATATATATATATATATATATATATATATTACCAAATTTAGACTAAATCAGACCAACTGTTGAAAAATTGTGGCCTGAAAACTTTTGGAGATAAAGCTCCCCTAGTTTTAAGAATATACAACTGACCTTTCGCCATATCAATCCAGTCCTTCCTCGCACTAAGGTCTATGTTGGTATTACATTTGAAAATTATGCATGAAATAGGTTTGAGTTATTGCGTTCATGGCCTGATGATTCCATAATGTCCCAGACTTTTTGAGAATATGATAATACTAATCCACGTTTAATGAAACCCGAGCAAAAATTCAGGAAGACTTTTTATTTTTCTTCGCACACTTGCACACATGCCATAGCTTATTTTTTATACCATACCACACATGCTCCATCTCAATTTCCTGCCATCATGGTCTGGGGCGCTCAGTGAGTTATTACTCTTCTCATCAGCCGGTCACATCCGTCCGATAGCTCAGTGGTATGACTTCACTTAAAAATAGAATACTGTCTCGCCTGCTGCTGTTATGGAGGCCCCTCCAACCCCTATCATATCTCAGTCTTCACAGTTTTACCAACTTCATCATTCATCAGCCTCAGCTTGGTCATCAACCACCATTAGTAGTTACTAGTACTGTCCACCAATGATAAGAAGTCATGCTTTTGATAATGTGGGTGTTTTTACATTCAGTCTGTCCATCCAAAGCCCACTCCAGTCCTTATTCTGATAATTTGCCATAAAGATGTAGGATACGTAGTGAGTAGAATATTCATGACTGAAGGTGATGAATCAAGTAAAGTAAGTATCGAAAACAAAATTGTTTAATAACAGCAGCAATTTAACAGGGAAAGGAAAGGTAGGCCTTATCACTATCATCAAAATAAAAATAGATGAAATGATGGAGACAGATCTACCGAAAGAGGACGGCATCATTTCAAGGATGACATTTGGGATTTTTTTCTCTTTTTTTTTTAGTTCTCAGAAGTCGACTAAAACACTTGCTCAAGCTCAAACAGGCAGATGTGACTGCTGTAACCGGAAGTAACAGAACATGTCACCATTCAAAGTCCAAATTATCAACATGACTTACTGAAAAGCAAACAAACTGCAAAACACATTGGAAACTAGATCTAAGAGGGATTTTACAGCTGAATTTCGATTAATTAAGATGTAGGCCGCAATTTACAATCTTAGGAGAAACCGGGCTTTGTTGAAGAATTCATCATTTCGAGATCATTTCAATCCACTCTTCAGTTCAGGAGGTTGTGGTAAGAAAAAGAACAAGTATCAATGGATTTGCCGGTTAGTTAAGTGATATCTCGATATAAATCAGAGTTGAGAGTAAGAATGCCTGACAGGAAAGTACTCACAACTGAAAGACATTTACATATTAATGCTGATGGGCGCTTAAATGAATGGGAAGGTTAGAAAATGAATGGATTGCATAATTCAAAAGGAGAAACAAGCAAGCTATTAAAACAAATAGAATCTCAAAGGCGAGCATACGATGAATACAAAGGAACATGAACTGATCTTCATAATTGGCCAATTACTCTGTTTCACATTGTGAATGTTTGCACTGGTGTGCATCGCCACGCCATATTTTCTCCTCCCATGTCCTCGCCCATTAATGAGGAACTGTTGAAAGCTAAAGTGCCTCCTGTCCAGCCCTAAATTTGATAACACAAGCGCTAAAAGGCTGCTCTGTCTAACACCACCTCACATGAAATCATGAGTGGATTGGGTGGGGTTGGCAGTAATCACGTCAGCCAGGTCAATAGATACTTTTTGCTCCTCAACAGGGTCTTTGGCTCATCATCTTTGAACTGTGGCTTTGATCCTCGAACACCAAATTGTTGTCTGTATGTCATCCAAAACAGAAAAATAAAACACTTCAAATAATATGAAATTAATTAAAGGAAATGCTTGAGGCACTCTCTCTGAATGAACACGTCAGATATCGAATGGCATTTTCCCAAGATTCTTGGAGCTTAGGTTAAGGAGAGATACACGGGCTTAATATAATTATTCTAGTGTTTGGTGATTTCTTTTGGCTTCGAATCAACCGTCACAAGCGAAGCTGGAGTGTTGCAGCAGACGGTTCAATATATGGAGCCGCAGTCTTAACAGCTTTAATGGACTACTGCTTCCCTCCCATTCACACTGCTGCCATCGCATATACCCAAACAAGACTAAATGAATACAACTTTGTATTCACTTTACTCAAATCTTTCACAGGCTAGGGACTTGGTTATGACGGTTGACTAGATGCACACATGTCATGTCTTACAGAAGGCCTTTATTTACCTGGGATTGTCAGCATTTTGAAGTACATTACAGAAGAAGACAGGGATCGCCTGTGCGGATAAAGGATTATAAAGTCCTTTGACATGTGCTCAGGAAAATCGGATGGGCAGTCATTTAAGTTTTAAAGGTGCTGTGGGTCAAATTTTTGAGTATTACTTTTTGTGTTAATGGAATAAAATATTATTTTTATTATTATGACTATGTTCTTAGTGCATAATCAGCAGAAAAGTGTATGTATCTTTAAATAGAGTGAGTGCCACCGGCATCAATGCTTTATGGAGGGTGATGCGACTGCTTGCTCCTCAATCTCTCCTTCCTTTGGAATTGGTATCTCCTGCATTCCTTGTATGGCCTGCACTGCCCTTAACATTTAAACTCTTGATAGTTTCACGTATTGGGTCTCCATGCTTTACCTTCTTTGATGGCAAGGTTTTACATTTCACATTTTACTGTGCTAAATAATAAGTTCCCTAAATACATACATTTTGCTTCAACCTTTAGTTTCACAGAATAAATAACTAAATATCATATAATCTATCTGAAGGAACGTCATCACTCGACAGGATACTGGGCCACCGTAGATTCTGTTATAATTTCACAACTACCGACCGATTTAGAGTCACCTAGTCACTTAAACTGCATACTTTTGAACTGTTGGAGGATCCATGGTACCTGGAGAGATCCCAAACAGACACGGGAAGAACATAGAAACTCTGCACAGAGGGACAGGGTAGAGGTGGACTTGAGGAAGCGACGTTCTTGCTGTGAGGTAACATTATATCCAATGCGCTACCCTGCTTTAATGGATCTACTGCTATCTTTGTGCCAGAAACCTCAGCACACCTTGAAACGTCACGTGGGGTCCATGTCTTGAGGGTAAGGGATGTTTTTACAACAGAAGGGGGACTTGTTCAATATTACACATGTGGTTATAATGTTATGGCTGATCAGTCCATAACGTTGTCTATTGAAGACATCATTCTTGATGATATTCTCCTTTTTCCATGGACATTTTTCTCTGGCTCTACAGTTATGAGATAAAATGATTATGTCCTGGGAGAGGTACTCCTGGGCCACAGCTGTTGAGGACTGAGCGTGATTGAATATAATGATTAGAATACGGAAATGGAGACGCTTTTCCCCAGGGCAGCATAAACGGTATATTCAAACCACTAACATAGAGGGAGACCAGACTGCAAAGCAGAAACACATTTACCCCACCTTGGCACCGACTGAGCTTCCATTTATATTGTATTAATGTTATCTTGTCATAGATGATTCCTGAAAACCGCCACTGTGAATTATTTGCCAATCTGTGCAAAGCCAGATCTGGCGTGTATCCAAAACTGTTCTAAGAATTAGTACGCACAAAATCAGCAAAGTCATCGTACTGTATAGCCCGCGATGTTTCAATAAACCTATCAACGACCTCACTCCAACCACATCCACTCATTCCACACATCGTGGGTGGGCAAGGGTTTACGGAGCAATAACCCGGCACAGAGCACAAGGCTCAAAACTCTATTCAGAATTAAACAGATTTATAATATTGTCTTTTGTTTTATTTGTTTTATTTGCTCTGCAGTATGCGTGATGGACATTTATTGGCACGTGAATGTTACGCTGTTTTTACACGGCTCCGGGAGATTGCATTTTTTATGAAGGATAATAGACTTAAGTGGAAAAAAACAAGTTATCTGATGAATCACATCAGCCTCATGTGATTGTGTTGATGTTTTTCTGAAGATCTTCAGTAAGCACACTCTACTGCAAGTTATTTCTGGACTGATGCTATATCCTACTATTTCTATCTATGGCCTGGAGTAAGATAGTATGATTTCTAAGGCCTGCTAAGTGTTAATTGTTGTTTTGCACGTTTGTTTGTTGGTGTTTTGTCATTCAGTCTACTGTCTTTTCAGTGGATTGTGTCTCAATGTGCAATAATGTTTATTTTTTCCAAAGCCCACGCCTGTCCTTATTAAAAGCTTCCATCACCATCAATAGCTCCTTCCCGATTTGTTTTACAGAGGATCTATCAAATCATGGTTATTCTCCTCAGAGGTGGAACAGTTTTTTTTGGGTTTTTTTTTCGCAAACTACTTGATTGTGACATGATATACGAGAAGTCACAAATATATGTCATTCTGTTCTGACACTGCTACTCCTCTCCTCTCTCTTGTCCCTTTGGCCAGATCTCCTTAAGTAGTGAGATATTAAAGATGTAAATAAATAATAGGTGATTAACTATAGCCAAAAACATTCACTCATTTCTGGGGTTTGTCTTCAGCGGTGAAGTATTCACTGGACATTGTCAGATATCTTTGCAGTGGTCACAGTTATTGATTGGCTCCAGCTCTAATTAGCCGTCTGACGGAAACATGACGGTCGGAAGGACATGCTAATTTTCGCCCCATTTTGTGCCTTGATCCCATGCCGTGACGTTTCCTTTGTTAGTGTGCCATACATTTCCATTTGCCTGCATACTAGCAGCACTTGTACGTCATCCAGTATCTGTTGCTCTGTAATTGAGTCTCAAATTAATGGTATTAAAAATGTGATTGGATGTCGGTTTCTGTGTGTCAGCCCTTTGATGAACTGGCGACTCATCCAGGATGTACCCGAACCCTCGCCCAATGTCAGCTGGGATAGGCTCCAGTCCCCATGACTCTGAAAGGGATAAGTGGCTACAGATAAAGAAATAATGATTAAATTAAAAAAATGTAGCTGTGACGTCGTCAGTAGTGAATGGTGCAGCGCGTATTCAACAGAGATGAAGAAAATTAACCAACATGGTTCTCTCTCTAGCTTCTCCCATCACCAGCTTCGTATAAAGCAATGTTACTTGCGAAAGCTTTCATATCTCTCTTTCACTTGATGATGTCGGTAATCCACTTCGTCTGTTCATACGTAGCATTGAATTTGACACCAGAACAACATTAAGAGAAGCAAACATATCTACCAGCAATTACAGTGAGTTAATGGCCTCTTTTAGCCATATTTGGAAATCTTATATACTTGCTAATTTTGATATTTAATGGTATTGGTTTTTATTCTCTTTGTGATCACACTAATAAAAAATAAATAAATCGTTTTTTATCCAAGATCAGTCAACTGTCAAAAATAACCTCCAGCGTTATGGTCTACGCTGCAGTTATCTGGGGCATCAGGGTGAAGGCAGCTGACGCCAACAGACTCAATAAACGAATCTGGAAAGCTGGTTCTGTCCTGAGAGTGGAAGTAGAATCATTGGTGGAGGTGTCAGACACTAGGATGCTGAGGAAACTACTCAGTATTATAGACAATGCCTCTCACCCCTGCATTTCACACCAGAGAACTTTCAGTTGAAGACTGAGACCACCAAGGACCACCACAGGAAGTATTTTCTACCATTGGACATTAACTGTATAACTCTGCACCCCTTTCTGCGGGAAGGACAGTCAAAACTGGTTCCAATACAACCATAAAACCAATATTATGTGTAATGTTACTTTTCATTATCATTTAAAATATAACCTCTAATTATTCCTCAGCCAAAATTACATTATACTACACTAAATTACATGGAATCTAATCCATCCATCCATTTCTTCCACTTATCTGGGGTCGGGTTGCGGTGGCACTAGGCTATGAAGTGACATCCAGACATCCTTTTCCCCAATAATACTCTCCAGCTCATTTAATAGACTTAATATTAATATTAATAGAACAAATTAAAGCTATACTTGATAAAGGTGGACTAGTTGGTTGTTTGTATTTCTTGATTTACAAAAAACATTCAGTGCAGATAATCATGTTCTCCTGATTCACAGGCTTTCAAAATTTAACTTGAGCCCAGGTGCACTCTGTCGCTTGCTACCCATACTGCTTAGCACCCAACCTCAAGGTCTATCCCTGCAGGTGTTGAGCCCACTGGGTGTTGGCTCCATGAAGCTTGTTTGGGCTGAGCTTAGCCGAGCCCGATGGAAAAAGGTCCGCCCACCAGATGCTAGCCGGCAAGCTCCCCTCTCAGGTCTGGCTCCAGAAAGGTGACCCGGTCTCCTTTTTCCGTGCTACGTTTCCAAACTCCTCTAGGCGCCTAAACATTGGGGTCTTTGAATCGCTCTTAGTCCGATTCCTCCCATGAGACCACTTTGCTTTGCGAGACCCTACCAGCAACTAATTCCCTGACAATATAGCACATAGGATCACAGAGGCACACAAAAAAATCTCCCAATATGTTAAGATGGCAATTCTTTTAGTGGTTTTGTTATATGATATTCAAATTATGTAATATGATATTCAACATGATAAGATATAAAAGATTTTCAATTGATATGACTTTCGTATTCCATTCACTGCTATGTAAAATATTCCTTTACAGTAAAAACCACTGTAAAGGTTCCGTTCATCATCATGTGATTATACTCACACACACTGGTTTGCATTTGCTTCTTATACAATTTATATTTTTCATTTTAGTTATACTTAATATTCTATCGTCTGTATTCAATTATTGTATGGTTTTCTCACTGTAATTTGTTGTTAATCTCTGGCACAACAATGGGGATCACTACAGGTTCATCTTATCTTATGTTAGCAAAGCTTAGCACAGCTTAGGTTATCTTCACCCAAATTCTACAGCGTCTATTCTGGCCCAAGCCCCATTCCTTTCGGATGGAATCTGATGGTTTCACGACATCCTGCTGAAAATCCAACAATCTAACTGAAATCAAACTTTCAGAAATTCCACATTTATCTTTAAAACGCTTAATTTGAAGCTTTTTTCTAGGTGAAAAGAAGCTACCTGTGCATTTGTGGTTTTATGTGTGTGTTTGCTCCCCAATTCTCTTCTCAAGTGGAGGCACTCAGTGGGCATTCTCCACTAAAAGTGCCTAATGTGAGGGATGGTGTCAGGTGACAAATCTAAGGGACACACAGCTCAGAAAGCAGCAATTCTTTATAGTACATCCTTCACCTCTCTTACTCTCAAGAGCTCAACGTTCTTCTCTTCATCTGTTTATCTGATCTCCATCTCAGATTACCTCATCTCTCTGTGATTCATTTTGCATTGGGATCAGGAAAATTTAAAACACCCTTCTCTTTTCCCCCTTCTCTTCTTCTCAGAGTGATAGAAATATGATGGGCAGTAATGTGATGCTGTGAATCAAAGCAATGACAGTCACCCCACCTCTCAAAGTAACTGACAGAGCTTTGCACCTTGGCACATATCCAACATGAGCTATCCTCTCCGTATGTGACGGCTTTACAGATGTTATGCTCACAGATGGGCAGAAACATATGCATTGATACACACACTCTCCGTGGGAGGACACATACGCATATCAACACACATATCACATATCCGACTTTAAAGTCTTGAGAGACGTCGTAGTTTGGAACACAGGATACAGCAATATGCACTAATACTCACTTTTAAGATGTTTAACTGTGCATTACAGAATGAAAGTGCATATTCAGGAAGTAAAAGTTGCAAAACAAGTCATATTAATGAACAATAAAATGTTTAAATCGGAATTTAATTACATGAATCAATCATTTTTCTTCCTTCTTCCACTCCCTCAGTCTCCTCTCTCTCTCTCCAACTCCTTTGTGTCTCCCTCTCTCACATATTATCTGTGTACATGCAGTAACCCTGCTGCTGCCGCCCACTGCAGCTTTTCCTCCCCTCTACTCTCCTCTTTTTTAATTATTTTTTTCTGTCTTCTCTCTCCATCCTCACATCAGTCCCTCCTAGCCTTCATCTTGCTCAGAGGGGGTCTGGAAGCCATGTTTCTACCTAATGATGCTTTGCTGAGGGGAAAGAAAATTTGGCAGTTAACAACCTCCTCTCCCTCTCTGTCAGTCACCCACATACACACACACACACAGATGTGTGTAACTGGGGTCCTACTCAGCCTGGGAATGCAGTAAAGTTAGCATCTAACTGCTTAACCAGCTACTTGATGGTAGCTTCTGCATGCTATGAACTTAACTTATATCATGTGAAACTAATTGGTCCTTGGGGACTGAGAGTGTGAACATTTGGTAACTTACTGTATGTTATTCTTTGTTTAAATGTTTATAATCTTAGAAAATAAAGAGCTGCAGGTTTGGTTATGAACAGAGATTGGTTAACTAATTAAGAAGAATATGATTTAGCATAAATGAATAACAGGGATCAATAACCAAACCATGAATTCAGTCTCAAATATGAATGATTGAATCTAACCTCTGAACTTCACCTCCATCTGTTATCACAATACATGCACCAATAACCACAGACAGACTTTTCCCACTGAGCTACAAAGGAGGGCCAAGAGACTCAACCTGCCTCTCGCATTTGGGCAGCTGTAGATCAACAGCTAGACTTCGTCCCCAAATCAGAATGTTGGCGGTTCGATCCCAGGATTGACCTTGCAATCTACATTTCGTAGGGTCCTTGGGTAAGAAACCTGAACATACAATGGGTCTATTGAATGAACCAACTATTCTCCCTTTTTAAAAACAAATCAATATGTTTTTGGTTTGAATTGCTATAAATAACTGTCAACAGCTATAATAGCAAATGGGATTTCTTGTTGTTAGATGTATCTCTAGTATCTGTAATGTTTTCCAGAGCTTTTTAATTTGTTCACAAAATCACGTTTCCTGGTGGTTTTTCTTGGAAGTGTTTCTAGAGTTCATTATTTCTTACTTTCCCCATTCTTTTATCTGAGAGTTTGCATTAAAAACCAACTCTCTGCTGTGGTCTAGATCTCATTCGGAAACGGTGTATTTACGTGGAGAATTTCGTCTGATATTATTTGGAATAAGGGGGCCATGTAAACCCACCTAATTTCTCAGATTAAGGCAGTGGAAAAGCCAAGAAATCACATTTAAAACACATTCACCAACCCACAGAGTCACCATCACAGTCTGTCAGTCTTTTTCGGACTTTTTATTTAACGTCCACAAATTTGAGGCAGAGTTAGCATCTGTTCGCGCTCAAAGATAGGTTATACCCCTCGTTTACCTCCGTTCACCGGGAGATGTGTGATTACTGGGAGACGCCGGTTCATTGTGTGACAAGTGAGAGCAGATGAATGTACCTGTAATAACCTGTAATAATCATAATAATAATAACTTAAATTTATAAAACGCCTTGTAGAGAGTTGATCCAGTTTGCAATTAGTAGCTAGCAAAACACGGACAGCAACACGCCCGGCGTTTGCAGGCTACCGGCGGATAGTACGGGAATGCCTAGGTCTACTTCCCCGTTGAGTGTCGCTCCACCGTGAGTATCGGTTTACGAATTTATCAGCCAGCATTTATTGATTTATTGTTTGAGGTGTGTGGGAGCGTGTACGTGACGTAAAGGTTACGCGCAAGCGCAGCGTGCTACAACACGTGCGCTAAATAGTAGTCCAAATTTAAGGGAAGCCTCGAGGCAAATTAATAATAATAATAATAATAATACATTTAATTTGTCTCGAGGATATTTATTAATCGAGTTACTCGAAACATTCGAGGGATAGTTCAACCCTTGACTCTTTGTATTTTTTTTAACTTGCAGAGATGACATCATCTTTTTAGTTTTTATTAGCATGATTATGGAATTTATTCTAACTGACTGCTAAACTGAAAGAGCCTTAACTCCTTCCAAGTTATTTATATTTTAGTAAGTCTTGTTTGTTATATTATTTTAATTAGGTGATTCTAATCTAAACTGGTAAAAATCTATCTCTAAATCTAAATCTGTTTCCACCAGTTTTACCATTGAACCAGTTCCCAGACTCCCTTTAATACCTGCAATGTTGAGAGTTGTTGAGCCAGGAGAATCTTCATAAACGTTACTAAATGGCTCTGTAAATTCAAAGTCATTTACAGCTTTTTAAAAGCAATATAAATTTGTTATTCCTCATAAAAATGTTGTGTCAGTTTGTCACATCTACTCTGTGTTTAAAGTGTGCCAGCTGTAGCAGCTCTTTGAACCCCCTATAATAAATACAGTCAACAACTCTTTGTCCCCAAGCTCCCTTACAGAAAATATCTCCGTTTTGTGAGGGATAAACTTTTCCAAAAGGATCTGAACCACTTTTAATACCAATTTCATATTTTTTCTATCCTTTCTTTAAATTTTGCAAAGGTTATACTTTGAGTCTCCCTACTCTCAGTGAGGTCAAGGATGCAAGCGGCTGAAATGAGCTTACGTCATAGGGTGGCTGTGCTCAGCCCTATGGATAAGGTGAGGAGCTCATATATCCAGAGGGAGCTTGGAGTGGAGGAGCAGGGGATCAGGATGCTCCCTTTGGCGGTTTTCCAGGTACGTCCAACTGGGAGTATACTAGTAGTAGATACAAAATTCGGTGGAGAGACTATATATCTCATCTGGCCTGGAACATACTGGGATTCCCCAAGATGCAAGATGAGCTGGAAAGTGTTAATGAGGAGAGGAACACCCTTGTTGTCCTTCCTCAACTACAACCTGACCCCAGATACGTGGATGGAACAATATAGAATGAGTATTTCTTCACTAGTAATGGATATCACTTTATTGGCAATGTGTGAACTGAGAGCTATCCATTTGTGATTTTATCCCGTCAATGTCTCCCTCAGGGCGAGCAGAAGACAATCAATCAATTCAGTAGATCCACAGATCAGTCTAAACTTATCTGTGAAAAAGACCCAGTTCATCCCTTGAGGGATCATGGACTCATTAACAAACATTATGATTATATATTTAAATCAGAAATATGCCCTTTTTAATTCAAGCCTTTTTTTTCATGTGAATTTTCACCAACTCACGTTCCATACTCTCCCCATGTACCTTCCTCCTTCATCCTCTTTTCTCCTAATTTTTCTCACCCTCTGTCTCTCTCACTCTGTCTCACTCCCCCTCTCTCCTGCATCTCTTTCTATTCCTAATGAGATGATGTGGTTGCAGTGTTCACTGAGTGGCAGTTTCTGTGTTGCCAATTAGTGGCGGACTCACCAGCTCTTTGTTTGCCTTCAGAAATTCCATCTCTGTTTGTGTACACAGCCCACAAATGAGACAGGCCAAACTCAAAGGCCAATGATCTAACCAACAAATACACTTTATAGACTGGTATATATATATAAATGCTCAAAAAATGTATTTAATGCTTAATCATCACAATATAGCACTTAGTCAGTTAAAACACTGGGTTCTGGAAGTGTACAGTGAGGAATCAGTTTTTCATTATGGATCAGTTTCAGCTGCTTTGGTTCAAATGAAAGTGAGACGTGGGCAGAAGATGCAACAGTAAGGCATCCACTGAAAAGGTTGCGTTTCTGCAAGTGGGGACCACAGACACATTTTTATGTCCTTGTCACTACTGGTAGCATGAAGAGGTACCTGCAGCCCATAAGGGTGAACAGGTTGTCCAGCTCCTCCAGGATGCTACATCCACATGTGCCACCGCAAGAAAGTTTTCTGTGGTCTCCCAACACAGTCCCAAGGAGGACTACAACCCATCAGAAGGACATTTTCCTGCTCCTTTGTGAGGAGGAACAGGAGGAGCAATGCCAGAGCCCTACAAAATGATCTCCTTTGGTCTGCTAGTATGCATGCTTCTGACCAGACTCTCAGAAACAGCATAAAGACAGAAAGAAATAGCATGAGGGCACAACGTCTTTTAGTTGGACCTGTGCTCACAGTCCAGCACCGTCCAGCTGGATTGATGTTTACCAGAGAACACCAGAATTTGAAGTGTCGTCATAGTTACCGCGTTCTCTTCACAGATGAGAATGTTGGGTTCACGTTGAGCTCATTGAGGGTCACATGGACCTCAACTTGCTAGCAAATGGTTCCCTGACTGCTGGTACAATGATGAAATCCTCAGACCCATTTTCAAACCGTACGCTGGTGCAGTGGACAATGCCTGGGCTCAGGTAGGCCAATGACTGGTCTTCACATTCCCATGGCCTTTATCCACCTTGAGATCCTCTGGGACGTTCTGCATTGATGCATCAGACTTCACCAAGGAGAGCCACACACTGTCCAGGAGTTCACTGATGGGCTTATGTAGTTCTGTGAGGAGATCCCCCAGTACATCACCCATCGTCCCATCAAGATTTGTCTGGCAAGTCCAGACGTTGTCAGTAGTGCCTACAGGTATATAGTGGTCAAACACAACTGAGCCACATTATGAGTTGTCCTGATGGAATTCACACCAGGTGAATCAGCCTGTGAGTTCACTTTTTCACTGATGGGAATTGTGTATGTCTCCATGACCGATCCCAAATGAGGAGAGGTCAGGCCTGTAGGACTGTATGACACTGAGTTTGTGGACTGCAGTAGCCTGGGAATGAACCACCTACCTTCTGATATATGGAAGAACGCCATCCCGTCTTAACCACTTTTACCCCCGAAAACATAAAAGAGTTTCCCCTTTTTCTTGGAATTCCATTTCAAGGTGAGCAAGATTTTTAAGCCATGCCTCTACTCAGGATTCAGTATTGGAAAAGGACAGGGGATCATATCGAGGCAACATGAGAAGTTTTTTTTTATAATTAGACCATGCCATTAGTCTTTATTTGGAAAGCTCAGGAGTCCCACCTATTGGCATTTTGATGTACGTCTTTTCCTGTCCTGCTAATTACAAGCAAATAAATATTTTTTTTTAAAGAAGGATATTTTAAACATATCCTGTTTACTCCTCATCATAAACGTTATCCTCCCCACTAATGGCAAGATGGCATGTTTGTAGGAAGATCAGCGAATCACTTAATGAATTAATTGTTAGAGCAGTTCCCTCATTCAATTGTTTGAAAAGGATCAGCACCAGGGACAGCGACTGTGAGGCACTCTGGTGCAGACTGTGGCCCATGTGAGCTGAGCACGTTATCCGGATGAGCTACAGACTGCAGTCCGAATCTGGTGGAGAAATTCTAGATATTTAATGTTTTTGCAGCACAGGCTCGATATTCAGGTTACAATGATACAAATATCAAAATGTGCTGTGTGATAGACCATAACTAATTAACAAATCCAAGCAAGTTATTTTGTTTTAGGGCAGAAGACAAATGCCTTCTTCACACATATTTTTCAGCACAGATATGTTTGATTTAAGACAATGACTCAGGCAAATACTCGGTGTGCAGTGGTAGAAAACTGATCACATCTTTGCAGAACACATAAAGTCATTGAAAGCAGCATGAAAAACTGAACTTGCTTTCATGAGACAAGGTGTAAGATGTCATTCCCGACAGCAATGGTGTACACCCGAAAAGTACCCAATCTCCTGCATTACACGAGCAATCCCCCTGATTGAACTCCTCAAATGAAATGTGAAACAAGACAGATCTCCTAAATTCGATTCATAGGAACCAAATTTGGACCAAACTGGACCAAAGGTTGAGAAATAATGGAGTGAAAACGTTTTAGCTAAAACTCCCACTTGTGTCAGAAATATACAAATGACCTTTACCAAAATCAATTCAGTTCATCTTCAC
This sequence comes from Lophius americanus, assembly GCA_037951165.1. NCBI lineage: Eukaryota > Metazoa > Chordata > Actinopteri > Lophiiformes > Lophiidae > Lophius > Lophius americanus. The sequence goes on along the minus strand of JBBDHG010000011.1, from coordinate 11,379,939 downwards.
ACTAAGGTTTACGGAGTATTGACCAATGAAACAGCAATCATGTAACATGAACGATCTATGGACGTGTCAGTAACGATGACAATTCCATAATATCCCAAAATTTTTGAGGATAAAAACATCACTCTCAGCCCAGCTCATGTTCTTATAAATAAAATATCTTTCACCCGGCAATGAGTTTCTCAAGGCCCCTAACAAGACTCTCACCCCCATCTTTTATGAAGATCTATACATACTTTGTAATTCCCCCGCCATAAAAATGATGGGTGATTCTCTGCATCGTTCTTTTTGTTTGTTTGTATGGAACTATACAGACTGGCTTTATAAATCATTACGCAAATTATATCCATAATAAAATATTTTCTAAACATTCACTTTTTGTTATTTCCACTTAAACTCTTTCCAAATCAAATTACCTTACAAAAATACAACAACAATATTACATAGTTGTAAATATTATACACAGTTGACACATTTGCGTCTTTTTTATTATCCTTGAATTTGGTTGAAGTAAGTTGAAGTTGGAGTAGTCTTGCCTTTTTTTTCCGTATTTTATCTATTAATTTCATTTTCATAATTTTCCACCGGAAGATAAGTTTAAGGTTACTCTTATCTTCTCCCTAACAAAGATCCAAAACGATGTTCACCACTCTAGGATCAGAGACTGTTGTGGGTTGTTGTGTATTGATACATTTGTTTGCAGTGTTTTGGGGACTGTCGGGGGGATTTGTCATCTTCAGAGGACTTTTGTTTTACTTAGGGATGTATGAGGGCAGCTGCAGCCTGATGCAGATTTATGAGAGCCTACTCATGTGGAGGCAAATGGCAATCTGTTCAGCTGTGAGTCCCCACAGAAAAATAACGCCTCTCATAGCAGTGAATCATCGTAGCCTCTGATTCACTGTAAACAAGCAGTTCATCTGAGTCCCTGCCCAGTTTTATGAAACTTAATACTCACTGCTCCTGTGAGAGGGAATACTGTGAGCTTCAATAAATTAGTTGTTCAATTAAGAGATACACAAATTATTATAATGTCGGTTGATTGGCTGACTGGCTGGTTATGTTGATGCTTGGTTGATTAGTTGGCTAACTGAGGGAATTAATTGTTGGTCTTTTTACTGGTTGCCTCGTTAATTGGTTTTGTTGCAGTGGAGTTTAATTTTTGCCTGGTCGGTTGGTTGTCTAGCTGGCTGGTTGGTTGATTGCCTGGTTTGTTGATTTATTGGTGGGCTGGCTGAGTAACTGAATTGTTGGATGGTTGGTAGGTTCACTGGCTGAGGAGTGGAATTATTAGATGTTTGGCTGACTGGTTGGTGACTGACTGGTTGGGTGGCTTGCTGTTTGAGCAATTGAATTGGTTGCATTGTTGGACGTTTGGTTGCCTGGCTTGATGCCTGGTTGTTTAGATAGCTTACTGACGGGTTGGTTGCGTGGCAGGAGGGCTAAGAGGTTTAATGGTTGGTTGGTTGACTGATAGTCTGGTTGCATGTCTAGTTGGTTGCCAGGCTGACTGGTTCTGTGGTTGGTTGAAATTACAGTCCAGACAAAGTTTGGAAAAAAATTTAAAGCTAACTGGCTTTCTAGTTTACTTCCTAACCCACTTCCTGGTCTACTTATTGCATAATTTTGTAACAAAATATTTATCAGAGTTCAAATTCAGTTAAACGGGGGCTTTAATTTTGCATTAAAAATTGTGCATCTCTGAGAAAAAGAATATATGCCCCAATTATGAGAAATGGCTCCTTGCCATCATGGTTATAATGAAGACAGTGAGATAAGGGGTCAGCCGGACCCTCAGGAGGATTAGAGCTTGATGGCGGTGTCATTTCTGTCGGTGGAGAAGTGCGTCCTCCTCGTATAGCTACGACCTCCAAACGAAAACAAGCACTTGACATTTTACTGCGGTGCACTCACAGCCGTCCTGTTGCCTACACGGTGAGTTTGGAAGTCAGACGGAGGCAGCAGCCAGGCTTTAGCAGAAGTATGAAGAATCGTTTCGCTCAGAGAGGCAACCACTTCCTGTATCTCTCTCTCACACACTCCACTTCTTCTGCATCACTCTGAATGTGTGAGTTTGCATTTGGCTGCGAGTCAGCTCACTTCACATTAAAGGGAAGACACACCTGTGCTTTGTTGGAGCTTCTGCTTTATTTTAATGTAGTGAAATGATTTTAAAGGAAGGAGGTTGGCAGAGAAGCATGTTATGCCCTTTGCTCATTATAGAAAACTGCGCCGGAGGACCCGTCTGACTTTGATAGGTCACTCTGGTTTAACTCATATGCACACGTACGTCAGTGTTTATATTTAGATTTTAAAAACATTTGTTGCCAATGTTCTGAAAATTAAGGAAACAACTTGTTCTTCCACCTTCAGAAATATCATTATTCCTAGCAGATCAAATTATGGGTCACTATCATGACATAAATTCCTTGAAAATAAATATGTGAATTTTTACTGACAACATTGACTTGGGGGAATAAAATAAATAATTCAAAATTAGAGGTATAGATCTGAACTATTGTTATGTGAGTGGTTGCCGTTTAGTCTCAGTGTGGCAGATTCCGTGATGGTTCAGGCATGCGCCACACGCTGTACCACGTTGTACGCACACAAACACCAAGCATGAGTCACCATGGTTACAAACATCTCACCAGCTTGGAAATTTTTTACTGTGAATGAAGAAAACACAAAGCTCTATATTTGCAACAACACTAAGGCCAAAAATAAGCTGCGGAGGAACAACTCAAAAAAAAGTTAAACTTTATCAGACACTTAAAAATGAATTTCGTTATGGAACATTCAAGAAAATAACTTTGGCAGAGCGACTAAAGCTAGTGATTGGCAGAGCAAGTCACGAGGCCACTGTATGTATGTTTGTCGGCCAAAATCGGTATTAGCAGTCAGACTTTATAATCGGTTATCTGAATCGGCCAAGACAATTTCATCGATGCACCTATGGTCAAGATAAGACATTCATTAAGTTAATTTTTCAACAAAACCAAACAAGAAACTGAAAATGCAGAGAAACACAGAGAAATAGTCATTTTCTAGTTTCATGTTCTTAGACATGAAACTAGAAAATGACTAAGTGGTGACTAAGTGGTGAAAGGAATTAGTTTACATACATACATTAGACAGAAGGATAGCACATGCTCTAATTCTCATATATCCGTGAAAATGATTATTTATTTAGTTTATTTAGCCTGTTGAAGGTCTAGCACCTAAAATGTTCCAATAAATAAATATTGTTTGCAAGTTAGTCAGTGTGCGGGGATTCCTTTTTTTTTCAACATCTATCATTTTTTCCTTTAGACAGTGTTTATGAGGTGTGTAGCACAAATATAAAGATAATAAAGATAAAGATAGCCTTTATTAGTCCCACAATTGGGAAATTGCAATGTTACAGCAGCAGAGCATGTTACAGAGTAAATATGAGTCTGCATATTGCTGAGGCAAGCACTTGTGGCTGTGTCCAGATCTGTCTGCTGGTGCGTTAGGGACCATTCAAGGGTTTGTACCAGCTAATCTATCAAAACAAGTGTTTCTGATTGCCAGTGGACGGATGACCTTTGGGGCCTCTCTGGAGTCTCCTGTCAAATCGTGCGCTTAGGATCAAGGACAAAGAAGGGAAAGAACAGATAAAGGCTGAGAAGACACTAGCCAGCTGAATTAGCATGGTTTTTAATCCGTGTTCAAGGAAGGCTTTTGCTGAGCACCGTTGCTCTTTTTCACTATCGCACTATTTCATATTCATGTACTTCCACTTCCAGTTTTATCTTGCAGCTACCCAACTCAGCCCAGGTTCCTGCTATACTTAATATTACTTGGAATACTCCGCTAGAGCCAGCAGAGAGAATGCCCTGCTCAAAGGCGCATTGCCAGCATGTGTTTGCATGAAGCAGAGTGTAGAGTTTTTTCAGCTGGTAAGACAAATAAAAAATGACGTAGTCTTTTACACATTAGCCATTTTTCCGCCACCTCAAAGTTGAGTGATTGAAATGTGAATCTTGATTTTAAAGTGGAATACATCCATTTATAGCAATTAAATATTTTGAATGTGTACATTCTTATGAGTACATTACACTAATTTTGATGAACACATTACCATTAGTAATATCGCCACTTTTACATTTGTACCTTATTCCTTTTTACTTTTATCCTACTATAGATATACGTAACAACAATGAATTAACAATTATCTCCAGGTACTTATATAAAAGCCTATATGTGACCTACACGGGCTAAAAGTTGTCAGTAGTTGCCAGATGTTGTGTGTTTTTGCAAGCCTGCACAGCTCTGCAGATTGATTAATTTGGAAAACTATGTTGCCAGAGAAGATGATGCTGCAGGTTCGCAAAAAGCTTGTCGACACCTGTGTGCTATGAGCTATGTATGAAAGCACACCCACCAACACACACACACGCAAGTACACTCACGTCTGCAGTGGCATTCAGGCAGTGACATTTTCCAAGTGACATTTTGTCTGTGGCCAAACCCCCTTACTTACTGAACCCAATCAGGCTGTCTTCCACACTCTAATGGAGCCAACTTGCAAACATGCACCTGACCTTACACACACGCCAACGCACACATTCTTGGTGATCTTTTCAAAAGTTTTAGACATCATTAGAAACTCTAAGAACAGGATTAGGGCTGTTACGATTAAGACATTTTAGCTGACGATTAATTGTTTCCTTTTTAAATCTTATAGGTCCAATCAAATTCAATAATAAAAAATACATTCAAGAAAGAAGAGTCATTATTAGCTCTTTTAGAAATGGTTGTTTTACCTGGTAATTTGTGCTGTTGGTCAACTATTTGAGCTGTATTGAACGGTAGCATTTCTTTGGCTGTATACCTCGTCATGCGTTGATGCGTTCACGTTTATATTGTGGTTTGAAAGCGTCAGTAATCCCCAGTTGCCTGGATTTACCTGATGCTTTGGTTGTCTGTTGAAAATGAGATATATTTTTTTCAATGTGTAATATTAGCAGATTTGTACGCAACGGTTTTGCTGCATTTGTTCATTTGGCTTAAAACCAAAATCTGACCACAGCAGTGCCAGATTTTGAGTTTGGGCTTTTAGAAATTAAATGATCTATCATGTTCACGTTAATAGATTTTGATACTTGTCAAAAAGATAATTTGGATTCTCATCACCTTGAGACGTCACCATAGTTAAGATGGTAGCGCTAAAGGCTATCTCTTTAGTAGAAGAAAGAAGCACCAGCAAATGCCATCATTAAATTACATCATTAACGAGTGTAAATCGTTAATAATGTCAATAATTAGGAAAGTTTGAGTTCAGGCCAGACAGCAGAAGATCAGTGGAGTTCTATTTGATTACTGGGAATATGTATCTAAATGCATCATTTCTGTTTGCCTGTTTCTCCACAGAGGTGGCACAGAAAGTCCTGGGTTCAAATCCGCCTGGAGACCTGGTGCCTTTCTGTGTTGAGGTTGCATGTTCTCCCGTAGCTTTTTCTCCTTGTATTGTGGCTTCTTACCAAAAGAGGCAGTGTCTGTGAATTGGTGACTTTAAATTGCCTCAAGGTGTGAATCTGAGCCTGGATGGTTTTTTATCTCAATGTGGTGGTCCAGGGTCTACCCAGCCTCTCGGCCACTGTCAGCCTGGATTGTCCCCGGTCCCCTCATGACCCTGATTTTATAAACTATTGTTTGAATTTAAACTAACAATCCTCCACCCAATTTTAGTAGCCTCTTGAACCTCGTCAACCATCCTTTCCTTTGCATCACGCACAGGTAAAAAACACCCCGTTATTTTACAATAAACACATTCCATACATTCATATTGTCAGTAAATGAATTTTCTATGAATATTATTTCTGCTGCTGACTTATTGGATATTATCTACATATTTCTGTAAGACATACATGTTTCAGCTGCAAACCTCATTAAATCAGGGTGACTTAAGGACATCAAAGGTCAACATAATGTATCTAGTTGAACAACTTAAAACAAAGAATGATTTCAACCCACAATTAATCTAAAAGTTTTAGAATCATAATAATAAATACAGGGCACCATTGGATCAGTAGGAGCGTCTGCATTTAGCACTATGAACGAGTCTTAATTGGCTGTGGAATTTAATTAATTATTGAACTAAGCTTCGCTTGAGCGTTTGCCAAGGACTTTTCCAAGTTTGTTTTTAATATGAAGCAGATCAGCGGATCAACTTTTCACCGACCTGAGCGTTGTTACATTTTTAGAGTCATTAAAAAAACTCTAGGAGGAAGAACACCCACACATTTAATCAATGTAGCTTTCTTATTTAGATGAATGGGACCGAACTATTTCTTAAGCGTGAAAAGGGGAATTATTTTGTTTTTTGCTCATTATAAGGCGTTTTTCTTGTCCTCAGCAAGAAGAAAAGAATAGATTTTAAGTTCCACCTACGGTCCGTCAGGCTGCAAGTAAATAAAGCCCGCCGTGGAAATTATTGCCTCTTTCCCTGGTGATATTTATTCAGTATATACTAATAAATGTGGTCGTAGTAAATGTTGAGAAAATGAATTCAGCATTCATATTTTAAAACAAGGCATGTTCCCATGCATCCTGACATCATGGGAAATGGAATCTCATAGAAGTGATAGCGGCTGAGTAAAGTTATAAGACAATATTATTTATGTATGATATTTTGCACTGCAGAGATTAAAGGATGTTTGCTGCTCTGTTCTATCACGGCACAGTGTTTTTTAGGTTTGTGCAAGACAAGCAGACATTTAGACTTTTACTCATATTTATGGTCAAGGTCTTTTTCAAGTTTTTGATGATAATAAGGCATAGCCTATAAAATAGCATTTTCACTTTGTCACAAATATTTTCTTTTTCTTTTTGAAATATTCAATATTTTTCAATCATTTCAAGCAGAGTTTTCACTTTTGAATAAACCAATTAAAATATTTTATTATTATTAGTCTTTCTCAAGTTAAACTTCTAATTTAGTTCAAAATGTTTTTTTTCCATTTTAAAAACCCAATTCAATACATTTTCTTTAGTCACCAGCCAAATTTCTACTTCCAACTATCCCTTCTCTGTAATCTGGCAGGGCTGCAGGGGCTGGAGCCTGTCCCAACTGACATTTGTCAGGAGGAAGGATTATCCCTCAAAATTACCAGTTCACCACATGGCGGACAAATAGAGACAAACTACCATTCGACCGTTTGGGCAATTCAGAATCACCATTCACCTATATGTCATGTTTTTTTGCACTGTGGGAGAAGCGGGAGTGCCTGGAAAGAACCCATGCAAACAGGGGGAACAAGCAAGCTCCTCATGGAAGGGCTTCAGGTCTCCAGGTGGACTTGAACCTGGAACCTTCTTTCAGTGTGGCAACAGTGCCACCTCTGTGCAGAAACAGGCAAACTTCAATGATGCATGTAGAGGTAATAATTAGAACTCAACTGACCTGCTGTTAGCCTGAACTCAAACCTTCCTCCTGGTCTTCATGGACCGGGCGTTTGGCATGTTTCTCAATGTGGGATTTACAGGAACCTCACAGAAAGCACCATGGGAGGGGCTACACCTCCCTGTGACCCGTAGTGGTCACAGACACGCTCCAGGGCCTCCAGTCTTCAGAGGGCTGTCAGCACCAGAATAGCGAGATGCGCTGAGTACTGTGACAAGGTCAGCGATGATGCCAGAGCGCAATTGCATATAAATGACTTCTGCAGTGGACTAGAATATCCTGTTTGTCCATGTGTGTTTGACTGTGTTGGTCAGAGAAGAAGAGATAAAGGGATGACAGCATTAACATGAGGGAGTTATGTAGTGAATGGCCGTCCTTTCATAAAGCCCGCTAATTACTTAATTCATCAGCAGTTAAATGCAGTAGAACTTTTACACAGTATTTACGGAGACAGTGATTCAGAGATGAGTCTGCATTGTCAAAACTAAATGATATGTTACTCTAGACAGTTAATCATGAAAGAGTTACCCGCTGTAGCACGTCACCAAAAAGATTCAAACGCACTCGATTAAACACGCACCAACGGACACACGGAGGCATTTATGAGCAGGGAATAATGCAGCCAAATTACATTAATAGTGGCTGCTTAGAAGTACTTGTTGGCTCCTACAGACGTTAGACATAAGTCTTTTGTATATGTAAGTTTTAAATGTACCATACATCCAGAAAAGTTGTGTTCTGCAAGTGGAACACTCTGGCAAAGAGGGACAGCTTTCCTTAATGCGAAGACAAAGTGATTAATAAAGAAGACACTTGGTCTGCATTGTTTGTGCAAGCCATAAAACACGCTGATTCCATAGACTATAACAATAACTGACATTGTTAACATATTAACTGTTCAGTGGGTGTTGTCTGAGTAATCATAAAGGTCTGAGTGATTTTGGAATCGGCCAAGTTGTGATGGCTAGACAACTAGGTCAGGGTATTTTCAAAACTGATGGGTTTGCTGGGTGTTCCAGGTATGCAGTTGTTGCATGGTATGCATGTGAATTGCTTGGCATTGCTCACCAGTGGGGAAGAGATAGCACAGGGAAGCATTATGGGAAGAAGCTTTGTAAAGGGAATCAGTGTCATACACTGAGCAAAGTTTTCCTGGTAAACATTCGGCCCTACCTAAACATTAATGCAGACCAAGGCCCCCTCCATCATGGAAACGGTATTCCCTAATGGCTGTGGCTTCTTTCAGCAGGATGATGCAAGCTGACACACTGCAGCAATGGTATAGGGACACTTTGATGAATATAACATTGAGTTTAGGTGCTGACTCAAAATGACCAGGATCTAAGTGTAATCAAGAATCTCTGGGATGTGGGCTCTATTTCAGAACACCTTCAGTCGTCTTGATGGATCAGAGCAGTTTTAGAGGCTGATGGTTAAATGTCATTGCTGATTGCTGACACATATACACTGTCATTCTTTGAACATTAATATTTTCTAACTTGGGTTAAACCTTCTATAGTACAGGGTGTTTGACAAAGATATCTTTCAGTAAATTTCCTATCCCTGCAATCCTTCCATTTCCAAAATGTCATAAAGTATTCCCTTTTATTTTGTTTTAGTCTTATGAAACCATGACAGACCAAAGCTATGCTAATATGTGGCCTTAATTAGGACAGAGAGAACAGTGTTTTATCTCCGTGGATGCGTGAGTGAGTATGTGAGTATGAATTCATCAGACGGAAATCTTTCCATTTGAAATATAAACCACTTTTTTTGTTAGAGTTTTTCCGAAAAACATACAACCGCCAAAAATCCACAAATAGACATTGTGCAGAACATGTACTCAACCAACGATAAATAGACAGACACATGGGAATTGGGAGAAGAGCGTGTGGCAGAAAAATTGGAGACTACTAGAGAAACAATTGAATGTTCTTTTAAATAGTTTCACAGGTTAAACAAGTGCAAAATCCAGACCTATGTATCTTGATGTCATCTCAAGTGGCCCCTTCACTACCACACCAGAGATTTTATTACATATATGCACAACATTTTCAGTGTTTTTAATCTGGTGACTAATCACCACCCTGTACCCAGAGCTTCTTTCCAAACGTTCCGTGATGTGGCCCCTTTGATTTGACTGCATTTGAAGCTGTTTTCCTGAATTTCTCTTTTCCGAGACCAGAGCTGTTTTAATCCTGGGCTCATATTTATCAAACAGCTCGGCATCACTCAGAAGAAATTCACTGAAAGTTTGAAGAGAACCAAAAATAAAAACTCAGAATGTGAGGTGGTTAAGAAGTTTTCTCCAACATTTTGAGCAAAGATTACAACTTTCCCTTTGAGAACTAACAACATCATCATGTTAGAACACTTTAATAGCTTACAATGACCATTTTCCTATCATTTAACCCTCTAAAGAATCCAATAAATTATAAAATACATAAGCTTTAGGTATTCTTTTAGCTAATGTTGTGATTTAAGGAAGTAATCCAAACATAAGTTACAGATATATAGAAGACAATCATTTTTTTTTTTTTGCCAAAATGTCCCATCAGCTGCCTCCTTTAAAAACACACACCGTCTGTAAAATGAGTCACAATACTCAGATGGTGAGTCAGCTATGAAGCTGTTCATACCAGACAGAATTTAAATGATCACCAGTTATGAAAGAGGGGACTCATCCATCCCCAAATATGACAAGGACATTTTTATAAAGCTCCATCTACAATCTTAATGTTTTCTCTACGGGCGGGCACCTTGTGCCAATTAAGCAAAAACCTGCCCCAAAACAGAATCAACAGGGATTTCCTCTTTCATTTGAGCTAAATCGGTATTTGCATACATCATCTAATCCCTCCTCACACAGCAGAGCCCAGAGAGCACAGTCCTCATCAGCATACAGCAACTGTAGTCAACAAAACCACTTCTGAGGATATGAGTAAGAATGTTCAAGTGCAGCTCAGTTGTAACATTAAAAAGCTCTTTGTGACTTGTGCCAGTTTCACACTCTTCCATGGTTAACATTGCTTAATGCTTCCTTCTCAGAATCATTCAGTCTTCCCTCGCCGGTATCTGTTTCTGTGAGACATTATGATCCGATTGACAATAAACGCAACTCAACAAATTATATTCTTAAATGTGTTTTCCCTTAAATCTTAAGATCTTTCGCTTTCTCTCGCATCATTTGAGAAGATGTGACAGAAATACAGACGGAATTATTCAGATTTATTCATAAAACATCAATCTAATGCCTTTTCTACTATAGACTCAGTTCTCTGAATAAGAATCAGCTATACAATTAAAATCACATTCCTAATATTGTATAGGTCACCTTTTTGCCGGCAAAAAGAGTATTTCTGTTCTCACACCTTTCTACCAGAACCAGCTTTGAATCCCATAGCAATTTCTACCGCATTAGCTTTTCTATGGGATCAGACAACACAGGCTAGCTTTCGATCCCCACCCGCAACATCGGGTGGGCTTACATGGGAACTTTGCTCCTTTCAGAATGAACTCATTGCTTTGCTCAGAATGAAGCAAAGCAACTTTAACTTTAAACCATAAGTCCAGTTGCTTTACATTCAACTTTCAGTGACAAAAACAGTATACTCCAAAAGTCCGATATTAGCCGGGATACAGGTGTGCATGTGCAATCAGTTACTTCTGGTTGATTGCTTGATAGCTCATACTTTGCATGTTGGACATTCTGTGATGTTGCTCCAGCGAGAACAGTGTCATTATAAACCGTAAAAACAATGGAAAATACCTTCAAACATATAAATTGTAGTTGAAATAAATGCGTCTTCCATAAAGACAAACCTAATGTGAGTGATTAGCTCAATGGTTTGCAACCAGGTGTGGATTTTCATCAAGAAAGATTTACAACAACATACTTTAAGCACATATGGCCAATGGCAGGTAACAGAAAACCCTATTGTTCACCTGAAGACATATAATACCCATAATACTCAGCCTTACCGCCGTTCTGTCTGTTATCCTTTCTTCTCCTTTTCTTTTTCTCTCTCTCTTTCAAACTCAAACACATGCAAATGTGGTGGATCAGGTTTCCCAGCCACTGCCACCCTCTCGTGACACGTTCAACAACAGGGGTGTCTCAGTCTTCGTTGTCATTTACCCTTGCTTCTCCAGCCTTACATCCCTCCCGGCTGTTCCTCTCTTGACTTTCAGTTCACTCTTCCTCCCATTAAAGTGAGAGAAAAGACAAACAAACTGTGGAGTGGGACATTCAGAAATGAAACTCAGCTATACATGAGCCATTCTCACGGCTAAAAGGAACAGTAATCCAAGCTCAGAAAGCAGGAACAGCGGAGGATTGCTGCGTGTGGTGAATTTTTAATATGCATGGGTGACAGAGGAGAGGACAGTGACCTTTTTACCAACACTTCCCTCATCTCGGTTTGAATAAGGAGGGAGGATGAATGAAAGAGCGAGAAAGTGTTACTTCTCAGTTAGAAGGTCGTAGCTCTATTTGATAGCCTTTTGTCTCCCTATCCAAAAACAGCACCCTTAATAGCCACCCATAGGCCACTTTACAATGATGGGTTCTTATCTCTCGACACACACTGACAGCTCACAGCCTCTTTATCGTAGCCAGTCAGAAAATTTAGCTTTAATGGAGGGAAAGAGCTATAGCGCTATTAGTCCTTATACTAACAACAGTTATCCAATTTAAAAGTGCAGTGCATCAAATTTATGGGTATCTCTTTGAATGAATGGAATATAATATTCATAACCATGACTTTTTTTGTAGTGTGTAATCAAAGGAAGAAAAGAAAAATATTTTTGAATGTTAATTTTATTGTATCTGAGTTATCTGACACTTGGCTGGTTTTACTCTGCAAGAGAGCCATCACTCCAGCATGATGCAACATTCTCTCACTCACAGTATTAAGTTCTCGTTGAACTGCACAGACCTCGCCTTTCCTTTTTAACCATGTTAAACAATCATTTTTGACCCCTTCTGGACCTTGCGAGGGACAGAGGCAGCAAATCAATGCTATCCTAATACGGAACAAATGATAATATTGCCAATGAAAATCACAAATAGATTCCAAGGCACTCTCCTTTAACAGATATTTATTGTAACAGCCTGGTCATTTTTAACCTATGAAACATAAACTCCAACAGGTATTGGCTTTAAGTCTTCATGAGGAAGTCAATCCGATCTCTTGAAAAAGCAGGAATTTTTATGGTGTGATCAACAATGAGAATATTCCACCTGCATAAAGAGGTGTGGCCTAGAGAGGAAGTATACACACAGCAATGGTATGTTGACCCAGAAACACCAAAGAATACAAAAGTACCATGTCAACACAATAAACAATATAATGAATGACAACTGTTTATGGTGAGGAGGGGGTAACATGGATCAAACAAGCATTTACAAGAACATTGTGAGTATTTACAATAATATCTAAATCCTTATTAATACCTGGATATTTACAAGACTTTAACTTATCAATCCAAAAGACTCCTCTTTGGTTCAGTTCTCTTTGTCAGTCACCTTTCCTCATAGAAGAAGGGATGTGGTCGATGCCTCACACTTGTAGAGTGGCTTGGTTTCTGTTATGACCGTTCAGATTGTGTTTTGCCATTGGATAATTTACGTTTCCTGTGCAGTGGCGTACTTGTGCTCTGATGACCCTGTGCTGTAAATGTCTTTTGGTTCTAAGGGAGCGCTTACTCGACTCAGAAAAGTCTCACAAGGTTAACTTTGATATTGAGAAGTATATTGAGAACTTATTAAAGAACGTAGGAGCACCAACACACAGTAACTTGTCCATTAACAAAAGATAAAGAATTCGTCATTAAGCGAGCCGATAAGGGTGGAGCAATTGTGGTTTGGGGTAAATACATGTGTGTCAGAGAGTTTTACTAGTTTCTGGCATACAATCCAACAGATTATCTAAAGGTGGAACTAAAAGAAATGCTCACAGAGGCTAAAGAGAAGGGTTTGATCTCTGTAGATAATTTTAGATTTCTATGGAACCAAAATCCACAAATGACTTCTTTTCACATGCTTCCCAAAATCCATAAATGTTTGTGTAATCCCCCAGGTAGAGCTGTGATTTCAGATAATGACGGGACCAAATCCTTACTGTATAAACTACTTATATTTCCTAATGTTGGATTTGCATGTGGTATTGATTTAAAAAATAGTGTTATAATAGAAATAAATACAAAATGTCACACAATAAATGATTATTGAAAATATTGGGAAGGTCAATTTCAGTCACTCAGGGAGATGTAGGTACATTGTTTTGTGACGTTGACTTTGCCAGTTTCATATTGGTGTCCCAATAACATTTCAATAATTTAGTCTTAAATACGGTTAGGTTATTCCGTATTTCTTTCATAAGTTGTTTTCGGTATCGTCTTTTCATAATCTAAAGAAAGCAGGTTTGAGAGAAACAAAGCTCGTCATCTTTTAGCTTTAAACTTAAACCAAAAGCCGCAAAAGTCACATTATTCCAAACAACATAACAGTATTGAGTGAATCGCATTAATAAAAGTGGTACATTTAGATTTCCTATATGAGTGCCAGTAAGATGCTCACACCATGAATGTGTTGTTCTGGGACAGTGAGTGGCTTTCAGCGTAAAGGAACTTGCTTCAGTCTTCCCTCCTTCTCAGAAGTTTGGCAAATCATCAAATATGAAGCTCATCCCTCAGGAGCTGATTTTGATGCAGCTCTCATGTTTAAGGGGGCATAGTTCTGTTCCTGGCCTATATGGGTGGAGTAAAAGTTTAAAATATAAGATAGCTAACTCCTTCATAAGCTACAAAACATGCTCAGTCAATTCCCTCAGCTGTCAAAAGGACATAATCAAAATCAAATGAGGAAACCAAAAATAACTCCTTTGTCCTACAGAACAAAACTCAACAAGTAGTTCAGGAGAAACTGCTAGCTCATAAACCATATTTGATCTGTAGTTACTGCGCTAGCCACTAAATTTGAGAAAAAATACAAAGGGGCAAATTTAAACGCAAAGCGCAAGAAATAAGGACTAAGGAATATTTAATTGCACCTGTTCTACTTTATGACTTACTTTTTTATCTTGCTCATAATCTCTTCATCAAAGGTGGTTATGACTTTACAGATCCATCTACAGTAACACTATTAGCCTGACAGCAGCTAACACAGAGGCTAGCATCCAAAGTTTTCCTTGTGGTGAGAAACACGATTAGGAACCTTCAGTTTCCAGCAGCAGCGACCTCTAGTATGCACATTTTTTATCCGGTTTATACATGGATGAAGCCATGCTCTTTAACTTCCCTCGGCTGTTTGTTGAGCACAACATTAACATTGATGAGGATAAAATCATTGTCAGGTTCATTGCCATGAACAAAAGGAGGAAACAGTTCTATAAAGGGACCATGATGTACAAAGTTAATTACCTTAATTGGATTATTTTGTTGTATGTAGGGTAGCGTAGGTTACATGGACTGGACTTAACTACAGGCTGAGCAGGAACAATAATTGGTGAGTAAAGCCTCCAGGCTATATAGGTATATACTTAAATTATGGGTATTAATATATCAGTCGTGATTTGTTCAGGTTTATTCTGAGTCGGTCAGTCTCCCTCCTCATGGTGTGATAGAGGCTCCTTGAATGGTCCATGAGGTCCAGAGGTATATAGAATGGATGTATTTCATAATAATACATTTGTTCTCTTGTAAGTGTTGAATACAGATTGAAAGAGCTTGGGCCAAACTGAGTCTAACTATTTTGGCATCTGATGACTGTAGGCCTCACTGCTCAGTCTGCGGGCGTTTGCATTGTCAAATGGTGAAATGAATATTGATATGCTGAGGTAAGGTTGTCTACTTTGTCACATTGGATGCTTTTATTACTTTTTTAAAGCTGTTGCATACATAATAAAAAGAAAAATCATGGGCTATGATACAGCTGAGCTGTCTCACTCCCACAGAGACAGCCCTCAGTGGTACTGTGGGTGGGTGTGACTGTAAGGTGCTTACGGGTGCAGAGTTCTCCATCTGGGCAGAGGGAATAGATAGTCCGAGCATGTCCATCATCACTGTGTCTATTTTACATTTCAATAGTCCTAGAATAGTGGTTTCCCATAGACATATGATTTCTTGGCTCAGTAATGGATATTATGGATGTAGGGATAGGACAGGATATGTCAGTTATTTTCCAGTAGGACTAACATGGCCCATGAGGGATGCTTTGATCCCTCTGTACGGAGAGTCGAGCTCTGTCACTTGTTACTTTTATAATTTGACATAAAATTTCATATTCAATAGATTTTATTTATTTATTTATTAGTTAACCCAATAATTTCGTATATTTGCTCTAACTTCTTTCAGTGAGGTGAAGTGCCGTAATGTGCAATAATTGCAGTTTATTTAGTCGTCCTCTCTTTGCGATAACTTCGTTTTAAGTATTGGAAATAAATAATCAAAAGTTGATGAGTGCGTAGTATCCATCCGCTCTTTCCACCGGCCTGAAAAACTGTCTAGGTGGAACACTAGTTGGGTTTTCATGGACACTTTTGTCCTTTCAGAACGAAATGTTTCTGAAAGAATATTCCTTGCTCGACTGTTCTCGCGAGGCATTGTCAATACCTTCGAGTGTTTTTACCCTGACTAACGTGACATTGTTCTGAAGTTAGCAAACGGTAATTATTATTAAACCGTTTTGTGTGGTTAACTCACCAGAAATTAGTTACTTTAAACGCAACTTTAAAAACAGAACCTCCTCATCACACGTTTCATCGTGAAAACCATAGATGCACCGATGATCAGTGACCTTCACAGAGGTGAGGTTGGTCACAAGAGATGTAACGGTCAACATCATCCGTAATGTTTAAGCAGAAACTCTTCATACTCTTCATCCTGAAACTTCAGACCCAAAGATCCGTCATGACAGAGTCTTTGATTCATTCGTTCTTCGTAACCACTTACCTGTTCAGGGTCGCGGAGGCTGGAGCCAATGCCAGCTCTTTAATGTCTTCATTCATAGTCAATAATAAGTGAAGTCAGTGGGTTTGATCCACTCTGTTGTTGTGGAATCTATGCATAAGCATTTAGCATTTATATAAAAGCATGAATTGTAGTTGGAGAGTTCAAACTTCTCCAGCGCTTTTAAATTTGTCCACAGCGTCGGTCCACCACAGCTACTGAGTTTTATCTTTCTATATTTTGACCATCATTTTCTTTTGTGACGAACTCTTACCCTCTGCTTTGACAATAGGAAAGACCCAAATACATCACTGCTTAGAAGTTTGACAGGTTCTCTCCAAACACAGACACTTGTCTGAGAGTTGTGTCGGTATGAGGAGTGACAGGCGTTATGTGAGGGAGGAGCCAGGCTCTAATTTAAAATGCAGAGGGATGGATGTTGCTCGATAGTTGCCATAGAGACCTTGGTGGCTGAATGCTGGTGCTGCTCTTTGTTTTCTATTAATTCCTCAGACACAGGCGGTGACACAAACTTGCGCACGAGACAGGCACAACACAGCAGAATCCTAAACCTTGTGTATTTGGATAGAAATGTGCAGAGAAGGAGGTGCCAACTGAAACTCACGGCTCCCCACTTTTGGTTCTGTTGAGCTGTGGTGCATGCACGCATCAAGGTAAAGTAGACTACAACAAAAACTTTAATCAAATTATAGAATCAGCAAAAGTTCTAGCGGTTTCATGCAAAGACATGTTAAGATTTTAAACCGTTTATGTAATAATGCCAACAGCTGCTGATGCTGGACAAAAGATGAATCCCCTCAAACAGTGACACCTTGAAAGTCTTGTATATAACAGAATATTTGTAACAAAAAAAGAGCTCAACTTCTAGTTTTCTTTTATAAGTGCAATATCTTGTCAATCAATGACTATTTTCAGATTAGACAACCAAAAACTGTTTGTCAACTGTATACTCTAAATTAAGCTTTGATGATGTTTTGTATTACATGACTTTTTATGTTGAAGGAACTAAATAAACGCATCTTGGAGGATTAAAACAAGGGGGGTTTAATTACATTAATACATGGTATTGGTAAAAGGTTTTGCGATTATTTAATTGCGTTTAGTTTAGTTTATTCAACATGATTGTGTTTATTACATTTATGGTAACAGTATGATGTAGCACTTTGTAAAGATGTTTCAGTCACATTTGCTTTAAACATTTAGTTATAAATACTATTCTAATAATTTATCCTATTTATTCAACCTACTTTTCTGGGAATGGTTGACACACATAAGTTAAGTCAATGTCATGTTTTATTTCTTGCGTCAATGTCATGTTTTATTGAGTGCGGATACGGTTGTGCATCTTTTAGTGCCTTCATGGTGGAGCAGCTTCTGTGTGTGGTTGTGTGTATGAGTGCGTCATTGTTGTGGGTTCAGCAGACAACCTGCTGTTTGAGAGGTTCACTGGATCAGTACTTTGAATCAAAGACTCACTTTTATTCAGAAAAACCTTCTTGACTAAAATTTCCTCACAACAGCACAACATAATCATTTATTTTCCATCCATCTGTAGACTTGATGTTTGTGTCAGCTTGAGCCGCTGCGCTTCATGATTTTTTGAGTAAGCTTTTTACAGCGTAAGATTTATTGACCTAGAAGAACTCGTCTGGCAACTGTTAAAAAAAATAAATATATTTTTTGAAAAGAAACGACTTTCTGAAGTGAAGTTGCAAATTATTTTGTAAGGACTTCTCAAGTGTTGTAATTATGACAGTTTTGGATTTGTCTTCTGGTTCTCTATCGCAGCAGATGTTTCAATCTGAATTTACTGCTGCTGACAGCTCAGCGGTGTGCTTCTGTACTTCCAATAAAACGCCGAGACTGAGCCCTGGGGTTATCAAAAGGTGTTTTTCCTTTTTTTCTTTTTCTTTTTGTCTTTTCATAAAGTGTCCATAATTATGGATACAAATCAAAATTGCAGCACAGACGTTTTTTTTTTAATACATGCTGTTTCCTCCTAAGTTGTGATGTTAGAAAATATTCTCCTTGCTATCTTAAAATTCAATTAATTAGAATCCATGGCATTGTGTAGCCAAGTATGACTTTTAATCTCACACTTTGTCTTTGATAAAAACACTTTACATTCATAGGCATCATTTTTCGTTACATATCAGCAGCAGACGCTTCCTTAGGTGATGCATTTCATTGAATAAAATGGGTTATGCATTATTTAGCTGCTGTTTCCAAGACACACAGCAGACCTAACCGGTTTCCCGTCTGGTTTTGACATTCTAACCCCCTTTATTAGAGGGCTTTTTTCTTCATGCCTTTATTGGATTTGTTATATCAACACCATACAGCAACTTTAGACACCAACAGGAGTCCTATTCTTGATACAGAACAAAAACACCAAAAACAGCAGAACGAGTCTCCGTAGAATATAAAAATAATGAGTATATTAAATTAAAATGAATAAAACAAATGAATAGAAGAATTTGAAAGGGAAGACAATAAATGAATTAATGTAGGGAGTAAATAAAAAGTTTGGGGCGAAGAGGGGCGGTTCATAGTTAATGAAAGGATTCCATTTAAGTAAAAAAAAAAAAATAGGCATAAAATCTCTAAGAGATATGGGGCTGTGGGATGGATGCGGGGTGGATGGCGGGGTAAGGCTTCCATATCAGCACATTTGGCATCTAGTCAAGTGGGAGCTGAAAGCAAATATGTTGTTTTTTCTTTTTGAAGAGGACATAGGCAAGAGCTCACATCTTTGTCACGATGCTAAACTACTCACCTTATATTTACTGTAGACGAGGATAGAAGAAAAACATTTGGCTCAAATTGGCAAATGTCACACTCGTGACGTCAATAAGATTTGGATCAATTTCAGATCGGCGAGCTTTTGAAAAATGTCAACTCTATATCATACCTTGAATTTAATTATTCAGACTCAACAGAGTTGATTTACTGATTTGTTTTTCTTCTTTTGTGTGTGTAAAATACGTGAATATTTATTTATTTTCTATTCTACACTCCACTGACTCCAGAGATTTTTGGATCAAGAATTCCAATGTACTTGTGCCACCTGGACTTGTGCAAATGGCGTATAAAAGGTTTTTGAGTCCCAACCCCAAGTTTTTCAGCTGCTCCCTATCAGGGCTGCCACAGCCTATTACCTGTTTTCATCCATAGGTCGGTACCCTGCTGGCTAACTGTACCAGTGGCGTTTTTTCTTGACTCGAGGCCCCAATTGAGCCGGTTTGTGATTCAGTTTTCTTATCCGCATATGGATTTGGCACATGGTCTGCAAAACCCTCCCCATTTATCCTGGCTTGTACTAGAGGTACACTGGCTTGAGAAACTTTGTTACATGAGTGGTTTGTATATCTTAGAGATACATTATTTCCGATGGGATTTCACAGACAGAAGGTGATGCTGCTGTAAAGCAGGCATAAGAGAGCAGGAGGGTAATAGAGAACCTTGGAAATAACAAAATAAGTGGCAGGTACGATAAATGGAAAATCAAGAAAACGTGCCATCATTGTGAAGTCCCTTGAAGCTAACATAACGCTTTGACTACGCCACTGCAGGAAAGTGGTGTTGACGTGTGTAGGAGGAAATCAAAGATTATTCAGTATTGGCATCCAGGTGGAGACAGAAATGAACTTAGAGAGGGATCTGAATCCACAACAAATCCTGATTGTAGGAAGCACTACCTGACTGACTTTGAAACTGGGCCTTAGGGGAGGATGGTGAACATGAATGGATTTCTATAGGAACCTGGCCCGTAGTAGGGCAAAAGGTATGAGATTGTAACGGAAATTTAAAATTCACATCCCATATGAATGTGGTGAAGAAAAAGGTTTGATGTTAAAAAACAATGGAATAGATTGAAGAAAAAATAAACATTTTGATTGATGGACATTCGCTCTACCTATCAAAGATAAAGGTAAGGATCTATGGGTGTCTGCGCCGACAATATGAGAGAGCATTTAAGGTATTTTACCTTTATATGTCATCACTTAGGATAATTCCACCTCTGATCTTGGGATTTGCATTTTTACACCCTGAGGAGTTACAACAGTTGCAGCTGTGAAAAACAATGTGACAAAGCGGTCCGCTACGGGGACCAGAGTATGTCTTTGAAGCGTGGAGCCTCACTCTAAAGCAAAACTGTAATTTAGATTTAAGTGCCTAATAGACCCTCTTCAAAGTCCCGGCCCCATCTTGCTTTACACATCATATTGTTTGAACCTGCTACACTGCTGTTGGTGTGTCTGAGATTTATCCTATGGCGGGAGAATCCAGAGAGAAGTGAGTGACAGGAGGTAGAACGGAGGAGGCTGAGTGAATGGAGATGAGCTCAGACAGGAAGGAGAGGGAGATTGAATTGTGCCTGGCTTGTGGTGTAATGGTACAAGTTTTTCCAGGTGAACTTACAGTATGTGAATCGTGTATTGATGTGTCCTCATATTTCATGCAGCATATGGTAATGCTCACATATAAAGCAATTTTTCCACCGCAAGATCAATGAACTACTGCTTCTAGTACTACATATGTATTTGTCAGGGGCTTGCTTCTGGCACCTGAGTGTGTGAGTGTGTGTGTGTGTGTGTGTGTGTGTGTGTGTGTGTGTGTGTGTGTGTGTGTGTGTGTGTGTGTGTGTGTGTGTGTGTGTGTGTGTGTGTGTGTGTGTGTGTGTGTGTGTGTTGAAGAGAGAATTGGAACAAGCAAAAGCAACAACATGAATTTGTGCACGAGGAGAAGCGTGGTAGAGGGGGAACGAAGGAGTGCATATTTATGAGCGAGCGGCTGCTGTACGCAGAGAGGCGGAGATGAATTGCATTGTGCCCTGTAGTGTTGGGGAGGAGAGGGGATTGTGGTTGGAGATTTTAGATGGCGACTAGGGATCAAGTCATTTAAAGCTTCAAATGGCTTTGAGAAAGCCAATCAAACCAGCATACACTCTCTGCTCCCCGTACACACACACTCGCTCATACTGGGTCTCAGACCCAGGCGCACATGCACAATATCTATCAGCGTGGTTGAGTTCACTGCAGTATTGATCTGCTTCCATGTGGCCGGGATGCAACCCACACACACATGCACACACTTACACACATTGATTTCTGGTTTGAAATCTCATCTTTCTGGCTCATAGCGAGATGACTGATACGGAACTGTCAGCGAGCCACTAATGCATCAGCATACACACAGACACACACACAGACACACACGCACACACACACACACACACACACACACACACACACACACACACACACACACACACACACACACACACACACACACACACACACACACACACAGCAGAGTTAGAAGTGATGCATTCAGGAGCTGCCAGGCTGAAATGTACACACTAACCCTCCACAGCACCCATCGAAGTGTCTTCCGTGCTCCCTGAAGAAAGGAACTACCCAGACTGTAGTCACACATTACATCACTCGTGTTTGTGTGTAGACGAAGAACGGAAGTGAGATATTAAAACCAACAACAACATTGTTTTAATTAATGGAAATCAGTGCTTGCCATATGCTTAAACGCGCCACACTAGTTTTATAATCCCACGGGCGCGGGTTTAACTGCTCCGAAGAGAAGCCATTGTTATATTCTTATCATCATCACACGCAGTAATAATAACAGATTTACATCGTTATATTTCCAAGTAATTCTTACATGGTGATTCATTGTGATGTGATTATTTATTCTCCGTAGTTTGTATTCATCTTCCCTCTAGCATCAAATATACAATTAGTGAAGCTGTTTATTTTATTGCAAAAGAAAACTCTTATATTTGTGCACCCCAATATATGGGAGGTTTAGGGTTAACCTTGTACATATGTGCATGCGTTATGCAACATATTTTTTAGTGGGTACGGTACAATTATTGATTCATGATTTAGGTTCATGCCTTCCACCCCTGCAGAACTTCTGCCTGATGAAGAGCAATATTTTCTAGGAAACAGTGAAAGTAGTCTTTAATCAGCCAACAATCTAATACAACACTTTGATGGGTTGTGTCCAAATTTTGGCCAATGTTCCACCAGTTAGATACCGTTGTTCTGTCCACATCTCTTCAAAACCTGATGGACAGGATTCAATGAACGGTCAAATGTGACCATAAAGTTATATATCTAATAATAATTATCCACAGTTTTCATGTTTGAGGTTGCCGTAGCTCAGTGAGTACAGCGGTTGTACCTCAGTCGGAAGATTGGTGGTGTGACCCCTAGAATGCCCTTGTAGTTTACATGTTGTAGGGTCTGAAGAAAGACTCTGCACCCCACTTTGCTTCGTCTGTGCTTCACGGGGGCTTTTCCTCAGGGACAGATCATTTAACTCTAGTGGGTGGGGTATGTACAAGAAAAGAAAAAATGTGCTAGTCTGAGGAAGAGAGCAACTTTGACGGGGACCAAAAAGTGAAAGTTATACGAGTTGGTTGGACCAGATCCAGGACTACAGGTCTTATTGGGTGTTGCCAGTTTACAAGGGTTGGAAAAGGTATACCGGCGTCAGGTCTCAATAATCTCAATAATGAGCATGGGGAGGGAATGCTAGCCCATCTTTTCCAATCCCAGAGTTGAACTACTATCGGACAACTTGTGGATAGAAAGGTGTCAGAACACACAATATATCACAGAACATCCCAGTTTTGTAATCAAAGGTGGGCCTACACAATAACAGACAGGAGGTGGTAATGTTATGGCAGTTATATTTTATAGCTTCTAGTGTATTGCTGTATTGTTTTCCTCCTTGTTCGTTGTATTTGCAAGCCTTTCCATCTTTGAGAATGGTTGCTACTTTGTGCAATATGTATAATGAAGGACATCACGGCCCGTCTACGTCAGCACAAATATTTGTTTTTGGAGTTGTGAGGGCATCTGTGGGATCTGTGTTCACATTTAGTGACACAAATGTCTTAAATGAAAACTTAACTTTCTTTTAATATATGAATAAATATATTTAAATTTGTCCTACTTTTCTTTTTTTCTTTTTTTGTTCTCATTTTTCAAATGTGAACACATCTTTATCAAACCGAACAGGAAATCAAAACATCCGGGAAGAACAAACAAATGTCAGGAAGGAATTCCATAACGTCTTTTGTTCAGTGAGTTTACATTTTGTAACCCAGTTTCTGCTTGAACTGCCACAAAGCAGACAAGATTAAAAGTTCTTTTTGCACACACGTTTTTCTTGCACACACATTTAGAATACTTTATGCGAGCCCTTCTGCCGCGCGCCTTTTCTCACCTGTCAATCCCATTTATGTTAATGATCGCGCTTCACGTTAACTGCTGCCTGTAACTGCCTTTCCTGCCTGTAGCTGTTCCCATGTACAGCTACAGTGTAGCACATGTAGCGCTTCATCTACACCGTCACATGTAGATGGCAATTCTTCTCTTCCCCTCTATGACATGTGGGTCGCCGTGTCACATTAACAAGTTATTCTTATCCAAGGAGGGGGGGCTTTAACGGTTAATATCATCCAACCAGGCTAATCATAACACCGAAATAAACCAACAAAAAAAATTTGATTTACTCAATCCAGATATGTCAACAACATCCACCGAGAGGAGTTGTGTCAGATATACGTTATGAAAACTGACAGGACTATGTGTTAAGCTTCACTTAACGCTAAATACTCTGTTCTGCGTGAGGTAATCCAAGACAATTATAATTTACTGCTTTGGCTGTGCGATTTAGTCAAAACGGTTTCAAATGAATCATATTTTGTTTGTCTAATGAGTTTTAATGTTTATGTTACACCTGTGTAAGTGTTCATTTATCGAGTTAACCAACTCAAACACCTTTTTCTTTTAATTAGTGTAGAAAGAGTGGAATATTACAAATATCGTTGTTTTTTTTTTTATGAATGAAACGAATAAATGATCAATCTAACATGGATCTTAATTATAGATCCATATTGATCCACTTTTATCACAGTTAAGACGGAAACTGGGCATCCTTTTTTTTAAAGTGGCGATGTTTTCCTTTATTTATGAGAAAGAGGGTGATTGATGCAGTCGTCCTCTCTGTTTTGGTATACAGAGAGGTTATTTATGGATGGATGACCAGTTCCACTCTCACTCTCAGTCCATCACTTTTTTTCATGAGTCATCAATTTGGATGGTTTTGGAACAAACTGTTGTCTTTTATATCAACCAGAATTTGTTTTTTGTTTTATTTATAACGCTATTTTATTGCATAAGTTCCCTTTCCTCATGTCTCTCAGCCCTCGTTTCCTGGAAAGTTGTAAGTCATTACACTCAGTCTCAGACATGGCTCCCCTGCAGGTTCCATAAGTTTGTTCAGAGTTGGGGAAACTTTTCATACTGCACCCCAAAAACCTTGAGTTTGATCCAACAGGAGCAGGTTGACCTCAACAATACCACTCAGAACGTTTTAGGTTTTTTTGTTTGTGATGGCAATTGTTTTTATTGTTTATTTCGTTATATTTTAAATTATTTTATTACATACATATATACATTTATCATTTATTTATGTATGTATAAGTTATTTATATATTGCCAATTCACAACAACTGTTGTTGTTTCAAGTTGCTTTCCAAAAAGAGCAGGTCTGGACCGAACTCTTTGTTCATTATCCTACAGAGATCCAACAAATTCCTCCTTGAGCAAGCATTAGGTCACAGTGGCGATAAAAAAAAACTGCCTTTTCATGGGCAGAAACCTCGAGTATAAGGGTGAGTATAAGGATGGACCTACAGCCATGACCGGTTGGGTTTGGTGAGAGAGAGAAACAGAGAGAAACAGAGAGAGACAGAAGGGGGTGGACAAAAGGGAGGGAGAGGACAGAGGAGTGTGAGGGAGAGGGCAAGAGAGGACATTTGAGAGATAGGGAGCTTTTCAGGTTTAGATGCAAATGTTTTTATCAGTTAAGACTAAGGGCCCTTGAATACCTTTAATTAGTAACATAACAATGAACATTTGTGTTTCACCGCGTTGAAGTTATAATATTCGGCGTTGGTGCTTTGCTCAGAGGTTTGGAGTTATTAAACTCTGAATGGTTAACATCCTACTGAACAAAAACCCCAACACAAAAATCAGCCGCTTTCTGTAAACAGCCAATCATGTTTATTGTGCTGTGAACAATATACTTTTCAGTGGCAAATTTTTGTTATATTAGAACTATATTAGAAAACCAAGGTCAACACTTGAACAATATCGCACATATAATGGAATTAGAGTTCATTTTCCTGCATCATAATTCACGCTTACATGCTTCCATCTGTTGAGAGAGCGACTCGTTCTGCGTTTATCTTCTCTTGTTTAATCACAATCTCATCTTGGTGTGCAAGTTTCACTGAAGTAATGTCTCCATTGGATTGAATATTTCTGCTACATAGTATGGAGAAGCTCTCAGGGATTTATTTTCTCACTCTAGGGACTCATGTCTTTACAGTTGAAAATGAAGTGGTAGATGTAATATGTATCGCTCGTTTGGAGTTGAGGTTCAGCTTTTGTGGAGAAAAAGTTGTTCAGAGGAGTTGAAGAGGCAGCGGCACCTTCAGTAATGCTAATGTTAGCAAGTGGTTTAACACCGTGTTTCTATTTCAGGTGCCCTGACAGGTTTTTGGTGTTTTTTCTGTGTATTTTATCTCGTAACGACATTGCTTGTATATCGCATGGGGTTTGTCTTTTCAGCAACATTCCAAATCTTTCCATACATTTGACTGATTCCCAAGAGGAGCGCGAATCTCGCTAGTTTGACTTTCTATCGATTTGATTGGATCGTTGTTCAACCAATCGATGGATCCATCCAGATCGATTCATCGTTATACTGCTAGTAAACCACTTTCTTCTGCTGATCCTGGTTTTGACCGCGGCGGCAGCAGGGAACCCAGGAGAATAATGACAATAATAATAATATGATAATATTTAGCCATAGCTTTTTTGGAATATGCTATACTATGATGATCATCATCATCGTCATGAGGTTCAATCATGTTTGAACCTCAGAACAACCCAAATTGAGGGCTCTACCTCAATGTTTTTTGTGAGGTTTTTAAATAAATAAATGAATATAATACATATTTATGGCCTCAGATGGGAAAGAAACCAAAAAGGCGAGGATAGATACATTTAGTAATGGTTTCCCAGCAGGTCACCAACTCTCTTCCTTCCTCTCTTGCGCCATCTGACAGCAGTTTTTAAAGACTTTTAAATGATCCACCCCCTATGTATCACTGCATTTAATTTTTGTATGAGGGAAGATCTGTTTGTAGAGGCGTACATACCCTCTGTGCCATGTGTCCTTTGCTACATGGTACATTCCAGACGTTAATAATCCATCACCAAATTCATGACCAATACTTTTCTTTCATCATGCAATATAAATTTAACAGCATTGTCGTGGTATTTGAAATGCGTGACTGGTTGGTATTTTCTTGCCCCGGTTTTATCTCTCTCCTGTAATTTATGACATATATTACAGTGTTTTCCGCTTATTCAAAAACAATCTTATCCCAGTTTTTGACTTTTATTAAAAACAAGCTTCTCACAGTGAATGTGATTACATAGTTTACAGCTCACAGACAGCGATTGCATTCAAATGACTAAATACTCAAAACAAAACTTGGTTCGCTGGACTCCAACTTGGATTTTTTATTTAGCTTATTAAATATTTTTTCAGGCATTACGCATGAATAAAACAAATGAATAAATGATTTCCCATTTGGGCAACATTTGACTAACACACACATTCTCTGTCTCTGAAGGAGCTTCAGTTTGAGCGTCTGACCCGGGAGCTTGAGGCTGAGCGTCAGATTGTCGCCACCCAGCTGGAGAGATGCAAGCTGGGATCAGAGGCCGGCAGCATGAGCAGCATCAGGTATAGTTCAAACTGTGTGTGTTTGTGTGTGTGTTTGTGTGTGTGCGGTTGGCCTTTGTGCCACACAGATACGGTCTGTAATTGTCGGTGCTTGTATGTCCTGAGGCACCACCAGGCCAAACTCGCCATTCTTGTGTATTTTGGACTTTCTGGAGGTGGAGTCGGACTTTAAATGCATTTATCCAACATACACAGAAGTGCGCATCACATGTGTGTATTTATGTGAGTGTTTGCCCTCCTACATGTGTGTATCAGAGCGTGATGGAACGGCTTTTGGATCCTTTGTGACACTATCGCTGAGAGCACCGCTACATAATATCACCAAACGTAAACACAAACCATCACCACAGCATACACACCCTGAGTGTTTTCTCTACAGTCAGTGGAGTGATGTTACTGGATAAGAGCAGTGTTCCCAATGCTGCGGGGTGCATTTATCTGCTGGATGGATTGGGTCAACACCAACGTAGCACACCATCGCACACACTGAGATGGACACATACGAAGAAGTACACACACATTGATAGTGTTATATGGGGTAAAGTAACAGTCAGTTTGGATCATTATTATGGGACTATGACTCAATATCCTTAAATACTGCACTGATCCTCACAGCATGGCAGTGTGTGAGGGTTTCACCTAACAGACACATCAACGCAATCGATCCATGGTGTATTCATCCACGCAAGGTTACAAAACATCCTACGGGAGATGACTAAAATGAAAAAAATGGAGATTATGAGACTTAAGTCATAATGTTATGAGAAATCAGTTATAATTTTCTGCTACACAACAAAGGGTAAGTATGAGAAGAGTGTCTCCAACATCAAAATGACGACCATGGAGAATCTTGTCAAGCTATATTTTTAACATAGGTTTGACAAATATAGAAATATTGAATATTTTGGCTCATCAGCACCACATGAATATAATAATCTTTGTATCTTTGAAAAGGTTCTGAAACAACTGGGTCACCTGCAGGGCTATCATGGCTAACATTAAAGTGGATATGTACTTATAAAAGGAGCAATTCAATCAGTAATCAGGATTTTAGATCCTGATGGAGTAGAACTGCTGCAAACATGTCGTCTCAGATGACATCAGTAAAGCTGTAGGGGTCCCAATGCCTTATGGACTCTTCTGTTTAAATAAATCCATATGGCAATCTTCCATATATATATATATATATATATGACCGGCCTCTCCAATCCTCCATATATATATATATATATATATGGAGGATTGGAGAAGCCGGTGCGGAGCCAGAGCTGCTGTCAGGTTTGTGTGGCCACGCACACAGCCACGCAAACTCTCAGAGGAAGAGAGACAGAGGAGGAATAATCTGGGAGTTTTGGCACAGCAGAACCTTAAACAACCAGATCTGATCACTCAGGCTGCCAAGCTGCTTTCTCATCCATCTTAAAAATCACTTTTTTACCTTGTAAAATTACAACTTGTATTATTTATGATGGTTTATTTAACGACTTAATTCATTCTGTGTATATTATTACACCTTATTATAAGTTAATTCTTATTCTGTCGAAATATCAGATTTCTTTTTTTCCTTTTTTCGATTTGGCCTCAACCCACTGCTGTAGTTTTGGAACTGAGAATTATCAAATTTAATTTTCTTTTACTGATGATAATATTTGGATCTGGATCATTCTCTCTATGAAAAAGAGACTCAGAAATGCCTGGTTGTCAAAAACGTTTGATTTTAATCAGTAAAAAGCATTTTCGGCAACTGGTGGGCAAAGTTCACATTTTAACTTGTATTTGGGTTTTAGGATTGTGGATATTTCATTTTTAGTGTGTGTATTTCATAAAAGCCTTCTCAGGTTTCTACCACATCCATGTTTCCATCGATGGGTGTGAAATCAAATAGTTTTGAATGATTACACATCAGAGCATCTGTTATCACGATACAACAGGAATCATTACATCGGCCAAATCCATGAACCTAAAGAAATATGTAACCATTCATGTTTTTTCGGTACTGCAAATGAATTTTCAGATAAAACCAAGGATTATCTTATCGGCAATAGCGAGCAAAAAAAGCTGCTGGAGGGATGTGTGCATGATAGTTTTGGATTTCGGGTGAACAGACTTGCCGTCAAACTTGCCGTCTCATGTTTAATCTCATACAGGCTTTGCCTCCTAGTTAATAAAATTCCGTGCTGAAAGTTAAGTTTTGGCGGAAAGTTTGTGGGGATGTGTTTGTGAGTATGTTGTGTGATGTCAAAGAGTCAGGTGCAAATTAATTCCACATCCCTCCGACTCCCTCCGGCTTCCCATTGCATAAGTATACAACCCTGAGGGAGGCGGGGAGGGAATCGCCACATTGGAAAATAAACCTTCTGAACTTCTCCAGTTCGTTCTGTTCTCTGGAGCCGAGTCTCAAATGAGAGCTTTCTGGTGAGAGTTAACAGGTTTCCTGCCAGGGTTTGTGCTGAATGTTTAACCTTGATTAAAATTTTAAAATAACCTGTTCGTGGGAGCAACCTCTGCTCAGGGTTCCACTCAAGGACATGGACCAAATGGTCCATCATAACTTTCTTCATCATCTATTTTTACACCACAGCAATTTCATACATATAATCTAGAGAAATGTGATATGTTTTTAGATGTTCCTACCTATACAAAGTTTATAACATCCTTGCATGACTTCAGTGACATCATGACAAAAACTTCCAGCGTTTTTCTGCTTCCTGTTGGATCCACAAAACCTGCTGATTAGGCATATTTGCAACCAGTATTGTACATTTACATAACTTTCAAAAGCCGTTTTAAGCTAGCTTTGTGCATTGCTAGGAAGTGCCGTGTGTCGCTGTGGATGTTTCATTCTCATCTCGCCTATGATAAATGGTTTGAGGTAATTAACAGCTACATTCCTCGTGAAAAGATCACACCCACTCTCACATCCATATAACACCTTTCTTGAATTTGAGCATATTTGACCTACATTGACATTCTGTCAGTGCCCGTGTTGGATCTTACGTTTTTCCCAGAATGACAAGGGCAGACGGTGTTGGATTTTCTCCCAGCCCCTGCTCTGTGTGTGCGTACCACAGACTGCAGATCAGCAGATTGAAGGTTTTGATGTTCACCACGAAACAATGTTTAAGCAAACTCATTTTAATATTAGATCAAAACTTGTGTGAGTACTTTGCATCTTCCGAAAGCATTAACCAAATAATATATATGAGACAAATTGTCATGAAATTTAAATGTAAGCTTAATTGTTTAGCAGTTAGTGCACTTTAAGAGAGAAAATAGGCGTAAGGGGCCACGAAGAACGTTCTGATCCGAGGCACATGTTTGAACTCTCCGTCGAGATCCCTCTTCCATGTGGCCCGTCGCTTTGTCGTACAATTTATGTTTATTCTTCCTACTTGAAAAGTGAATCTCTGCGTCTTCAGTGAATCATAAATCCATGCTAATGCTGTTGAAGGGAGACACTGGTTTTATCTTGTGCATCTTTTATGCTTGTGATAATCTCTGACTGCACATGTGAGAGCAATAGGCCGCCTGCCTCACGTCTGCTGTCTTAACAGTTGCTTCGTCTCCTGATTATCACATCGGATATGGGGGATCGACTTAGTTAAGCTTTTGTCTGCTGATGGCTCGCTGTATGCCACAGTTCTTTTGTCTAATGAAAATGTGTCAGTGCATGTCAACCAAAGTGTGTGATGTGCTTTTGTCTTCCATTTAGTGCTAATGCCTACACATGTGACAGCTCACCCCTGAGTTTGCCCCTTTTTCGTTATTCATTTTATTGTTCCATTTTGATTGACATCATCCTTTATGCATATTGCGACGCCCCCCTCCTACCCTTGTTTCTCAAAGTCCCAAGCCTAAGTATAGATATTAGTTACTGCATCTTAACTGTGAACGATCAGAGAGAGTTTGATGCTATTCAAAGAGGCAGCGGTAACCTTTCCAGTGGTCTCCAGCATCAGCGCTCATTTTCCTCTGTTTCATCAAGGTCTCAGTGACAGGCAGCGGCTAAATATAGTGGCTGGCTCCGAGTGAATAGGTGTTATAATAAAGGACAGTGTAAGAATGAAGGAATGAGGATAAATTAGATGGATCGGGAGGAAAACGGATACAGTGCTCCAAAAAGTACAGGACCTACTTCTGATTCGTCCTGTTGTGAGTATATCTTCTTATAAAC
The DNA here is from genome assembly GCA_037951165.1 of Lophius americanus. Classification (NCBI taxonomy): domain Eukaryota; kingdom Metazoa; phylum Chordata; class Actinopteri; order Lophiiformes; family Lophiidae; genus Lophius; species Lophius americanus. The sequence goes on along the minus strand of JBBDHG010000011.1, from coordinate 11,348,515 downwards.
TGTGTCACAAAATGCAGGTTTTTAAAATATAATTCTATTCCATGATTACAAAAAAAGATTCAGATTGTGCTTTAAATTTATAATGATCAGGAAAAAGTCTAAATATCACATAAGACATGGCCAATAATCTTTGAACCTTTGGTATAGAGTATAAACCAATCATCCATAACATTAAAACTACCTGCCTAGTATTATTTAATTCCCCCTTTTCCCTCTGTGATACACTTTGACTACAACAATCCAAAACTTCAATAATATTTTTTTTACTCATTCAGAGATGGACTTATCTTTCTACTTGGGATCTTCGTCTTGCTGTATGACTGAGTTGGACTTTGGCTTCAACTCACCAACTAAAGACCTTATATTCTCCCACAGAGTTATTCGTTAGAGATCCGAATTCTAGTTTACCTTAATAATGGCCATTCATCCTGGCCCAGAAGCAGCAACCCATTATGACAACATCTCGTTAATATAAAATGATCATTTTGTGGAATGTTTGGTTTGGTTTAAACCGGATGTAAAAGAACCACTGTAACATTAGTTCAAAGAAAAAACAGCCCCAAAAGTTCGGCAAAGTCTGTGGTGGCAAATAATAGACGAGTCTTTCTGTTCTTGTGGGTTAGCAGAGGGATTCACCACACCACACTCCCAAGTATGCCATTTCCACACAGTGTCTTTCAAATATTGGAAAGGCGAATTCTGATCCTTCCCCGAGGTGAGAGGAACTTGCAGTTCCTTCCTTTTCATTCTTGACCTCCTGAGTTGCTCTGGATGGTTGCAATCTTCTGTGGAGTTTAACTATGCTTCAAAGTCACCTGAATTTGTAAAAAAAAGTGTCTTCTGAGGTTCTGTGGAGATTATGAACCTTAGCTCTGTAATGGGGTTGGGGTTGAGAGAATGGAGACACAAATAACACTTCTCATAACCCATAGTTGAAAATCTGAAATACTTTCATACATACAAATGGACAAAAAATTGTCATTGGCATTGATTCTGCTTCTCTGTCAAGAAACAGAATCAATGCTGATGAAACTGACCTCACAAGAGAAAATACTAAAGACAGTTTAGGTTTTCTTCTTGAATTTCTTTTGGTTTTGGTATAGTGAGCTACTGGTGAGGCCTACGATGCAACTTACTGCTTCTGGAAATATTCAGTTAAAGCGCCTCTTTGCTTAAAAAAACTAGAATTATCATTTAGAACCAGTTATGTTTGAAGATTGGTGGTCTAATACTTTTTAACAGCACTGTAGATATTCTACCAAACCTGTTTTTGACATTTTCTGAAAAACCTACTCTTATCTTGTACTTCTGAAGTTCTGCCTCTCCTTTCATGAGGGTCAATATTCCCCCAGACAAGTTTTCCTGTGGGCTTTAACTGTGGCCACCATATTCAGTCAGCAGTGGGTCCATTACTCTCTTACAAGCCTGTCAGTGTGAAACCTGCCTGCTACCCAGTACTAATGTGTGTGTTTGTGTGTGTGTGTTTTTGTATACTCCCTGTGTGTTTGTCTTGCACATCCTTGGAGCAAGGGCTGTGCTTGTGTGTTCTTGGCAGTCACTGTTAGCCTGCGTGTCTTGAGTTGTGTTCCGCTCAATAAAGCAATACAGGCATCTCGGCGGACTCCTTCTCTGAGCCGAGGACCCTAAAAATGCCTGACTGTGGTGCATAAACCCACGGCATTACTGACTAACATCTGTTCATACTGTGAAATGCTGGCATGCAACACACACTTCATATGGAAGGTAAAAACACACACACACACACACGCTCGCATGCGAAGACGTCCAGTCCAAATGCCATGCCGAGACTAATTTGTAATTTTTCTAACATTAGTGTGAAGTGGCAACCAGTGGGAAACATTTGCTCCTGCTGCCTTTTCTGCCTGACTGGCTGTGCAATTCTAACCTTCAGCGCTCTTTCAAAGGGCTACACAAGCAAGTTATGGATGATATATTTCAATTATTAGTTATCTTTTTACTAGAGGGTAGAGATGCCAAACAAACACTAGTTTGTTTTTTAATACACTTTGGCACAGATACAACACCAAATAATGTAAAAATAAAAAGGAGTTGACACGATATAGAGGTTGCAGTTTTTATGTCTTTTCTTGAAATTAAGATTAATTAGATTTGTATGTTGTTTTTTGTTGTTGTTTTGAATCATTTGCAGTACTCTGAAACTTTAAGAATTAAAGTCAGAATGAAGAGAACTCAGCATATCCATACTCTGACTCACAGACCCGGGACATAATCTTTGTCTTAGTATCACTAAATCTCAGTAGTATTAATATATTACTGGATGGGGTGACTTTCTGGCATTAAACATATTAGAGAATACTACTTAAACTACTACTTTTTATATGTTGTATATGAGTAATTACACAACTATGTGAACAAAAATATGTGCATAGTACCTCAAGACTCATTTCTCAGGCCTCTTCTTTTCAACATCTAATTATGCAGATGACACACAAATCTACTTTACCGTATCCTTTAATTTCTATTTAAAACAATTTAATGTTGGTTGTAATATGCAATACAAATAAAGTTGCCTTGCTAAACCTGTTTTCATATGAAAATGTTGTGAAAACAATTGAATTAAATGACAAGTCAGAGGTTGGCTGTGATTACTTTTCCAAAATCCACGTCACAGAGTAAGACCCTGCTTGCGTAGATGATCGTCTTTACTGGTGACAGTAACAGTTCAGCAACTCCACAGTTTGCTCTAGCAGCGTTAATAAACTTGGCAGAGTAAATGGTAAATGGAGTTTACTTATACAGCGCTTTTCTAGTCTGCGGCACAAAGAAAACTTGATAGCGTGCCAAGGCTGCAAGATTATGGTTAAAATCACATTATCATTATTTCCATCAACGTTGCAGTCAGGTATATTAATCATGATTATGTATTGATTTTATTTTTATTCATTGCTTTGGTTGGCCATTGGTCAGCAGTCATAGAAAGGTCCTACACCGCCGAGAGATCCCATCTACATCTCCACATTTTGCAGACGAAACAGGTTCATAGGATCACATCCCTTTAGTCTAGTGTGTTGAACATTTTCTTCATTATTTCAATCTTCTTAGTGTTTAATGAACAAGTATCTTTGACCAAATGGAGTATGAAGTCAATGGAAATCTGGTCAGCGTGTTTTTGGGAGCTGAATCATTTAAGTTACTGGAACGTTTATTTAGGAAAATCCCTTTAACAGTCGGCATCGCTTGATAATGTTAATTTAATTATCTAAGTCAAAAATTGTGATGAAGCCTAAATTTAATATTAATTGTGCAGCGCTATGGTCCCCTTATTTATCTATTTTTAGTCTTTTGCTGAAAATATTATAGCCAATCACGATTTTTAATGTCTGAAAACATCTGAACACATCTAATCCCTGAAAAGTCTATTGAGTCGACAAAACTGCATCCGAATCTGCATTTTTTTCTTACATTGTGGAACTTCTATTTTTTTTAACCAAAAATAATGTGGACAAATCAGGCCTATAGTTGTATTACCAAATAAAATCGGAACTCTTTTAGGGCACTGGAGTTATTTTCAAACAGAGGGGAGAGTGATATTAAAGTACTACTGCTGCTTTTATCGATTCCATCACAATCCACCGCCGTCAGATATTTGTTCGGAGCTTTTCAGGGATTCACGAGGCTGTAATGGCTGAAGAAATATGTGCCTCACCCGTGTTTCTGTAGCTCACTGAGAGACAAAGTGGATACATTTCTAGACAGATTCATGTCATTAAAGGTCCATAGGCTTTTGTCCGCCTCGCTGTGACCTTTCCAGGCATTTTGGGACGGATTATTGGTGCATTAAAGTACCGCCTGTGAACTTTTGAGGAGGTAATGTGAAGTTGGATATAGAGATAATCGTGAATCAGGGCACAAAATTATATTATATATATCATCTCACATGCTCATGGTTTCACTGGTTAAATTTAATTATGATGTTGTCGTTTCCACTGGTTACCAGCAAACATAGAAGAAAGCCGGTGCCGCGAGGCTAATATTAAGGAGTGTGTATGCACAAATGAGGGGATAGTGGACAAAAAATGTAAATATAACATCATTTTACTTAATCAGTAATGCTTTTGTAAAGAACAACAACATACTGAATGTTGCAGCAATGAAGAGAAAGGAGTCTCATGCAGAAGTCCAATGATATTCTGGAATTATATTAAAGCAGAAAGGTCGTGTGAGATGACTCAAATCCCAACCGAGGGAACTGCCGCTCATTGGTATGCAGACGACAAGCAAAACAAATGTGACCTCTGAATGAATGTTTTGTCGCTCTTAATGGAATTGTTAGCGTTTAGTGTTGAGGGATGGGGGTATCAATGCTGAGGGCAGGGAACAGCAATGCAGAGTGACGGAATGAGGGAGAGAAACAAAGGGTAGAGGGAGACGAGGAAAGAGCCAGAGAGAAAGATACATGGCTAATAAATAGCTTTCATTACAGCGTGGCAGCCACACAGTACAATAGTTTCATTGATTTATTTTTGAATACTTTTCTCCTGTTCTCTACTTATCCTTTGCTTATTCCTGTTCAATTCTCCCTCACATCTGTCTTTCTCACGCTCAAAAAAACCTCTATCCACTCTCGTTTTCACCCTCATGTTTAACAAATACTGTTTTATTCTGGATAAACAAAGCCGAAAATCAAAACCTGCTCACCGGTGGTGTGATATTCTCTGGAGTCTGTCTGTTTTACTCTACTCATGAATGCAACACTCTGTGTACTCTCTCACTTCAAGCGATTGGATCTAACCCTTACTCTTGTGCTTAAATCTACAATTTTGTGTTTTTTTGTTTGAGTATTTTCCTACACTCCTTTACAGTTTGGAGGCAAATGTCATGCATTGTAGCCACAGCGTTTATAGTACAGCTAACGTTTAGATCTACAGACTGCATCCGAGCCAAAGCTTCACATTCTTACCGGTAATTGCATCAACACACAGGAAAAAATAATAATCTTTAAACCTGTAGTAGAGATTGCCCACCATTCGTCCATGAATCAAAGCCACCCGCCTTGGATTGTATAGGTCCGCTTTTTGTCACCAAAACATTTCTATGATGCACCGTTTGTCCTGTCACCTTTATATGAGAACCAGTATTTTTCTATTTCATTCTATTTCTCCTTTAAGATCAGACAACAAAGGCTAGCATTTTCTCCCCAGGCTCATCAATAGGTGGGTTTACATGGGACACTCTTCTCCTATCTGAATTAAACCTTTCCGTATTGCAATGTCGGTCGCCTGTTTACATGACCTGTGATCTGTTCCGACCCGGTGTTTACCTGACTCATCAAATCGGAAACAGCTTTCTGACATGCGCAGACGATCCACACTCCCGTTCATAAGGCGGCGATAATGCTACGATGAGCTGAGTGCCGACCACCATCAAGAGCCCAGAAGAAGAATACGACAAAGAGGGCATGAGCGAAGTGACTTTTCGTCCATCTTACCGTCAAACGATGTTATACTCTTTCAAAGTTGCGGTGAGTTATTGAGTCTCCGATGTAGACCATTAGTGTTTTGAAGTCGCCATATTTAAAATGCGTCACAGCGCTGTACGTGTGCTGAAAAAACTCAATGCAGCGACTGGCTATCGGAAAAATTTCTAAAAGGACATAGACTTCCTCCTTGCAAAGGAATGAAATCTCAATCATTGAAAGGGCCTTTTCTTTTGGAAAGGGCAGTTTACATGCAACATTTTCTTACCGATTAGAATTCCAATTACATTCCCAATAAGAGTGTCCATGTAAACCCACCTAATCAGTTTTGGGCCCCCCGCTTAATTTGTCAAAAGTCCACCAGTTGTCCTTCTAGACCACGCAGGTAGGTGCTAACCAGTGAAGTCCAGCAACACCAACGAAACCTGCAGTTCTAGAGATGCTCAGACCCAAACATTTGGCCCTCAGGGGAAACTCAAAAGAGGAATTCTTGTGTACGTGTCTATGTGTCTGGGATAATCATTTTTGATGAGCTCTGTTGGCCAGACGTTCCCCTTTGGCTGAATGTTTATATATCCTACTGTCATGTATAGTTCCGGCGCTCTGGGGTTGAAACGTATAGATGGTATCTCCTTTGCAAGCAAACAGAATCCTGCCTCCGGCATCACTGCATCTTTATTCATCTACCGGTGGTGTTGCTGTCTGACGGAGCTGCTGCAACTAATAATTGCAGCAGAGACAAAAAACTATTATTTTTTCCCATTATGATGTGAAGTGGCGGAGGCTCTCAACAACACAGAAAATGCTGCTAATAGAGAATTGGACATTATCAGAGGACTAGATAATATATCATGAGGAAATGAGAATCCAAGCATCAAGGCCCACTCCAGAGGCGGCAACTCAATCAAGTCATTTGACCTTAAACTGGCCCATTGTTGCGTGATACTGCGATAATAAGTGGTTGCAGGCAGAGGATGTATTTGTATGTGTGTTCTGCAAGATGTGCACACACATCCAAAGGCATTAAATGGGCACAAGAACTACTTTGGTTGCCAGAATTTTGTGTTAAAATATCTGGTGACAATGTGTAAGACATTACGGTGAATTTTCATGAAAAAATAAATGAATAAATATCACGCAAAGTAGAAAAATACATATAATGCCAACTTAATCCCGGTTTAGAAGGACATTGCACGTTTAAAATAAAATTAATTCAAACTTTTCTTATAACTTTGATATCAATATTATTTCACAAATATTTTATTATATTCTTTTTGTAGAAACAAAAGTAATTTTTTGCTGAATGGTAATCAGTAAAATCTGCATATTATACATATGGATCTTTTCATGGTAATGCTTCTGATATTATGGTATTTTTCTGCCAATTTTGCCAAAAGCTTATATGTTCATAGTAAAATTCCATGTTTTTTCCACATATTCTGACCATAAAAAAGGTGTTATTTAGTGTTTCTTCATAAACTTTACTGTTTTTTACCCTAATTTCTATGGACAATATTTACAGTGCACCTTGGCTTCGCTGTAGACCTTGTTGTGCCTCAACCATTGATGATAGTCATTTCAATGCATTAAGTTAAAAAGTGATGCAAATTTAGAGACAAAAATGAGTGTGAGAGAGCAGTAGGGAGAGGGAGGAAGAAGAGATGTCTCAAGTCCATGTCCTGAGGCTGGACCAGCTCTTTCACTGTGTTGTTCTGAATTACACATCTGCCCCAAGACCTCTTGGGTAGGCCAGAAAAAGGTGAAGTCTGAGTACCGTAGAGTGTGTAAGTGTCTTTGTGTGTTCTAAATGTAGGAGACAGAAGAGCAAGGGGGAGCAGGAAGGAGAGGACAAAAGCCATGAGTCACCACATCCCCTGTTGTGTGTTGGTGTTCGGTCCCAGAGCACGTAAAGAACTATTTATTCTAATCAAGCTGTGACATTCGGTTCCACACCAGTGGGGACCAGTGCAACTCTTTTTGCAGCCAATACGATCACACCCACATGCATGCACACACGTTTCCTCAACCTGCACCCTCGGCTTTTTTTTCATGAGCAAACACGTACACTGGAATACAAAGCTGTCCCACCCTGAGGAGCAGATATTCACACCACTGGTTTCAGCTGGTTTTCACACATTTTGAAGTTATTCACCGCAAGCAACACATCTCCGACCCACACAGAACACCAAAAAGAGTTTGAAGCAGTTCCAAAGCTATCTGATGTGGTTTCTTTTTTTATTTGACTCACACGCACGTTTTCTCCTTTTTATTGCTTGATTTTGAAAAAGTATCTTTTTCTCATCTCTTCTCCTCTCCTCTTTTTTTCTTCTTTTCTCTTCCCTTCCCTTCCCTTCCCTTCTCTTCTCTTCCCCTCTCACACTCTTCCTTTCTTTATCCAGCTTCAGTTACAAATACTTTTCAGGTGTAAGCAGACTTTTCTCTTTAGTTGCTTATTTATATTTTTGATCATTTATTGCTTTCCTGAAGTTAAGACTGATTTCATTCTAACAGACAGAAAAAAATTAGCCTTTTCTTGTGTCCATCATGGCATACAAGGAGCGACAGATGAAGAAAGATGACACAAATGCCAATCGGTTTGATTATTTATTTATTTTTACTTTATTTTATTTTTATACACTACTCAGATAATAAAGGGAAGACTTAAATCACAAACCCAGATTTGGATGAATGAAATACTCCAGTAAAAAATCTTTATTGATTCCATAGTGTAGTTTGAACACAAAATAACGTAAGATCCATCGATGGAAACCAAAATCATTAACCCATAGAGGACTGGATTAACGTGGACATGGATAACATGTCATTTATTATATTTCTATAAAATTTGATGCAGTAGTTATGAATCATTATTTGAGCAAATTCATGGGTTATAAACCTAAAATAAGAAACTTGATCTTGCCAGCCTTTGCATCCCAACGCTTAAAACTATAAAACATCTTAAACAATCTTAAGTTTCTTTTTTCCTTTACTCAAATGTATTTCGGCCCTACCGAGTTTGATCGTTGCTGTTCATTTTATAAATTCCAAAAATTTTCCAGTGCTTTTTTGCATCACATTCACTTAAAATGTGTGAGAAAGAGACAGCCAGGTGATTTGTTTTATGCAGGACTTAATTTATTGCCGAGTTCCATCACATCCAGACGGCTTTTAGAATCCATCATGTGGTTATCGTTTACTGGTTTCTCTCCGCATTCTCTGTCTGTCCCTGACTGCCTTCCTGTTTTTGCCACGGCTAAAATACTATCCAATTACGTTCTTTTATCTGACTATACCCCACTCTTGTCTCCTACATTTGGTGATAATAGAGGGATCCATCACGCCATTAGCTGCAGGCGGTTTTATATGCTCAGCAAAACGCTGCATAGACGGATCTCAAATTATAGGCCGCTGTATTATACCTCAAAATACACCTTGTGTTTGGGCCCGAGTGTGTGTGAGTGTGTGTGAGTGTGTGTGAGTGTGTGCGTGTGCGCGCGTGCGCGTGTGTGTGTGTGTGTGTGTGTGGGTGAGGGATGACGATACCGTGAGTCATGCTCCCTCCTAATGACTGATGATGCATTTCCAAGAGGAGAGGAGAAAAATGGTGGCAGGTGGCGACATCCCTCAAACCGCTGTCGTCCCCACGTTCTATCTTTCTGTCTCCTCTCTCTGTGTTGTTTCATCTCTCCCCTATCCGTCTGTCTTCACTCTTAAATTATGTCTTGGCTTTTTGCATTTCGCCGGGTACATATTTTTCCTCTCATGACATATCCCACCGAATATTGAGAAACCCTGCCTTTGCATTTGTGCTTCCTTATAATCTGGAAGCATTGCTACCTAAACATATTTAGTCAGGTGGGCATTCAGAATATATCATAAATAAATAATAATTAGTTGATGCTAGAGATTGAAAAAAATCACTTTAATCTTAGGTCAGAGTCAGTGATGTGCAGACAGGGATTTAGGGAATTAATGAGTTATTGTTCCTCGGGGACAATTAATCGAAGCCACTGCATACTGAGTATACTTAGAGTTTAAATCTTGCTGTCCGGTTGATGGCTGATCTCTTGAGTACGAGTCATAACATACTGCCACTCCTCACTGTCTAGGCTAAAGCGTGGAAACAAATGTTACTTTCCTTTATTTTTTCATTTTAACGGTGTCGGAGACATTTAAGGATCTTTCCATTGTAGCGAGAACTTAGTTGTTATTGTGACGGAACAGTCACTGTATAAAATTGTTATTATTACAGTTAGGGAGTTTAAAAATGAGCTTGAGTCTCAAAGTGTATAAATATGTTGTTTGTTTTCGTTATTGCATATGATTTGCAGAGCGCCACTTTAAGAAACAAGCAATTAACCGAAAAAGAACAAAAACACCCTCCTTCGACAACTTCACTAGAAAACAAAAGCGGCTGATGTTTCGTTTCGGTTTCGTGCCTTTTACTCTCGCAAGACTGCAAGTTTTTTTTTTCACACTTTTCTGATACTAGGATACACTTTTAAATTCTTGTAGCATGACAACCTTAGATGTCATGCTACCAGAATGGCACCCCAAAAACTGTGTGTGTATGTTTGTGCTTACACACTGAAGCACAAACATATATTTAAAAAAATAAAGCCAATAATCCTGGAAAGGAAGGAGACTCTGGAGGTTAAATGCTGCAGGTCCTTCATCACTCTTATGTATTCAAACATGTTTTTTCCAGCATCGCTTGGCGACTACATTTCTTTGCTCCATACCTTATCCTTCTTCTTCTTCTTCTTCTTTAGGCTGTTCCCTATAAGGGTTGCCGCAGCTGATCATTTGGCTCCATCTGCATCAACAATGCCAGTAACGGTCACCATTAACCCGGTCCAGAACCTAACCTGTTCAGAAATCAGTTTTGTTTTCAGTGTATTCATTTGGCTTATGTTATACATCAGATGTCTTTCCTGACAGAACCCTCCCCATTTATCCGGGCTTAGGACTGGAAGAAGTGCACTGGTTTGTGCCCCTTCATGGTTGGGTTGCTCCAAACCAACAAACTATATTTGTCATAAAGCTGCTAAAATGCTGGAGCGACGCTCTGACTAAGTGGTCTAGCTATCACAAGTAAAGCGTGGTCAAGGTTGCTCATCTCCTTACGCCTGACATTTTTCTCCGTCCAACACACGAACTAAGACGAACAGATTTACACTTGTATCCCACCCAGTATAAGCAGGTCGTCGATAGCAATCTGACCTCACCCGCCATTACTAATAAGGTTATGGCGGATCAATGTAAGTGCACTGTATGTCCCCAAATTGTAATTGTCTTTTCAGATAAGGTATTCCTTATTACTTGAGCAAGTCCCTAGTCTCCCCCATGAAGCAACATCTATCACGCCCACGCCATGTGTCAATCACTCGCCCCAAGTTGAAAATAGTTGGCCAGCAACAACTTATTCATTATCCATTTCTTCTTTTTTGATTTTAGAGAAGAAAATGCTCTTCATCATCATCTTTTTGCAACTTCAATTTGAAAATGTAAAAACCTTCTCAGAAGCCAGTCATTGATTTGTCCATTGTAAAGGCAACTGCAGCAGCACAACATGGATGAGGACCCGCCCCCTCTGCAGATGTTGGGGCTTTTCTAAGCAAACTCTAAATAAGCAACTCTTATTTTCAGCTAATTATACACATGGAAAAATATAATTAATGAATATTACATTACTTTTATTCGAAGAGACATCCCTAAATTTGACATTTGACTGCATGATTAAGAGAGTGGGTTTGTCCAAATGTCATTCCAGTTATCAATTCGAGGTTTTAAGGAGCTAGAGAGTCTATTAGTCAGTGGCAAGGAGATAGAGGCCTGCAGAGCCCACAGCAGCACATGTGTTTGGCTACATGTGTGGATATGTGCGTGTGTGTCCTCGGGGGTGTGTGCTTCATTAACCATGCAAATGCATGCTTATCTTCCCCCAACACAAGATAGTGGTGAAAATAGATAAAAACCATCCAAATCATGCCAGTGAGCTCGACGGAGAGAGGAACAGTGTGTGATCGAACAAAACTGAGAAACAAGAAGGGCAGATAAAGAAAAAAAGCCCAGTCAGAATGAGACTGATTCCAAAAAGATCAAGGTACGAAGAATAAACAGAGGAAAGAACCACAAGAGGCTGAAGACAAATTATCTTATTAACAAATGCTGTGGATGGTAATGTCTCCCTGGAGCTTCTATAATAGGACACCTGATGACTATCTGAACACGTGTTTTATCTCTTCTCTTTGTTTTCAACCTCATTAACCATCGCCGTCTCCCATGATGGTATTCTGTGATCGGTAGTGGTCTCGTCTGCTGGTTTGTCCTCTCACCCATCCGTCACTTACTCATCAGACAGCTCTGATAACATTCTAACAGAATATGGAAATATGATGCATCTCGCTGTTGCATTTGACATTTTCTAAATTACGCTGATTTAGCCAGCGGCGTGTTGTAATTACAGGTCAGGGGAGGGCAATAAATAGCTCCCTGATTAGCTAGTAGAAATGATAGGTCATTTTTTCGTTGTTGATTTTTTTATTGACGCCTTGTTTCTCAGACAAAGGTCTGCACATTTGCTGGCCCTCCCGTTTGACGCTCGTATGTCTGTTACTGCGTGATTACTAGCTGGGTACCAGCAGAATCGCCTTGAAATGGTTTAAAAGTTAGTTTTTATATTCCCAGAAATAAATGCAGTTCTTTCAGAATGAAAGCAGAATGAATGAGTGTGTCTATTCAGTAGTTGCTATTTGTTTATAAGGATGTAGAATAGGTAACACACACACTCTGTGTTGGCGTTGCTGTAATATGCATTAAAATAGCCCCTCGGTAACCCTGCAGTCTAAGAATTTATTAGTTTGTTGTTGGATATTAGTCATGACATTTATCTTAGATATACACGTTCACTCTTTAGTTTTAAGGCAAATTCTTCACTTCATTAATCATGAATATAATTATGGTTATTTGTGTTGTATTTTAGTTATGTCCAATTTAAATATACAACTTTTTCAAAAGTTTGGCTAACTTGTTTTCCTATGAGAGCCACATTTATTGTCATTAGTTTCTATCCTGAGACCTGACTGAATTTGATCATTTGAATAATCTTCGGTACTCTTAATACTGCCAACGCTTAAACATATGACAAAATGAAAGGGGGTAGAGAGGGTCTCCATGTGGGTTCGGGTCGATCCCACACCAAAAACCTACAGACTATTCTGTTTGTTTGCACCGGACAGGCCTAATACCATGCAATTCTAATTCTCTTGATAAAAATTATGTTCAATTGATTTCAACTAAGTTTTAGTTTATGTTAAATTCAATAAAACATGCTGAAAGTATGTCGTCTGTTAACTATTTTGGTGTTTTGTTATAGAAACGTATATAAATACATAAGTGGTTCATTCTGTAGTTCTCAAGTCATGTGCAGATGGCCATCTTGTGTGAGTGTGGGTTTTGTGTGCAGGTCATTTAGTGTGAGACTCCTTTTGACGTAAGTGTTTGTAACTATTCTGAGGGAGAGTGTTTGTGTGTGGCTCAGTGAGGGCAGATCATAGATAATTATGTGGGATTATTGCATGTACTTTGCTTTCAGCGCAATTGCAATAGTGTATGGGTGTGTCTGTGTGTATGTGCATGTGCTCATTCCTGCACAAATAGGCACATTGATGTGTAGTTGACCATTATTTGTTGGCGTGTCTGTGTGTTCATGTTCAGAGTTCAGAATCACATGTGTGGTGCCCTGTTTGCCTGCCAGTCTGTTTGCAACCTTGATTGAGTGAGTGAACGAAAAATAAACGACAACAATAAACAAACAAATTTAAAAAAAAAAACCTCTTTTACCTCTGTTGATATCCAGTAAGTATCACCTGATGTAGTCTATTTCTACGTACAACACTAAACACTATTTACTGGAACCTAAACTTTTATGAGATTTATGGAGTTTTAAGACACATATTTCTCGGCCAGGTAACTTTATGAATTGGTTTAGACTTCCTGGTAATGAATAATGCAAATAGATTATATATTTATACTCACATTAATATCACGTACAGCTATATACGTCTTCTAAAAGTCACTGTGCAAAATAAAACCAGCCACACAATTAACACAGGTTGCCTGATCAGTGTATATTACATCTTTCACCTTTACTGCGAAGTATAATTGCGATTTTTGAGATGTGTAAAAGTCAAACATCCAGAAAGTAATGTAGACCAGATGAGTGGTAGATATTAAAAACTCCTGCGTCTGTTTTCATATTGCTTAGAAATAAACGGCTAATGAACAGGAATAAAGATGGTTATTGACCGCTCAGAGCATCACTCTCGCTCGTTTTCAGAGTCATTGTAGCTCACTCAGCAGTTAATCTCTCTCTCTCTCTCTATCTGTCTCACTCTGTCTGTCTGTCTGTCTGTCTGTCTGTCTGTCTGTCTGTCTGTCTGTCTGTCTGTCTGTCTGTCTGTCTGTCTGTCTCTCTCTCTCTGTCTGTCTGTCTGTCTCTCTCTGTCTGTCTGTCGTTCTCTCTCTCTCTCTCTCTCTCTCTCTCTCTCTCTCTTCCTCTCTCTTCCTCTGTCTCTCAACACAAAGATACATTTGAAACTGATCTCATAAATTCACAGATGTATTGGTCTACATAATCCACAGCAGATATAAACGTAGCTGGTACATGAGCTGATGGCTGCTCTACATCATCTACATACTCTTTGAACTATAAAACCCCGCGTGTGGGGCTTTACATGTAAAGCAACGTTTCTACTAGAAGCACTGAGAGACGGCTTACCTCCGTCAAGGCGCAATTCAGCCCAAGGTAATCATTGTTGTGTTAAGAATAATCAGAATCGATTAGATTGCTTTATGTCGGTGAATTTCATGCAGATTCCCCCATTAATCTATGTATTATGTGTCCTCTTAATCTACCAAACACAGATTTTCAGTATCTCCCAAATATTCCATAACATCCGTCTCTCCGAGTTGTGAGGGTTTTAATCGTTTCGTCATACAATGAAAAATAGCAGAGATTTCAGCACAAGGTAGCCTCACCGCTAAAACTGGGTTTTCATTTTATGTTATTTTATTTTCTACATCAGGGTAAAATTTCATGCAATTCATTTTATCAAAGTTTCTGTAATCTTGCTAATAAAGAAACAAACAGATAAACGCTAAGAGGTAAAAAAAAAAAAACCTCTTTGGCGGTAGTAACCAGATGCTCATGTTGCCTTCATATACAGTATCTTTTAGAAATCATCAAAGGAAGGAAAATTTAGTTTGCATTACTAACTTATGGAATTAAAAAATGCCCACCCAAAGCTGAAATCCTGAGACCACAATTTATTTTGAACAAGTAGAGCAGGTGAAGCTGAATGTGTCCAGAGACTTGGAGAGACCAATAGAGAAAAAGTAAACAGCTAACAGCAGAGATGTATATCTACTTGTTGTTTTAAATTTATATTTGAGTATGAACTTGAGATGCATAATCGGATCAATTCAAAGATAAAAAACAAACAAACAAATACACAAAAACCAAAGAACAGGAAAATATTATTGAACACTGACTGACAAATCTGCCATGGTAAATTGTTTTAATGAGCATTTTATTTCTGTTGTTTTTTTATTTGAGTCAAAGTGTCCTCATATTGGAACCGTTGATGACAAGCTAGAAATCCTTTCCCTGCAGCTTGCAGTGATCTTACCACCGATCATCTGTTCCACTTCTGGCATGTATCTGAGACGGATCTGGATCCGTCTCCTCCGACGCCAGCCACTGATATTGTCGTTGAACCTATATCATTTATTTTTAATGAGGGTTCCCAGAAATAACATTCAAAAAGTCTAGAAATCTGCTCTTGTTCTCCTCCTGTTGAAAAGCGCTGACTCCTCAAATATTAACAGTTACAGGCTGATCTCAAAGCTGTGGGTTTTCGTAAAGGTGGTTGAAAAGCTTGTTAGCTCAAGGAACATTTAGAAGCAATTTATACTTTATCTGTTTACCAATCAAGTTTTAAAGAGGCTCAGCACTGTTACTGCAGCCCTCAAAGTTTTTAATGATATCATTTAGGCAGTTGATTGCATACGCATTTTTTGTGGCACTTTATATCGATTTATCATAACCCTTTGATCCTGTTGATCATAGCTTACTGAATAACACGCTCCATCATATTGGTGTGTCAGAACAGGCAGCATCTTAGTTTTCCGATGTGTTCAGATGGCTGGTTCCACCTCCTCTTTTTTGACAGACTTGAATGGTGTGCCCCAAGGTTCTGTGTTCGGACCTATATAGTTTACAATGCAAATAAGTAATGTGATGTCACACAAATGTTATGTACCACTTTTATGTCGATGAGACAATTATTTATTCTTTTTCAACATCTGTTACTCAGACCATTGAAGTTTTCCGTATTTAACGTTATTCAATCCTGGTTGCAGAAACTGAAACTGGTTTGGTTGTTCAGTTTAGTTAGTTTAGTATGTCTACAGGCACTTCAAAATATAACACTGCTGTATTTTTTATTGTAACTTGTATTGATATATATTGTATTTGTACACTGTGTAGTTTTATGTTAATTTTTTATCAAGTGCGTTGCTGCCTTCTTGGCCAGTTCACCCCTGTGGAATAGATCCTAGATCTCAATGGGTTTTTATTCTCATGGTTAAATAAAGGTTGAGTTAAAAAATAAGAAGAAAATACGTACACATAAATGAAATAATGAAAAAAATACAACATGATTCCTCCAGTAGACACAAAAGCCTTATCTCTCAAAATAAGACATCAGTCCATGCTTAAACATACCAAGTGAAGGATTTGAGTTAGAAATCCAGATGAGATGCATGTCTGGTTCTGATTTGATAGTTTAAATGGAAAGGTACAAGATATGATTGTAGATATGGAGGATAATTGAAATGAACACACTTAAATATAAGTTGTAACCAGTGACTGTGTTTTTTGTTTTTAAGAGATAGAGTATGAAAGGGACAATCAAAGAATAAACCTACCAAGTCTAAACATATAAGTTTAGAGGAAGAAGATTTGTTTGAGCTGTGTTTTGGTAAATAAATTGATTTGTAATTAAAATGTAATTTGAATGAGAGTTGTGACTCACGCCATACACCAAGATATTTGGTAGAGGATAACATTAAAGGATATTACACAAAAAACAAACAAACAAATGTATTGAAAGGGAAACAAAAGGTTTGGGCTCAGAGATCTTTAAATAATATTTTTGATCATAAGATACGATGCATGAAGGGAAAAGCCTCTACCATTGCACTTCATCCCCTCCTTTATGGCATTGCTTCAAAAAGCAATAGTCTTGTGAGAGTTTTTAAACCTCATAATATGACTCATTGACCATGAAACTCTACTCCAAGGTCTTGAAGAAGAATTACATTTCACTAAAGTTGTTTTCTTCAGAATCTAGCTTCAGATTTTGACGATTTCTTCCATGGCGACATGCCCCACCTCTAAACCGTTTCATGCAAAGGAGGAAAAATAAATCCTCCTATTTAATGGTTTCTTTCCTGACTCATGTCCAACCATCCCACCAAAATTGGTGAAAATGACTCACAGCATTTTTTTGTAAGCTGCAAACGGAATCTTTACTTCATTGGTGGAGGTAAACTTATTTGTCCCTGTAGACTGAAGACTTTGAGAACAGGACTGCTTTTCAAGTTTCTGTCCTTTTACTGAGGTCCATAAAAGAGTAAATACTAGAGGTCCTTTGTCCTCTTGAGGCACCAAACCTTCAGGCCAAATGAATCAATGCCTGGAGCAGCTTCAGAAGATTTACCTGTGGAGGCATTGCAGGTGATGAGTGTGTGTGTGCGGTTTTGTGTGTATACAAATTGTTGCACACACACAAACATCAGTACCTTTTCACAAAGTTATTCCCTTCCACTTTGTGAGCATCACCAACACTTTCTGAAAAGAGGAGAAAAATCTACAGAAAAGTTTTCCGACTCCGAGCCTTCATTCTGCATCGTTAGTTCTGGTGCCTTCACGGATCCTGAGGCCTTCAGCAGTTTGAAAGCAAAAAGCCTGGATAAATAACGGGTAGGACTAATTCACTGAAACATAAAGCACTGCATGTGAAATCCTGAGCTCAGCAGCGGCAAAAAGAATTACAGTCTCTCAAAAGACTTCATAGAGGATTTAGATTAACACAATAAAGCAAGCAAATGTATTTCCTTTGGGCCAGGGGTTGGATGTGGGGGCAGAGTCATCCCAAGAGCCATTACTGGTTGCTGTGATTACACTTTTCATTGTGACTTTTATCACCTATCCCGAATCCTCCCAAATCGATTTTTGTTTGCATTGTAACCCGATGAGTCAGACGGAGTCCTGGGTGGTCGGTGTCGTTCCATGATTTAAACCGACATAATCTAAAATAATTCATGAGTCATCAGCTGCAATTTTCACCTTGTATGTGAAAATAATCGTATTACTGCGACATCTCAGTGAGATATTGATTTTGGGATTTTTGTGTGGGTGTGTGTGTGTGTTTGCGTGTGTTTGCTGGTAAAAGTAGGTAAGCCATGTCACCTCTTGTGTTTGGCCACACACAGCAGGAGAGTCAGCAGGAATAGTTTAGAAACAGAACAGTGGATTCACTGACATTTGTTCACCTATAGCTTTTTTTCCCCTTCCAATTTCCTTCTCTGTTTCCTTTCTCCAAGCTTTTGAGACTTTCTCATGACTAATGACGCAAAACCCAGATTTGCATGAAGCATTAACCCTCCTCAGATTAGATTCCATAATCACGCAATCACTGACGGCTGCCATTAATCCAGAGGAACAAACCAAGGCAATCAGGTTAAACATGTTTCTAAAATGTCTTTTTTTGGTCTTAAATTGTACCCTGAAAATGATGATTTGGTTGTTTTCCTAAATCTCTCCATGAAGCCGGCTCTCCCATAGCTTCAATCTTTCTGCTATGTCCTGATGCCGGACCCTTCAAGTAACAACACTGCTTATTTTCCTCATGGTTCACTTTGGCTTTGGTCATAGATGAATTAAAGCAAAGTATGGAACACTATTATAAAATGATTGTCAATTTTTCGATGAAGTAAAAACATTAAGCTATCATTTTCTCACTGGAGGGTAACCCTTAACTTTCCAAAAGGAATAGCCAAAGCATTTTCATCAGCTTTGATCATTAAATAGGAAAGGAAGCATGCAGGCAACCTCTTCATCGGAGCTTTGAGGACTTTGAAGCCTGAGGCGATGGGATGGATGACTGTGCTCATTGCATATGTTCCTAAAATTATATTTTACTTTTTAAAATGAGAATTGGAAGTTTACTCTTTCATGCACACCTTCAGTGCAGACTTTTATCCTCAGGTAACACTGTAATTACCACATCCTTTGGTATTTCGCACCATTTACTGAAACAGAGCCAGCAATTTGCAAATATCCAAGGTGTATTGAGGATACAGTTTGATATAAAAGTGAGCAGATATATTTGAAAATGTATCAGAGGTGCATTTGATTATGTCACAGAGAAAGTCTGGACTAAATTGAGATCCTATAACTTAAGTTCTGCTCATATGTTATTGTAAGTTAAGCCTTGTCTGAATAATATACATCAAATACAATGAAAATAGTTCCACAACTTTGTACCTGTTACAATGTGTGGGCAAAAGAACAGAGATATCCTCCACTGATGTTTTTTTATTGATGTAAAAGGTTATATAACCATTAAATCACAGTAACACCATGAAACAAAAAAACAACTGCATATGCTCAGACACTCTTTAATACAAAACATACAATTTTATATAAAATACCACAATGTAGATACTATTCTACACATTTTTTGTGAAATAGGAACAGAAAGACTCCAATTGGGCACCAATAGGATCGTTGGATAGCCAATACACCCAAAATGTGCCAAAGATTTCATTTTGGATACAAAATACCAGCTATGACCACCAAATGGAGCTCTATGATCAACATTTGGATGTGAAATAACCTTTTTTAATATTTTATTATATTATAGTAGTGTGCATCGTAAAAACAAATGAGAATAAACTAGACCTGTCCGATTATGGGCCTGCCGAGAAGAAGGACTTAATGGAACATCACAATCAAAATAAAAACGTAGCAACGCTTTAGTCGTTAAAGCGGTAGGTTGGCTATTTACCTGCATTTGTCATCACAACTGTGTATGTTTTATGTATGTTTTCTTTCATGCCCCCACATTCAATGGACATTATTAAGATGTTTGATTTTTTGTTTTCCTGTTGAAGACTCAATTGTAAAATGAATGTATGTTCATGCTTTTTATATTTGTCTTTGCAGATTAAAACAGAGATGTGTAAAATGAACCAATAGACAAACAATAAACTGTACAGCGCACATAAAAGATATTATCCAGTCTTGAGAATCAGATCCTAACGTGTTTTCTGCTTGTCGTTTTTTTTCAAAGTTATTAGGAACAGCCTGCAGAATGATGCAAATATCAAGTTGTACAATGCTAGCAGAGACAAAGGGTATGAAATCACCAACACGTTAGCTGCAGCAAGCTAGCCAGATGGCCATTGTGTGTGTGCGTGTGAGTATGTGTGTGTGAGGATGTGTGTGTGAGTATGTGTGTGTGCGCCCTCTCAGTCTTACATTGGTGCTGTTAAGTCATTGCATACAAGATGTGGTGATATAATGTGACAGTTGGACCAGCCAGCTCCTTTTCTAGGAGTTAATTAAAACTCCAGCCCCGGGGTCCCACATCATTCACATCAATCAGCCACACCTATACATGCATGCATTCTCATATACTGTATCTATATTCTCATATCGGCTATATGAACAGCCACCATCTAACACATGCACACCCACACCCTGTTATTTGTGTAATAGAGCATGGACATCATTCATTTTCACTCTAAAGAGGCCATGTCACCCTCCTGTGGAACATTAGCTGTCTATGGCATTAATTAGGAGTGTGAACCAAGCGAGAGATAGGCCCGGTAAGGCATTAGAATACAGTGCATGACCACATTATTATTTTCAGATATAACTTAACCAACTAATGTGAGAATGGGCCGAATGAGAATCATTCAAATAAAAGTGATTAAATACGTCCCAGGAGCTTGCTATTGTGAGGAGCACAATGTGTTCACTTACAGCTTCTTTAAATGCAAATAAAATTCATGTTAAGAGAATATATTAGCCACAAGTGGAGCCCTTGAAATGAAAATAGTGCCGGCGAGCAGAGTTGTGTGCGACAATAAGAAAATGTAAAATCACGCCAACTTGCAGATTGTGACCACATAATTTTCTGTTCCAATGGAAAACAATGGCAAGAGGCAAAAAATAAGAGCTTTTTTATAGATTAATTCGTATTAATTAAAAAAGTTTACAAAGTTTACACAGCATGTCATTAAACACCACCTGAGCTGACATATGCGCCCGTTCCGTCTGATTTGACAGCTGCGAACTTCACTTTGAGTTAAGTCTTTCTTTTCTTTGTGTGATAACCACATCACACATCCAATGATCTCCCCTGAATCATGAATGCTGACGATACGAAGCTCATGTTGAGCCATTATGCTGATCACACAGCCAAGCAGTGACGGTTACAGTGTGGTGTAAGATTACAGCCGTGTGAGTGTGTGTGTGTGTGAGGCCTTAGAATATTGGTAATTGGTCTCATGGGGGCCTCAAAGAGAGAGACAATGTAAGACGAATAACCTCTCCCCTCATGCGTGCACGCGCGCACATACACACAACCACACACACATACACACACACACACACACACACACACACACACACACACACACACACACACACACACTAATATATCCCTCCATTGAAGTGGAAGCTGCTGTGAGGGACTCAGTGACTTCCACTAAATCATTGGGTAGATTATCCTCTGGGCTATGAGTGATTTAGACCATGGACTGCTTCAGCCGTAGAAGCTCTGGGATGTCCTACCCACCCATGAAATCACACTGCTGCCCTTGAGTGTGAATCTGCACACATCAACATATGCGTATGGGCTTCATGGGCCTCGACAACCTGCGAGAGATTCCAATTTATTTAGGGGACAATATGCAAGTAGATGATTTCTTGTTGTCTAAAAGAAAAATCCCAGGGGAGATCACATGTTCACATGCATGAAATGGACATACTTTGACAAGAGGATGTCCACTACTTTGAAGGAGAAGCATTTTTTTTTTTAAGCGACTCTTGATCCTCAAAGACGGTTGACTGGGATGGAGTATGGACGCCTTTGGGAGAGAGGTGGGGCAAGTCGCCAGTTCATTCCAGGGCTGACACGCAGAGTTAGACAACCCTTCATGCTTTCATTCACACCTATGGACACTTTAGAGTCAGCAATTAACTTAAATGAATTAATTAAAGCAGATGCTAGAGTTGCTCAACATTTTTAATTTAGAATAAAATTCTAAACCAATTTAAAGTTTTCATAACTTATTCCATTTAACCAATTGAAGCATTCAGTATAAAGTTCTCAGAACTTTGGAGTTGTAATTGTCTTTGAATTTATAATGAGTGTTTGCAAAATATGTAACTACTAATTTAATTTTGCTTGAATATTCTGAGTATGATAATTGCAAAGGAAATCAAAACGTTACTGACACTCAACATTTCATGTTAATATAAATATAAATAATTTATTTGAATATTTATGTTTTCAATGTAAATATCAAAGATAGGAATATGTAACGAGAAAAAAAAAGTCCAGTCTAGTTTTCTTTTTAAAGTTAATCATCTGACCCAGTATTTTCAGCCTTTTTCTTTGTAGTTCCAAATACTCCACTCTAGAACACTAGAAGTAGTATTTTCATCTGCTCATCTATATTTCTTGGACACTGTAAACTTAATTATCACCATAAACCCAAACTGTGCTAAATTATGTCTGATCCCTGTTGATGTGTCGCCATCAAGGAAGTCGTTCCCATTGGGTTTTAATGGGCCAGTAACATAATAGGTTGTTTTTGACAAGTTAACTATTGTGTTACCACCCTGTTATATTATTATTATCTCCCCCAGGGCAGGTAATATCTTTACACTTTGTCTTCTTGTCAGCAGGGTTACATGAAAGTTACTTGTCAGAATATCATCAAGCTCAGTAGAAGGGATCAGTGGTTCTGAATCATAAGGTCGATACATTAATTATTGTTCAATGAGACAGATCAAGAAGCAGATTCTTTTCTCATCCTCCTTGGTTCAAGGGAGCAGCGGTGGTCAGGTGAAGTAGAAAATAAAGGAGATGCAACAATGCAGCAAATCGGAAAAATAAATGTCATTTTTGTAATGAGCAATTTGTTTATAACCACTGACCAGCTTAGTCAAAATAGCCTGGATTATCTCGTTAACATGGTGCCTGTCAGTGGGTGGGATATAATAGGCAGCAAATGAAGTTTATGCGCTGAAACTGAAGGTGATGTGTTGGAAGCATGAACAATTGGGAAGTTTATAAGTCTGAACAACATTGACAAGTGTGCGATTGTGATGGCTAGATGACTGCATCAGAGGTGTTACTGATCTGCAGTGGTTAGTACCGACCAAAGTCGTCTAAGGAAGGACAACTGGTGATTCTGTTAATTATTCAGATCCCCTGCTATACCTCCTAGTTTGTCACTGACACAACCCTCCTATCAAGTTTCAAGGAAAACTATCAAGCAGCTGTTGGAAATTCGACTAAAAGACAGGAAACAAAACAAACAAAAAAAAAAGATACTTTTGACAACATGACCTCTATGATTGAGATGAATATTCAAAGTAAAACAAGAGTAGAAACAGAAATTAATTATTCACAAATGGTTTTACGAAGTGTCCCTGAGCCGATGTAATAAATATTTTCTATACAACTGTATGATTCATTCATCCATTCTCACGAATGACAGATCATGTTCAAGGACAATTCATGCACATCATGATGCTGTCGATGTTACGAATTTACCCGTTTACCTGTAGAAAGTTCTGAACAAGAGCTTTTTGAGCAATTCAGAAATGTGTGAGTCCTTTGTTCCAACTAGACTCAAATATGTTTCTAGTTCCATTCAGAATCAGCATATATTCACAATTATCACTGGAGTTGAAGGATATATTCTGTTTGAAAGACACAGACTTCCATGGGAGTGGATTTTATCTTAATATTAAGTCTACTTTCCTTCCATTGTTAAATCCAAAAGTAAAACATTTCCCTTTCTACTTCATAATGCGTTGAGTCTAGCCTAATTAACATGTGATAAAGGTCTGTCTACTTTAAGACCTGTTAGATTGGTTTAAGTATTAGGCAGGCCCTATCTGTATGGCACACAGCATTAGAGGGCACATCCAGTGTCAAGTCACTTGTACCAGCTAATTATGCAGTGAAATGTTCTATCATTGTCTGTGCCGGTGCAAATTGGTGACAGTCCACCTATCAAAATGGTTTAATAGCTTGGTGATTCTGTAACGCACAGCAGATGTTCCTTAGCTGTAATCATGCAGCCAGCAGGTGTCATCCAGTGGAAAACAACTTGATATATGCATGTGGACACACATAGAAGAATATGTGTATTCAAGTATGTACACACACATCTGCATTTGAGACACATCGCAAAATCATCAGGTTCAATTCAACACCTATTGAGTCAAAGTCAATTTTTTTAAGTGCCTGTATTGTTCCACACTATATGGAGTAAAAAATACACTTTTGAAGTTACACAACAATATTGTGTGATGGTAGAGTTTAACACCATCAGTCTTTTTTTTAACTCCAAATACACTATTGAGGATGCAAACTTAATCTCAGCATTTTAATATTGTTTTATTTCCATACATTTCACAATATCAAACGAAGATATCAATATTAAAGATCTAACAAAGTGGGGTTGCGCTGCTGCCTAATTGAAACAAGATACCAGGTTCGACTCCATCTCTTCCCTCACCTGTCTGTGTGGTGTTTGCATGTTCTTCCCGTGTTCAGACGGGTCTCTCCGGGTATTCCGGCTTCTTCCCAAAGTCCAAACACAGGCAGTATAGCTGAACTGATGACTCTTAATTGCACGTAGGAGTGAATGTGCGAGTGATTGGCTGTCACTCTCTATGTGTGTCGGCCCTCTGATAAACTGGCGACTCGTGCAGGGTGTACCCTGCCTTTAGGCTCCAGGTCCCGCGACCCTGAGCAGGTCAAGTGGTTAGATAGATAGATAGATAGATAGCCTTTATTAGTCCCACAATGGGGAAATTGCAATATTACAGCAGCAGAGCATGTTACAGAGTAAGAATAACACAGAGTAAGAATAACATTGTGTTATGTGCAATTAAAATAAATTAAAATAAATTAAATTAAAATTAAGCGTTATGTGCAATTAAAATAAATTAAAAGGTAGATGTGTGTGTAAGTGTGTGTGTAGTTGTGTAGTTGTGTGTGTTGCTAACAGTGCTGGTTGTGGAGTCTGACTGCTGCAGGAAGGAACGATCGGCGATATCGCTCCTTCACACACTTGGGGTGAAGGAGTCTGTCGCTGAAGGAGCTCTCCAGTGCAGAGATGGTTTCCTGCATGGGGTGGGAGACGTTGTCCCGGAGAGATGACAGCTTGGCCATCATTCTCCTGTCTCCCACCTCCTTCACCGAGTCAAGAGGACATCCCAGGACCGAACTGGCCTTCCTGATCAGTTTGTCCAGTTTCCTCCTGTCAGCAGCTGAGATGCTGCTGCCCCAGCAGACCACTCCATAAAAGATGGCTGAGGCGACTGCAGAGTCAAAGAAGGTCTTCAGGGGCGCCCCCTGCACTCCAAAAGACCTCAGTCTCCTCAGCAGATACAGTCGGCTCTGACCCCTTTTAAAGAGTGCCGTTGAGTTGTGGGTCCAGTCCAGTTTGTTGTTCAGGTGAACACCAAGGTACTTGTAGGACGTGACCATCTCAACGTCCATTCCCTGGATGTTCACCGGTGTGTGGGGGGGTGTGTGCCTTCGGAAGTCCACCACCAGTTCCTTGGTTTTACCCGCGTTGATCTGGAGGTGGTTCCACTGGCACCAGTGCGTGAAGTCCTGCGTCAGTCCTCTGTACTCCTTGTCGTCCCCGTCTGTGATGAGACCGACGATTGCAGAGTCATCAGAGAACTTCTGCAGGTCACACGTGGGTGTGTTGTAGGAGAAGTCTGCAGTGTAGAGGGTGAAGAGGAACGGAGCCAGGACCGTTCCCTGTGGGGCCCCCGTACTGCAGACAACCACGTCCGACACACAGTCCCGAGTCCTCACATACTGGGGACGGTTGGTCAGGTAGTCCAGGATCCAGGATGCGAGGTGCTCATCCACTCCGGTCAGTTCCAGTTTGTCCCTCAGAAGCGTGGGCTGGATGGTGTTGAAAGCACTGGAGAAATCAAAGAATGTGATCCTCACGGTGCTTCCAGGCTTCTCCAGGTGAGAGAGAGCTCGGTGAAGAAGGAAGATGATGGCGTCGTCCACCCCGGTCTTAGACTGGTAGGCGAACTGAAGGGGGTCCATCGACAGGCTGACCACCGGGCGGAGATGACCAAGGACCAGTCGCTCTAGAGTCTTCATCAGGTGGGATGTTAATGCCACCGGCCTGTAGCTGTTGAAGTCCTTCGGGTGCGGCGTCTTGGGGACAGGTACCACACAGGATGTTTTCCACAGGAGTGGTACCTTCCCCAGCTTCAGGCTCAAATTGAAGACGTGCTTCAAAATCCCACACAGCTGGTCTGCGCAGGTCTTAAGGAGCCTGGAGCTGATGCGGTCCGGGCCCGTGGCCTTCCTCACCTTGATCTTCCTTAGCTGATTCCTCACCTGGAGTGTTGTGAGGGACAGACTGGTGCAGGGGGGCTGTGTGTTGGGGGGGTTGGGTGGTGGGGTGGTGATAGCTAGGAGGGGGGGCAGGGTGTTAGGTAGAGCAGGGGGATGTGGCTGGGAGTTCTTTGTAGTGGGAGAGGAGGTGGGGGAGGGGTAGTGCACTGAGGAGGGTGAGAGGGGTCCCTGCTGTGGGAGTCGGGCTGGAGGATTGAGGGCAGATGACTGGTCGAACCGGTTAAAAAACTGGTTCAGGTTATCTGCCCACTGTTGGTCCCCTGCAGCTTGGGAGTTTGGCCCTTTGAAGCCTGAGATGGTTTTCAGGCTTCTCCAAACACCACTGATGTTGTTCTGCTGCAGCTGGTCCTCCATCTTCTTCCTGTAGGAGTTCTTCCCCTCTCTGATCTTCCTCCTCAGTTCCTTCTGCACAACCTTCAGCTCTTCCTTGTTGCCTGACCTAAAGGTCCTCTTCTTCTCCTTTAGGATGACCTTTATGTCCGGACTAATCCAAGGTTTGTTGTTCGAGAAACACCGTACAGTCCTGGTGGGTACGGTGTTCTCCTCACAGAAGTTGATGTAGTCCGTGATGCAGTCGGTAAGGTTGTCGATGTCCTCCCCGTGAGAGTCACAGAACTCCTCCCACACGGTTGTGTCAAAACAGTCCTTCAGAGCCTCTTCAGTCTCTTGGGACCATTTCCGCACTGTGCGGGTCACGGCTGGTTGCCTGTGTACGATGGGTTTGTACACTGGCTGGAGACGAACCAGATTGTGGTCTGATCTTCCCAGGGGAGGGAGGGGTGATGAAGTGTATGCCTCCTTGGTGTTACAGATAATGAATGAATTAATGACGATCAAAAAAAGTAAGAGAACATTATCTGATCTGTTTCTATCATGTCTAGACAATCCTTCCATCAAACTACTGGTTCCATAAGTACAGGAGACTATCCCAACTGAACTGTGGGTCTAGCATTAGTTACTTTATAATGTTGAGCAGTCTTGTTTTCAGTTCTGACTCAACTCTCTCACTCAGGGCGCTTACGTTTCTCAATCTTTGTTTTTTATGTGGGTGGAGCTTAATTACATCAATGTGGAATGGGTATAAGACTGATGAGATCAAGGCGGACAGTTAACTCCAACACGGAATCAAATGTGAATGTGAAAGATTATGCTTGCGGGAATGGAAATCAACTCAGAAATGTTTAACACTGAAATTTCAACACTCCAGCTTTTGCTGTAAATTAATCCTCTGTCAGTAGCTCTGCACAGAGTACACAATGGAAATAAACATTAAAGGAACTGCATACATGTTTCATTGAGAATATAAGAAGCCCTGTCCAATGTGTGCCACCACCAACTAGTCGTATGTAGGCTTTGTAGCTACTCTGTTCAGAAAGGTTTGTTTCTCTGGACACAAAAGCAGAAATCCGACTAGGTAGCAGCAAGTCATAAACACTTTATTGATTGTCTTTGATGATAAACAACCACCTTCAGTGAGAAGCGGCTGTTGTGAGACTCAGCAGATGGCTGTGTGGAGCTGATCGTACCGATCAAGAGAGCTGGTAGACTGATGAAGAGCAGAGTGTAGGAGGTGCGCAAGAAACCTGAGGTGCCAGGTTAGGCTGCTGCAGACAAGAAAAGACACTGTTGTTGCAAAGGTCTCACATGTGTTACTACCACAGACTGATCAATCTGTCTGGGGATTGGAGAGGGCTTGAGTATGTATGCAGCAGAGTCTTGAGTAGTAGATGGGTCTCAATGTTGTAGGAGATCAAGTGCTTTGGTCAACTTCAGGTCGGCAGGTGAGTTGACACAGGGATGTGCATATAGCTGGGCCCAGGCGGTGATTAGGTGGTATGTTGGTTGGTGGGGTGGTTGGTTGGTTGGTCAGTTGGTTTGTTGGTTGGTACCACTGAACAGATTTCTGGGATAGTTAGCGGATGGATGATGCATGTGCCAGGAAATTAAATGTCCAATTTTGATGCAGATCCACTGAAGGGTATTGATCCACAGAATGTTTGTTATGGGCATCTTTTTTTTACCAATTATTAAATTATTCCTTAATCCCGTGAGGCTATTGAGCCGATTAGATGGAAGGATAGATTGAAGGAATACTCCATTAATACATGGAACATTTGCCATTTATCCTTTTCTCCAACACAGTGGGTGATAATGATCAAACATGTAATGCAATTTCTCTTCAATTTGTTTCTTTAACATACATTGTTTGCGTTTATGTCCACACATGTGTTTATGTGTGGATTTTTTTTGTGTATCAGTGTTGGTTTCAAACTGTAGTTATGCAAATGTGTGCAAACCAAAAAAACCATTAAAATCTACTCGTTGCATATTTCACACATAGATGCTGTGGATATGTAAATGATGCTATTATGTGAGAACAAACTGTGTGCTTGTGTGCTGAGCATACCTACATATACGCACATATCTTATCAGGTTGGGTAAGTGTTCTTCAGTGCTGCTATAGCAGCAGGTGGTTTGAGCAGAACCTTGTGAGGCAGTGTGTAACTGAGACTAATGTTGTCCAAACTGAGGAGTCATGACTCATGGCTGCACGGATTCCTGTCCGGATGGCTACCTGAAACCTTGAACACCCAATCATCTATTTTTTAGGGTGAACTGAAATATCCAGAGTCACTTTCATAAACTTTTTACCAGAATCTCTCAATACATTTAATGCATATAAACATGCATGGCCTTTACCTAATCAGAAAGAGTTTGAATTTAACCTTTAGTTGGTATATTTTCTGATTATTTCACCATACCACCAGAAACCTTTTCATCCATATCGGTTGGTTTGTTTTGTTACACTTATTCAAGGTTGGGTCACGGCTGCAGAAATCCAAGAAGCGTATTCCAGATGTCCAACGTCCCAGCAGCACTCTCAAGGTCATCCTGGGGGATCCTGTGAGGTTCCCAAGCCAAATTAGATACTTAATCCCGCCAACCAGTTCTGGGTCTAACCCGAGGTCTCCACCCAGTAGGACGTGCGTAGAAATCCTCTAAAGGGAGATGTCCTCATCAGACATGAGGATGGGTCCATTTTCCCATCAGTACAGAACAATACACAAAGGTACTTAATCTTAAGCTTGAGGCAGCAGTACTGCCCCAACCTGGATGGGGCAATCCACCCTTTTCTGGCGGAAAATCATCACCTGAGATTTCACGGACTGATGAAGCTAAGAGGACATAATTTGCCATCAGTATATATTCAATTCTAATGTCTAAACAGGGTTACCCAGTGTTAAAGCAAAAACACAAAACCTACTGGGCAACAATTCACAAAATAGGGTGGAATAAAGGCACATTTGCCACCTTAAACTTTTGAATTCTTAAAAAATGTCCTCAATTAAGGGAAAAGTATTGACACCATTTCATTATAACTGTGTAAGAATTACTGAATGAATGTAAAAGAATGGCCACAGCAATCAAAGAAAAAATAGTATTTTGGTGCGGATTCCTTCCCTAACATTGCAAGATAGGGTTTCTTAGATGGAGCACAGGCTAATAAAGCTAATCTTTGAATTAACGTTGTGGGATTTGTTACAACAGAAAGTTCTCTCAGCTTAGATTTATGATTAATGTGAAACTTATAACTCCGATTCTTTTCCGGTCAAAATTTGCAAAAACCCCAAAAAATATATTATCAGCATTAATATTATTAAAAAGGCCATATTTTTTTTTTACCTTGCTAGGAGTTTTTTTTTTTTTTTTTTTACAATGTTTTTCCAAGTATTATTTCTACTTTTGTATATAGTGATTAAAATCTGCCGATTAATATTAACTTTACCATAGTTAAATTCCTGATTATGTATAAACTATATTTTAAATTAAGTCATAATGAATACATTTTCTTTAGTCAATAGCCAACATCTATATCTGGTGATGCTGTTCAGGGGTTGGTGATTGAAACCATGTTATTCTATTAGAGTGATGTAAAAATGCACTTTAAACATCAGTTTGGCTTTTTACAGTTTACATTTTATTTTTTAAGACTTGCTCTTGAAAACAAAAGTAAGTACTGTGAGTCCTTGAGTATATACACAAAAACAGAAACTGATAAAAAACATATTTTGAAGGACTGTGTAAGTGTGTGATTTTACAGTCGGCAGAGGACGCTGTCAGTCTAAGCAGGTTCAGTTGTCGGGAATGGAGTAGTGAACGTAAAAAATATCTTTTTAATACGGGCTCACTGCTGAAAGAGAGGCGCTGCGTTGTGGCATTTGAAGCGAGAGTGTGCAGCATGGTGGAATAATGCTGTGCCGATTATATCTCTCAAGTCCATCAACTCTCTGAGTGTCTCGTACAAACGTCTCTCTTTTCTCTCTCTCTCTCTGATCGAGGATACTTGCCCTGCTGTAAAATTTAAGCACAGTTCTCCCAAGTCCTTATCACCATCAACATCATTTGCTTTTAGTGTAGTTGTTAACGTATGTTTGTCCAGGTGCATGTGTACTATGTTACCTTATAGTTCTGTCTCTGCATTAAGCAGATTTTAATTTATCCTACAATCCAATATACCCAGTTTTAGGGTAACTTGATTTATGGCAGATAGATCCATGATTATATCTCACTTTGATTTAAACATTGGCTTCCTTGAAGTAAACCTGGCAGCGAGCAGGTTAGGTTCACAGAGTAAGTTATTGTGGTAACTGACTCTGAGCTTGACTTATCCCGCTTTCTGCAATGGAAAACACTGGGTTTCCTTTATCTCAGACTTAACCAACTCAGAGTTTCCACTAAATCCACCTCCTGAAATAACCTCCAGGTCTTTTGTCGGAAGAGCTCAGTAAGAAAAAAAAGTATGTATTATCTATAACATAACTGACAATGATATAATAACTAAAATATGGCAACCAAAATTAGCAAACAGCTATCATAACTAGAATAAATTGTGTAAAATGTGATCCAAGACTTGGTGATATATTGTAATTCATGCAAATGTTAAACAAATAATACCAACAGAAGAGGGCAGCTGCTGATCTGACCGCCACAAGGAGCCAAATATTTTGATCTTTAACATGTAATTTATTATGTAACTTGATTTTATTTTTCTTATAATCAACACAGAAAGCAAAGTTTGGTCTCACTGTTGTTGGACTCTAAGGTGTTTGCACTTAAAAAGCGTCTCTCTAGTTTGTTTGACAGCTCACAGCGCTTTACGATAGCATTCAATCATTTAGGTACTGTTTCTCAAAATTCGTAAGATCAAGATAAAATACATAATAATTATTTTCTGGACTAGGACATTTTCTTCTATCTCTTTTTTCCAGTTAAAGTTATTGTGTCATAGTTGTGATTTCACAGCTTGAGATGGTAAAAGACACTTGAGTGACGCTAATTCAGCTGAGCAGAAAGGTCATTTTTACTGGTGACATATTTTACATACCTTTCTTACCCACTTGAGAGGAATCACAGCCGTACATCAATAAAAGCTAAGTTACCCCCTATTTTAATAGAGTAACTATTAAAGTATGAGAAAATAGAAAAACAGCCTTATAAGTATTTCATTTAAACTGTCAAGTAAAGATTTGGTGAACATAATCGTAAATCTTGACATTCAAACACATTCACCAAAGAAAAGCAACCGACCTCTCACACAATATTCACCAGTAGGACGCAAAAGGGGATTAATTACATCATCATTCAGGCATTTGTTCAGTGGCCCCAACAGTGACACTATTTCTTTAACCCAGCCAGCCTCATAAAGTCTTCGGTATTTTATGTTTTCAATTGACCTTTACTGAGGATTGAGGCTTTCATTTGGACATTCCTGTTTGATTTGACTTGCAACTTCTTTTTAAAAAATAACACAATTATAACTTTTAATCAAACTTAATGGGCAGACAATGGAAATTATTAAATTAATCAAAAGTTTAAGTAATTAAAACAATTACAGTGTCCATTGAGTCAAATCTTATCATTGGCTTAACTCCAGTGCATTTTTAGCTTTTTTTCCCCTCATTGCTAGGATTTGATATTTTGCTTACTCTGTTTCTGCTTAGGTAATTAAGCCCTTACTGTCACACTAGCTCATCTCAACGATTTGAATTGAAATGATGATTCCTCTCAATTAAAACAATAAGAATAATTGTAAGGGTAAGATGAGCCCAGACTAGACTATTAGCTTCAACTCAAAATAGATTCCTGCGAGGACCGTGATACAAACTAGGAAACTAAAGCATCTTTTTGTGTTATCAAAATAAAAAATCATATATTGAATCGCTTTCTGACATAATGTTGGTAAAAAGTGAAAATGGGTCAATGGTTGGGTGTTCAACAATGTAGTAATAAGGTCAGTTCAGCAATACTCATCAGAGAAAGAAAAAGAAAAAACGTCTTCTGACGTTCTCTCTCTGATGTATAAATCGTCTTTATTACAATGCATGTAAATACAAATTCCTTTCTGTTCACTTAATGCACACAAAGCTGCAGTAGAAATATACAGTATAAAAGAAGCATCCATTCACAATTATGTTCAATTAAGAGGGTTTTATTTACATCAGGCAAACTTAATCAATCTACATTTTTTCTTTTCCATCTTTCATACAGTTCTCGAACATTATAAGGCTCTCCAATTCGATTAACTGGAACTTTGCTGTCATCCCTGACAGCAAGGGTATATCCTTAAAAAGCCCCCAATCCCTGCATTGTACAAGCAATTCCCTTATTTGAAATACTCAAATACTCAAATTTGTTTTTTGTGAAAAATCTGCCCCAAGTGAGTAAATTATCAACTGTTACACTAAAAGATAAAAGATATAAAGAATTGATCTCTTTGATTTGTTTCATATGCACAAAATTTGGACAAACTCATATCCACTGTTAAGAAATAATGGCCCAAAAACTTTTGGAGACAAAGCTCCCCCTAATATCAAAAATATACAAGCGCCTGTTAATACAAGAAGAATGGAGATATTAAATTGAGCGATAGAATAATAAAATAAAGTTAAACATAGTAAATAGAATGAGGATAAATGTCATAATATAGCCGAATAAACAGTGATCAGTAACCATAAAAATGTTCAGAATAAATATGCGCGCACAAAGTGTCTGGAGGCGACATGTTTCCAAGACATAACTAACAAACTCTGTTGTGTTTGTGTTTGATTAACACAAATACACACTTCCTCATGGTGCCAAAGTAGAGTAAATGTTTGCGTGATGCTAATTTTTCTGCATATCCAAATACTACACTCTATAACAAAAAGGCACAGAGAGAGAGAGAGAGAGAGAGAAAGGGAAAAGATCGTTCTACTTTCTTACAAGGTTACAAAATGGTCAATAGACAAGAACAGCAAAATAGCTGCTTGAATTTAGCACCGGCTTCAAGCTCCTCTCGTGGTTTACCTCATTTAAGCTGACATATCGTACTTATCTCTCTGTCTGAAAGTAACAATAAGCCGTTGACCTCTTGACCTCTTGTCAGATTTTATTACAATTTCAATTTTACAGTTTTTTTGATTTAAAATTGAAAAATCTCCTTGATTCCAAGAGTTGTCTTTTATATCATATTTTAGTGTAATAGTTCCTATTCTGCTTACCAGGGGGAGTTTTTCTTTAATGAAAACGCTGGTGTTCAGACACAACTTCACTTAGAATTTGAGGAGTTCAATCAAGGGGAATACTTCGTACAACGCAGGAGATTGAAGAAAGGGTATGACAATGTACGCCTAGTTGCTATTGGTTCCATTCATTTATTTGAAGGAAGTTTCCTTCTAGTCCACTATTTGTCTTCCATTTTTCAAATAGATGTCGTTCAGTGTGTTCTATGTTTTATTTAAAAAAAGGGTTGCTTTTATGTTGTACTACCTAATTTTTCTATGTATTGGAATAATATTGCAAAATAATAACCCGACATAATTTGAAGACACCGACACCTTCAACCGGCTTGTGTGTTTAAAATAAAAACGTATTCAACCGGCCAGATAAGTTTATTAAAGCCATTTAGAAAACAGCCTTTGGGAAAAACCATTAATGTCTCAGGCAGCCAGACCAACAGTCAGATAAACACATGTAAATGAATTCACCCTTCACCAAATCTGGGCACACCTGAGGGCACACAAGCACTTAAAGCCTAAATTAGAAATTGACACTCAATGTGAACATGCTTTCAGACTAGATTGTCAGGTTTGGGGAATTTCCGTCAAAATACGAGTGATTTGGACCAAAATTTGCGGACCCAGACAGCTGGTCCGATGGTGTCGATGAAGCGAGATGAAGGAGTCTATATTTATCAGCCCGTCTGTCCGTGTCACATTGATCATATAGCAGGTGCTCAATACTCGTCTCTAACAGCTTTCTGCCTCTCTGTCTCTTTCTACCTCGCTGGGGCTTTTTTCTGCCTCGCCCCCATCCATCAAAGATCAATTGATAGATATCAGCAGAATGGAAAATAAGTCTTTGTGTTTGTCCGTGTGTGAGACTGCGAGGATGTTGTATATTTGTGCAAAGCTGTGCATTTGAGAAAATAAATGATTGTTATCTGAGTGGATTAAGCCTTTTCTCGTAAAATGATTTAAATTATTGACCTACACTCAGCAAACAATGTCATTCAGCAGTTTTTATTTATTTCTTATTCTTTTACTTATTCTTGTTTTAACCTTTCATCCGTAGGAATGAACAAGACATGCTTCTATCTCTTATAATATTATTATAAACCCAGTTTCTTTTCATTTCTGTTTGCAGTTCCACGGATGAGCAGTTTCGCTGGAATACACAAGGTAACCCTAAGAATAAACACACACTCCCACACTCACACACACACACACACACGTATTGCTCAGCTATGCATACTAAGCTATTGTTGCGCGAACCAACTACCCAAAACCTTTCATTGCTGTTCCTCTTTTTTCTAAAACTTACTAACTCTGACAGAACACGCATGGTTTTATATTTGCAGCACATCTGAAGCGGAAGGATCAGATTCATTGTTCCGACACCAACTGTGCCGCCTCGCGTCTGAGTGTCACACTGTGAAAATTGTCTGTCGAGGAACATTTACAATTTATGCTAGAGTCCCATTAATGTATGGGCAGACGCATCCACCCACACATCTGATGAATTAAAAGATGAGGACGAGCGCCCATAAACATACTCGCAGTGTTGCAGAGACATACTTAAATATGTATCAGAATGTGTGAGTAGTGCCAGACAGTATCCAACATATTTACTCTTGGCTGAGTTCATGTTTGTCGTTATTGGGTGAATCAGTATCAGTGTAATCTGTTTTACTCACGTGGTTTTCGTTTATAAAACTCATAATCATACAATTAGTCTTTATGAACAACAAACCAAAACCATGTAACTTTTTTTGGCTTGTTTAAACATCTTTATTGTACATTTAGAACTACTACAAGCACGACCGAAACATTGTTAATTCTGAATGCACAAAACCAGATGCTCTGCTCTTCACTACTGCAATACATTTTATCACATCATTCAGTTAATTCCAACTGAAGCCAGTAATACGATGGTGAAATTACCCAGTAATTATTCATTAATTGATAAAATTGTAAAAATAAATATTATAATATAATATATTATTAGAAATTGGAGTATTTGTATTTACTTCTCAATAGCGCATTGACTTCAAGATCAAAATCAATTTTCGAAATGTCAATTAACATGCAATAATTCATGATTTTAATTATCTACTTTTTTTTTTTTGATAGAAATCACTTAGAATAGTTTGCCAATATATTGTGGCATCACACCACTTTATTCCAATACTGAAGAGAATCTACAGATGAATTAAAAAAAGGAAATAGTGAGTACAAAAGGAAATATTTGTTTGAATTGGACTCTTATCAATTGATGGACATTACAAGTGGACAAATTAATCTATCAGACTTTTCTTCTGGTTTCAATTTTGTAGGACATGATTCAATTATTTAATGAACAATAACAAACTAAACTCATTTAATATTAACATATTTGTAGTTTGTTAATCTAACACCTACCTGTTGAATAAATAAAAATCTTGAAACAGCTTCATTGTCAGTAAGGCAGTTTAAAGGTCAGACCTATCTGGTCTTTCCCCAATGGATAGTCCATCACAAGACAATTTGTTCAGATCACATTTAGTCATCTTGATTAATAAACTACATTATTAATTATTAATAGAACTGCTGTGGTCCCTGATCGCCAGGGTATATCCCCGAAAAAGTCCAATTGTACAAGCAATCCCTCTGATTGAACTCAACTTAAATGTGAAATTATGAAACAGTATTTTTAGTTAGAAAAAAAAGCTCCACCAAATGAGTAAAATATAAACTATTTGATTGTAACATGGGTAAAATATTATATAAGCAAGATTGATCTCTTCAAGTCAATTCATATGCACCAAATCTGGACAAAATTGGATTAATGCTTGAGGATTTATGGACCCAAAACTTTTAACGATAAAGCTAGTGTCGAAAAAAACATGACTGATCGCCCCCAAAATCAATCCACTTCTTCTTTTTACTGAGGTCTATGTGGACGTAAAGTTTGAAAATGATTCATGAGATAGTCATTGAGTTATGTACAAAAAGCAGTATTTTTCATGAAAAAACTCCCCCTAGTGAAAAAAATATGAACTACAGAAGGTAAACATGAACATGTTCATATGAAAGATCTGCATCAGTAAGCGGCGGCGATGCGAGTCCATAATATCCCTGACTGTTCGGGGTTAATAATTACAAGTGAAGTCTAACATTAATGCATCAGTTAGTCTCATCAGCTACATACAGACAACTGACGGTACTCAGAGTTAATGGACACACGCAAAGCAAATGTTTGCATGACATCAAAAGAAAAGATAAATACGTTTTCCTCTAAATTGTAATCTTCCATAAATTAACAATTTAATCGTATTACATTATAATCAGACAATGAATTCATCACCTGGAGGTCGATTTTCACTGCTTTATTGCACATAGTAGCCACGTGGATTCAAATCAGACTCTTCGTATTTGTTTGGCGTCCACACATCCTTGTAAATCTTGATTTTTGTCTCATTAAACCAAAAAAAAAATCAGATTTGTGTAAAATAAAACAGGTGATTCGAACTTACCCATAATGTCATACGTTTCATTTCATGTGAGGGTTCATACTGACTGTGAGAAGAGAAGAACGCACCTTCATCCCTCTGCCTCCTTCTCTTTGCAGCGGATGGTCAGAAGGACATTGAAGACGAGCTGACCACCGGTCTGGAGTTAGTGGATTCTTGCATCCGTTCCCTTCAGGAGTCAGGAATCCTGGACAGTGGAGAACGTAAGCATCAGTGTCTGGATGTTTTTGTGGGAGTGCGTTAAATATAATCTCATCATATGAAGGGACTATTTAAAGTCAGATTTTTTGTGGAATTCTCTGTCCGACCCAAAAATTGAAGCCATTTTCGGCTTAAGAGCACCAACTGAATTTAATTGGAGTTTCTGATTTGTGTGTGTTTTACGTTTATTTGTTCTGTCGCCGACGGGAAATTAGTCTTGTTTACTTTTTTCTCATACGTGATAGATCAAAATCAAGGTCCGCCCGCCTGTAGCAGGCATTAAAGCATGTGTAAACAAAGCTGTTACTCCTTCAGATGGGATATGAATCTCATTTTTAATTGTCGCACACACTCCCTCCTTAAAACCGAGTAACTGCAGGGAGAGAGAATATCCACGCAGTTTTAATAAAAGCTACACCTGTGGCTGTTTTACATACTGAAGAATTATGACTTCTATGGTTTGGTAATTATTTTGTTTTCACAGATGAGAAAATGAGAGGAGAAAAAGCCATTAAACATAAGTGCAGCCAATCCCAGGGTTCATATTGGGTTCTCGCGGATTCCATTCCATCTTAATTCCAATTTTTGCATGTCTAGAATCAACTGTATTTTAAAAGAAAAAAAAGTTAGATGTCTTTTCTTACCAGCTAATTAAATCGATGTGTTATTTTTTAAAGTGTATCAAGTGGATTACTGAGACCACAATCAAGGACTTGAGCGCCTAATGCAGGAGTGGAAGTGTTCTGTTAGGAGCAGATAAAACTGTTATTGCAGTCTTGGATTCTGATTAACTGAGTCAAACGATGAAATCGAGTGAGAGGCGGCCCTTCTCTACGAGGTCCTGCTAAATGTTCTCGGCATTTTCGTCGCAGGTCATCGGCTTTGGATCACTGCCTTCCCATTTTACTTATTGTCTGCTGACATTATTGATAGCTGATGTAAGTGTAATGGATAGCATTTTGAGAATTTGCACTCTATGTTTGTCAGTAGATTTCACAGTACTTATAAACATACTGTATATATATATATGTATATATATATATATATATATATACATACATATATAATATATATTTATATTTAGCCTGGATTAATTTTGACTTGAATTTCCACAAAAATAATGTTGTCGCTGTTCTCCCTCGATAAGAAACAAGTTGCATGTTGATGCTCATGCAGAACAGCGAAGCGACCCCGTCGATAATTTGATTCTTATCATGCATGTAGGATTGAGTCACTCCGTATCACTCCTGCTCCATCTGAATCCAAATGGACGCTCTCTCTTTGGGGAGTTCTCCCAATACCAGACCTCGCTGTTTTTCAATTTTGTAAATAGGTTCCTACCAAAATCGTCACAATGTGTGTTTCCAGATAAGTCCAACACAGCTTGGTGTGTGTGTGTCTGTGTGTGTTTGTGTACGTGTTTGTGTGTGTGTGTGTGTGTGTATACGTGAGTGTGTGGCTGTGTATGTGAAGGTGTGCAGGTGTGTGTGTGTGTGTGTGTGTCTGTGTCTGTTTGTGTCAGTGTGTGTGTGTACGTGTGTCTGAGTGTATGTGTGTGTGTGTATACGTGAGTGTGTGGTTGTGTATGTGAGGGTGTGCAGGTGTGTGTGTGTGTGTGTGCAGATGTGTTCCCAGAATGATACCTCTGCAAATAGCTTAATAGTGAATAGTGACATGTCGCTGACTTCAGTGCCACACAGGAAGGCATGTTTTGCTCTCAGTTGATACTTTGGTTGGTAAGGTGTCACAACACAGCTGCAGGAACATTTGTACACATAAATAAGCGCTCAAAGAGACATAAGCTCTAAAAAATGTACATGCCATAAAATATAATTTACTTCTAGAAGCAAAGCATTTTGAAAAAGGCTATTCCTTTTTCTGTATAAAGCATGTGTGTGCGTGTGTGTGGGTGTGTGTGCGTGTGTGCGTGCGTGCGTGAGCCCCTTCCTGCAAGATATCATTGACGGAATAAGAATATAATATTCGTTGCCTGTGAGGCTGAAATATGAATAATATCCATATGAGTAAAAAGATGATATGATGATATGTAAGCAGTACTAGTACTAGTACTATGAAAGCAGTACTAGTACTAGTACTATGAAACTAGTACTAGTACTATGAAAGCAGTACTAGTATTCATGGTGTACAACATGAACAGTAGTACACACTGTTGGCATGGACTCTGTAATGTTTATCACGCAGCGATTGTTTCTGTCATTGTTGTAACTTTAGCTTAGACTGATTGATATGTTAGACCTTTAAAATCCTCAGAGGAGAAATTTTGTTGTAACAGCGGCTCCAATAACATTAGAAAAAGCCACGGTGGCGATAAAAGTGAAAGGAAGTATGATAGTGCAGTATCAAACACAAAGTTCTTAGAGTAAACATATTATATTAACACGTTAATTAAAAGATTAATTAAAACATATACGTAACATTTAACTAATGCGAGACGATGTAATTACGATATCATTTATTTGTCTGTATTATAGCTAGGGGGCAGGCGTTGCCGAGGAGGAAGAGCATTCATCCTTTTTGTCTGAGGGTCTGTGGTTCGATCATCGGCCCCTGCGGTCGACATGCCAAAGCGCTCTTGAGCAAGACACTGAACTCTAAGTTGGTCCCAATGGCTGTTCCATTGTTGTGTGAATTATGGTGTGAATGCTTATTGCTCCTGATGAGGAGGTGGCGTCTCTCATGGCCGCCTCCGCGACCTCTGTGTGAATGTCAGTGTGAAGGTGTGAATACTGGCTCAACTAATAAAGCGCTTTGAGTTGTCGGGCAGACTAGAACATCTCCACATGACAACAGTCCATTTCCCTTTAAGCTATAAAAAGTGAGGCCACTGGAGTTTATTGCGGGCGTAGTGACATTAAAACGCCCAGATGACGTTGCAGAAAAAGGTTTATTGACCTTATCGCTAGCAATAGGAGACAAGATCGACAACTGATATTAAACAAGTCCAACTCTTTGACAGCTGTCAGTCTCATATCGACCTTTTGATGAGTTCAAGCGGAGATGTGACTGGTGGGCGAGGGTTGTCGAGAATGAGTTCAATGAAAGGGTGCGGAGAGAACATCTCTCTATGTTTAGGGTCTCCTTTCACACACGTGTTTGCCTTCAGGCGAGGATTGATTCTTTAATTAGTGAAAGACAAAACTTTTTGTTTCTTCATCGCTCCAGAAGTGAGGCCCTCTCTTTACTGTTTAGTTTATGTGGTTGGAGTTTGCATGTTCTCCCAGTGTCTGCGTGGGTGTCTGTGTGGGTTCTCCATGTCTGCGTGGGTTCTGCGTGTCTGCGTCGGTTCTCCATGTCTGCGTGGGTTCTCCATGTCTGTGTGGGTTCTGTGTGGGTTCTGCGTGTCTGCGTGGATTCTCCATGTCTGCGTGGGTTCTGCGTGTCTGCGTGGGTTCTCCATGTCTGCGTGGGTTCTCCATGTCTGAGCCGTGATGAGCTGGAGTATGTACCCTGCCTCTCGCCCAATGTTAGACGGGATGGGCTCATGAAAAAGTGGATATTGAATGAATGAATACATTTCTGTCACACCACTCGCCACCTGGAAGTGATACACAGCTGTCAGAGAACAAGATCCGAAATATACAAGCTCCGGTATCTCGGTCTCTCTGGGAGTTCTCCTGCTAGAGCATTGGTTTTCTCAAAATCAAGATGAGGTCTCATCACGCTTACTGAGAATGAGAAATAATGCACAAACACAAAGACTGGCTAGGTGTGTGCATGTAAACACACTCTTTGATGCACTCAAACATCAAACATACTTAAATCAAAACTTCACTTCTTCTCTTCTCTCTTCTTAACCCACCCAGCACAAACATACTTCACTCCCAAACACACCCACACTGAAACTAACTTGTGTAGTTTTTTGTCACACTGCATACAAATGTTACAAAGGCTGAGGGAAGATGAGTCGGGGAGCTCCCACTCAGTCTGCGTAACGCTGAGTGGCGCTTAATAATTCATAAAAAATAAGGGGTGAATGGAGATGAGAGAAGACGAGTCTTTTGTGATGCCGAGAAGCAGAGGAGTTGATCTTGGCTCACGGCACGCAGACTCTGAGGGATTCTGGGAGAGAGCAACCAAATAGATGTGGGAGAAGATTAAAAAAAGGGGGCTTTTGTTTTTTTGGGTGAAATTAGACATGATGGGCAGGAAGAACTTCATTGTAGATTTTATCAAGACATGTTCATCATATGCAGAAATATCAAAACTGACAGCCCAGTTTTGGGCTTCTTTACACAAAACATTAGGAGGACGAGTCATATGCCTGGAATTTATATTCATAAAGAGGGAGGGAGATTGTACACATCGTAACTCTTTGAAATATTAATGCAGCGCTGAGCGAACAGTCACAGACCTAACTGTTCCTCCTTGTAACCAAACCACACGTCTCACCCCACGTCACCCGGAGAACCACGGGATTCTGAGAGGCTTGTGAGAGTTCCCTTCAGTCCACTCTGTGGACATGTTTAGAATATCATCCAACTTTCATTCTGCTGTGAGTGGTGCTCCTCTTCCTCAATTAATATAAGCTTTGTGAGCCCAGCAAGGAAATCAGAGAGAGGAAGATGTTATGGCTGGCCATAGCAGTGGCTGCCTGAGCTTGTAGGATCAATATTCTATTTATAATAATAATAATGATAATTATGATAATAACTATGTTAATAATAATAATAAAGATTGTGATGAAGATAATGATAATAATAAAAATGATAATGAAGATGATAATGACAATCATAATAATGATAAAAATAATGATAATTATAATTACAATAACAATAGCGTTAATAATAATGGTAATTATGATAATAACAATGTTTATAATAATAATGATGATGGTGATGATGATAATAATAATAAAAGTGGTAATAGTGATAATAATTACAGTTATAATTATAATAATGATAATAATAATAGTGATAATAATGACAGTAATAATTATAATAATGAGAATATTAATGAGAATTACAATAATAATAATGTTAATAATAATAAGAGTGATAATAATGACAGGGATAATGATAATGATAATAATGCTAATAATGATAATGATAATTAAAATAATGATATTAATAATAATAGTACACTTTTCAAACCTAAACAAATATACAAAGACAAAATATAAGAAACTGATGCATTTTGTAAGGTTGTGTGAAAAATATAAAAATATAAAATCAATAAAACAGATAATGTATCAAAAATTCCGACCAAACCACTTTTAAGGCAAACTTGTGAAATTGTGTTTTTAAAAGAAATACAGAAGAGGATATATATCTGACCGCCTGATCTCTGAGACTGTTCTAAAGAGTCAGGGTCCATGTCCTTTGCCTGGATGAAGGGACAGCTCGTAGAACCTCGGTCAAGGACCACAGGTTATAAACTGGTATGTAAGGTGCCTGGATTTAGGGAGCAAATCCAGAGCAGGCCTTAAAAGTTATCAGTAAAATCTTAAAGTCAATTACAAATTGTTATTAAACAACAAAAGGCAGTTTCGCAGCTCTTAGACTTGAAAAAAACAACAACTCAAAGGTAATAAAACAAGACAAAGGCACTACCTAAAAGAAGAATGCTAAAAAAAAGAATACGGAAACTTTAATTCAACGAAGGGAGACTTAAACACGGGTTAATGGTCTCTTCTGAGGAGTTTTGCTGCTGCATTCTGACCAAGCTGTAGTTTAAGGATATTCTGTTGAGTCAAACACATATGAAGGGATTCAGAGTGGTCTAAGCGACGATATACAAGCATCTGTGACCATCACTTATTGATAAAACCCAAACTAAATCCTTGATGCGGAGATAAAGAACAAAATTATCCTGCTTAGGCTGTCAA
This sequence comes from Lophius americanus, assembly GCA_037951165.1. Classification (NCBI taxonomy): domain Eukaryota; kingdom Metazoa; phylum Chordata; class Actinopteri; order Lophiiformes; family Lophiidae; genus Lophius; species Lophius americanus. The sequence goes on along the minus strand of JBBDHG010000011.1, from coordinate 11,305,184 downwards.
AATGTCTCAAAGGCTAATTAATTGTGCACTCTTGCCTCCAGTATCCTGCAAACAGTAACTAAAAAACAACTTAAAAAAGACTGGAATGACACTCAGTCCTTCATACCTCCGCCAAGGTCCAGCCCTCTATCGTATTCAGAACTTCTCAGGTCTTTTCTGACGCAAGTATATTCTGTTCAGGCTGAAAACATGAAACCTCCATTGTGGAGATTGTGGTCCTTATCTCACACAGGGGGTCAAGTCGAGTTTCCTTCAAGTTAGCACTACAGTATAAAATCTGTGAAGTCTGTTTGGGGTGGTAACAAATCAAGTCATTAGGTGTTCCAACTATCTTCTTTTTCATCGTCCTCCCTTCTCTCTCCAGCGCCCTGCTCCTCCTCTGCTCTCCGTTCTCCTGTTTCCCTCTGCTTATAAATTATGTATGCAGTCTCCAACACACGGAGAGTGCTGCACTGCTGCACTATCTGCTCCAAATTCCATGCTCCCACTTTCCCATTTCACTCTTCATTCCTCAATCACCCTTCTCTCCCCTCGGCCTCACTCTTTACTTTCTCTATAGTCACTCTTCCACTCTGCATGCAAACAAACAAACACGACTCCACCCCCACCTTTCACTGAACCACACACTGCTCCTTTCTCTCTCTCGGTAGGTCCGGCTCTCCTTTCCCAGAGTTCCTTGCAGCTCAACTCCACCCCGGAGGCTTCGCTCCAGTACTCTGCCAGCTACCATAGCAACCAGACCCTCGCCCTTAGCGACAGCATCTCCGCAGCAGCAACTCCTCAGCGCAGCGGGCATGTTGGAGGAGCCGTGCACAGCTACAACCAGGTAAGGAAATGACTGCCGCTCGCAGACGATGACGAGGATGATGACATAGACAGCCAGACTGACCAATTGTTAAACTAAGCATCTGTGCTTTAAAACTTGGAGTCGGCTAAAGAGTTTTAATAACTTAAGGTATTTCACCTGAAGTAATTTTTCTACCATTTCTAATACCAATAATCTTTACTTTGTTTGATACCTGATTGCTCAAGCTGAGAGAACATTCTTTACCCTTGTTTTTATACACTTCTCATCGCATATGTTTCTCCCAGAATGGACTTGTTTGATATCACTGTTGAGTCCAGTTGAATTACAAACAACGAAATACTTTCCTCAACAAATGTATGCGTCTAATTTTGGTCAAAATTGCTAATTAATACAATCTAAGTAACAAGTGTCACTTCAGTCAGATATGGGGATTTTTTTTTAAACACACATCAATTACCATAAATTACCATCCCAGGAATATTTTCCTAGGCCAAATAATCTTGAAAATATCTCAAAGGCTCAATATCACCTATTCAAGCTAAATTAATAGCACATTTTATTTTTAAATATTTAAAAATCACTTTCTAATATTATTTCAAGACTGTGATGGTCTTAAATCTAGATCAGTCTCACTATTAAATAACTTTAAATAACTTACAGACGTGAAAATAGGAGATACATCATGACATGTATGGTAACATAAACAGGAAGCTATATTTAGCTCCTATATCTAAGTTTGGCCTCGCAAACCAAGATTTCAACCCGTTCGCCTAAGAGGTTATCCAAACTTAAGTATTTTTGACCGGTGACGAAAACAAGCCAGATTTTTCTGTATTTGAATGTACCTGCGACGAGACGAGGTAATCAGATGCTCGGGGACCAAAAATGAGGCGATGATTAGATGCACACAGAGACATCCCAGCGAGTGTCTTGTTTATGAGTGCGCCCTAGAAATAAGAGCTAGAGATAAAGGCACATACTAATTGCAACCGTGTGCTGATGAGGAGAGAAAATACAGCACATTACCTCCCAGCCCACAGGAGCCAATTATTTCCAATTTTCATGTCCTTAACACATCAGTTGGAAGACACACACTTGCTCACGCACACACAGTAGACTTGAAACTAGACACATTTCTGTGCAATCAGTGAGCAGCTGCGGTGCTTTATTAATATATACAGACTGTATCTGGAGCCAGTGATAGATGGTGTGAAAGTAAGAGTGACTATTTCAGGTCAGTAATTGTAAAGCAGGTAATTATTTGATGAGGATCACAGCCTCGTGGTAATGTGTTTAACTCCTGCACATGTTCATGTCTGTGAGGGGAATGGGTGTTTGTTTTGTGTGATGCAACTCGCTAATATGTCTATATCAGTGAGTTGGTGTGCCCCTGGAATGAGAAAGGGGAAGGAGGTGTAAACACATTTACTCCTTTCCTGTCTTGAGTTACACCAAAGCTTATTTCAGAGCTGTTTTCAAAGAAAGCAGCTTGTCTTCCATGCCTGAATAAATAAGAAATAATGGCTTAGAGACAAACCGACAGAGTAGCAAATAGATGTGTAGAGAAACAAGACAAGGGGAGGATGTGTTCAGTTCTTCGTGTTCTGGTATTGCAATGTTTTTACCGTCCTTTCCCTCCCTCTTCTTCTTCCCTGTCCTTTCTCCTCATCGTCATCTCTTTCTGCGTGAGTGTGCGTGTGCGCATCCTCCTGATGATGTTTGATGTTTTTGCCTTGTCAATGTAATGGGGCCAGTGTTGTCAGCAGAGCTCACTGCTCATGAATAGCTTCCCAGGCCATTGCCGCTAGATAGGCAGGTGACATGCAGAATATCTTGCATGTGCACTAGGAGGAAGGGAGTTCATTCGCAAACATTTGTACAAGAGACACAGGGGGATGGTCCTCCAAATCTCTAAATCATTTATGGAAAGATTTCTAGATTTTCATTGGGGAAAAAAATCAACTATTTAGCAACACTCAGAGGGCTGGTGGGGGGAAAGGGCATCTGTGTGAGGCAGTGGTGGAGGGCAGAGGAGGACAGCAAAGTCTGTCAAGAAGAGGGATCTCTAACATAAATGATGCTGATCTGCTTGTAGCCAAAACCTGTAAGAATTCTCCAAGGGAGGACATCCTCCCTAACCAATCAACAGCCAGAAACAATTTTGACAATACATCAGTCCAACGAGTATTTCAACATGTTCTCTTCAATTCTCTTCCATTTAAAGTCACTTGAGTGTTTCAGTGGTGGTAAAGCAAATGTTGATTCACTTTGAACTACTTCCAAATATAAGAAAAAAATATTTTATTTAGGCCTTGTCTAAATAAATTACATTTGTTCAGCTTTAGCAGCTAGCCTGTTAGCTTAGTGGTCAGCTGGAAGCCCTGAAGAGTTTAAGAGTGAGGATGGATGTGGAACCGGACTGGAGGGGTGCTGCTTTGGCTAATGAGGCAGTTAATGGCATTAGGAGTGATGGTGGAGAAAGAAGCAGAGGTTGGGATGGAGATGAACATTTCGGTCTTTTTTTGGTGTGTTTTTGTTAGATTGCAGCTGACATGGATTTTTAAAGTTTGTTGTGAAAAGATGTGTTTGACTATCAATATCATAAATCAATGCCGCATGTAGTTAAAGAAGCTTTAATTTTTGACATACTTAACAAATTCAGTCCGTCCTTCCCAATTTTTCAACTCCAATTTTTTAACTCCCCCATCAGTGGCCAGCTGCCACTGATGGGTATATTTATAACCCTGAGAGGCCCTGATTTAATAATGCATGGATACATGGCACCTCAAACATCCCAGTGTTTCAGTGGTGGAGCAGTGAAGCAGCACTGCAAGATGATATAGAATGGAAGAAGAGCTCTCCCTCACACACTGTCAGGTTTTTTTTTTTATATATTTGTTGGCCCAGCCAACAATCCATCAACACTTCTCATTTATTTAGGTGGTAAGCGGCTTCATTCGGTCTTCATCAGTCCATTTCTGTCAGCACAACAGCAGCGTGGAACGCAGTTAAGTAACATGAACCATTAACGGGGTTCTTAAACTTAGTTTTGTGGCCCGCATCTCATTAGCCTCAGATCTTTCACTTGGCTTCATAACCTACTAAACTAACACAGGGGACTTGTATAGCTCATTTTAATGGTGCTCACTGTTCTAGAGAGTGGCTCACATCCTGATTAAGATGTCTCCTAGGCCATTCATAAACATTTTAATAATCTGCTGTCTAACAACCCTTAATCCACGTACACTCAGGCAAGAAGATCAAGTCATGTCGCGTCCATAATGCATTTTTACACGTGCGTAAATGTAATTCACTAACACCTAAAATAATTCAACTATTTGCAGTCATTCATGATAAGATAAGACAAACGCCTACGACTAAGAAAAAGGTAAAGAGAAAATTTCTGATCTCAGTTGACACAAGACTTTTAACGACTTAACTGTTGTGATTCTGAACATTCCTTTAATTTATTTCAATTTTCTCTGAGCAGAAACATTGCAGAAGAGGTTCAATACTCTTAGCGAGTATGCACAATTTAAAACCTAAGAGCAATTCCATTCATTTCTTCAATAAGCACCACACAAGCTTCACTGTAGAGTCATCATTGAACTGTGTTGAAGTAGTTATCAAGAAATAAATTAAAGAGAGAAATGGAAAAGAACCTTGATATCTTTCTGCCATGAAAGAGATGAGTTTTTCGGCTATTTGAAGTTGACAACCTGAGAATTGTGATTTATTCATTGAAGTCAATAGAACAATTTGACTGATTATAGTTGAATAGATGAGCTGTCTGTCTGGAGCCGAAATTCTTACTCTCTCATATGTAGAATCAAACAGTTTGAATTCTAGCATTCATCCATTCATTATCTGCAACCGCCTATCACGAGGGATTGAGCCTAACCCAGCCGACATTGGGCCAAGGCGAATATAACCAACATGTAATAGATGGACATAGGAACTCTTAGGATGCATAAAAATAGAAAGACGGAGATTCATCATAGAAGAATGCCTTCATATGTTCCACGGGACTTGGAACCCCCGTCTGGATGTTATAGACAGCCCATCTATCAGCCCTGAAAAATGACAGTAAAGTTGGAGAAAACACTTGTCTCTCTTCAAATGTCTTTTTTTTAGAGCGAGAGAGAGGGAATAACCCTTTTTTTTTAAATCATTTTCTTGTCCGTCTAGCTGATATTATTTATTATTTTGGGTAAGGGGACACAGGAGGATGTTGCACTTGCAGACTGCCTTTCCTTTTCAAAAGCCTTTTTTGTATGCACGTATATATCTGTCTGCTGTTTGGAAAACAATTTTAATAACTGGCAAAAAAGTCTTTATTAAGTCAAGTTAAACCAAACCACACCGCAGAGAGAGAACGATTAGTCTCTAGCAAGGCCTGAAGAAAAGCAGGAACTCCTGGGTACCGCAGGTGATCCATGTCACCCAATCACTCACCTGCAGAAAGACACACCAGCTCCTAATTTGTCACTCCCAGGAGGAGCCCAGGGGACAGAGGAATCTTGGATTCGTAAATCAGACATTTTGCTGGGATATGCGTCATAAAACTTACTTTTAGGATTTTTTTTCCTTTTCACCACACATTTTGAGTACTTTATAAATGAAACAGGATATGCTTTAATGATCAGATCCTCTTCCCATAACTGTGTGCTCTCTTTCAATTAGATAAAATGAGCTCAACAGGGTTGGACAGTACAGGTTAAACTTCCCTAAGCCTTGTTCATCAATGAGCCTGCTCATGACCCTTTCACCTGCTCTCCAGTAATTCTACTTTGGACCACTTTTATAGGTACAACCACTGTAGAACACCAACATAATCGGCAGTTCTTGACATAATTTGACTCATGACATTAAAATTTGATCCTTGTCAAAGTTACTAAGATTCTCCAGCTTGACCCCTTTCCACACAAACAAATCAATTTCAGGACAATGAGATAATGATATTCTCACAAACAACTGTGTTGGTTATAATGTTATGGCTGATAAGGGTATACCTGTCATTAGTTATTGTGCCTGCATTGTGCCTTCTTCCTTCAGTAATCTGTATTTTAGATTAGTCCTACTGCTAATCCACTCTTCCAGTGATGAATCAGTTTCCACGACCCCTCTGCAAACAAGAAAGGGCTTGAACCAATGACCCGTTGTGTCCTGCAGAAATACGCTGGCTCAACATAAAGTCGGAATGTATACGCAAAGACTGCCTTTGAGAGTGTATTAGGAGATGTCTCTGCCTGTGCTGCTATAATTATCCGGGGGAGGTTTGCTGAGCGAGCATCTTCTTTTCTTGTAGCAGTCTTCCTGCCTGATTGTTGGACTGTAGGTTTGCACACCTAGAGAGTTTTATATAGAAACAAAGTGTCTGAGAATAACTCTAGATAGTCGATGTGTGCATGCCTGTCACAGACATTTAGATTTTGTTTCATGTATTTTCGTACTTGAGTGACTGCTTTAAATAGATATGATGACAATAGCAGTGTAATAATCAAACGATTTATTTATCATCTTAAATGAAGCAAATCTGAAGAAAAGTCTTTTTTCTCTGTGTCTCAAGGTTTGAAATGATGGCTATTGATGTACTTAAAGTTATAATGTGTAAAATGTAGGTTTATCTCTGAGTAAACGGAATATTACATTCATTAATATGCGTTTCAGTATTTGAAGTAAGTATTTAAAGTATTTTTTTGTAAATGGATGTTTGTAGAAAATACTTTTATATCTCCAGAGGGAGCGGCTTGTATTCCATGGAGGCTGCTATGTTGTTCCGCTGTGCTTTGTATAGTAGCAGAGAACTGACCTGATCCCTGTTTCTCGACGGGACTTTTAACGTTTTTAGGGTGAAGTGGCAGAAATACTATGAAGAAACATTTCAACAAAAAAAAAACGAGGAAGAATATGGAGCTTGACCACCACTAAATTTTACAGTTTGCACCTTTATAGCTGAGAAACAGAAATGATTTGACTATTAAAAGTTTTCAGACTTTCTGACTGGAGCTGCTGTCACCGCGGTTATGTCACAGCTCCAAGGCGACTGGGTGACTGTGTGCTTCTATAATGTGGTCGTGTAAATCTGCAGCAACGTCACTCCAGTACTCAAGTACCTGAATCACCTCCACAGCTTTCTAGAAAGACGTCACTTTGCCTCACACAATGACATTTTTAGTCATATTTCCTGAGCAAAAATTTTAATATCTTTTCACTGCCCTTAGTCACAGCAAGGCTACTGACTTAATTTTCATGATTTTCATTTATATTACTCTACCAAATCCAGATTATTAACAAAGGGCATTTTATCTGAATCCAATGGATTCAATAAAATGTTTTCACCCTTGAAAGCAAAAAAAATATTCGACACTCATTAGGATTAGTGGCAAATTAATTATTAGGCATTTGAGTGCAACAGCTTTTATTTATTCTTCCACATTCCAAACAAATTTCTACACATAATGACTCAGGGATTATAAGGGATGCTTTTCAACCTCCTGAGTAGCGTCTCTTGAAAGATCGCACATTTGCAAAGAAGATGTAAAAAATACTTTGCCAACCAAATCCCTAAAGTTTTGTTTTTTCTGTCAAGGCCTATATTTCTGTGAGGGCTCCATGCTTGAACTCCTCTGCCGAGCCAAGAGCACAAAGAAAAGTTGGCTTCGGTTGCTCATAAGAGATAAGCCGCAGACGTTTTGGAATGCATTAGAAACTAAACCAGACTGACTTTCCTGTCCAGTTTGGCAGTATGCCGGAGGAAAGATGAAGCATCTACTGAAAACACTGCAACCCGTACTGCATCTGATTAGGATGCCTGCAGGAAGCATCCCTTTTGAGGTTTTCCAGGCCCTTCCTAAGAAGAATAAAGACCCACTGGTGGTACTATATATCTCACCTGGCATGTGAACACCCCCAGCTAAACTGGAGAACGTTGCTGGGGATTGGGAAATCTGGTTTGCCAGTCAGAATCCTGGTGTATCGGTGACGCTCTGTGGCCTCATGCTTCATCAGGTACTGGCAAAATGCAGTGTGTAGAGGGTAACATGGATTCAATCCATCCATCCGTTTTCCTCTGCTTATTCTGGGTCGAATCACAGTGGCAGCAGGCCAAGCCAGGTATTCCTAACATCCCTCTCCACGGCAACACTCTGCAGCTCAACCCAGGGATTCCGAGGCATTCCTGTGCCAGATGTGATAAGAATTCTCCTTCATTGAATTCTGGGTCAACCCCGGGGTCTCTTCGTCATAAAACCTTCTAAAGGAGGTATACCATGGAGGCACCCTAATCCAATGCCTAAACAACCTCCTTCAGTCAAGTGTGAGGAAATCCTAGATGAAATCCACTCCTCCTCTGTAAAGGCGGCTGAAGCTTAGGTGTCATTGATTGCACCAAAATGATTCCAAGCAGACGTCAAAGTCCATTTGGTTTCAGTTGAAATCCAGGAGCGTTTTAGTGTCGCGTCTGACTTGAATCCCACAGAATATATGTGGTGGGATTCCATGAAGGTGGTTGAATTTGTTAATCCAGGAATATTCTAGAAATAGGCCCTCGCCCATGAGAAGTGGGTTAATATTCCTCAGAAAGGCTGCCAGGAGCTGGTATTCGGCTGTGCATCACATTTTTAACAGGTCTTACAACTAAATATCTGTAGAAAAGTGCAAGTGACTTTTTATTGTTGAATTTAGAAACAATACTTGTTGATACGTGTTGATCTTTTTAAACTGATCATGTTTTGTTATTGAATCGTATATATTTTTCCCAGGAACGTAACACACAATGTGATAATAATCCTTCATACTGTATATATCGGGGTTGATGTAAGGAAAGATGATAGTTATCAATATATTATGGGCTCTTTAATCCCTCTCTCTGCTTTGTGTAGGCGTTGTAATAATATATTATCAGGCATGATTTCATTCAGCTGAGCTGAGGACTCAAAGGTCTGCCTCTAGTTCATCTGTTTGAATCACCCCTCTGTTTTCTGTGGGGATTTCATTACTAGCTACTATGTGTTCATTCGGGACTGCTCAAAGGCTTGACTGAACTCATTGTGCATAAAATTGTTTTTGATGGCAAGTGCTACTACTTTATTCTTTCTGTGCCTTTTTTCACGAATCTGTCTCTCCCTTTCCATCCATCCCCCACTCAACCCCTACCTCTATCCATCCCTTTTTCCCTGTCATGGTCCCTCTTCCTTCACCCTCTCTGTGCTCCCCAACATGCCTTCAGGTGACATCTAGCCGTGCAGCCCAGCAGCAACAATCACATACTGGGGCGGGGTCAGGTAAGAGCTCACCTCTTCCTCTCTTCAATCTGTCATCCGTCTCTCTTCATGGAGACGCGTTTCCTTAGGGGGGATTTGCCTGGCATTCCACGAATCGTCATGGTTACAGAGAGATAACGTCTGGCAACACGGACAGACATTCATCAAATTTGTAGAATATTTCTGAGCCTGCAGTTTTCATAATTAAAAACACATGAAAACATGTTTTATTGCTGCTCCATAATTTATACTAGTGGTAAGGTTTTCAATGCTCTAATTTCCTCTTTGAGGAGTTCTTTTTATTGACTCTTATTCATGTGCAACTAAGTAATCCATCCAATATATCCATCCATCCAATATATCCATCCATCCAATCTATGTATCCATCCATCCATCCATCCAATCTATGTATCCTGCAATCCATACAATCTATGCATCACTCCATCCAATCTATGTATCCTGCAATCCATCCATTTATCTATTCATCCATCGATCCAATTTATGTATCCAACCATCCATCCATTTATCTCTCATCCATTTATCCATCCATCCAATCAATGACTCCATCCATTCATGTATCCATATATACATCCATCCAGCCATACAACCATACATCTAAACTTTCATCTATACAACCATCCATCCATCCAACCAATCTGTGTATCTAAACATTCAATCTGTGTGTCCATCCATATATAGATTGGATGAATACATAGATACATAAACCATAATATTCCTGCCCCACAAATGTTATATGGCATTCAATACAAAAAGCTATAAATATGTAAAGCCACCCTCAGATTTAATGCCCACCATGAATAATTTGCATAATTCTTACCCTCTCATGTGGACTGAGATGTTATTGTGGGTCGGGTGAAAGGTATTTAAGTTTGTTCCTTGCCTTTGATTTGTGACGGTCATGGCCGTCTCTGTCGTCATTGAATGATGGTAGCGTTAGCTAGAAACAGTACGACGTGTCGTGGACTTTAAACATAATGCATTTTTAAATTGCTGCATGTCTTATTGAAATTGATGTGATTACCGAGAAAAAACACTTTTTCTTTTAAAATACGTTTTGAGGCCTGCTGATTTGAAAAGGCTGTCATATAAGGCGGGATCTCCAATCCCAAACACTACGCATGGATGTGGCGAAAGGCAGCATGAAAATAACACCAGTCCTTCCTCTGAATTATAATATGATAAACCTTGCATTTAATCTTTAATGTAATCCTTTCAGTTTTAAGTTTTAATTTTTAGTTCCCCTTAGTCCCCGACCCAGGTGACTCTACTCCATATAACAGATGTCTGCTTCTCCACATTGTGACTGATTTCTCTTCCTGTCTTTATTGAAGATGTTTCTCCCTGTCCTTTCTATCCAGGTATCTACTACTCCAGCTCCACCTTACCTACTCAGCGTGTCAGTTCCCCTCTGTCTGGAGGAGGAGGAGGCTCAGGATCCGGTTCCCCCAATAAACTGCAGCGCTTAGGATCAGCCTCTGACACACCGGGGTATTCTACCACTCAGCGCCTGCCTTCCTCCTCTTCCTCACCCAATAAACAGTCTCCTGCTAATCGACTGGCAAAATCCTACAGGTAGATTGCTGCTGTGACTGTGACTTGTTGATGGTTAATGAATGCTGACTTCCTGTCATATTGACATATTCAGGTCATAAAGACAAATTGAAGGGACGGATGAAAAACTAGAAAAATGAAATCTTTGGTGCTGAAAATAGAACAGAATAGTTAGGAAAATTCCCTTCTAAAGTGAATTGTGTCCCGTTACATAGTGACATGCAGCAAACACAAATGCCTTCACTTATTTATACGTGGAATGAAATGAAGGGTTGGAAGTCATTGTTTTTTCCTGATAGATGACATTACTGCCCGTTTGTCTTCCAGCAGCACAGTTGCTGTGACAACAGCGGGAGGGGGCGTGTCTCCCCTGAGGGTTGCATCTCCACCCAACTCTGCGGTAGGAGGGGGAGGGGCCAGCTCATCATCCACCCCTCTTCACCAGGTACGCAGTGTTGGGGTTTGGTTGACATTTTAAAACAAGATAGGTGTTGAATACAGAACTTTTAATTTGTGAAACATGCAGAAATTGGTTAAAAAAAAACAACCTGTGATGATTGAGACCAAGGTAATTCCACCATTAGTTAATGCAACATTAGTTAATGCAACACCAAGCTAAACCATAGACCATGAAGAGAAAGCCGCAGTGACTTCTTCAATGAACATTGTCATCGTGGTGAAAACTGTGAACAAACAATACAAAAACAATAAGTTTCAATGTGTTTATCTTATCATGACAATTCTTCACTTTTACATGATAGCAACAATAATCTTTACTTTATTTATAACTTTACTCAGCTGCCTCAGGGACGGGTCAAATGTATTTCAACATTTGACCCAAACCTGAGGCAGCAGTGTGTCGCACCCAGGGAACTGAGGTTTCACGATCTTGCTCAAGGACCCACGGCCTTTTGCATCAGAAGTTGGGTTTGAACACTGGTCTTCCAGTTGAGGAACCACTGCTCTCCCCAACCAGCTTAAGCCACCCTAAATAAAAGCGCTCAAATCAAACATTGTATGTACAGATTAACCGTACATAAATAGTAAGAATGGATGAATGGACTACTTTATTAATCCCTGTGGGCAAATGTAGGTGTCCAAGCAGAAGGTACATACATGGTGCAAGTACAGTAGTGTAACAAACAAATAAGGAAGAAAAGACAGCTGGTTATATGTATACTTCATTGACTAAGGTGAATTAGTCCCATTAGTAATTTACCTTATTAATTTCAAACCTGTCTAAAATGAAAAACACAAACTTACAGCATTGCCTCTGTGAGGTTTCATTATGGATCCGTCTAGATTGGCTTGATAGCATTTATGCTGCACTCGTCACTGGACTGGCGCTAACAGCAAGAAATTTTCACAATGAGTGACCAAACGGTCATAAAGGGAAACGTCTGACGTCATAAAGGGAACATTTATGACTTAAAACACGGATTTGTAACCTATGTAGCAGATGTGGAACATTGACTAGAAATAAGACGACATAACTCAACAATGAAATTAAAATAATTTCCTAAAACTCAAAACTACAAATTAAACAAATGCCGTACAGACGAGACAGAGATAATAAACACTAATGGTCATAGTCAATAGAAACTTTGAAATTTGATCCAAATGTAAAGTGCATTATAAATTAAATGTATTATTATTATTATTATTATTATTAAAAATTACTCAATAACTGTTATTCAAAGGTGCATGTGCAGAAAATGTTGAATTTTATTTTGACATGTAACAGCAATGTATGCATTAATGACAGTCAGCATTTAGGAAAGTTAACTCTGGCGTAACCCATAGGTATCCTTGATTGATCCGATAGTCTTTACACTCTACATTAAAATATAGATAATAATACCGATCTGCTCAGATTTTTCATGTTGCAGATGATGTCAATATATGAGGCTCTGGGGGGAAAAAATAAATCAGTGTCTGAAATTGAAAGAGTTTTCGACACAAGAATTTTCCGGGTTGTGATTGACCTTAAATTAACATGAAAACAACATATTAACTGAGTCAAAGACGAAATCTCAAACTCAATAGCAATGTTCTATGAATCAAGGGATATATGAAATGACAAGTCTTTGTAGTCATTTGCTCACTTGTACATCTTTACATCTCTTAGTGTGTGGAGTTGTGAGGGAAACAGCCACTACAACAGCAGCAAATTCAATTATTCTATCACAGCAAACATACCCTACATATTATCAACAAGCCTGGTGATTACGACCACGCTAGTTCACTCTTCCTAAAGTCTCATGCTATAAAATGTAATGATTTGGTTTATTTTAAAATAATGCAAATGATGTAATTTGTTTTTTTTGGAGGTCAGCTGACACAAACACAATAGTAGGCTGGGCTTAGATAAGGGTCTATTCAGGTACTTTTACATAACTGCTGATTTTCTTTGAATTGTATGATTTGATTATGGTTATTGTAATATTATGTATGACGACTGAATAAACAAAACAATATATGATGGTTATCTCAACATCAGGTTGTGTTTACAGTAGTAACGCCCTTTAATAACATCATTATTTTCAGCAGCGCTGTAATTCACAGAGCTGCATTCTGTCAAGTGTGATATCATCCAATCATAGTATTGATTGCTGCCAAGTGGCGGGCTGTTGGAGACAAAATTATATTCTTTTCCACTTTGTCGGATCTTGAATCATGACAAGGAAGAATGTGGAGCAGCTCCAGAGCGATTATAGATTGAGTCGTGTCTTCAAATGAAAATCTTTACCAGTCAGCTGCGGTTATCTAATCCTGTCAAAAAGCCACATTTGTCCAAATCCCGGTTTCTTAGGTGATTCTGTTGGAAGCTTATATCCAATATCTCTCCCTTTACAATTGTGAGAATTTTTTTTAAAACATATACTCAGCTTGAATTACATTCTCAACTTTGAGAGGTTTTGGAAATGGTTTAATGTCAATTTCAAAGTTAAATATGGGCACAAAAGGTAATTTCGCAAAGTAGTAGAATTAGAAGGAAATATTCCTACAAATTGTCTGAGTCTGTACCACATAAATCTTAACACCCTCTCACATCTTGCCAATATGCTGTACAGTAACAGGAAGTAATTAGAGCAGAGATTAGGCTTCAGTCTTATAACATAAATGCTTTTTTTTTGCAGATGAGCTCTGGCATAGGGAGCTATGCCACTTTGTCTCCCAAACGGCTGGCAGCTCACCATGCTTCCGACCAGTACAAGATCTCCCACGAGCTCTATGCTACCGCGACGCTACAGAGACCTGGCAGCTTAGCAGGTGGGAGTCCACACACACGCACATGAACCCAAAGGTGTTCAACACCACCACAGTCATTTAATGACCTGACTCTGTGTCTGACTGATCTAACTCTTTTATGGAGTAGTAGATGGAGTAGTAGGTTGATACAGGAAAATATAGATCAAATAGATCACTTAATTTACAATTTCATAAGATTTCATAGGAGTTGATGCCATCCTCTAAATCTACCATAAAATCCAACAAACTATCTCAGTATCTCTCAAATACTCTTTAACTGTGTATCTGTCCTCAATGTTATGCAACTTCCACTTCAGCGTCCCTACTCAGCGCACTGAGACAGCAATGCACCGCAAGCCGACTCTTCCAACAGCTTATTTTATTTTATTATATTTAGAATTTTGGCTGTCGTCATTCGGAACGGGCGCAAATATGATGTTTGGATTGACTTAAAAACACCATACGGTTTATATTTTTCTATGGCGCTCTCTTGAGCGTCACGACACACATAGCTTCACCAAAATGTAATCATCTCTAGGATATGCCCAAAGCTACCTCTCGGTTATTTTCATGCATATCTTTTGTGTAGTTTTTCCTAAATCTTGATCTCAAACAAATATGCAGAACCACAGAGGTTAAAACATAACCTTCTCCCTTGGCGGATGTAACAAAATACAAATAAATAAAAAGTAAATACAATATTAATGATTATATCATCATCATGTTATTTTAGCAGCACAGTTGCCTTAACAGCCCTGTGCTGCCCTTTGGGCCTTTCTGAGATGTGTCCCAAGACTGCATGGGTGCTCTCTGGGTGCTCTCTGGGTGCTCCAGCTAACCAACAGACTCCAAAGAAATGCATGCCATGTAGGTGCAATGTTGCTCGCCGTGAATGTGAGTGTGAATAGTTTCCTGTCTAGACGCGGTTGTCCAGTGATGAACTGGCGGGTTATCCAGTGCGCCCCGCCTCTGGCCCAATGACAAATGGGACTGATTCTCTGACCTTGATCCGAACAAGCAAAATATGGATGGTGGATAGTATTATTTGAATACGAAAATTGAAATATATATTATATGTTGTGGAATTACAAATGGTATATCTAACATAAAAAATAGAACAAAAACAAAACAAAGGAAAGAGAAATTTGTTCAATGTATTGTTTTCGGTTGTAGCATTTTTACTTCCTGTGACGCATCAGAACTTCTTCATTCAAGGAGTGGCTCCACAATGGCTGCAACAGCTATTCAAACGGAGCGTTTGTGAGTCACAAGCTTTTTATGAACTGTCTGAGGGAAACGTGGGAAAACAAATGATTCAAGTGTGTTCAAATGAGATATATATATATATATATATATATTTGTTGGAGCTGACGGTGTTTGAATGAGGCTAGATTTGTTGCATTCAGGTTGACAGAGACTTTCATCGCTGCTGCCGCTGCGTTGACCGATCATGAATGGTTTCTATCGTTTTTCTCGACAAAAGATGAGTTTGACGGAAAGTCTAACTTTTTCTGGTCCAGAGGAAAGTTTTGTGTGTGTGTCTGTGACTGCTGTGAATTACATTCTGTAGATGTTAGTTCGGGAATTTCTTTTATTATAAGTGCCATTCAGACTAAAAGCAGTTTTACATAAACTTACTCTTTCATTCAGCTTCACGCAAATTTATGCTGTGTGCTTCCGAACTTGAGATGCGGCTTCCCTACCTTTCACGCGTCTGCAGACACATTCTTGTGTTGCTTCTCTCAGGTTTGAAGGATTTGAATATCATCTTAAGGGAATCTGTGAATTTCTAGTCCTTCTTCTATTTATTTTTCCCACGCTTAAATGCATTCAGTGGGTTAAACTGACAATCGACGCTGGGCAGACAGATGCCTTTCCAACTAAAGCTCAGCTAAATTATTTTGTCACAGGTTAGCATAAATAAAATATTTAGCAAGATTAATATTGATTTATCCAGGCAGCAGTGTTTTGAAGTTCTGAAACAAGTTTAATTGATCAGTCCTTCAAACTCCTGAGCTGTAGTGATGAAGGACGTGACCTTCATGTTTTACCCTGAAGGTACAGCTCTGATCTTCAAGCAATAGCTGGGGGTTACGTCTCTCCTCAAGTCTTTAAATGAAGAGGAAAAAATTCCACAGGAGTGAATCCTGAGGGAGAATAAATCTCAGACTGTCAAACATTTTCAGACCAGGGTCAGAATTTACTCTCATGAGCTCAAACAGCAGATGATGGGATCAAAGTACCAAAATGACCAATCATTCAATTGCAACAAATAGAAAAAAATGCAGTTTCTAGTGCTCTTAAATCATACCAACCAAAAATGAATTGTCAATAGTCATCAGACTTCATCTTTTCCACAGTGGGTAATGACCATCTGTGAGGTATCAGAGTGTTGTTAATCTGCTAGAGAGGTACTTCTGCAGCCACTGCTCCACTGTGAACTTAAGATGCTTAATAAATAAATAACCTTAAAAAGACAAAATGACCTTCCTGAGCTTCCTATTGAAATGTTGTAAAGTCATGCAGTCCATCGTTTGTTATTATTGCCATGGTGGCAGAACAGAACAGCGTCCAATTGAGGAAAATGAGTGATGAAGCTCCCTTCCGAACTAGACAATAAAGGTGCAGTGTGTAAATATTGGTGTATTGCTTTGTATTAACGGAATATAATACTCTTAATTATCCTTTCTTTATTATATAAATCAGCTGAAAGAAGGTTAGGTTGGAGAAAAACAAGGTCCTTGATATCTCCCGAAGGAGCAGGTCCTCTTCCACTGAGGCCGCCGTGTTATCCTGCACAATGTCCGTGCAGCGGCCTTAATGGAAAACTCAAACCCTCTCTGGCTCTCCAGAGGAGTTTTTATGTTTTTAGGTTGAAGTCTCAGACAGACCATGAAAAATGTTTTGCCTCCAAAAAAACCAAAGAGGAAGACGATGAGGATGAGGACATTGTTACTGGATATCTGGATATGTCAAACAGAGGATCATACTCACTATTGAGTACAAGAAAGAGCAATGGAGTGTGAAATCATTATATTATATATAAATTATTATAGTAAATAGCAACGATTGACATCCCCCTCCCCTGACATCTTAGCTATGACCTTTTATTTTACAGAATACATTATCATAAAACTAGGAAGCACCTACAGAGCCCTGTGAAGACACGACACTACCCAAGGTAGACATTATATCACCAGAATAAGAAGAAAAGAAGAAATAAATGTCCCTTAAAAGAGTGTCGACGTTGGAATCTCAAACCCAGCTGTTATAACAGAGATTTTTTAGATAGCCTTTATTTGATTGTCTCAAAAATTGTTGGAAAAATGTGATCATCTATCTAGTCTTTGTTTATTTGATGGAACTACCCTTATTCCAGGTTGATATCGCAGTAGGTATAGGGTAGAGTCAGTGGTTGTATAGGAACAGGGCAGAAGGGCTCTCTTCTTCTTTTTTTTGTTTTTCCTTTTCATATGTATACATGTATATGTTTTAATCCTTTTTTAACTATGTCTCAGAAAGAAACAAGATAGGCGGACATCTCTTCCTCTTTTTATTCTATATCCTCCTCTTCAAATTGCCTCTACTTTCAGAAGAAAGAGGTCAAGTTTGTCATGAACGGGCTGCTGTGAGTGACAAAAATAATAAAATAGGAATAAAACCGATTGACCTCGACTTCAAAGACAAGAGGCATGAAGGAGGCGAGAGAGTCTGTATGAGTCATAGCATTAATGGGTGTGTCCGTGACTTTAATTAGCCTTCCTTCACACATATTCCAACCAGCTCTTTGTTTCTCATTTATTCCCTCCCTGTCTGCCTAACTCTGGATGTCAGTTCAGCTCAGTGGTTGTTATAATTCCACGTAATTGTATCTCTCTCCATCCCTTTGTGCGGTTTTCTATATGTCTCTTAATTTTCCGTATCTGGTTTTCTCACATGCCGCTCTCTTCTGGCTGCTCTCTTCTCTCAGTTTGTTTGCTCTATCGGGATACCGGTGGCTAGCAGAGTGTGACAAGAGACAACCTACATTGTTGTTAGCAAGGCAGGTAAACAGGCCAGTCAGTTAACCTCACTCTTGAAAGGAGGACACCGTGAAACTCAATATCTTTCTCTGTCACAGTTGGGCTCAAGCCTGTGCTCTGCTCTACCGTTTAGTAAAGAGGAGGGCAGGAAGTGGAGGTAGGCTCTGGTTCATCCCCAAAGACGTCTGCATCAGCCTCCCTCACAGCCTGTTAGATAAAGGAGGTATAGGATGATAACAGACTTGTAATGTAACAATACCAGGAGTACAAATACTTGTATTGTCGCGAGTACATGCTTATACCAGTACGTCTAATTGATGATATCACAGTTGTTTGTACCAGATGCTACTTTGAAGCTGAATTCTGAAATCCCTTGCAGATCATGTGCAGCTTTTGAATTACAGCACATGGGTTTCTGTCATGGCCACGGGTCTCTTATATCTATATATTTTCATTTTATTATCTTATCTCACACCCATCGATACAAGACATTTAAAGGAAATCTGAAAAAGAAAGGATGGAAACGTAACAGAAACAGAAACCAGGAACCTGTATGAGCATATACAGAATAAAAAAGACCAGATAGGAGAGAGATAAAAGGACAAACTGACTTATCCTTTTCAGATGTTGGTATTCTAAAATTTTAAATTAAAACGGACATTGCTGGGTCAGCTCAGATTTTTAAACAGCAGGATATTTTTTTTATTGTTTTCTCATATACAGATTATGATCTAACAGAATCTATTAACTTTTCATTTTGAGTCCATAATAGAATTGTATGATGTCTGATATCAGGGGCAGTTTTAGCTTGCGTGACGCCCTGAGTGAACCTCCATTTCAACTCACACACACTCTGATAGACATGAGATGACGGGAGGCAAGGACAGATTCTGATCCTCTGAAGAGAGAGATGGGCTGGTAGAATCAGGTCTATCTAGGCTGATCCATCCACATTCTAATTGTTCAATTATACCTGCTGCGCTCCGCTGTCCCTTTGACCGTGGCTTCTCTCTCCTAAAAGAAAAACCTGCTCACAAACTGAAGGGGCGCCCACTCTGAACAGCTTAATTTACCCACATGTTCATTATATTTGACATGACTTGCAGCATGAGCAATAGAAAACAGATCAGCTATCAACCCGGGTAAGAAGCCGCCCGGGGCGACTGCCCATTTCGCCCGCTAAATCCACCACTGCCTGATATAAAACTGACCACAACCAAATAATATGTCATGCTAGAAAGTAAATTTGTATTTTTGTATATCAATTTAAAGACAAAATATCATGTTGGATGTGTTGTACATTAAAAAAGTGTGTTGCAATTGTGCATTAAATCTTGAAAAGGTTGCTAACCTAGTAGGTTTCAAGACTCCCTTAATTATTATAGTATAGTATACAACAAAATTGTTCTTATTATAGGATTTTGTACTCTGTACATATTAACAGATATATTACACAAATTGTCTCTTGGGTAGTGCTTTCAGGATAATTAACTTTTACTACGGCAGAAATGTTTTGTGTTGTTTCCCTGACAAGATTATTATAAATTAAGTATGGGCCAATTTAAGCTATAAAACGATGTATGAAAAAATTAGTTATCTACTGGAAATCTTATTTTTCATGGCCTAATCATCAAAAATAAGATACTGAGTAACAGCATCCACTACTGTTGTGTTACAGACGGTGAGTCTCTGGACGTTCTGTGCTGCTCTTCCATTGTTTGCTACAAAGCTGGCTGAAAATGTTTGCCATTGCTAGAATCAACTTGATGTCAGCACTGTGCTGCTTTTTCTGTTGTTCAAACAGATTTAAATCAGAAAAGACAGAGAATAAAGTTGTTGATAATCAGTATATCAGAAATTGTTTGGTGTTCAGAATCATCAGGGAGATTGTGATCAAAGGTTGTCTGATCTTAGTAACAGGTTTTCCCCCCCTACGAATCTGGATACTGGTGGTGGTGGCTGATGACTCTGCTGACACTGATTAATGGATTGTGCAGAGATGGGGGACACACGTAACAGCAACATGGAAGAACTAGATGGATGAAGACTAAAATAGTACATATTACTCTTATTGAAGCGCTCCCTCTTCCTACTTCCGGCTCATCTTGCTGTAAACTGGAATCAAATGTGAACTTCTGTCGTTTATTCCAATTTGAGTCTACACTGTGATTTGGCTTTGGCTTCTTTTGCTTTTTGGGGCAGGAAATAGACAACAATCTTGAAGTGTAGCAAGAAATACAACATGGCTGCATGTTTCTAGATGTGCTTGAGCCGCCTGAGGTGTCTGAGTGCAGCTCACATGCAGCGGTTTCTGATCCGATCCGACTGAAGGGGTTGTGATTTTGGAATGTTGATGGCGAATACTCACTGATAGGTTTAATTTGGACCCTTGAAGCACTGCACGCGCCCCTGTTCAGTCGCCGGAAAATCCTTGGCACACAACTTGGACTCAGAGCTAATGCGATATGATACAATATTAGCGCCACTGGACCGTGTCCTCCCCGCAGTCACTCACGGCTCTCTGAGTCTGTGTGTGTGTGAGATTGTGCTTCTCTTTACTTTACTCTGCCCTGTCACTGGTCTCCATATTCCGCCAGCATCTTCCTTTTCGCTTCTCTCTTCTCTCTCCTGGTTTTTCATTTTGCTCTCTGTGTCTTCCAAGGGACGACTCACATCTGTTCTTCTGTATAATGAACAAATACCTGCTCTCAGCGCCTTTCTTGCACCGTTTGCAGGACCACTGCCAAACACAGAGCAAGAGGAGCGTCTCACATCACTCTGTTTTCTAGCTGACGACCAGCAGTCTCCTCGATGGAGATTGCAAAAAAAATCCAGAACCATCCTTCATTCTTTCAGTTTTTTTCTTTGTTTCTCTCAATCTTTAATTATGTCATCTTGTCTCATGTGTTGTACTTCTTATGCAGGTCAGCATTTATCTTTCTGTCATCTCTGGATCTCCTGATTTGGTTTTGTTGGGGAGAGTATGAAAAAACCTAATTTGGCACAAATGGCTCAACCCTTAAATTCTACCCAACCATGCAGCCTATCGTATCTCGCTTTGACTGAATAGTAATGTGGCAATTAATAGGGCATTTTTCTAGTATTGTTATTTCAAAAAACCTGTTTATAGACATTTGTTTTGTGGGGTTCAGATGGCATAACTGTAGCCTCATTTGGTGGATCTGGCTGTTGCCGACAAATTCCATCCATCGGGCCTGACGTGTTTCTTTTCCGGTAACAACTATTTCTTTTTCGATCAATACATAATCAAAATTATAAGTTTGTTATTAGAGCATTAGAATTTTTGAATGATTTAAAACTTCACTTGATTATCGGAAAACCAGCTAAAAAATTCCCCAAATTAGCACCTCATTAGTTAAGAGTAAAATATAAAGCAATTTAAAGGAACATTCCGTAGTATTTAAACACTTGGTGAGACCTTTTGTCGCCATGATATCTTACGGGTTGAAAAAAGGTCAGACAGAAATTAACTTTTAAAATATTTCTCAAGAGAAGTAGCTTGGCTTTGATTGGCTAACCTGATAAAACCGTCTTTTCTGATAAGATAAGATCCATCGTAGGATCATACCTTATCACTGAACTCTAAGTCGTCCTCCGTAAAACACAGTCGGCGTATAAATATGTCAAATTATCGTTTTGACCAAAGAGGTGACACACGTTGACTAATTAACCCCTCTGTGCGTCAGCGGCTGTTTCAGTTATGATCAGATCATCTCCTCTACGGTTTAAAGTAAAACAGTAAACAGAAGAAGATGGTGGATAATTCTATAAGATACTACTCACACTCACTCCTTACCCCGCTACTGCTCAGACACAAGCACCATCACCGGTGGTGGCAGTAGCTCAGGAGGTGGAGCAGAATGTGAATGGTTCAATCTCCAGACTAATCCTACTAGGGCAAAAGCCTCACCCTGAATTTTGCTCCTTTGGTGCTTCAGAAGGATCGCCCACAGCTCCTCAGGGATAGTTAAAATGCAGAAAAGGAATTGTGCAGTGTATGATAGAAGGGATACTAAAGACTATACATTATTATTAAACTATAATCTTGTCTATTTAATTAATAGTCAGGTATCGATTACTTGGCGTTCTTAAATTAGGTCCAGAGCAAAAATGGAAAATGTCTATAAATAAATGAGTCATCCTATTTTAAGAAAGTGCTGTCCTGTTTTCTTCCATCTCCTGCCACCTTTCATCCATCATCTCTACACCTGTTCATTTTTCTCCACTCTTGTTTCTAATTTAGCCTCTATTTGTATCGATCTTTGATCTGTCAATTCCCTGGGATTCTCAACACCGCCGTCCCAATTTACTTTTTCTTCCCGGCATGTAATCGTAAAAATATGTTCCCTTTTTCTGTGGAGACAGGGTAATAGGGGTCATGTTGAGGTGGTTTGGACCTGCATAAAGGAGGGATTGTGGGTATATTGGCAGAAGGATAGTGAAGATTGAGGAACAGTGGAATAACAAAAATGAGGTATCTGGATGTGGCTTAAGAGGACATGCAGTTGATTAGAGTGACGGAGGAAGATGCAGAGAACAGGGTGGGCTTGAAACAGAAGATCCGCTGTGACCCCTAAAGGGAACATTTGAACAAAAAAGATTTTGTTTCATGTCCCCTCTTCCTGTGCCAGCCTTCCTAACCTTCTGTTCTTTTCCCTCCTCTTCATCTGCTCCATCTTATCTTCTTCACGTCTTCTCATTTCCCTCTGTCGTTCCTCCAGGCTCTCGCGGCTCCTACAGTAGTCAGCACAGTCAGGAGCCCCTTCGGCCCTTGGGGTCCCCAGAGCACCACATAGATCCCATCTATGAGGAGCGTGTCTACCACAACAAGGGGCCCATGAGGAGCCTGAGCCAGAGCCAGGGGCCGGACGCCGCCCCATATCGCAACAACACAGGTATGGCCCTCCATATATTTGTGTGATCAGTGTTTCTCATCTTCCATATATTGGCAGAAGGGTAGTGGAGACAATAAGGAGGTATCTGGATGTGGTGAAAGAGGACATACAGTTGGTCAGCGTCTTTCTCCTCTCATGAGAAAAGAAAAAAACATTAAATTACACGAAGAACAGATTCACCTTCATTCCTATTTTTCTTCATTTCATTCCTGAGCATCAAACAGATATTAGGGTATTCCCAGAAAATGTTTGCACATTTTTGTTTCTTGAATTTTTGATGAACCATTCAGCAGTGGTAAAAAAATGGAGGAAATACACAATATATCTCAAGAGAAATACGGGGTTTGAATAACCCGTAACTGACCTTGTTGTTAGAAAGAAGTACTTTTCCTCCTAGTTTATATTTCCACTCGGGAATGAAACGTGCGCTCCCTCTGAGCGTCCATTATTGCCATTAATGCATATGAATAGGGCCTCATTGAATTATCTCTGAGTGGGTTTAGGTATGCCACGATAACCCCATTACTGTATCACCTCCACCTGAAAACGCCACGTTCCCCGCTCCCTCTGTGTCATTAACCAGCCCGGCCTTAATAGCTGCCATTAGCGTTTGGGTCAGAATCAATTAAGTAAATATGTCACTCCCGCCCAGCCCTTGATTTGATAAGTCTCATGAAACGAGGAAGAAATGCCTTCAAATTCAAATCATAGCTTGCGAAGCATATGTCAGATAGATCTGTGCTTCTTCTTGATTGCTGTCGCTGAAAATTTATAGCATTGTGTCTGCAAGCAGGAATGAATTAAAAAGTGTGCTTCAGTAGCGCACAAAGATGAACCACTGTTATCTATAATTTACTTCGCCATGTATTTATACGTTCAATAGATGGCACAAAGAAAACTAACAACGGAAATATGCACCGCGGCTACAAAAATCAATAGACGTTGGATTAAACCATCTACGTTCGAATGCAATGGTCGAGGTTCACAACGCGCTACTCCTGTGATATATTCTTTCATTACACATTCTCAATCAGCCTCTCTCCACTTGATACATTTCACCCCCGCTGTGCTTGAATAATGGTAAATCAACAAGCCAGAGATAAACCGTGGAAGTCAGACTTCGCCTCGGCGCAGCATGTTTTAAAAGTCTGGTGAACGGTCTGTGCAGCGGCCGGTTGGTTGTCTAATAAGGATTCATAATGCGCACAGTGGACTGATAGGGGGCAGGGGCAGACGCGGGCAGCAGTGAGTCATTAATTATGTATTGCGCCATTTCTTGGCGATGGCAGCCTCAAATTATTGGTTCATTAAGCTGGCATGGATCAGAGTAATTAACGCTGTGAGTCATTCCTTGGATGTAAAGAGAAAGCCGTTGTTCGTTTGAGTATTTCAATCAAAAACACAGGGGAGTTTCAGTCGGTGGGTTAGACCTGCTGCACAGTGTCGGCTTAATTCAAGGCAAACTTAAATACCGCACCCTGAGTCCATTTCCTCGCTATTAACAAATAACTGTTGACAAATGAAGTCTGCGTTATTCACCGGTGGTGGAAAGTAACTAAGGGCATTTACTCAGATACTGAAATGCTGTGCTCAAGTATACATTTTGAAGGGCTTTCAATAATACTTGAATATTTCCATTTTATAATACTTTATACTTCTACTCCACTCCATTACAGAAGAAAATCATCTTTTACATTCTAGTGCTTTAGTTTCTAGCAACTTCCCTTTAGATCTATATTTTTCTTACTGTTCATGTACTTCTAAATGTACTGATTTTTGGATAAACAGAAATGGGTCCGAGAGAAAACCGGTGAGGATGACCTGGGAAAGGTCACACAGTTGGAAAGAGGCAGATCTTATGAAAAGTTTACTTTTAGAGTTACGTCGTTATAAGAGGAGAGAGATGTTATAAAGACACTATAATGATCCAATAGATTAAATCACTCAACATCAAAAGTAGTTTAAATTACCTCAATATTTTTTGTTTTTTAATACTGTTTTTTTTCCTCTGTCAGGTATTTCCACAGTTTGGTAAACTTTTACTCAAGTAAATGATCTGTATGCTTCCTCCACACGTGGTAGTTACTGACAGTGTAGGCTGCCACATTGTTTCACACGATACTTAAATATGAAGGAAAACTTTACCATTGGAAAAAAGTTTGAACAATTTAAGGGACAATTATTGTTCATGTTCTTTTTTCTATAGTGGCTTCTTCCTGACCTAGTTTAGGTTAGAGATGCAGGAGGAGAGAAATGTGCCGCAAACAGGGAGAAAATTACAACTCAAGTAAAAGGTACTCCTAAATACATTTAGTTATGTAGGACTGGTATCAAGTTTAAGAAATCAACTTTAAGAAGATTCGGTCAAATTGTCATGAATTGATACCATTGTGTCTGTTTGTCTTGTTTTGTGTTTGATCCAAGCTGTACGAAAACTTACGTTTCTGTTACAGTTTACATTGTTTTTACTCAAAAAGTATTCTCTGGATTCATTTAGCAGGGTCATTTCTAATGCTGCAAATTTAGTTGGACCAACCCTATAGAATACAGTTACATTTATTCAAGTCATCAAGTTTAATCGGCCGAAGAATTGGAACTCATTCAAGTAGACACGTCAAATCAACCCTGATGAATCAACTTTGAACTCATCACAGCAACTTAGTAAAGTCAACGCTAATACATTTAGTTGGGACTAATCCAAGGAATTAAGTTAAATTTAAGATAATAAATTAGATTGACCTACCCCAAGTATACGATGTTAAACACACATAATAGTTTAATAATTAAAGAAAAGCATTTTATCATGTGAAAAACGTTTTGGGGAGTTTATTGAAGGAACGTTTTTTTTTTTTTTAGTGAGTCAGTGTAATATGCTGAAGGTTTTCATGGTGGATAGAAAACTTGGTTAAAACCAGCTGACAATACCCAATGCAGTCACAGCCAGAGTCAAACAGACGAGAAGGGGAGAAGGGGAGAGAGGAAGAGGGGGAGAAACCCCCCAAGAGGAGGACACCATAGCATCACAGCCGTATGAAAATATATGTGTTTTCTTTATAATGAGCTTGTAGCTGATGATTCATTTCATATTTTGAGGCACTCGAGCTCCTGTGCTCATCTTCCTCCATCTCGTAAACAACCGGAACCTGTATCTTTTTTTTTGCAGCACAGTTGACAGCAGTTTCTCAACACACTTGACAATTCAGTCAGGTCCAGTTTAGCACACCGTCAGTCAGTTAATCTCTCTGTCACAGCTTGACTCACTTCCACCTTCAGTGCCGGCTTGATCATTTCTGTGCACGTCATCAGTACCAACACCAGAATCTGGCCGAGGTAGAATACGTTGCGGCTTAATGTCTGATCCGTTCGTGTGACAGTCATCATGTGTTTCCGGTCAAACCCGCTCACATGCTCCTTCACTTATTCGCACTGAGTGCTCTGTCACCCTCGTCTTCCTCTTTTTTTTTCTAATCTTCCCAGCATGTGCAGACACATCACAATATTATTGTGTGTATTTCTCCCGTGTGTGTAGGCAGTGGTGCCGGGTGTTTCATTCCTGGATTAAACCAGGCCAGTACCCCTGAGATCTGCAGGTTAATGTGGCCTATTTCGAGTGATTATTCCTCCGTGGTCACAGGGTCTCTCTCACACACATGCATACAGATGCGTTCCGCTACAAAGAAGAATCGCAGCAAGAAAAAAGGAATCAGGATGTTGTAACAGATTATTTTATTTACCCAAAAATAGACATAGACTGTCGGCTGCTTTTTTAATCAGTCAACAATCAATATGATTCATTTTCTTGTTGTTTTTTGTATTTGACATCCGTCACAATCTCAGTTGTTTTAACAGTCGTCAGACTTTTTATTATTCTGCTTATATTCTATTTCTATGTCTATTCTGACATTTCCTCTTATTCCCTTTTCGGCTAGAATCCCTTTTAATGCTCCTCTCTTTGCTTCATTCCTCCTTTCCTAGAAGGTCAGCTTTTCTTCCGCCCCTCCTACCTCTGCTCTCACATTTTTCTTGTATTCATCCCCTCCTGGTTTCATGAAAGCTAACTTTCTCCATAACTGCTACTGTGACCACCGGGAAAAGAGCGGCTCAGAATAGATGTGGTACTATTTCTCTTTAATGGCCCATCATCAGACCTGCACGTAGATCAGGTGGTGGCAGAGGGAATGGTTGGATTCACTTCTATGGCTATTTGTCAGATGCACCTAGTTGCCAGTTTGAACTATTGCTGCTGATAAGGAGTGTTATGTAGTTTAACATTGATCTCTCCACTATCTTAGAGGCGACAGACATAAATTCTCCCCCAATCATCCATCAACAAACAAGAGTTGGTGAAGTGATTATAGCCTCTCAGCCATTAGTAGAACAGGATAAAAAAAAATGATGCATGCGGCAAGGGGATAATGAAAATGTGTTTCTTGTATCATACACGAAAGGCATGAAGCATGTCTTACGTGTATTCAAAGTTTATGTCTCAAAACCTGGTAACCAGATGCACCATGGGAAGTAGCTGGGTTTACATGGACACTTATCCTCATTCCGACTGAAGGTTTTGTGTCGGCTGTCTGCCTGAGTTGTGATTTGAAACGATCTGGTTTTTACACGTATGAAAACTTTTCACCAGAACAGACGTGTTGTTCGCAAAAGTGATGAATACATGCGGTGCTTTATCAGATGACGGGTGTCTATAATGTCATGAGGAGAGTCGTAGTTGCTATTGCAATGTTTTCCAATCAATCGCTTGGTAATATTTAAGATCTACACCTACTGGTTGGGGTTAAAGGGAGAAGGTGAGCACCAGAAAGACAAGGATCAGATATATTACACCAGCATGGGTCTCTTTGAACCAAAAGCAGGGTTATTCTGTTTGAAGTTGCTGCTGGTGAGTGAAAGTGCACAAACAAAGCATACATGCGTCATAATATGCAGTATATTGTATAGAGTCACTCTTAAAACAGAGAATTATAATCACAATGAGGATTTTACCTGGTAAAATAAAGGATATACTACACTATGAAATTAAAAAGGTGAGAGGGAGACATGCAGAAGGCTTTGCATTAAACTATTAATGCCATCTGCTTCCCTGTTTAAATCTGCGGTGTTCCTCCTGTAATGAGATCTGACACTCTAATGAGAGGGATGGAACAAAGACAGGGATGGAGGAGAGGTGTGAGAGAGTGAATGTGAGCCTGATAGAGAACGAAGGAATGTATGAAGATCAAGAGGGCTTAGCAGAGGATGCAGTAACCATGCATATCCTGACAAGGAGGCATGGAATGATTCAGCATCTCTTAAATAGAAGAACAGACGTGTCCTTGAAAAGGAAAACAAAGAGGGTTCATCTCAACTTTCAATTTTCACATTTCCTTTAGTATCCAAATGTGGTTTATGATGTAGATTATAATCACGGATGGCTTACGTGCATTTAGGCAATTGCGTAAATACATGCTAACGTATCTATAAATTCTTAAATACATGCTACTACAGCATTTTGTTATCAAAATGCTGTAATAGCATTACATAATTATTATTATTATTATTAATTAAACCATAATTATATATATGTATGGGTTAGCTTTCTTTCTCTCAGAAAACAAAGATTCAATAAATTTAGTCATCACTTTACTTAGATTACCTTTGTTTTCTCTCAGAAACAAAGGTAAAACACAACTGACAACTAAGTTTATCGAGCTGAAAAGTTTATCCAATACCAACAGAATCTATGGAAAATTATTTGCCCAAGGAGATCTGAATCAAATAAAATAAAAACTATCAAACTGCATTAATAACTGGTTCCAGCTAGACCAGACACACCCAGACCCGATCACCGCAATCACATCAATGGACCATTTCCAGAGGGATTATGTTTGCTCACAGGTCTCTCCAGCATGGGCATCCAACCGTTCAAGTTAATGAGGTCCAGACTGCGACGCGTTTAATCCATGGCGAAAAAAGTTGTGAAATAAGTGCTGCTACTGTGGCGCTGAATAAATTGACTGACAGATGAACTAGTGGTTCGGTGCGGCATCAGCACCATTGAGGGTGTTGTTTTGGTCTGTGGTGGAGAAGAGAGAGTTGAATTGAAAAGCTAAGCTCTCAAGTTGCCAGTCACTCTAAGTTCAAACCCGCACCTATGGTTACGAGCTTTGGTGACCAAAAGAATGAACACCGTGGATACAAGCGGCTGAAATGTGCTTTCTTCATGGGGTCGGTGGGCTCAGGTTTAGAGATAAGGTACGAAGCTCAGGTCTCTGGAGGGAGTTCGGAGTTCAGCTGCAGCTCCTTCGCGTTGAAAGGAACAAGTCGAAAAGGTCCAGGCATCTGATTGGGATGCACCCAGTACGCCTCCCTTTGGAGATTTTCCGGTGATGTCAAACTGGGACAACCTTGACCCCAGGATCTATCAAGAACTCCCTGGAGGATCTTTGAATCTCATCTGGCCTGGGAACACCTTGGGATCCCGCATGATGAGCTGGGGAGTCTTGCTGGGGAAAAAGACATCTGTAATGCCCTTCTTAGCCTGTTGCCACTGCGCCCCAACCCCAGACAAGAGGAGGAAAACGGATGGTTGGGTGGATGGATGGATTGTCTCGGGTAAAAGACTTCCTCATGCAATCAGCAGAGTAATATACTTTTGTACGGGTGGTTGGAGGGAATGATCTTGCCTTCACTGAATTCTTTGGGTCTCTGCAGGCAGCTGACTCCACACTACTTTATCTGAATATTTCTATTTATCCACGTCAAGACTGATTTAAACCTCAATGAAAGAGACAATAACAAATAGCAAGGATCATTCTCCCTCATGATGAAACAGACACGGATCCTATCAAGAAAGTTGACAATGAAGAAAAAGTGTGATGTCAGTGCTTTACTTTGCACTTTGTTTTGCTCTACTTGTTTTCTACGAGATGATCCTTCAACCCCTTTAATTAATATGAGCCTATAACAATGTGATAATAATATCATATTAAATTCCTTTTTGTACAAAACAGCTGATAGAAATGTCCTTCAAACATTATATGATTACACTTGGAGTACATTTTAAACACTGTACTTTTCCACTATAACTTGAATAATAAGTTGAATTCATTCTCCTACTTTTACACTTTTGAATCAGATTTTTAAATCATATTTTATTTCGGACCGTCCTAGTAGGCTCAGTTTTCAGACCTCAGTATTAATATCTACCAGAAGTCCGGTATATTATGGAATCGTCATCACTGCCTCTGCAGATACTTCGTGTTAACGCGATAAATCAAAAACCTTTCATGGATCATTTGCAAGTTTTCTTCCAAAATAGGCCTTGGTGCGAGGAAGAACTGGATTGTTTTTGGGAAAGGTCGTTTGTGTATTTCCAACATTAGTAGGAGCTGTTTCTCCAAACATTATCTGTCCATAATTTCATAGGTATTA
Organism: Lophius americanus; assembly: GCA_037951165.1. NCBI lineage: Eukaryota > Metazoa > Chordata > Actinopteri > Lophiiformes > Lophiidae > Lophius > Lophius americanus. The sequence continues at coordinate 11,274,925 of JBBDHG010000011.1, read as the reverse complement.
CTGCAATTTAATCCAAATTTGGACACACACACGAATGGATATGAAGAGATCTATCATGTATGTATCATATTTTTTCTAATAGTTCATATTCTAATCAGGCTGGGAGCCCACTTACGAAATGAAAACTGTTATTTGTTATTTGAGGAGTTCAGTCAGCAGGATTGCTTGTACAAGGCAGGGTATAATGGACTTTTCGGGGATTTACCTTTGCTGTCGTGGGACAACAATGTAGGCCTAGTTTTAAAAACCATGCCCACCAGTAGCCGACCATGCCAAAAATCAAAGAAAATTCCGGAAGATATTTAGCAGGTAGGTGATTGAAATATATTCTGGCTGTGAGACTCAACAGATCCTCATTTGGAACAGTGGTGAACCTTCACAGAGTAAACCAACTTTCCTCCCACGAGACTACAGCATACCATCGACACAAGAAATGCATCCATAGGTGATTAGAAAGACACTGCTTACCAAGAGGAACATGGAAATTTTTGAAATTTTGTCAGAACATAGAATGATGAAAAAAATTGAGCGAATCAGGAAAGTGTCCGGTACTTCTTCACAGCTCTTTTACTACCTGGAAGTAGTCCATACATAACAAAAGTTGTCGGGGCAGACTTCATCAATTAGTGCCCCGATGGATCGTAAGAACTTTTGGCCGAAGCACGTCTCTGATTGCTCCAATGTTTCAATCTCAAGACTCTTTGTCACCACTTTGATTGGGTTCGTTCTGCCAGAATCAATGGCGGCTTGACCTCTGATTCTACTGATCTTTTAATGAACTGATTTCTTTAAACACAAAGAATTAAGGATTTATAAAGTTAATTATACATACTGTTTACTGCAGTCTGTTCAGCATTCATGGTTCAGGTCAGCCTTCGACCGAAACCTAAAATATACATAGATTTTTTTGCTGGTAAGATTGATGTCAGGAAAAAAATTTCAAAAAGAAGGAAGGAAGTGGGAATAATTTTTTCTCTGTATTTTCAAATTATCTCTCTCCGTCAACGTCTAACAGATGAACTGAGCTGTGACAGGCAATAAAGCTGTGACTGAGAGTATTATTCAAGTTAGCAGACAACAGCTCAATTTTTAAGTTGGATTCGGGTGATTTATTGTGTGACTTATAGTTTTACAGTATTTACAGAGAGTTTCTGCTGAAGCCTCAGAAAGCTTAAATTCCCAGCTCAGAGCATCTGACTTCCTCTACAGATCAGCATAATCTCTCTCCCCTGTGAAAACATATGGCGCTTCAAACAAATATGTAGGTTTATATATAGTCCGCGCGAGGTGTCCTCCGTGGAACCACCAAAATAATATATTTAGTTCCAGATCCTTTACTTGAGTAAAAATACTAATACCACACTTTGAAAATACAAAAGTTTAAATCCTGCATTCAAAACTCTAAATAAGTCAAATTACTGAAGTTTAATTAACAAAATGTACTTGAGGTGTCAAAATAAAAGTTTTCATTATGCAGTACAATGATCCCCTTCAGCCTTTTATTTGTAAAAGGATGAATATTTGAAACTGCTATAGTTTGTACGTATAGTTTATGTTACTTCTAAAGATATAAAGTTGGGGTAATCCACCTGCTTTCTAGAATCTATAGGGCATTTTTAAACTCAGTGCAATGAAGAACTGTAATGTTTATTGGAAAAGTCAAGTTGTATATTTCTGACACTAGAGGGGGAGTTTTATCTCCATTATAAATTAAATGTATTATTATTATTATTATTATTAATATTGTCAAGCCATCATTTCTCAGCTCTCCGATTTGGTGCACAGGAATCGACTCGAGGAGATATATTTCGGCCCGTAATTTCTCAACCGTAGGTCCGATTTAGTCAAAATTTGTAACATATAAATGGACTCGAGGAGATGTGTCTCTGATATATATGTATATGAATTATATTTTCCTTTAATAGTTTATATATAACGCACCAGGAGGAGCTTTTTTTTTAAGATTAATACAGTTTTTCAGCCATAACCTCCTAAACGTTGGTCCGTTTTTGCCCAAATTTTGTGCACATGAATCGACTCGAGGAGATTTATATTTAACGCACTAGGGGGAGCTCTTTTTTTAAGATTAATACCGTTTTTCAGCCATAACCTCCTAAACCTTGGTCCGTTTTTGCCCAAATTTTTTTGCATATGAATCGACTTGAGGAGATTTATATTCTATGTCATATTTAACTCTAAAGGTTCATATTTTATTCAAAAGTGGAGCTGTTATTAAATGAAAAACTTTGTTTCGGACATATATATATATATATATATATATATATATAGAGTCATGAAAGTGAGTTGATTATTATGATTATTTATGATTAAATAATATCAGGGTTCATCTCTATTTTGCTCTTCGTTGCACAAAATGCAGCCAAAAATACCGTGTTCACACAGTGGCCTCTTTTAACATCCACAAATCCTCTGAGAAAGACAAGCACCACTTAGCCTCCACTCTCTTTAGCCGGTTTTATAGTCACAGTATTGTTTTAGGCGATGTTAAATGTGACATTCATCCTTTTACTGACCCAATTATCTGGTTCAGGCTTCTTGAAGCCTGCAGCTTATTTCTGCAAGCTGTGGGAGACCGCACACACACTTACAAATGAGGAAATTCACATCGCACCTAGGTGATAAAAAAGTTCCCAATCCACCTAAACAGCATGTATCTGACTGTGGAGGAGAAAGGAGCATCTGGAGGATATGCAGACTCCATACGAAAAGGTCATAGCTGTCAGATTTGAGTTCTTGCTGTGAGGTGAAGAGACTTGAGCCGGAGCTGTGATCCACAAACAGCAGCATGGAGCACAATGCAATCTAATACAAGACTGTACCGCAGCACAGTTAGAGAGCTCATACCTCCCCACATCAAATGTTCAAATCCTTCTAAAACAGTTTCCTGCTGCTCCTTTATCAGTCAGCATCTCACTTGAAGAAGCTTGACCATGGAAAAAACGACATGAAAATGCCAAGCTAATCAATAATAGAGTAGAGCGCGTCATGACTTTACCATAGTGGAATTGTTAATACCACCCATAATACCCAAACCAGGTTCCACATGAGCTCAGATCAGATTTGGTTGTCTAAATGGTTCACATTGTTAATTACGTAATTAGAGCAGTCACCAGCTCCAGTGTGAGCTTATTTGTCCTCACCTCACCTGTGACACCTCACACTGTCACACGTCTCCTGGAGTCATCTACATTACCCACATTAAAAAAAAACCACGATATAAAGATATCTCAACTGAGGGAAAAGTCATGGTATTGAAACTGAAAAAGAAGCGTTAGTTGTGAATGAAGTAAATCAATAGATTAATTTTGGATTAAACAAATGTGGAGCTACGGAAATAAATACAGAACAAAACAAATAAATGAGCAAATGGATGGATAAATAAGTAAATTAATTAATTAATACGAAAATGTGTGATTATGACCTTTTTAATGACCCTATTGTATTTATTACGTCCACCAAGGAGATTTTGTTTTTAATTTGGTTCTTTTGTCTGGTATAGGCACAATTACAGAAAAAACAAATTAACTAATTTTGGCATATCCAAAAAATTCATATATATATTAGTGACCTCATGATCTCACTACAGCATCGTTTCTATTTTTTATTTATTGTGAAATATGGAACTTTAGGTGTTTTTATGCAATGAGTCCTCAGAATAACTTTAACTGTATCAAAAATGTAAAACGTGTCAGATGAGCGGTTATGTCACTCTGTCAGTTTGGTTTGGTGTAGATAGACAAATATAGAAAGCACTATCGTGTTTATGTCTTTTGGCAATGTTTTCGCAGAGGTTTGCGCTCTGTGAGTGCTTTCTTGTTTACATATTTATTTATTCATCCATTTGTTCATGTATCTGTTTTATTCTTATGTCTCGTTTTGTCCTCCATGAGCAGATGTTAACTTTTCCTATGTAAAATCAACCTAATGCAGGTTAAAACACCCTCAAACAACAAATCAATGAAGATTGTTACAGTAAATATGAAAAGATAAAATAAGTGAGAGGAACGATTATATAGAAAACAAAAAACACACGTGAATGTGCAGATTATTATTGTCGTCAGCTAAAATAAGACTTTAGAATTTAGCTGTTTGTTAGGAAACAACTAGCTCCAATCCATCAACCTTTGTAATGTGTAGTTTTAACTTTTATTTATAAAAAATGAAAGGAATATCTGATACAGAAACTATAATAACTTTCATTATTTCCTCTGGTGGCATGAAGGTTTAGGAGAAACTACCGGTTTGGACTCTCTGTCGTGTCTAAGTGGCGTACTTGGAGAAAGACGTGGCACCTTGACCACGACGTAGAGCCTCATCTCTTCCAGCTTATACACTGTAACACTCAATGTCTGCCGCTAAGAATGCAGAGAAGGGCATTTCTTTCTGTTTCAACTTGTGTGTGTGCGTGGATGTGCACACAAGTGCATGTTGGCCTCTAGTTATTCCAGCTCAGGAACATCAAGAGCTGTGTGTTGGCCAGGCGGGTCTCCCAGGGATAAACAGAGGAAGAAACTAATCCTCACTCTCCCCCACATCCAAGTGTGTTTGTTTGTGCACGTATGCTTCACCCGTGGCTCGTGTTTGCAGGGTTGTGTGTGCGTGCTAGTGCATGACATTAAAGCATTAGAAAGAGATGTGATACAAATGCACACGTTTAGTCTGTGTCAATCAGCCACATGTGTGGAAATCCTGGCTTGTGAATTTGTCTATGCGAGTGTGTGTGTGTGTGTGAGTGAGTGAGTGAGGGAGTGAGGGAGAGAGAGATAGAGAGTGAAACAGAGAAATTGTACAGAGGGGTTCTGTGTAATCTCGCTGAGCGCTGAAGCGTGTTGAGAGAAAGGACATGTCCTCAGCTCTGATCTCATAGTCGACTACAACCACAATAGACGGGGAGAGATAGTGAGACAGGAGGGTGCTAGGGAAGAAAGGGGAAGAAAAACAGGCAATAAATGAGTGATAGAGTGGGGATGAGACATCCAAAAAATGGAAGCAGAGTCAAGTCTAGCAAACAAAGGAGGGCAGGGATTGAAAGGGAGGGTATCAGAAGAGATGGAATGAGGTGAATAAAGGTAGATGGGGTTATAGCCGAAGAGTGGCACGTCTAGAGGGGGCTCTAAAGAAGTGAAGAAAGGAGGAAAGGGCAAAGGAGGTACGGAGAAACAGACAGTGACAGAAACCGGTCGGGTTTGAAAGAAATGGATGCAGAGATGAAACAAGGAGCAGGGAGGATTGACACCTAAAGCTCCGAGGATTGTTTTGATCTCCATTTAGTTTTTCTTTTCGCTCTCCATCTCTTGTTCTCTTCTGTCTCTTGCACATTCAGACAGGGCTCCCTTACCCTTAAAAAAAAAAAAAGAAGGGGAAAAAATGGGTAAGCCAATCAGCTGACTGGCTAATTGCAGAGGTACCACTCTGACAAATAACTAATAGAGTTTCCGCTAATCTGCCAGCAAAAGCTCAGCCGCAATTTGTTTACTCTGCTCTGAAGCGAGGGAATACAAAGCCACACCCGCCCACTTCATTCATCCCAAACCCAATTTCACAGATGCAGAGCTGTAGGTGGAGCAGCGTCATGGAGAACCTGTATGTGTTTGTACGCATCCTCTCACAGGCATGCACCCACATGTTCTCCTCTGTAATTTGGAGAAGATCAGATGAACAATAACACACTTGCATGCATAAACAGACACCCGGCCATTGATCCGATTCTGCCTGGCAGGATCGGTCCCAAAGGTCAAGTCCTTTGATAAATTCAGCACCGGCTGCATCTGCTTGAAGAGAAAAGACAACTGTTGAGTGCAGACAGAAAGCTGGACATGTGTGGGGAAGCTGAATGTAAGCCAAACGCAGTCTTTTGACATTTAGTCTTAGTATTCCAATACATGGCAGTCTGATCAGATTCTTACTCATAAGAGTCTTACCTTAAGATTGAAACATTGGAAATATGTAACACACGCAGAATAGTTTGAATTCAACCTTTAATGTAACGCTAATATTCATTCAACTATTTACCCACCTGAAATATTTACAATTTTGATATAGATTTCTAGGAACAATTGTGTACACTCATAGTTTTGTTTGGGTTTTACTGCTTACTCTTTTTAATGACTTTTAAGAAATCTTCAGAATTGAATGTACTTGCTTTTACCTTCGCCAAAATGTATTTTTGTGGAAATCTGCCAAGGTCCCTAAATTCATTTCAAAGCTTATATCATTTTTGTTTAAATTAGAGAAGAACAGGGTCTCCACAAAAGGTAGAATAACCTTTTATGTAATGAATGGAACCCTTTTATTGACTTTTCTAAAACATTTAAAAACTCCGTCTTCTGACTGACCCCCTCTTCACCCAAATCTACTTATTTCCTGCTACTTTCATTTATTTACCATCTCTTTCATTTTTTTTCTTTCTCTTTTTTTAAATTCTATGTAGTTATATTTCTTTCATTCATTGCCATTTTTGTTGTTGTTTCTATTGCATTTGAATTGATTTGCTTATGTTTACATTCTACTTCTACTTCTACTGCTCTTGATATTCTTATTCTATATTTTAAAAAAAAGTGTCTTTCTCTGTGTCTGAGGCTGTTTTTGCTGAAGAACTATCAAATCCTAATGAAGAAAATTTTAAAATAAAATAAAAAGTCAACCTGTCAGTCTGGAATGTGTCTTGTTGACAGTTCAGTCAACCGCTTTATGCACTTTGCCATCTTCTATCACACTCACTTTGACAACATGTGAAGCTCCTGTATTTTTTTCTTAAGGGTCTGTTGAATTTCCATAGGGCCTGTCATAGAAATGTGACTTATTGATCATGGATCAACATCAACATCATATTCTCTTGAGTTATTCTTGAATTTAAAAGCAAATGGTTTGTTGTTCATTACTCAAACAACTGTTGACAGTTGGAGACGTTGGTCTAGGTAAAGGCTCAAGGTAAAGAAAACAGTGACATATCTTTAAAAAAACATCAATGACCCCATGGAAAGTGACCTACGGACACCATACTCCAATCCCCTGATATGGTTATGGTTCAATGGATGGACTCAACATTCCACTAATATGGTACCCAAAATTTGCTTAAAAAATGATTAGCCAATCACAGCCCTTGTTTTTACAGAAAACCAATTTATATCCCCCTTCTTGACATTTGTACTTTGAGAGCTACTAATCCTGTTTCTGTGATCAGGTTTGTGTTCTCCCATATTGTAGTTACAATACATCTTCCTTTAAGCCTATCAGTGTTTTGTGTGTTCAATTATATCCAGAGTGCTTTACAGCAAAACTTCCACAACAGGACTTTAAAACACACACACAAAATAAATCCTGTATAACTCTAAGTGTTCAGTTCTCATGAATGGATTTTACACCATTTCTCATTAATTCAGCCTTTCTTTCCCATTTCTCTTATTCAGCTAGCAACCATCCTTTTTCAGTAAAATAATCTGACAGGCCAATTTTTGTTATATCCCTTCTCTTCTCTCAGGCCTTTGTGGTTCATCATATTTTGGTTTCAATGAGTGAGTTCATGCAAGCACTGGCCGTGTTAGTGTGAAGAAAGGGCTACTAATGAGACATTCAGAGAGACAGACTCTGTCCAAGGAGTACAGAAAGGACCAGAATGTGCTTCTGATGGGAGTACCTCTGCTTCATTACCCTCCTATGGGTTATGTTCTGTGTGCTTGTACTGAGACAAACTCCGTCACCTCTCCTGTTTCCTCCTTCTGCCCTCATTTGGCCCTTTTCTACACTCCAGTTCCATGCTGTCATTTCTCCGCTGCTCTCTCTCTCTCCCCCTCTCTCTTCCCCCACTGTCTCCCAGTTTCTCTACCCCTGACTAATTCTTTGGATCTTTATCAAATTTGGGGCATCACTAGAGGAGCTCACGCTGTTTCTAAACTTCATGGGCTGAACCTCTGAAAGTTGAATTTTTCACTCTCTGGTTGCCAAGTATTTTTGTTAACCTGATTTTATAGTTTGAAAATAAAGATATTGTCACACATTTGCATCATTCAAATGGTTCCTTGTGCCTCCGGTACACTGACTAATAGAAAATACCAGATTTGAGGGGAAAAAACGATTTCTGATCTTCTGTCTATTGGTTCAAATATTTGTAGCAGATCAGCATGTTTGTTTGAGAGAAAGGGAGGTGAGGAAAAGAAAAATAAGTGGGTTGTGAAGGTCAAGTAAATGGCACCACTTGGACGGTGCTGAAGATCAGGTTTGCTGGTCACATAACGATGAGCTCTTCAACTTAAGCATACACCCACACACACACACAAACACACTGTGTTTATGAAACTGGGGTGTTGTATCATGTTTTAATGTCAATGCTAATATGTGTTCCCACTCAATCACGTTTTGTAGGATGCTTGTGTCCTGCCTCTTGTGTTCACCCTCCACATCTAGACATGTTTTAGAGCTAATTTGGGAGTGGGTTTGAGTTAAAGGACCAATCCACATATTGATCACAAGCCTTTGTGATTTATCGCACTCTCCCGGAAGAAAACGTTTATTGTGATTTGCATGTGTGCACCTTGGTCCTAATGACAGTTGAAATGGATCCCCCCATCCATTCCCACACCTCCTGCCTCTTTTTCTTTTACAGCCATAGAAATGAGCCCCCCAGACTCACATTAACACCTAGATATATCGCCGAGCCACCGCTCAGACACGACAGGGAGGAACAGTGACAGTTACTGTGCCTCTGCAGACCGGGCAGAACCCGCTCAATCTCCATCCTCCACTCAAGAGAGATAGCTTGCTGTTTTACTCTTTTTTTTTTTTATGTATTGTTTTAGTACTTATAACTCACCATGCAGATGTCTTGCTGTGTGGAAAAAGTTTCTGTAATTGTCCTCCAGCTACCTGCATATAGGCTTCTGAGCGAAGTTGCCATATTTCCCTGACTGGCTAATGATCCATGAGTGACATTTTTTGTTCTAAAAGAGAGTTTTCACAAAGCAGCTGTACTTCACAAAATATTATAACTATAGGTAATACTTTTAAAAATATGTCGAACAAATTAATTTTATCGGGTATAGGAAAAAAATGTCATGGCGTTTAGTTAGAATCTAGAAGAAGAAATAATGACATTGTAAATACAGTTAATATCAAGGAGTAGTTATAGTTTTACAGCAGCATACAAGAACGGCATTGAAACAAATAAACAATGCACAATATAAAAACCAGAGATAAATTGTAGTAGATAAAGAAAGAATACTAAGAGGATAATAAATGAAATAATATGAAAAATGTAAATATATGTACAGGGGACCCATTAGAATGCGTTTATTTTTATAACCTGGTCTGTTATCCACCTCCACCTGCAATGATGTCATTCATTCTGGACACTATGACATCATCCTGCACTAATAGCCAATCCTGTATTTTTCTGCTGTCTTTACACCACAGCATCACTTTTTTTCTCCCTGCGGTCATCAAACTCTACAACTCTGACCTGTAATCCACGTCATCTCATATTTTTATACTCATACATACAGTTTTTATGGCTGCTGGGAGAGAAAACCTGTGGAAGGGTTTCTCCCTGCAGCGGGGCAGGAGCAGCCTGCTGCTCATTGGACTCCTTTTTCTCTGGAGGAGGGATTCCGCATGATGCCTGTCACTTTAGCCAGCATTCACCTCTCCACCAGACTCTCCACTGAGTCCAGTTTGGAACATCAGGCCTCCCTGAAGCCTGATAGTTCAGCCTGTCAGTATTCTTGTCTGGGATGCTGCTGCCTCAGTTTACCACGGCAGAGAAGATGCCTCCAGACATTCCAGTCCGATAAAAAGGTCATCAGCAGCTGTCTTCTTGCTGCAAAGGATCTCAGAATTCTCTGCAAGTAGAATTTGCGCTGGTCTTTCCTGTATAGCCGGACCATGTTTAGGTGAGGTATTTGACAGTGTAAACTACTTCAACCGCTTCACCTTGGATGGTCACTAGAACCAGGGCGAGTTTTCCTCTTCTGGAAAGTCAACCACCAATTCATTAGTCTTCCTGGTGTTAACGTGGAAGTAGTTGTCATGGAACCAGTCACTAATGGGGCTTATCAGGATCGTGGTCCCCTCCCCTCACTGGAGTTAAGGTGTCTGGAACACATCTCAAATCAGGTGTGGAGAGGATGAAGGGTAAGAAGTTCGAGTACAGTCCCCTGCGGAGCACAAGTCTGCTCTGACACACAGTCCTATTGCCTGACATACTGTAACCTGTCAGTGATCCAGGACAGTAGGGCGGGGTCCACCTGCTCTCCAAACAGCTCATCCCTCAGTAGGAGGGGCTGGATGGTATAAAGAGAAGTAGATACGTTTTTTTTAAATAGTTGTTAGTTGTATGTATTTTCATAAATTTCTTTCCATCTCATTTTAGCAGTCAATAAAATGATCCAGTAAAATGTTGTTTGCTCAACTTTTGTCAAATTTGTTCTTGTCTCTCTCCATTCTTCCCTCTAATTGAACTTGCATCCTCTCCTGATTTTACCACCTCCTTCTCCGCTCTCCCATAGACCTGACCCAGCGTCTCCATGAGCAGATCCTAAGTTATGTGCTCTGTCCTTACTTTCCCATCATAGCTCCCTCCTCCCCTGGTGTCGACTCCACCCCTTTGCAGCGCACAGCAAGTCACAGCGCTGGCACAGGAAACTATGGCCGCGGAGGAGCCAACAACTATGCCACAGTGGGTCCAGCCTACACTTCTAGTGGATGCGTTGGAGGTGGAGACTTGTACGGTTCAGACCCCTATGTGGCGGACCCTTACCGCACCCTGCAGTACTGCCCCTCGGTGGTGGAATCGCCTTACAGCAAGTCTGGACCAGCCGTGCCGCCCGAAGGCAGCCTGCAGCGTTCACCTTCCATCGACTCCATTCAAAAAGACCCCAGGTAGGATACACGCGTGTCTGTGTCTGTTTGTGTTTGTATGCAGCATTTATGCTTTTTGGAATTCAATGTACCAGAATTGTTGTCTTATGAACAGTTTATGGCCGTGTTAAATAATTTGCACACACGCACACACACACACACACACACACACACACACACACACACACACACACACACACACACACACACACACACACACACACACACACACAAACACACACACACATCGACAACACTGATCAATATTTCGGTAACAGCTCTAAAACTATCCACTGGCGTCTCTGACGTTCTTAACCCTTGTGACCCCACCATTTAACTGTGAGTGATTATCAATCGGCTCATCTCACCTCATGCAAACCACTTCTCTTTGGGTCATATTGATGGCAAACAGACTAAACACACATATTTTGTGCAATCACATTTTACTATAATGTTCTATGATGTAATTTTTGTGAGCAAGAACATAAAAACCACCTGCCTTATATTGTCTCGTCCACCGACTTTATCGCAAAAACAATTCTGAGATGCTTTTTGTGTGTCCCGTCACCATTCTATCACAAGAGCAAGGATCCAATCCTAGAAGATGTGCTACTGTAGCTACTCTGTAGGGTTGGACAAATTTCACTCCCCACACATCAACGAGCCTTGGGACCATGTCCTTGTCACTGAGTCAGCATTTGTTCTTCCTTAGACCAGTTTGGTAGGTTCTACTTCAGCTTCGATACTTAATGTTTGTAGGAGCCATACATTTAAGACTGATCATGATTGATGTGTTTGGTTTGTGTAGACACATGTTATATTGGCAGTAAAGTTGGTGGGGGTGCCAATGCAGGTCTGTACGCAGGGATGATATATAATAGCACTCACATGTTCATGGTTTGGTTACTCAAGGGTAGGGTGAGCTCAGGAATTATCACTTAATCGTTTTGTATTGCATTGTTTAGCATTTGTTGCCCTTTGACTGTGTTTTTGTGGATTGGATTTTGGCTCATTCACAGATGTTTATTTTTTTCGATTGTCTTTTCACTAATGTATGGCAACAAATGCTTCTGTTTTTCAAGCATCGCTATCTAGACATTAAAGTCCAGAAAGTGTCAACCAACGTCAGGTGCTTTTTGTAATATTTGTAATAAGATAATATTATTATTACTTCAGTGGTCAATCTCATTGCTCCAACAGATGCAAACGACAGCTAACCATTTCATCTCTAAATATCTAATACCCACTAATATAAAGCAAGTGTTAGGTTGATGGAGATGAGGCTGTGGATTGCAGTCAGGGTCTGGGATGATGAAGCAACGTTGCATCAATTCTGCCATCCAGGAATCAGAATGTTGACATTAAAGGGTAATGGACGAGGAATGATGAGATTTTGATTGATTAGCTCACTCAGTGTGTTGATAATTGATGTCACATTGCCTTGGAGCCAATTTCAACTCCTGCATTGGTTCCTGATGCAAAAAAAAAGACTGTGTATCTCCCAGGCGTTTTACAAGCTCCATTACACCTCCTTCAGAATCATGCTGCGCATTAGAGAGGCCCACTGGGCTGCGGTAACATCCATCCTCTCTTCTCCACTAATAAGCAAAGCTCACCCTCCCCTTTTTATTGATATATATTTCACAGGACCCTTGATGTATAATTCTTTTAATTACAGAGCAGGAGGGGCTGAGGCGTGCATGGATCGAGTCTCTGAAGCTGTTGTCAATCACAGATGAACGCGAGAAAGCAAGGGAGCAAGAATAGACGATAGAGAAATAGATGACAAAATAAGAGGGAGATGGTTAAAGACAGAGGATAAGGAATTCCTACAGAATCTGCATAGCCAAATGCATATTTATCAGGTATCAAGCCATATAATGGGGTTGAATACTTCCTGTGTAACAAATAATATCCCGGCAGACCCATATTCAGGCTTCTACCTGTTTTTTGTATGACAGATTTTTACACAAACATTTATTTATGCCATAACCAAAAGTTGTAGTATGTGCATGTAGCTCTCTCTGTAGCGGAGATAGGTGGTATTTTGTAGCCAAAGTCAAACTTTTTTGGTACATTTTGTGAACATTGGCTATCCAGATGTGCATGATGGAGAGTCCTTCTGGTCCTATCCCAAAAAAACACTGTAGAATAACATGATTTGTGTGGTGTTTCTAACAAATTGAATGTTTTGTAGTTATCAAATAATCCATTGAATATTTTCCTTCATATTCCTGCTGTAATCTAATTACGTTATAACCTTTTTTATCTAAAGAAAGTCAGGCGAGAATAGAAATACTGCCATATTGTTTCATTTTGGGTTCAATCAGATTTTACTCAGACTTAGTCATACGTGAAATGTTACTGACACTGAAAATAAATTATTTTAGGTCTTGCCTTTCCAAGGTCATGTAAATACACCTGGAGCTATTTTATGTTTATTCTTTGTATTTAATTCACAATCGAAAACTAACAACAGGGTCAGAGTTGGATTTAATCTTACAAAAAAGAGTAATTTCTTCATGCATTTATCCTTTCTTTAGTTATTATGTGACTCTATCCCTGTGACTATTTTCCTTTACTCTTTGTGCAAAGAAAAGCATCTGTCATTTGTATATCACTTAAAGTCTTTAAATCCTCTCTGCGTTATTAGCATTCTGAAAGATAATCAGCAGGATGCAGAAACAGTAGCGTGTGTGTTCTACTTTCTGTATAACTGCACGAATTCTTACAATGGCACATTCGTCAAACGGTTAGAATATAAACTGTTGCAGCACTAAATAGAAGTTTTTCGGAGAGACGCTGAGGAGAGCAGGAAGAAGAGGTGATCACAGGTCACAGAGATAGTGTCTTCACACATAGACATTCATAGGTTATAGCACACTTGCTGATATTTTGGATGTTTGAAAACAGATGGAAGAGGAAGAACAAGGTAATACGTTGTGGGAAAATGGAAAAAAAAACAAAACGTGTCATGCACGTCGGAGAGCCTGAAATTTGATTAAGGGATAATCCTTGAATTACATTAATCTATTTTTAAAGCTGGCAAGATCTGATTTAATTTTTCACGTTTGTTATTTGTTTGCTGTCATTCATTACGATTCAATATGGAAAGCTTTCTTTAAGTCTCTTCAATCTAATCTGCTCAAACAAAGCATGTGAAAACGTTTAAATGTTAATTACACAGTTTTAGTCACGTGTAGAAATATATTTCTTTTTGTCATTATGCATAACTGCTATGAAGCTTTATAAACCATTTTATTTATTTAGTTCAGGAACCGTCTGCATGAATCACTCTAATATTTATTTTATTTACAGTGTTGTGAAAAAGTATTTGACTCCTTTTTCTGTATTTGTGTTTGTCTCAAACAAATGCAAATTAAATGTATCATAAATAAAGCAGACCTAAGTTAACACAAGATACAAGTTTTTAAATTACCCTCCATTCCATTTTCTTGTGTTTATGTAATAAATACATTATTGTGGATGTTTGGGCTTTCTCTGTAGAGTCCATCAACTCTACAGAGAAAGCGAAATTCAGCCACTTCTATCCTTGAGTTCATCCTTCCGGTCACTACCCAGGGTTGGAATGTAGATGGACCGGTAAATTGAGAACTTTTGCCACTGCCTGACCCAGCTCTCTCTTCACCACAACGGACTGACACAAAACCCACATTACTGCTGATGCAGCACCAAACCACATGTCCATCTGATGGTGCATTATCCAATCCCTCGAGAACAAGACCCCAAGATACTCCTTTGCATGAGGCAGCAACTCACCCCCACTCCGGAGGGAAAATCCTCCACTTTCAGACAGGGAACCATGGATTCAGATTTGGAAGTGTAGTCTCTTATGCCAGCTGCTTCACACTCACCTACAAACTGCTCCAGTGTGTGCTGAAGGTCACAGACTGATGTCGCCAACAGACCACATCGGCAAACAGCAGAGATACAATTCTAAGCTCCCCAAACCAGAACTGAAGCCCAACCCATTCCCCATCCCATTCCCATCATAGCGTTGGGGCCAGTTGTAAAGCAGTCCAAGTTCTGAGTGATAATTGAGTTTATTTTACCAAAGTAGTTATCAAATGCCATCTGGGTCTGTGTGAAACAGTACTTGCCCTCTTAAGAGACAAACTCCAAAAATGACCAAACCCATTAATAACTGGTTGCATATGGACAAGATACACCCAGGCTTGATACCACTCCCTTAAAAACAAATCATCATTTTAGTACACCATTATCAGAAAACAGGAGGTTGGCTTTTAGGTTTCACCAGTAGACCACTATGCCAAAAACAAAAGACATTTTAGAAGAGATTTGGAAGCTGTGATTGACGCTGCGATTGAAGCTGTGATTGTAGCTGTGATTGAAGATGAAGAGGGTGATCAGAAGCTGTTATGTTGACTGCTGGTATGATTTTTAAACTAATACACAGCAGCAGACTCAAAGATTTACCAGTAAGGTTTGAAGGTGATTGGTAAAGATGAGGGGGGATGTTGGTGATGGGGACCGGCTGGAAACTGATCTGTTCAGGCGGTGGGTCTTGAATGCGGACACAAAGTTGATGCTGGTCTACTGATAACAACGAAGAGACATATTTGCAAAAATATTTCATGAAGAAATTCACTTGTCCAGTATAATCTCTATAATGAGAGCAGCCGATAAAGTTACTGTTTTATCTTGCGAGGGATGACTGGGGAGCCAGTGGTCTTACACTGTAGGAGATGGAGGAATTTGAGGCAGGAGTGTACGGGGGGCGTTTGTAAAAGTGGCACATGCTGATCTTAACAGCAGTTTAACAGCAACATTTAACCACATTCAAATCTAAATGTCAATTCTAGATCCCAATCTAAATATAAATGTGGATCCTAAATGTTTTGAAAATATGCAAATTTAATGTGACTTCAGCGGATTTACCAAAATAAAAGCTATAAAAAAAAAAATCCACTTCTATACATATTAAAAGCGGCCACTTTTGCACCAATGTGGTTTCTGATCTACTTCCTGACTTGTAATTTTCCTGGCTCCTAAAGACAGGTATTTAAGAGCAACCAAATCCAAAAAGCAAGATGTGATGAAATCAGAGACATGGGGTGGGGTTATATTAGCAAACCAGAAGTTTTTCTCCGCAATATTTGAGAAGCCTAATTAAGCAAACATGTTGTCTACCCAAAGGAACCAAAAGAATGTGACTTAACCACGTCATTTTCACCATCATTGGGTGTTTGTTCAGCTGTCCTCAAAGTTAAGTGTATTTAAAGCCACCTAGGTGCAAAGGCAGCCGCGTTTACCGCGGATATATGTGTTTTTCTTCATTGCTCTTTTATTTTGGTACTTTAGATTTAGATTTAAATTCAACATTTAGACTTTACATTTAGATTTAGATTTAGAAACAACATTTAGATATGACATTTACATTAAGATTTTACATTTGGAGCTAAATGTTGCAAAACATTACTGTTAAAATAACATTTTACTTTTGGAAACAGCGCCCTCTAGGTGTGGAGCCACAGCCGTTGTTGAGTGTCTGTCCACAACCTCAACCACAGAGGAAGCGAGACAAAGGAAGCGAGACAAAGGAGAGCTGACGTCAGTCACAGCTAAGTCATGGCAGGCGTGTAATGAACATCCACAGTGAGGCACATACTCTCTCTTATCTTCAGTGAAACAATGATCAACATATTATTTTGTCATTTCTTTTTCCAATAGCAGTAAGATGTGAGTAAACTAGATTGATGCTCGTTTTTGTGAAAATAAGTGAATTTTTCTTATGTGACTTGGTTCCTTTTTACCTTTGAAGCTCTGCAGGATATGTTGGAGTTCTTTTAGGGAGGGGACTCTGTTGGCCAGCACATTCATATTTTTATGTTTACTTCACTTGAAATAATCTTTATTATTGACCCACTGCATTCATTAAAGCCACGCATAAGAAATCGCTTTGTTTCATAGCTGATTCAACCTTCATGAAACTGCACGTACGCAAAAGCCAATAGGCACAGCTTTTCTACCTGTTGCACTTTGTTTCAGACAGTAAATCTCTACTGAACCACGGCCCAAACTTTTTGTTGAATCCTTCCACAAAGGCAAAGTGTTGAATTAAAGATTTCACAATTATATGCCTATTTTGGTATTAAAATTGTTCTAATTGGAGCCTGGTGGTTAGGAAATGCTTAGCGACTCTGCTTGTTGATTACCTTTATTAATTTAAGACAGCTGTGAGCGTTTTAAGTTATTTAGAACCACAGAGGTTACGGAAGTGGAAACAATGAAAGAGAAAATATTGAGTGGATTTCAAAACTACTAACATCCAGTAAATATAACCACATTGTTGACTTAAAAAAAAACTGAAGAAAGAATAAGAATGTAAATGTACAGTGGTAAGTTGCATTCTGCAGCCTGCTGCCGTGATCCTCTGTGACCTGACGGCGCTGTGCTGAGGGTTGCTTACGTTACCCATAACAGATCACAGTTTGCCCAATGTTCAAGTCTCCTTTTCTCTGCCACCGTCACCCCGACTTGAGCTCCATGCCAAGCACAAAGCCAGCACACCTAATAAGTTTGTCTAGCCTTTGGGTGTCTCTCTACTTGGTGCTGCCTCCCCAGCAATCTATGGCATAGAGGGAGAAACAGACTGATGGAACATCTGCAGGAGTTTCCTGCATGGGGTTGAAGGCTTGAAGGCTCATCAGGAAGTACATCCTGCCGTGACCCCTGCCGTGCAGGTATTGTGTGTATTCACACCACCCCACAACGTCATCCACCAGATTTCCGTAACGTGCGTACTCCCCGCCACGATACACCCACAATTTGCAGCGTCGTCAGAAAACTTCTGCAGGTGGCACAAGTCTGAGGTGTAGCTGAAGAGGAGGGGGGGAAGTACACTCCCCTGAAATAGTCCCGTGCTGCTGGTCATCTTGTCTGATGAACTTGAAAGTATTACAGTATTACGCCCACCTATCACGACAGGAGTGCTATCATTACTTTCAACGATTTGGTCATTTATGTTTTGCAGGGGTCTTCATATCAACAATGGTCTTCATAAAATTAACAATCCTTTACGCTCCTTCATATTATGTCAGACATGTCTCCCTGCCATGCTGTTAAATGCCTCCTACTCCAACTTCACTGTCTTGCTCTGGCTGTAATTGGATCTAGCTGAGCTAACATGATGTGCTAAATGAGTTAGCAGCAATTAGAGACAGGGAACATTCCGAGGGAGGGCAGAGGTTGGGCGTCAATGTCCATGTAAGTGTGCGCTGCATGCTATGCGTGCTCAGGAGAGGATAAAATATTTTTTAATCACCTCCATGCCTAAATTGGTACTGTACTGTGTGTGTGTGTGTGTGTGTGTGTGTGTGTGTGTGTGTGTGTGTGTGCGCGTGTGTGCGTGAATGGCAGTCAGTAATACAGTTAGGGGCCATTACTGTGGCAGAAGAGTGAGTGCAGTAGAGCAGAGGTGAGGACGGCGACACAAAAGGGAAACTCAATAACCGCTAATGGATGGGAGTGAAGACGGAGGGGAAAGCAGAGAGTGAGATAAAAAAGGGGAGGAGGGAGTGGTGGAGATGGAGTTACGAGGCAGGCAGCAGAATTGGAAGGAAAGGAGGCGGTGTAGAGAGAGGGTGCAGATAAAGGGATTTGGTAGACGAACTACATAGACAAAAGTGAGGATGGGGGATCCTTAAGAATATATGAGAGATGTAGCATGAGTGAGGAGATGGGCAGAGCATGGGTTGATAAGTGTTTGTTGTTTTCTTTGTGCTTTCCTTTAAGCTGTCTCAGTGGAGACAATCTCATCCCTGCTGAGTTCCTTCCCTGAATTGAATATTAAAAACAATACAGAGAGTAAGATGAAAAGGGGAATGTTCAGCACACAACCAATAAAAGTAGGGAGGACAAAAAGCAATAATGAAGGAAATGAAAGAGAAATAAATAATGGGCTTTGGGAGAAAGGTATTAGAGAGAAGAAAGTGGAGAGATACAGTTCTTCGGGGAAGACGGGAGATGTACCTTGAGGGATTGAAGAAAGAATAAGAGAGGACGGAGGTGAGGATTGTGAATAAGGTCAGCGGGGATGAAAAGATGAACATTAGCTCAGGGATTTGGAGACCGAGGAGGTGGACACCAAGACTTATTGTTATAAAGCTTAAGAGATTATGAGGTAAGGAACAAAGCAAAAAGAATTTCATGTGGCTCACTGATCAGTCAAAACATTGTAACCACTTACAGGTGAAGTCAGAATAACATCCATTATCTTGTTATCGTGGTACCTGTCAGTGGATGAGATATAAGAGACAGAACACTTTCTCCTGAAGTCTTGATGGAAGCAGGAAAAATGTTCGAGCGTGGGGATTAGAGAGACTCTTACAAAAGGAAAGTTATTATGTCCAGATGCTGGATCAGAGCATCTCCACGGTTCTTGTTTTTTATTTTATTAATTTCCTAACTCCAAGTTTACATAATCTATGTTGGCCAGTTCATAGAATATTGCAGGGGAGATACACAATTTAACTTCTAAAATGGGTTGGGAGAGGTTGAGGAAAGACCTGCAAGCACCCCTCTAGCATGAGTAGAATGGTACCGTCCACAACGACAGCTCCAACTGCTTAAGATGGCATGATGCAGCTGTCGGTCTATTGTCGGGTTTCCCAGAAGATGTTGGAGGCTAGCAGACACTGACAAGAAAGTTGTTTGAGTTATCAGCTAACACAATTGAAATCAACCGTGTGCACTCAATCCAGAATAAATAATGTAGATCATGATGAAAAATGTCAATCTTGTATCCTCAATAAAAGAACAGGAAACAGCATCATTTAAAAGGCCAGGTTGACGGTGTACTGATGGTTGCGGCCGCAACTTTCATGCATATTTTTTTAAAAAAAACACCGGTTGAGATGCAATCTTGTCTGGCAGGTCTTGTTGGATGTTCCTGGTGTTTAGTACCTATCAAAGTGGTCTAAGGACGGACAACTGATATGACTGGGTCTGACAGGGTCATGGGTGTCCAAGGCTTGATGGTGTGTTTTCCAATACCATAGAAGAGCTACTGTAGCACAGATTGCTAAAAAAATGTATGTAATACTCATTTTTACTTATAGATACTGACAGAAACACACATGGCATTGCAGTTTCTCTTTTGACACTAAACATTCCAAATGTTAGACAATTGGCTTTAATGCTATGGGTCAGGGAATTCGACCTAATAGAACAGTGTACCATTATGTAATTGTTTATTATTGAAAATTGGAGTATCATATATGAGGTGGTTTTAATGTTAATGCTAATGAGAGTAAGACTAAGGGTAAGTTATGAATGTTGCTGTAATATAGTGTGGTCTAAATCAGGACTTTAGTATTGATTTAACCGTGGGTGTGAACTTGACTTATCTCATCAAACACACAGGGACAGCGTTTCAAGATGAGAGAGCTCCTCTTATCCTCTCGTTTTACATTCCTGCACAAATCCAAGATGTATTCATCCGGTGGCAGCAGTTGTAGTGCGAGTTATGTTTGATGAACATCATCCGGCGTTTTTTTCCAATTTCAAAAACCTGTGGTCAGCAATGCAAGGGTTAAACCTACATCACAGCAACAAATAGATATGAAACAGGTTGTATTTACGAAGCTCAAAAGGCTCAACTAGCCCCCGTCCTCCCGTTATTTGTCTGACAGAAGAGAGCGGCTCACATGGAATTGCTATTTACGGTTCCTGGATATGATGTGATGTGGTGTGACGTGTCATTGTCACCGCTCTCTGTTTACTGACGTTGTTTGTTTGCTCACAGCCCGAGCATGTCGCTCTATTTATGGCGTATTTGCAGCGGTCAGCATTGACCGCGTGATATTTGTGGGCGTGTGCTTGTGAATGTGTGTGCATGCGTGGCGTAGGCTATGTCAAATACAGACATTAGGGAGTAAGTCGGTGTTTATGTGTGTGTGTGAGCAAAATAGACAATAAGTATCCTTCTTGCAACCTTTGTAAGTTTGTTCCAGTGCATTGCTCCCTGTGCAGGACACGAATGGTTTATGTATGACTCTGCAAACAGGAAGCCTGCTACAGATGGAAATGAAGACACTTGCAGCCTGAGCGTGTGCACGTGTGGCCGCCCTTAACTGTGTCATTTTATTCAGTGAGGAGATGCCGTACTCAGATTGTATAAAGTAAAAGCCCCTCACATCAACAGTGTTTTGGAGCACCCGGGGATTTCAATTGTGCAGCCTGGTATCAGATTCTCCGGTGTTTCCTCTGCTTCTTTACTGTGTTTACTGTGTGCTTATTCTGTATAACTGTGACATCTGTGGCGAGTCCAGCATATTTAATGCAGTGTTCTTTATTTACAGAAGTGTTCTCACTGTTTTGGTTGCTCAGTAGAATACACTACCAGTATTCCTTTCTTGAAACCATTTCTTTCAGATTTCTCTTCTCACAATTTTGTCGCTGCATGGACCGACTCTTTCTTCACCTTTCATCTTCATTTTTTTCATTTTTATATATCACCTCTGAGGGGGATGTTAACATTTGAACTTCGCCATTGGTTTTTGTGTGTTTAAGTAGGTTAACTTTGAATGGATAGCATTTAATGGTTGTGTAAAGGTTAGGGTTGGGAGGGGAACAGTTAATAACATTTTGAGGGTTACAAGAAAATGGAATGGATACAGTGTTTTTTTTTTTAATGCTTGCGACGCCCTGCCCAGTCATGCTAACCCAAACAAAGGAAGAATACGCTTAAAATAATGACATTTTGAGCTAGCTTGCTAAACTTTGTGAAATTTGTTTCCTCTGAAGGCATAGTGGTATAGTGGGTAAAGTGTATGTAAGTTTATCTAGTGAAGTTAGAGCTGTGATTTGTGTGATTGGTGATTAAGTTTTGATTCATGATCAGTCAAAATTTTCTGCTAGCACTAGATAAAAAACTACTTCACAAAAGTGAAAAAAATGTTCTCATGAATGCCAGACTCCATTTTGCTTCACTTAATATTAGGCCATAATCAATATATTTTCTTTAGTCAAATCCAAAATGTCACTTCCATCCCACCGTCTTGCTGTCAGAAAACACACTCTACCTGTCTGCTGCTCCAAAATCTTATTAAGTTTGAATAGACTAGTCAGACTAATTTGAGTGAATAAAGGTATCCATTTATGTTGGAAACAACTTTTTACAGTGCATACTTTAGAATTCTGATCATTTCATGAGTTTTGTTGAAGGACAGGTGGTCTTCGCTTGGCGATGTTCCTTAGAAAAGTTAATGCCGGATTGCAACACCGTCCTGTTAGACAGCATGTGGTCCGACGACATGAAAATCTCTGGTCTAGGTTGAAATTCCTACTTCTTTTTTAATATAGCTTTTTATTATTCCTGTTGAGAATGTTATTTGCATATGGACAAAAAAAATAGTTTAAACTGGAAAATTGGTTATGCAATTTGATTGAAAATGCACTTTAAAAGAAACAACACACTTTTTTCAGAGTATTGTTAGGAGTGGTGTCGTTTTGGTTGGATTCATAAGATCTTCTGTGGAGGTATGTGCTTTCCCAGCATCTACTAGTTATTCATCACAATGTGCAAAAGGTCATATTGATTTAATTTGACACAAATCTGATTTCTTTTAGCGCTATGTGAAGAAAGACATTTGAAGTTGTGAACAACTTATTACGTGTTTGTCGTTCTTCAAAATAAAATTTCACAAATACTTTGACTGCTAGTGCAACCGTTTCACTCTGAATACCAGGAGTTCTCTTTCAAAAACATATCAGTGTGTTAAGACTGTCATTTTGGATGTAATGCATTCAGATTAGAGGCAGATACAGTTTACCTGTAATTCTAAAATTGATGCTGAGACAACTCCTGAGATAACCCAATCTGATAAGATTAAAAAGTATGAAGTGAGAGTGGAGAGAGAGAACAGTGAGTCCTTTTCAGCACCAGCACCAGAGACGTGCTCTGGACATAGAAAGGTTTCAGCACCATGGAGAGAGACACTGTTAACACATATCCCACCGCCGTAGAACAACTGCTGTTACTGCATTCTCCAATTGTCCATTTGTCTCTCTGTGGTTACTTAGTAGTGCAACCTCTCAGCCATGTAGTATTTCATTGTGATCGCTCAGAATATCTCTAGAAGCAAAACATTTGTGAACAAGAGTGTTTGGAGAAATTAGTTTATTGTCATTTAAGTGAGTTAACTCTCTCTCTTTTTATCTCTCTGCCTATCTCTCTCTATATTGCTCTCTCTCCATTATTTTCTGGTTGTTCATTTGTTAGGGAAGGCAACTTACTTGGAGCACCATTTCCTGAGTTTTAGCCAATAGCAGATCAGCATAAATTACTGACGGCGATCCCGCTCCGGAGTTGGACAATGAATGTCTGTCCTTTTCTGCCCCCCACAGAGTAGGACAGACAGCATTGTTGAAGCGGTCTGAATTTAAATGATTTTCTTTTACGAAAAAGATACAAAAAAAATCTTATAAATGATACAGATGATATAGATTTGATAATGGTTTATTTCAACCAAATACTCTTTTAAGGTTATTGGCATGCAGCAGATGGCAAAAACCCATTTTGGCAGTGTGAGGCTTTGGTCATAATGACCTTCAGCCTCTTGCTGGAGGGGAAAGTCATGAACCCTTCAGAGTCATGGAGGTGTCCACTTTTCAGCAATGAATCCCTTTTTCCCAGGAGTTAAATTCTTGAATCAAAACATTCAACCAGAGCTCAGAATAACTAAAAATAGCTGTTCCTAAAGATTGAGAAATTTTCCCAAATGTAAACTGCCCATTCCCATTTCTGGTGACTTTATCTTATAAAGGTTTTATTGAAATCTGTCTTTTACTTTATTTTTCTACTTACCCTGCTTGCAGAGCGATGACGTAACAGACAGAGAACTGAACTGATCAATCTTAAACAGGGAATTCAATTAAAAATATTAATTTAAACAATGTAGGGACAAAACAAAAGTCCTGTTCTTTGTTTATATAACGGACTATTATAAAATATACTCATGTCTAGTGGTTTCTGTTTGACAGAAGAAGTTTATTTGTTATCTCCGCAGCTCAACTTCAAACCACTGAACCAGAATCAAGAAGTTCATTAGAAAACAAAAGGTTGTTTCAGGACATTCCTTGAAAATAATTTCACTGATAAATCGAATGTTTCCTAAATGAAGACTCAGTAGTTTTTTCACTTGGGTGACTACAATTAATTCATACATGGAAATACTAATAGAGCTTCATTTAATGAAACAGATAGGAAAATAAATGAAGTAGAGAAAAGAATATACAAAGTTCCAGCGGTGTCACATCCGTTCTCTTCTTCTTTTGATGATTCACGAAAGGGAACATAGATGTTAGATGTGTCTCTGTCCAAGTGGGAAAAAAACGAGTGACGGAGTGATGTCGAGGGAACCAGTCGTTCCTTATTTGACCTTGGTTATAAATCTATGTTCTACTTCAGACAGGAAAAAAGGAAGGAGGATAGAGATAAATGAAGTGGCAATGAGAGAAAGAGAAAGAAAAACAAAAGAATCGGTGAGTAACTGTGTGACTCAGGGGGAGAGAGCAGGAGAGGGAGGAGGATGAGGCCATGACAGGCACAGTCACTGAGTGAGAGAGAGGTTTAAAGAAAGAGAAAGCAAGTAAGGGAGAGACAAATAGGGGGACACACTCTATTGCCTCTCAGCACGGCCCTGGGGTAATTTCCTCTTCACATGAGAAATGCATGCTGGGATATGGAATTACCTCCAAGGGAGAGTAATGATGCATTGCCAGAACCTTGGCCCTACGGCACAGCTGTGTATGTGTGTGTAAGTGTGTGTATTTGTGTGTCTGTGTGTGCTTCTGTGCCCTGGCCATCATCCCTCCCTGTTCTGGGTAAATCGCCCATTGTAGTTATTTTCCAATCCGAAGGTGGCCTGTTTGTGTGTGCACATGGGTTTGTGTGTGTGACCTTGAGATGATAAGAACCTTGTACCTCTGCATTTTACTCTGCCACGGTGAACTTCACCCAAAATGTGTTCCCTGGGATGAAGAAAGACAGATATATAAATGTGAACCACACATGACAATTTGAGAGCAGCAGTGTGGTTTCCTGCCAACAAAGAGCACCACAGATGCAATGTTTGATTTGAGAGTAACAATGGAGAAGGTCAGAGGGAGTTGAATTGTGTCTTTGTGGATTGTGAAAACACTTACGGCAGAGTGCTGCAGGAAGAATTGTGGTATTGGCATAAGGACAGGGAATGGGGCTTATGTAAGGATGACACAGTATATGTATGAAAGCTCCATGACAGTGGTGAAGTAGGCAGTAGGAGTGGCCGATGGGTTGAAGGTGGAGGTGGGACTGCACCAAGGACCGGCTCTTAGGCCCTTCTTATTTGCTAAGGTGATGAAGAGTCTGACAGATGTGGTCAGACAGGAGTCACCGCTGACTAGGGTGTTTGCAGATGACTTTTCGATCTGCAGTGAGAACAGGCAAAGACAGAATAAATGTCTGTGAAAGAAAAAAAAAACAGTGAGGATGCAATGAGTAGACTATCAAATTGCCAGAGCAATGGGGAGTGAGTGGGTGTGAAAAGTTATCTGTGACAGAAGAGTTGCAGCGAGAGTAAAGGGAAAGGTTTACAAGACAGTAGTAAGACCAGCTCTGCTGTATGGATTTGGTACGGTGGCTCTGACCAAAAGATAGTAGGCAGAGCTGGAGTGATGAGGATGTACAGGATTAGAAAGGCACAAATTCTGAAGAACAGTATTTTTCATTAAAATATTCACTTTTTGGGTAAAACATGCTTTATGCAGAAAATACTTTATCGAGTCGATTCATATGGACCAAATTTCTGCAAAATCGGACCAACCGTAGAGAAATGTCCAGTTCCCCCTAGAGTTAGAATATACAACCAACCTTTCCCAAAATCAATCCAGTTCTTCCTCGCTCTAGGATCTATTGGGATTTAAGTTTGAAAATGGTCAATGACAGTTTATAGGAATTACTGGAAAATAGTGTTTTTCATTAAAAAAAAAAGCTTGCTTTAGTGATTAAAATTTACACCTTTACAGTAAAACATATTATATAGAAGATAAATATCCTTGACCTGATTCATTTGTAACAAATTAGATGATAGGAGAAATTATGAGAAACTATGTCCGGAAAATTTATGGAGAGAAATCTGCCTATTGTGTCGGAAATATACGACCAATCTCTTCCAAAATCAATTCAGTTCTTCCTCACATTAAGGTCCTTGTAGGCAAAAAAATGGAAATGAAAATGGTCAATTAAATAGTTTTTAAGGTATTGCGTTAACACGAAGGATTGGCAGTGGGGGCGGCGGCAGACGCAGCGGCGGTGGATGTAGCTGCAATGACGATTCCATAATATTCCTGACTTTTCTGGGATATAATTAGATGATTAGAACATGCATTGTTCACTACTTCGAGTCGATCTAGTCGATCTCATTGTGTATGTGTGTGTGGTGGTGCATGTTTGTGTGTGTGAATGTGCTTGCACACTCCATAATGAAGCTGCCGTGTTCTCTTGATCCAATCATTGCAATAATGTTTATTGTGGTAATCAACACTACTAACATTTTGTCGATTAACATCCATCAAGGCGTTCTCATACCCACACACTGGAATGGGCCCACACACACACACACACACACACACTCAAAATGCACCTATTCAGCATTACAAACTCGTATAAAGGGCAGGAAAAAAGGATACGGTATGATTTTTCTCAGCCGCTTCACGCCCAATAAAAGTATGGCAACAAAAGCTTGCTCACACCACCTCTGCCACTCTGTCTTCTGTCAGCGGTGGTATTTGGGGTGGGTGGGTGTGGTGGGGATGGGATTATTGGAAAATGTCACACCAGCAGAATTACTGTAAGTCTTCTCTCCTCCTCATGCACAGAGCACTGATGATTTTGGGAATGGTGAGTTGTATTTTTTTGGACCCTAAGAGGAGCTTTATCTGAAAAAATTGTCATACCATAATTCAAGTCTATACAACGGTACAGACCTGTTGCATATAAATCTATTTATCAGGTGTGTCGTGATCTTCTCCAGTCTTCAGGGTGATTATTCACGAAAATCTGTTTTTCTGACATATTTTCCTTACCGTTGGTTCCATTTACTCCAAATTTGGTGAATATGAATCGGTTCAAGGAGATCTTTCCTGTTAATATCATATTTCACTCACTAGGGGGGGCTTTAGCTTTTACAAAAACACTGTATTCCAGACATAACTCAAAAAAAAATTCATGGATCCTTTTCAAATCTTTTACCTCATAGACCTTAATGAGCGGAAGAACTGGATTCATTTTGGGAAAGGTTGGTTTCATATTTCCAACAGAAGTTTTCGGAGCGTAATTTTTAAACCGATTTTTTTGACCCATTCGGTGCTCATGAATCATCGCAGATTATTATTATTATTATTATAATATAATTATTATTATATTGTGTATATATATATATATATGTTATATTTTACTCAAATAGCTCATAGTTCACTCACTATGGGGAGCTTTTCGTTTTAACTTCAGTTTCAATTTGAGGAGTTCAAACAGGGTGATTGCTTGTACAACTCAAGGAATTGGGGACTTTTTCAAGACCTAGTTATTATTAAATACTTTTACCGTCAAATCACATTAATGCAATTCAACTATTTCCAAACTGGCAATTATTTAGGTTTTTCAACAGGAAAAACAGCACCCACGCTTTATTTACTCAACATTATTATTTTTCCTTTTGTTCAATATTGTTACGCTGACACACAAACTTCTATGAATATTACATTTATGCAATATAACTCCTTGCGATTATTTAGTTATTTTAATATAGCCACCAGACAACTTTAATTTCTCAGACTTTTAAGTATGTGAGTGATGTCTGATACCCTCACTCGTAGAATTCAAACATTTTGTTATACAGCTGATCTTTATCTTAATATGCATAGAAATTAATTGTAACACATTCAATTCTACATTTCCCCTTTATAAGTTGTTTGAAAATGAAATGAAGTTTTTTTGACTGATTTTAAGTTTTGTGCTTCATGATGAGTCTATATACCAGCTTAGACACATTTTGTCTACATGGATCTCTTTCTGAGCAAACATTTAATACAATGACTGGCAGATTTCACTTACATGTACATCATAGTGCCATCGGTGCCATTCCCCCAGACTTTAGTGCAATCCTGCTTGAACTCAGGACTATTGACCTGACACTGAGAAATGAATCTTGTCCTCTTTTATTAACATCAACAACAGACATTAATGTCAAGCAGTTGTACATCTTGCAAGCCGCTGCTATCTTTAGGCGTGGCTCAGTCTTCCATTGGGCTGCAGATGTTAACATCAGTAACATCTCCTGTCTAGGGAGGGAATATTGACCTTTCGACTGTGTAGCCGGCAGAAAATCAA
Organism: Lophius americanus; assembly: GCA_037951165.1. Classification (NCBI taxonomy): domain Eukaryota; kingdom Metazoa; phylum Chordata; class Actinopteri; order Lophiiformes; family Lophiidae; genus Lophius; species Lophius americanus. The sequence continues at coordinate 11,246,640 of JBBDHG010000011.1, read as the reverse complement.
GCAGTAAATGCTGTTTTTATTGGACCCCAGCAGGATTCAGTAATAAATAGAGGGTTAAAATGGGGGAGGGGAACAGGGTAGAAAACTATGGGGTACAATATTAGGAATGAAGTTGGATGCAGGGAAACGTGTAAAATAAAAAGCCCATTCGTTGCAGATGCAGTTGTTTCTTCTTCTTAGTAATCATATTGAGTCATACTGCTGTGTCAGCATCCACAGGCCGCAGAGATGCTGTACAAACCTACATATTCTGATCTCTTCATAATAGCTCCCGGAGGGGCACTGACATGCCAACTTACATACATATATACTCACAGAAACTCCAACCTGTCTTCTTCTTTATCTAAACTCATATTTTGAATTCTAATTAAATTATGTTTTGTGAAACTTTTTTTGTTTCAAGAGACATTTTAATAACCAAGTACATTTCCCAAGAAATACTACTGCATGCTACATTTTTGCTTTTCTGCTCTGAATAATAAGACCTCTCAAATAACATTTTGACACCTATAACGCATAAAATCTCCAGAGAGGCCCATAAAAAATAACTAGTGTCAATAGATGGAAGAGCGAGCAGCGCATATTGTTCAAGTTCAAGCTTGAGAAACTTCAATTATGCTGGCAGGATCACAGATCAGTCAGGAGAGACAGTAGCAGATAATGTCTGAATTATTCTGTCAGGAAAATACATTGCGATTGAAGGGCGTGGATTGTTAGGAGGATTGTATATCCACCTAAGGAATCCAGAGAATGGTGTTGGAGGCCGATGACGCTGCTGAAACTGGTTAAGTGATGACGTTTTTGTATCTGCAGAGACTGCAGTGGGGATGTGAGGGGTGTGCTGAAAGGACTAGATGGACTAGAGCTCACTGGTTGTGACTCGCTAATGAGAACAGCACATATCTTAGTCTACATCAAAATTAAAGCACATGACATCCTGCTACAGACCATGGTTAGGACCGCCCCCCTCATTAACATACAGACACAGAGTATACTCCGGCCTGGATGGATGGAGGAGTTGGTAACGCAGCCTCATAGTTCTGGTGCTGTCTCCTTTGTTCGCTGGTCTTGGGTTGACTCTTGCGGTGCTGTTTTTATAGTCATGGCTTTGGTTGTCGCTCCGTGTGTGAGTGGCCCTGTTTATGACAGCGTTCCCTCCATTTTCCTGCTTCACTTTCTAGTTTTTATGATTATCGATCTTCTTTTAATGCTTTATTAAATTAATTATAATGTTGTTGTGTGTGTGTATTTGCGTATTTGTGTGTGTATGTGCGTGGGTGTGCTCGTATTGTTGAGGGTTATTGGTTTTGGTTTTTAGTTTGTAAAGCACTTTGTTTTAGATTTTATTTGTACGAAAAGTGCTTTGGAAATAGAGTCTGATTGATTGATATATTTATAAATGAAAGTAAAAAATAATAATAAATGAATACAGAAATAAATAACAAAATAATTAAGTGTGTGTGTAAATAAGTAAATAAATATATGAAATGAAGAAATAAACAAATTGATTTAGAAATAATTGCACAGAGAAATAGACAAGAAATAAATAAATGAAGAATTACAGAAATGAATAAATAAAAATCAGAGAATAAATATGAAAAATCTAGATACAAAATATTTCATTGTTTGCTTTTTAATGACCGACTTGTATTTATTTTCCTTTTCAACCTACATATGGAGTGGTATGAAATCCCTGCATAATATGAGCATATGAGTTCCCAGCAATGAACTTCCTCTAGAGCTTCATTCTCTAGAGCTGATTCCCTAGAGTTGATACTGTATGCTTGTGATTGGAGAGTCATTACTTTGTTTCCTAGACTGTGAAAATAAAACTGAAAAGGAAGGAGCAAAAGTACTTACACCTCCTCTTTACCATCCATCACAATACTGACATTGTGCAAGGTCTTTAAACAACTGGCTGGTCCATTTCTGCCCCTAAGGTTCCATTAGATCACACAGTCCGTTTGGATGAAGGTGAATGTTCTGAATGTTCCTTGATTAATAAAGCTAAAACAATTATTAATTGGCGACACAGTGTTGATGGTCATCATTCAACAATCCCCGACATACTTATTGACTATGTGCAGATATACTGACATCTACTGAGAATTTCCTCCTTGGAATCCCCTTAGTTTTGATCAGAGACCCCCCAGCTTGTGATCTGTAGAGTCAACTTGCCCTTTTTCCTTGAGTCATGACAAAATAACTCCATTGTGTCTCAGGTTTGCTGACTGGATTAGAAAACACTCCTTCATCATGCACCCATCTCCACATCTCTCCCTGGCTTTTCATTCTGCCATCACACCTCTGTAGATAGAGAAGGCTCAGAAGTGATGAAGGCTCGGGAGCTACGGGCCTTCATTCAACATCCATCCCGTATTTTCTTTGTAGCTCTGGATCTTTCAAAGCAGCCCATCCAGCATTTTCTTCTTCTCGTACTCCCAAATCCCAATTCTCCCTCGCTTTCCTGCTGTCTTCACCTTTATCAAATCGCCTGCCCTTTTTGTGCTGAAAGGTTTAAAGTGATTCCTGTTGCTCTACTCGCCATAGTGATGATGGCGCTGCATGTATTTTTATAAATATCTGTGTGTGTGCGGATGCTGTGGGTTGTTCTATTCATTTCCTCCTCGACCTCAGTGCTGCATGTGACACTGTGGATCATTAAAGCCCTATGAAATCTTATCTTTCAAATAGAGAATTCTCTATCTCCCTTTGCCACCTTTCGTTTCTTCTACTGCTTCAATTGGTATGTGAGGTGGGGGTTGCCACAGGGCTCTCTTCTTGGTACCAAATATTCCCTTAAAATGCTTTGATTAAGTCAAATTATCAGTCCTATCACTGCTATGTCGAGATCATGCATTGTTAGGGAGATGAAAATACTCCCTTTGCCCCATTTGGTTCTCATGTTTCTCCTAATGTTATGTCTAGTGCATGATGTGCGCTCCCTTTTTGTCTGAAGGTTGTACGATAGTCTGACCAGATATTGGGCCTGCTGGATCTGAATGGCGAGATTCCAGGATGACAATTGCACCTGAGCGGGCCGGGTTCTTCCCTGTTATATACTCCGTCTGTAATGAACCCACATATCCAAGAAAGACAACTGAGACTCTTCGACTTAAATCCTTTTTCTCAAGTGACAGAAGACAATATCTTTTCTTCATCACGCATATATACCTCTCTTTCAAACTAGATTTAATTAACTCAGTATCTTAGTGGAGTGGGTATTTGCTATTCAGATATTGATGATGTGTCACTGTTTGCAACTAAACACAAACAAGGGAGATGTTATATTATTTGACCCTGATCAACTGGCAAAACAATTACAACTATCTATCGGTCCACTTGCAACAAACATAAATCCTACAGCCAGAAATTTCTGTGACATTCTACTATCAACTGACCCTCGAACCACCTGTTATAATCTTATGAATCCTGTCACTTCCACCCAAGAAATATCATAGTACAACATTTAGCTGTGACATAAATCTAGTTTATTTTAAAATCAAGCTTTGAGCAAAGTTAATAGAAAAAACAGCCAAAACTAGGCAGAAGCCAGTTGAATAGAACTGGTTAAAAGCCTTTATGCCACAAAAGAACGACCTTGGAGTCATACTTTGAGAATGCTGGAGCCTTGCAGTGATCGAAAACTCGTATTTGTTTATTTGTTCAGCAAAGAGACCTCAATGATCCCGATTAAACATGAGAAAAATGAGCAGTCATTTCTGTCACCTACATTCCCCGAAGGAGAGACCCCTTGCTTCCAAAGTTGTGTTCACATTCCTTTAAAATAATTCATTCTTGTCCTGCCGTCTGCACTCTGTCATTCTGCATGACCCCATGTCCCAGCTGTTAAATCTGTTATATTTCTATTGCCACAGCTCTGTTCCTCGTTCATCGCTTTCCTGTACTTCACATTCTCAGCGTGAGTACTGTCAAAAATCGTTAAATGGAGCTCGACATTTTCTTGTTTTTGCATAACAGCGACAACGTAATGATCCTCGTCTTTATTGGCATCATCACCTCCACCTTATCCTGCTCCATTAGCATCTGCTATCTCACATGCTGATGTCCCGCACGGAGTTTAGTTACCATCAGTCTCCGCTGCAGCGCTCTGTTCATAGTCGACTTAATTGTACATCCCGTTTTGTTGTCTTATTCATATTTTATCACTATCTTCTTACTTTTTATGTCATCATCTCCCGAGTCGGGATCGTTATCAGCAGGTTTGTTGTATTTCTTTTCCACATGGCTTTCATAAAACCCAGCTACCACACCTCTGTGATGTATTATTGCCCCAGTGAGAACTAATGAGAATAGCAGGTGCATAAGCTAATTACTGCTTTATTAGTTTTCTTCCCTCTTGCGTCATCTGTCTGATTACACCGTCTTTCTCATGCTCACGCTCATACACCCTGCACAAAAGGCAATACTGAAATATTAATGCCCAAGTAGAGCTGAGCCACCTAAAGGTGAAATGTAGGATAAGTTCAAGGTTGCCCTACGATGCCTGGGTGCTGACAAATCCAATTAAATTAATGACGTTCATGGTTAGTTATATGAGAGTTGCATGGCTTCCTGTTCTAAAGGGGAAAGAATTAAAAAAGAAGCGGGGTACACCCTAGACGACCACGCTCACATTCACTCCTATGGGCAGTTTATAACCACCAGATCAGCTAGACTGCTTGTTTTTGGACTTTGATAGAAAGAACGAGAAGAAATCCTTCATTGATCACAGTGGGCACCCCCTTTAGAGAGCTAGGGTTTCAGGGTCCTGCTCAAGGAACCTACGACATGTAGGGACTCAACCTATCTCCCAATTGGGAAGATCAGAAGATAGGAAGGTACCAGCTGAGCTACTGCCTCCCCGAAAAACCCAGAGTACCCAGAGAGAATCTACCTTCTGGCTGTGAGGCAGTAGCACTGAGCCACGGTTCCACCCTATCTGAGCCGCAGATTTATTTTATTTTGACTTGTGTAGAGAGTTCTAGCTCAAACTTTATAGCAGCAGCACACACTCAGGTAGGTTGTATGAAAGAAAGCTCACATTACTTTGCTATTTTCCCTTGTATTCTTAAATTATTCTTCCACATGAAGACAATAGACAGCACATGACCAATTCACTTTAACTAAGTTTTCATTTGAATATCTCTCAGTCTCTCTCTCTCTCTAAACGATTTTCACATAACGCATGTGAAAACTGTTTTAGTTATGTAAGGTCAGAGCAATATCCTGCAAGTCATCTCTTGTTTAATGTTAGGGCGTGCATGTGTCTGACCTCTGTAGTAAATGTCTGGCTCTGTGGATGAATCCATAACACACACACATGCATACAGAGACACATGTGAACACACTGGCACACACTCAAACAGCTGTAGACAGTGCTAATATCCAGTATGACCTTATCAGTGATATATATTCACATGACTTAATATTCTGCATAATTTCCAGGCGTGTTGGTGCTCCATGTGTCCGGACACACAAACTTAGTGCGTTTGCTTTCATTAAGGGTGAGGCATGAAGGTGCATGTGATGGTCATTAACACACAAACCCAGTCACACACACATAGATGCATGCGTGGACTAGCATCATCATTAGCATCACCACAGTAAAAACATCTCACCTCTCATTCAGAGGCCAGGGCAGACTACTTGACATGATTGCATCTCTGCCTGCAAGGGAGAGATGCAATCAAGAGACAAGGAAGCCGAAAACTCGCCTCCATCTATCCGATTCATCTCCTGATCCATCTATCAGGTTGCTCCCCTTCTTGCACTATCGTTGGCCAAGTGTAATGGATGGCTACTGGATTTGTAGGTTCATTTGAGTTGCACCACTGCTGGAGTTAGTTCTTCTCAGCTTTATCTAACATCATCAGCAGTGCATTCAGCTGCATATCAATCTATGCACAAGCTAATCTCAGCATGTCCGAGTAAAGGATAAGCCAAGATATTGACAAACTGTTTCCAAACAGAATACACATTCTGTTACTGATTCACAGTATACTAGTGCCACCTACAGATGATACAGCACCAGTAAACGATTCATACTCTTCCCCTAAAGCTGTACTCTTATGTTAAAACTTTTTTTTTTCATTCGATGGATGTTCTGAAAGAATAAGGTTGGGCCATTATCCTGCTTTGGAATACGCGGCTCAATCTTAATGTGGCTGCTGTGTGATACATTGAAGCGATCTAGGTCACCACGGCTTCCATTGGCCCGTCTAATGAATGTTTGACTGAGTGTATGTTTCACTAGCCTATTATTTGGCTGTGTAAACATCCAGTAATTGCAGTGCGTAACAGGGGGAATAGTGCCACCAGGCTGAAAATTACAGATCAGCAAATGTGGAATAATAGCAGTGTGTGTTTTTTGCCTCCTTGTAGATAGGAGAGAGTCTGTTTGTGTGTCTTCGATTCATCTGCAATACGCTATGCTGTGTGAGAATTTTTGTTTCCTCTATTAAATATCTCTATGCGTGTTAGTGTGCACACCTTCTCAGTGTGTGTGTATATAAACGAGCACCTGTCTGTCAGCTTAATGCGGAATTCGATTAGGCCCCCAATTTTGTGAGTCAGCTAATTACAAGGGCTAGTGCCGGCGTTTGTGTTTTCCTTAGCGCGGCAAATCACTTCATGACCCTGCACACTGATGTTCTCCTTCATCTCCCCACTCGTACCACCCTCAGACAAACACAAACACACAAGGTTAAAATTTTATAAATATATGCACTTATCCTAAGTAAATCACCTAACGACCAGTATGTACAAAAGCAATCAGTTATGAACAGCAGTAAATTTGTATAAGGTGTTTGGGCGGTAGAGTAATGAAGAAGTGAATAAACCCTTGAGCTCCACGTTCCGGCTCTACTGCACTTCAATTCCCCCTGGTTTTGACATTTCTATTTAAAGATGCATCTTGGTAGTTCTACATCCTACAGTGATGTTCCCTGGGGTCATTGGCTGTTTCATGTCTTTCAACAATCATACACCCTCATCTGGGCGACGCAGCTGGGGTTGACCAAGTCCGAGCTAGTGTCCAGGTAAAATTACCTCACTTACGGCTCTCCGCTCCTGATCTACAGCCACTTTGAGGCAACATCTGCAGTCTCAGTTGCCAACTTAATAGCCCTTTCCCTACTGACCCCTGTGGTGCACTGGATTTTTGCAATTCTTGCTCAGTTGGCTCCAACCTGCCTACTTCCCATTCAGTTGGCAGTACTTCACCATGTCAGCATACGCCACTGTCTTATTCACGTCCTCCTACTGTCCTTCCCCATGCCTTTTCGTACCAAGGTTTAGCATTGCTGCCCTCTAAAGCTACTTTCACACTGCAGGCAAAAGTTGCCCAAATCCGACTTTTTTTCCCATATGTCGCCCATATCTGATCTTTTTATGACAGTCTGAACAGCACAAATCAGATTTTTTCAAATCGGCCCCAGGCCCTTTTGTAAGTGGTCCTAGATCGGATACATATCTGATGTTTTTCAAAGCGACCTCAGTCTGAACGGTCATGTCGCATGTCATCCGACTTTTAGGTCATTGAAGTAAGACAGACGTCACAATTCTGCACAGGAGGAGGCGGGATGCTGCAAGATCATATGTAAACAACTTCAAATATGTTACACACGCTGACATGTGTATCATTACTCCCGTAAACACAGCGTGCTGCATGTGATGTCACGTCTTCTTCTGCTCATGCGGGTCACTTCGGGGCCGTAGAGTGTTCACAATGTTGGCTGATGGCGGTCGCATTTAAATTATAATATGAACAACCACGCAGTTTCAGCAAATAATTGGAATTGGTCATTAAAACCTGCAGTGTGAATCTAGTGTAAGAACGCTGACAGACTTTGTCAAAGAAATCCTGTGTATCTTTTGTGTTAAACTTAGAATTGCTTAATTTCTATTTACTCTCAGAAGTAATATACAGAACAGAAACCTTTGCCCATTGTAATCTCTCTCTATGCTGTTCATATTAGTAAGACTCATTCAACACCTGCCATTCATCTCATTCCTTTCATTGTTTGCTTCTCTCCCAAGCTTCCCATTCCCAGCTGGATGATGCCTAGACAAAAGAATATTGATTTCCCTCTCCATCTGTGTGGTTGTGACATGGACTTAAGGAAACGCCTTCAAACTCAGCTGAAGAAAAATAGATAAACTGTATATAGAAAGAGATATAGAGTGGAAATCAGGGATTGTGATGACAAAAGGATGTGGCGTGTAATTTTTAGTCACCTCTGTGACCAGAGAAGAAGAGACTACTCTTTGTGTGTCCTCTCCATCAATCATTTATCTCCTTTGCTCTCTCTGGAACTCATTCTGTTGCTCTTTTCTTCTCTGTCTTTATCTTCATGATTCACTGTCTGTATGGAGTTCCAGCACTCTCTTCTATTTCCACAGAGAGAGGTGATCTGTGATTACCAGACATTTCAATTTGCCAGTTACTAGGAAGCAGTGGGTGAAGGGAGGTGAAAGAAGATGATGTGTTTTCATTGCAGGTGATTCACCATGGATTTTTCTTTTTTCTCCAGTGTTTATCTCTGGAAGGTTTTCTTTCCTGGATTCCTTCAGCATTCTCTATCAATCCATTTGTCTGCCCAGCTATTACGGAAATCACTATGTCATTTTCTCGACCACCTTTCATTGATCTCCTTTACTTTCGCCAATTTCAGTGTTTGGTTCCTCCAGCAGCAACATAACTCCACACAGATACATTAAGAATAGAAGATCATACAAAGTTACATGAAAGCTAATAATTTCATTTCGATATATCAATAATGTTAGAGTTGCTCTCATTCATCCAGGTCACGGTAATCATCACCCCTCATCCATATTTCATACCGTATTTCACCTCCTTTCCGGTGGTTGATACTACATCGGGGTTTCCATGCAGACTTTTCTTCATTTCAGTTGCAGAATTTTTGTCAGTTTTTTTTCACGACCAGTGATCTAATAGGATCTGGTGTTTTCACGCAGCAACAAATTTTATCAGAACAGCTGTGTGTAATCTGCAAAAGTAAAAATTATATGATACGTTGTGTCAGAAGATGGGCATCTATCCGGTGATCAAGTCAGGTTTTTTTTGTTATTGTGATGCTTTCAATCAACAAGATCTTGATCACAACTCAGGTAGCCTAACCGGTACCTCAGTGATAATAGTCTGGCTAAAGTTAGCTAGCATTGAGTTAGCTAGCAAAGCTAATGTTAGATAGCATTAAGTTAGCTAGCTAAGCTAATGTTAAGTAGCATTAAGTTATCTAACACGGCTGTTTTGTGTGGTAAAAATAGCAGAAATGGTTTGTTAGCATTAACTTCATCTGAAATAGCATTAAAAGCAAAAACTCGGCTTATCAAATTGTTTATACTACCCCTCTGCAACCCAATGGCATGTAAATCAGTTTGGGTGTTTTTATTCAGAATGGGGTGTTATTATATAATAATAATAAAAATAATATCATGTCGGTTGCCCTGTTGCTGCCAAAGACATCTCTGACCTGCTGAGGCATGGACTCCACTACACCTCTGGAGGTGAGATGTGGTATCTGGCACCAACAGGTTAGCAGCAGATCTTTTAAGTCCTGTATGTTGTGAGGTGGGGCATCCATGGATCAGACTTTTTTATCCAACATATTCCAAATATGCTAGATTGGATTGAGGTCTGTAAAACTTGGAGACTAAGTCAACACCTTGAACTAGTTGTTGTGCTTCTCGAACCATTCCCGCACTATTTCTGCATTGTGTCGGGGAGCATGATCCTTTCCGGCTGGGAACCTAGGAGAAGAAGATGCGTGTTGACATCTGCTGCGGTTCTGAAAGGCAGAGAGGGAAAAATAGCTTACAGAAATCACAACAGCGTATATAAATGAAGACTCAAGGTAATAACATGGATGCAATTAATGTATTTGCCTTTGTTTTGTGGGCCAAAGAGAAACAAACATACCTATACACCTACATTTCAAGCATTTGTCAACAGTTAGATGTTTCCCACAGCATTTTAATTAAGTTAGACTTTTAATTCAAGAGACACTGGACTGCACTTTGAGTCTTCACCCGCATCTCATTCTAATTATTTCTTTTTGTTAGAATTGATGTTTCCTCATTTAGACATTACATTCATGATTTCATGCTACCTGATTGTGTATAATAAAGCATTTGCACACACATGTGAACACATGCATAGAAGAAACTACTGTGTCAAACTAACAACCAAATCACGCTTTAATACTGAAAACAAAATACAAATCCAGCTCTCTCTGAGACACACTGCAGACTAAGCCTACAGGCGTTACCCATCCCCATGCTTTATTTATATTCATTTTGTCAGTGAAAATGAAAAACCAGGATACAAAATGTATATCAGAAGAAAAGAGCAGATAAAAATATTAAAAAAAATAAAGCAATAGAGCAGGAGAGGATAAAGTACTACCAGAATGATTTAATAGCTAATATTTGAAAAATGTGCTATTTGCTCCCTGGACTAAGATAAACTCAGCTCCTCTGGAGTTACAGGAGAAATTTGATTATCATGGCACTTCATTGCCTAAATGTTCTCTCTTTCTGCTGTTCCCCTCTTTTTTTCTCTATCCACTGACACACTCTCACACTCTCTCTACCCCACAACATCTCCCTCCCTCTGTCTTTCTTGCCTCCCCACACCAGCATGAATGTTGACGAAGATTGATGTTCAGGCCCTAATTAGCATCTGCTTTGGTATGCGACCGTCCGTCTGTCCATCCCTGACCCTCCAATCAGTTAGGAGGCATGACAGGCCTTGTCCAATCAGATTATGGCCAGAGGGACATGATTCTTGTGTGGAGCTGTCACTCCAGATGCAGCGTGGGGCTTCCTGATCAATGCGATTTGGGTTAAGAGAAACAAATGATGCACCCTGGGGTGTTCAGAACTGTATGTGTGACATGTAACGTATGAGAATGAGAAGCTGGAGAATACGATCAGATGAACAAAGTTCTCCAGTAAAGATCAAAAAAACATCATATCACATCCTCATGACAGAATGGTGCCTTTACATGATTGTAAATTCAACGGGTGTACGGTAAGGGCATGTAATTGTATCGGTGGGCTGTTATGACTTTATAAACATTAAGTGTCCTCTCCGAAGAAAAGCTTATAGACCTATAAAATTATTCCCTGATGTTAAGCACGTTTTGAGAAAACTACTATACTTTTCTTGGTTGTATCAAGTTACATCATTCTGTTCAGTTAGTCCTGACATGCTTTGATGACCCCCCCCCCCAAAAAATCCTAATTATGGAACAGGACTTTCTCAACAGCCATGGTTAATGCATCATACTTCGTGGCCCCTTTAGTCTATGGTGTTCTCCATGGCTCCATCCTCAACCCTTTACAATTTAGTATATTCTTTCTAAACTGTAAAACTGTAAACTGTAAACTGCCACTGTGTCATATTATATACAGGTTCAATCAATAGGCACACATTTTTCAATCAGAAAATTTGCTCAACCATACAGTTGAGCACGACTATAGGAGTAAGATGAGCTTTTTACTTTTGGTCTCCACGTCTTCCAGCTCTTAGTAATCATTAGCATGAAATTCCAGTCACACACCAAGCAATGGCTTCTGCACGTAAGTGAAACCAAAGTCAGGGTTGCCGACAGGTTCTTACCTGCTTGGTTAGTTAGACTTTATTAGGTAAGTTAAGAAGGAAGGAAAATACTGTATATTCTAACTAGAAAGCACTCTGAGAGCGCAAACCTCCACCAAGGCATAACAGTACCTGAGGTAGACATTATCATGATCAGAATCAATTGGATCACTTCATTTAGCAAACTTTCTAAATAATACAATTCTATAGGCAAAATCTTTTGCAGATTCATCCATCAACCTTATGGAGTTATTTCCCCAAAACTCTAAAAGAGCCCTGTCTGGCCATTGTTAAGAAAGCGCCACAACGTGAGGGCATGACATAATTTCACCAAAAATGTAATCATCTCTAGGATGTGCCAAGACCTACCTTTGGGTCAAATTCCATACAAATCCATGCATTTATTTTTTTGCTCGATGAGGTACCAGCAAACCTTTTGCTCTTAAGTTCGAGGAAAAAACAGCAGAAGAACCAAACTGAGTGTTTGTTCATGACTCTAGTCTCTTTAGTAAACTTTTTATGTTCATTTTTCTTATTGGTTTTGTTTTCTGATGTAATATGAAGGTTTAGTTCCCTGTGCTTTTACATTACACCTCCCATGTTCCCATTATGTTCTCAACTTAAGTTTTCACTTATCTTATTCTGGTTTCAAACCCTGATACTTTACTGGATTTCCTTGCCATATGCTTTTGGATTGTTTTTTTTTTGGACGGCCCTCATGGATTTGACCTTTGCCTGCATTAGTGACTATGTAATTTAGATTTTTAATGAAATCACTTAACAGCAACTGCCTTGCCCCGCATTGTGTCTACATGTGGGCCCACATTCCGGTTTCTGAGCAATAGTAGCAGAAGTTTTTTTTGGTGCACATGCAGTGTACAGTGACATGTTACAGACTGTGCTTAATGCTGTACAGATTCTTGAGGCTGAGTGAGTGAGTCTGACATCTATGCTACCTCGCTGTATCAAAACCAGATCATTTTAAAATGGAGATGGACTTTGGAGTAGACTTAGGTTGTGTTCACACACGATAGTCTGCAACCAATGCCAAAAACATACACTTTCATTTTTCAGCTGATTAAGTTTGAATTCACAAAGGGATTCACACCGGCAATAAACCGCTCCGGAGTTCACATGACTGCATTCACACCAAGCCACACCAACACATCATGGGGTGAACGCTCCAGGGTTCGATTTAACCGGACTATCCGAGGCTGGTCCTGACGCGACCTTAGAAGTAGATGGGATGGGGATCTCATTACATATAAGAATGATATAGTAATTTAACTGAGAAATGCTAACTATAAATACTTTCTTATTTTCATGTTATGATTAGCAATTTGAGGAAATTTTATTTGACGAAAACATTATTAACAACATTACTTTTTGTCGATGTTGCACCTCAAAAGGATGGATGCTTCTAGAAGACTCTTCATGAATTCAAGACATTAATTTTCATAACCCAATGTTTCCCTCTTTCTTTTTTTCTAGCTTTTAGTGGTTATTTACCACGTCCTCCATTACATGATTCATTCCTCCACGGTTTACCTTTGCAATTTCATCCGTTCGGGTTCAGGGATACAGAGAACACGACAGTGGATGATGCAAAAGGCTGGGAAGAGGAATCATTGTCACTCCTAGCCCTTCCTCAACTTTCAGCCTTCGTCCATCGGGTAGAGGAGCTGGGAATTTACAGAGACAACCATCCAATCTGAGAAAAATCCAGATAACATTACTCTGTGTGTTTGTGTTTACAGATCTTCTTTGCTTCCCATTGGTCATGTTACATGTATCCATGTGTGATGTTAAGATTTCATCGGTTTCATGAGACCTAGACATGATAAGAGGGAGCCATGAAGGACATTTCACACAAAAAGAAAAAGGATTCTTTGATAATCCTTGCATTTTTAGGTGTTTCACTCTTCCTTAACATTTATTCTCTGTGTTTTTCACAGTGTTTTTTTCTTGCGTTCCATCCAGCTCCCCTAGCCACATGCCCTTATTCTCACTATGTCAGACTGAGCTGGTGCCACATCCAGCCTTTCCTCTGAAAAGATATCGCTGCCTCACACCTCTGCATCCCTCAAGAAATAGTAAAGTAACCAGGTTATTCCTGGTTCAACAGGAACCGTGCCACATAATTTGTCCTCCAACCTGCCTGTGTGTCACATGAGGAACATAAAGTTAAAGTTTAAAAAGAGTCAAGTCAGCAAATTGTGCTGAATTTATTACCGCATGAAACCGTTAAATAATATAGAGAATATGGCACATAAATGGCAGCATATCATGCTGCAAATTCCCCAAAAGCTCTGCGGTTATTTACTTTGAGCTGTGCGATTCTCTTGGCACTGCCTCTTTGATCAGTTCTCCTTTTCGTGGGCTGTACCCTTTCTGTGTGCATCCTGCTGTTTCACATCACTGGCTTGTCGCCCCCGGGTGTATCTACCAGGGCTGCTGCTCTCATTAGCACCTGTGTTGACATGACTGGCATCTCATCTAAAGGTTGTTTTCTACTTTTTTTTATAAATCTCCTACCAGCTTCCTCTTTCCGATCTTACACACACTCGCCTTCAACTGCTCTCCTTCCTCTCTCTCACTCTTCCTCTGTCTCTCTCCCTACCAGGGCTTTTTAATTAATGGCGTGCCATGATGCTTATCTTATCAGCCGATATCCCTGCTTTCTATTAACCACACTGACAGAGCTGGGAGGCTGAAGGCGATGGATCACACAAACACACACACACACACACACACACACACACACACACACACACACATACACACACACACACACACACTCTCAAACACATATGCAATCACTTTAACGTAGTTGGATACAGAAATTAACATATAAGCATGGATAAATGATCACACACACACACACACACAAACCTTTTAGACGCACATGATCATGATCTTAATCTTGCCACACACATATGTACACACACATAAATAAACTACCTGCCCTGATGCTATCTGGCTGGGTGATTTAAGGAGTGCTGTTTGAGAGGGACTCTCCTCCTAAATCCCCTAAATGCTTTGGGAATCCCACCCCCTTCCTCCCGCTTATATACATTGCCTCTACCTCCCTCCTTAAGCCCTGCTTTATGGCTGAATGAACACTTATCATTCGGTAGATAAAGAGCCCTCAATGCTGGAACTGGTGTTATCTTTGAGAGCCATGTTTACTCCCCGTGAACGCTCCCGCTTTCCACAGATGTTTCGTAGACCACACTCGCTTGATCTGACTGAGATGAGAGCGCCGAGTCAAGGCTTCATTTTCTGCTGCAGAAAACCTTGGACACACATAAACAAACACAATATTCTTAAGACCGCCGCTTCTTAACTCTCCTGGTAGTTCTGTTTTCCAATAAAAAACACATTTTTATATTTGGAGGATTCTGAGCTAGGAGGCAGAAATGAATGAGCTTGATGTGGGCTGCACTTAGCCACATCTTGGCACGGAACAGTGAGCGTGAAGGCAGAGACAGCAAAATCAATGCACAAACACCACAATCGATGGGAGGAAAACATTAACGTAGGTTTTCTTCACATCTCAATGATAGCTGATGGTTATTTGAAGCAGTGAGGTAAAGAGAGAGACGATACAGCAGACAAACAGAACATCAATTGCATAAAATATTACTTTCGATTGTGGAGAGACACATGCAATCGGCCACATCTTCTTGCTCACCTGTAATTTCCTCATTTGGAAGGACCATGGCAAAGCAATTATCAGCAGGCGGTAATACAATAAAAGAAAGAATTCCCTGGATATTACCAAAGGACAAAGTTTTATTTCACTCAGTCCAGTGGGCTTGCAAGAGTGTGAACCCTGTAGAACATGACCCACATAATTCACACTGCAAGCAGTTAGGAGGATTCTGTGCCACACAATTCTTCAGAAGTTTTTTTTGACCTTCTAAAGCCTGATTTTAACTCTATTTTACTTTTAAGCAGTCATTAATTATTGTTCCGTGCTTTCTGAAAATAGGGGTTTCATTACTGATAATATTTTCTTGTATTATTCAGCCAACACATACAGCAGCAATAATCCTGTCAAGCAGTGAAGCTATGTAATGTTTCTGCGTGGAAGGGGAGGGCCTAATGAAAGCAAGAAAGCCAAACAACATGCCAGCATAAGTCCTACGTGAAGAGTGCATCACGGTGGCGTAGTTGATGTCAGTCTTGTGAAGAACTGGTGAATTTTCCAGTGTGTACGAGCCAATGTCAGCTGGGTGTAGGCTCCAACCTCCCTAGGATTGGGGGGCTGGAGCCTCCCTAGGATAGTTTTGTATAAGATTATTACTTCTTGAACAAGAAAAAACAGCGGATAGGACGCAGAACGCCATTCCACCTCTCAAGCCATCCTAGGGAGGCTGGAGAGGTGAAATGAATTGGATAGGATACGATAGGATATGTGGATGGATGTTTAATACTTCCCTTCCATACAATGTGGTATTTAGTACAATTTCTAAATAAATGAAGATCCAGCGAACTTAGACAGTCAGTTATTATTCATTCCACTCACTGGTCCTCACCTTTCACACATGCTCAGTCTCAATTACCCACTTCATGGTCTGGGGGCATCATTTGATATCTCATGCGCTCATTCAGCCAACTACATCTGTCCAATCACTTTGACAGACCGTTATTATTAGCCTGATGCGATCAGTTGCTGTCTTTTTAATATGATTATCTCCATTCACCCAGTTCATTCACGTACGTGCTCCTTCCACCGCTCTGTCTCCACCCAGTCCTCACAGATCCATCAACTTCATCATTCATCAATCACAGCAGAGTCATCAGCCACCGCCGCCAGTGACCTCTTTGAAGGGGGGATATACATGCTGCTGCTGAGAACAGAAACCCTTCAATCACAACTCAGTTGAAGAGACTGAGCAGTAATGACCTTCTGACGGACAGCTCTAATAAACTTTACTTAATTCTCTGTCTTTCATATTTAAATAGTATTGTTAATTAAATTAGAGGACATTAACAAATAATTTTAAGTCTTGTCATATCATTTATCTGTCATCTGAGTAGGTTTAGTCAAAAGCGTGTGTAAAGTTGTTCTGAAATCCTTTTGTATTAATTTGCTTGTATAGTGTTTCACTACATTGCGCCTTCAGTTGGCCGTCCATCGTCAGTAATATCTCATTTTCTTCTGTCCACTTTGCTTCTCTATATGCCTCTTTGTAACTTCTACCTCTCATAAAATCACATCCCAGTCAAACTGACTGACAAATCTGTGTTTGTTTTGTCCTCGGAGCTTTTATAAGTGGTTCTTTTGTCGTTTTCAGAATTGACCAAAACACAGTCATAAAGCTTTTAGGTGCTGATGAATATAGTGGGGCCTTCACGGATGCCTGCTTATCCTGCTCCTCTCATATTCACAAGCTGTCATTGTTTTTGGTAAATTGGGCATTCAGCATGTGATTTGCATTGTTTCTTTCACACGAGCTTGTTTAACCTGTAAAGCTCTCTCCCCCACAAGAAAGCGGCACAAAGTGGATTTTGACATTTAAATCTGTCTGTTAGTTCTCCTCTGTATTTTCATCCGTCTGTCTTCATCTATTTATACCGCGTATTGGTTTCAGTAAAGGTGTCAGTGTGTGCGTCTCTGGGAAAGAGACTCTCTGATGTTATTACTTTTACTACATTCAGGTAATCTGTGTTCTTGCCCGCGGCTTTGTTGAAGTAGTGCAGGAATCTGATTCTCTCTGACTGTCTGTGTCTGCAGAGAGTTTGGGTGGAGAGATCCAGAGCTGCCAGAGGTGATCCAGATGTTACAGCACCAGTTCCCATCAGTGCAGTCCAACGCTGCAGCCTATCTACAGCACCTCTGCTTCGGAGACAACAAGATAAAAGCTGAGGTTTGTCATCTCTGTACGTGTCTATCTGTGTGTGTTTGTGTGTGTGTGTTTGGAGTATTGTTTAAATATTTTGTTAAGATCAAAGGTGTAAAAATGTGATGATTCTCCAAACGTCACACGTCCAGACATCAGTTGGATGCGGAAGCTTAGGTGGAGGTAAGCGTTGCTGTCTGTTGCCTGTGGGTAATGGTGCGAGCTGACAGACGGAGGCGTTTGGTCTTCTGATGCCTCTGTGATGTCACAACAAAGTAGTAGAGTGAAACAGTAGCAAGAAATGTTGCATTCAGGATTCCTGGAAGTCATAAACGGAAATGGGTAAGGGTCTTTTTTTGCAAGTAACAATAGAGAATTTTATTTGATGTGAACATAGATGAGTTTGTAATAAATCATTTATTAACAATTCATAAACTAATATACTATGATAAGTTATTAAATAAAACAAATATGAGCGCAATAAACAAGTTATTTCAGTTAGTATTCCTATTTGGGCAGAATTGTAGGCGATTCCAAACAACAGCCGGTTAACTGTGGGAAGATTGAACATTGAATGAATGAAGAAAAATCAATAGGAATTCCTGGTTAAGCCTAGCAGTGACACAAATGTAAGAAGAGAATAGTAAAGGTGAAACATACCCAACCAATTCTCTGTTAGTCAGTTAAATACTGCACATCGAGAACATTAGTATTAGTATTAGTTTGTCATAAATGTATTGATAGATTGTAAACAATTGAAGGGTATCATCTAAGTTAGTTAGAGCACTGTATCATCTCTGTAAAGTTAGGTTTTTGCTACTAGAATGTTATGCGCTGATCAGGAAGTACGTAAAAGAGTACATCTTTTAAAAATAATTTGGAAAGATTTTTTTTAAGTTGGAGAATCTTGTCTCCGATGACATAACCCAACCAAACTATTCAATCAAATTGAAATTTGATCAGATATTCTCGGCCAAGCTGTAGCACAGTCCTTTCTAGCAAGTCATAGTAAGAGCGCTGACTAGTTAATAGTATCTCTTCTCACTTTACGCATGTTGTGAACGGAAAACACATTTTTCTGTTGTTGTCCAAGAGTTATTTAGAGTCCATAGTAGATATGGACTCTATCCAAATTCAACAGGATCCCCGATACATCACTCAATCCCATAGATTAACCAAATCCAGAGCTCTGATGACTGAGATCGGAATTTTAAAGTTGTTCATGATTGTCTGATATGGTTTGAATGTCCAAGAAGAAAGTGTCTGATGTGTGACTATCTGCTTAGCCTGTAAGTAAATATCCTAAACGGAACTGCTGAAGGAGGCAAAATGTAAATTTCAAGGTAAATTGACAAAAAGTTGTTTTGTACCACATCTTGTAAACAATTAGACCAGCATCTTTCTGCGGAAACTGTGAACTAATTTAACCATTTTACACTACAGTGCCCTGCACGGAAAGCCTTCCTCCAATCCTAAGCTGTAACTTCTATTAAATTTCCACCCCAGTGCCAATAAAGTCTGATTAGTCGTAAAGGCAGGTTTGTCTCTTAAGTGCAATTTTGGAGGTTAGCATCTTTGGAACTCTGATAAACCCTTTAATGAGGCTGGAGCTGCTCTAAAACAACGGCAGTGGGACGTGAGCATGTACACACAAACAAACCCAGAGTTACTTTGCTCAAAAAGCTCTCAGCCCACACACACACATGCCCTCCTACTCTATATTACTCTAATAGTATCAATTAGTCACTATATGCAGACGAGGGCATTGTCAAGTTTTTTCTTAAAGAAATTAATTTAATTAGAGTGGATCAATAGTTGCCGCTTAAACCTCGTTGAAGACTGATACCACGCTGCTAAAACGGTCTTTTCCCACAGTTACAAAGGAGCGTAAAAATAACCAAAACAAAAATTAACATGAGCTATCTGGCAATTAACCAAATGTGCGTCTGAGCACAGACACGCAGCTAATTTTCATTCACACCAGCCCATTTACTCACACAAACACATGCTTACCCACAAATCACATTCCTCCTGCTCCCATTCCTTTATCCACCAAGTAGACGTGTCATTTGTGTTGTATTAGGGGCAAGTATTGCCTGAATGGAGGTGTGCAACAATGAAGAGAATAGGAGCAGTGTTTTAATAGCTTTTTTTGTCAAATTTTAATGTTTTTAATCCTCTGGTCTGCTTTTCTTGCACAGGTTTTTCTCAGACACAAATTCAATCTCGCAGACATCGACTATCCAAAAGTGATTCTTTGAATCACATTAAACCAAAACAGGCCTGCATGTAGTGACAAAATGACTCCTTGAGCATTCTGTCATGTGCAAAGACAAAATGCATTATAAGAGAAAGAGATGTACACAGACAAATACCCTCCAAACACCTTTCCCTAATGGACTTTGTTAATATTACCTCAGGATGTCACGTAATGTGGAAATGATGCCAACGTGTCTGTATTGTAGAGCAGAGCACTTGCATGGGATAGGCAAAATCTAATCTTTACATGAATATACTGCCTGAAACCCGCTGAACATCCGTGTTCAAGTCGTCATGGTAACGATAAACACTTCATCAATCATATTAGGAGCTGTTGTTTGCCTGTAGGTCATGAGCCGTCAGGACGTTTGTACTGGACCTGATGAAATATAGGAAAAGGACTTTATGCATACTGCTTTGCATGTCATGCATCTCATCATGTTTAGAGGTTTCGTTCTTCTGAGAGCCTCGAGCTTCTTCTTTCTGCAAATGCTTAATCTGTTGACGAATCTCTTCAATGTGCACCCAAAATGCTGTTATTTAAGATGTTTTTGTTTGTTATAATGAAGCACATTAGAAAAGTCTCATACTGTGAAGGCCATCATGGATTCATGATACATTAAGTATAATTATGTTATTAATATCTCTTATTTTTCATTTTTTACATTTTAATGGTGCGTCTTTATAATTATATCTATATTGTGTTCCTTTCAAACTGGAGAGTAAAAATGATTTCTCAGTTTTATCTGAAATGCAGCAGGACTTTTTCATCATATTACATTTGATCACCCCAAGAGTCCAGCGCTCAGATGTGTGCGTCTCCCGCCGAGCTGTCACAGTAACGATGGAGAACATCTTGGGACCTGTTTTTTAAGTTTTGACAGTGCTTTCTTGTCAAGAAGTGTCTGAGTTATGAGTGGATAGCAGTATTTTTTCTGTTACAAAGACTTTGAAACACATGCAATAATTCTTCTGATCAGCCGTATCCTTTAAAACCACCTGCTTATAATTGTGTAGCTGCTTCTTTGGAAGCCAACACAGCTCTGGTCCACTAAGGCATGGCCTCTAGCACACCTCTGAAGGTGAGCTGTGCTATCTGCACAAAGAGGTTACTAGCAGATCATTTGAGTCCTTTAGGTTGTGAGGTATGTACGTGCTCTGTGAAGGACTTTTTGGCCAGCAATCCCACAGATGCTCCATTGGATTTTGATTTCCGAACCATTTTTTGTAGTCTGGCAGGGAGCATTATCCTGCTGAAAGAGGCCAATTTCATAAGGAAATACATTTTCAATGAAGAGATGCAACAATATTTAGGTGGTTAGAATGTCTCAATGTAACATCATGAATGGCGGGACCCAAGGAGAACCTCAAAATTCCTCCCCAATTTCGCCTTCTTCCTATGGGGCATCCTTGAACCAGTTGTGTAGCCATTAGCTACTTTCTCCCTTGTCAAAGTTGTTCAGATCGTTACGCTTTCTCATTTCTTTTTAGTTTCCAACGCTTTAACAACATTGCAAAATGTTCACTAGATGTGTATATACCCCACCTACTGACAATCAATGTTATTCACTTCACCTGTCGTTGGTTATAGTGTTATGGCTGATTGGTTTGTGTATGTATTTACGTATGTAGGTATAAGGCTGTTAAGTTAAAGTATTGCTAAATCAACAGTAATCACATGAAGAGTCGTATTACATTATGTTATGAATAAACTCACTTATTTTGAAGAGATGAAGACTTGCACAATATGGGGCAATGAGGTTTTAATGTTATGGCTGATAAGTGTACGTTAAAGGTGTCACATTGGCTTAATTTTCACATATTCTATCATATCGTAAAAATGGAGCTATATTTTCATCTTACGTTAAAGCTTCTCTTTTCTTTTTCTTTTTTTTTATCTTAAGCTTTGACACCAGCAGTGGAATAAACATTCAGCTTTATTACTAAGTCATTCATTACCGAGTGGCATAAACATTCAGCTTTATTATTATAGTCATTCATAACAGAATCAGAGGACTGCATGTTGCAAAGGGCCTTTCTTGTCTGAGTGACAACTTAGTGAGCTGAACATACAAACACAAGTGTTCATTCTGCTTTCAGCCATTCCTAGAGGTGTTATAGCGGTGATAACGGAGGCTACCCTACAAGGCACCACCTGCTTATCAGGACTGAAAATCCGAGATAAGTCATTCATGCAACAATGCAGTTTTCAGTATATGTCTCTAATTTGATGTATTGAGCAGCTGAAGCCTTCTTTAAGGACAAACAGATCCTCTGGTGTGTTTCTGAAAATGTGCGTTCCTCCGTGGTCACATCCTAGTTCTGTCCTGCAGCAGCGGAGCTCCTTCTTGTCATGCTTCCGCAGCTGTGTCCTGAATAGTTCTGGCTTTTCATTCAAAAACCAGCGCGCATACTGTCACAGAAATCTAATCAAGTAATGGTAATTTTAGATAAATGTCAATAACTATCTGTCATATTCAGTACTGCATGTAAATTTAGGGACATTGAATATTCACCGGAAGCATTGAGGTGTGACCTCCTGTAACGAAGATCTGCTTACAGTTTCGATATAAAATAACAGTGGTTGAACGCAGGCACATGTTATGAGAGTGGTTTCCTGGTTAGAAACAGTTATCTGGGGATCTTTATATATCTTTATATATGATCTCTAATAATGCCTCTGTGTGTGCGACAGCTGCAGTCGAGTCATTTCTCTCTTTCTGTCCGCTCGGAGAACCTCGAGAGAATTTATTCAAACTTGGCAGAAATGCCCACAAGGGTGAACTGATTAGATGTTGTTGATCAAACGTCAAGGTCACTCTGACCTCACGTCTGTTCACCTTCTGGTGAATGGTGTGACGTGCGAGTATCTGGAAGGAATTTCTTTAAATCTGGAACCAATGATCACTTGGTGTCAAAATTGAGCTAATTAGAATATGGGAGATAACACTTTGCATAAATCACAAAAATAACCCCCAGATCAACTGTTTCAATCTTGCCCTGTCCTCTGCATCTTCCTCATTTACACCTACCAACAGCATTTCCTCTCTCACCAATTCCAGAAATCTCCTCTTTAGTCTTCTCCCATTTCCAGCATCATCCTACCACTATATCCACATCCCTCCTTTTCACATGTCCAAACCATCTCAGTCTGGCGTCTCTTACTTTGTCTCCAGGACGTCTAATCTGGGCGGCCCCTCTGATGTACTTCTTCTAATCTTGTCCATCCTCCTCACACCTAAAGAAAATCTTAACATCTTCAGCTGTGCCACCTGTCTTTTGGTCAGAGACAAACCATCGTTTCTAAACCATACAGAAGGGCTGCTCTCAAAACCATCATGGAAACTTTTCCATTTCACTCTTAGCAAACAAGAAGGGGCTCAGGGCTGATCCCTGGTGCAGTCCAACCTTCACCTGGAACCCATCCGTGACTCCTACTGCCCACCTCACCGCTGCTCTCATACATATCCTGTACCACACTAAAATAAGTCTCTGTCCCTTCATGCTTCCTCATTTAATCACATGATTCTTGCCACGGCAACACCTTTCTTTCACAGAACTTCTCCATCAGCACTCTCAAAGAAATCTCTGCATCGATAGTGCTATTTCTTGGCATAAAGCCAGACTACTGCTCACAAATTTTTGCCATTTATCTTAACCTATCTTCCACTACTGAGCCAGATGATCTTCATCATGTGGCTCATCAGCTTTATACCCCGGAAATTGCTACAGCTCTGCACATCACCCTTGTTCTTTAAACTGCACTCGTACACTTCTCCTCAATTTCTCAGACATGCTCTCATTCACTTAGATAGTGTTTAACAATCCAGTTAAATACTCCACTCCCTCGTCTAGTCCTAGACACCCCCATACCTCCAGCAGTATGACATCAGGAGCAATTGACTGCTTCTTCAGTCCTTATTCTCGCTGCTCTCACTTCAACATTACTGATCCTTGGGACTTTATGATTCACAGGTTACACACCTTCCACTCTTCTCTCTCTCTCTCTCTCTCTCTCTCTCTCTCTCTCTCTCTCTCTCTCTCTCTCTCTCTCTCTCTCTCTCTCTCATTTTCTTCATTCATCAGTTCTCCAAAATATTATTTCCATCTTGCCCTCACACCCTCCTCACTTGTAGGCACATTTCCATCTCTATCCTTTATCACCCTAACCTGCTGCACATCCTTCCCATCTCAATATCTCTGCCTCGCCAATCGGTACAAGTCCTTTTCTCCTTCCTTAGTGTCCAATCTCTCATACAACTCAGAATAGGCCTCTGGTTTATCATTTTCCACCTCACTATTCGCCTTACGTTTTTGCCCTCCTGACTTTTCTTCATCCCTCTTGCTTTGCCAATTCTTCTTCACTAACCATTTCCTGATTATACTCTCCTGAACCTCATCATTCCACCAGCCAAGTCTCCTTCTTTCCTCTCTCCAGATGACACACCGAGTTCTTACCAGTCTCCCTTATGACATTTGTTGTGGTTGCAAGGTCATCTGGCAGTTCTTCACTATCACCCAGAGTCTGTCTCAACTCCTCCATGAAGTTCCCACAGCAGCCTTCCTTCCTCAACTTCCACCATCTGATCTTCTCCTCTACCATTGCTCTTTTCCTATTTTGTACCACAAGAGTCAGCCTACATATTACAATTATATGCAATCTAGCTACATTCTCCCCTGTAACCACCTTGCAGTCTCCAATTTGTCTCAGGTTGCATCTTCTGCATAGGATGTAGTCCAACTCTGTACTCCTACTTCTGCTCCAATATGTCATTCTGTTCTCCTCCCTCTTCTTGAAATATGTATTCAACGCTGCCATTTCAATTCTTTTTTGCAAAACCTCTTTCAACCTCACCAACATGACCAAGGAATTCTGCTCCCACCACCACTCTCTCACCTTTGGGAATACGTTCAATCACTTCATCCAATTCACAATGCTCATCATCACATCAACTTTAGAATCAGCCCAACCCCATTTCTCCTCCCATCAACTCCAAGATAAAACAGTGTGTACCCTCCTCCAAATCTTCTAGCCTTGCTTCCTTTCTACCTGGTCTCTTGGAAACACATTATATCTACTTTCCTTCTCTCCATCTGTCATTATGCCAACAGTTAAAGTTCCCACTCTCACCCTTACACTGCTGCCTTTCCTCATCTCTCGCTGTTTCCTGGCAAATCTTCCCCCCCTTCGTCTACTTTTTGTCCGACCAACACTACCATAATTTCCCCTGGCACCCTGATAGTTAAAAATGCCAGTGGCGGTCATTTTTAACACAAGCCCCTACCGATCCGGTTTGGAAATCAATTTTGTGTTCTGAATATTGATCTGGCATAGGTTTTACGTCGGATGCCCTTCCTGACACATCTCTCCAGTGGCTTTGGACCGGCACTGGCAGTAAACTGGCTTGTGACCGTTTGTGGCTGGGACAAAGCACTTTACATTATAACATTAAAAACCAACATCAAAAATGAGCAAATAAATACAAGAAAGATTAAACAATAACAAAACAGATTTCATAAGCAAAAATATATAATAATATAGATAATAAAACACTAAACTTGGAGAAATAAATAGCTAAAAGCATGGCAGGAGACACATTGAAGACAGAGTTCTGTTATGTTTTAAGCTCTTTTTTTAAAACTAGCCACAGGGGTTCCCTTTGAACCTTTAGGGCCTACATCCCCAATATTCATTTTATTCTTTCTTCTCATCTCTTCGGTAGATATTAGCCACTTCAGACCAGGAACACACAACAATACATATAGTTTTATCCCCAAAAAGTCAAGGAGATTATGGAATTATCATATCCGCCGCCGATCATTCGTGATTAACATAAAAACTATCACATGGATCGTCTTTAATTTTATACCCCCATACATCGTAGTGAGAGGAAGAACTGAAATTTATTTTTGGGAAAGGTTCCACAAACACTACGGGGGAGCAGTATCTCCAAGGGTTTTTTGGCCATAATTTCTCTATTGTTGGTCAAATTTAGTCCAAATAGGACTGCATTTGAATCAACTCAAGGAGGCGTATCTTGTATATATCATATTTTACTTGAAAAGTGAATAACTTACTATGTAGGGTGAGCCTTTCTACCTAAAACATGTTTTTTTCCAGATTTGGTGCATATGAGTCGACTGATGGAGGTCGATCTTGTCGGTGTCATATTTGACTCTAATAGTTTTGTTTGTTTGTTTGTTTTTTTACAAAAAATATTGTTTACAAACAATTTTAATTTGAGGAGTTCCATCAGCGAGCGTGGAGACTTCTCGGGGATATACCCTTGCTGTCAGGGAAGACAGAGTAGATCTAGATCTTGTAGATTAGATCTACTCAAAGCCACATAATAAAGATTGCACTCAACATTTTCCTTCCACAGGTCGAGGCCAAGTTCATAAATGCAGCTCGCCCATTTTGTTTTTATTCACGTGGTCAAAGATCAGCTTCGATATGACATTTTGATCTCCTGCAAAAACAATTTTAATGCTGTTGTTCAACAACAAAAGGTTTGGAAGAAGATCGCTAATTGTGACCATTCCTCACAATTCCTACGACAATTCCTTGAAACGTCATGCTGCTGGATAAAGACCTAAAGAATCCCAGAATGTGTGGCTTCTTTGCAGCAACATTCATATCTGAAGCAGTCCAACATTCTACATCGTTTATCCTTACAGATATTAACTTAATCCTCTCTAAGTAAAGAAGACACCATTTAATAAATTCCCTTCAAGTCTTTGTTTTCTATTATTTGATTATGGATAGACATGGTTGTAAACTGAAAATTGGCAAGGGCGTAATCAGCACGAAGCTGTAAATCTAGTCCTCAGTCAGCCAGACAGACACAGATGGTAAGAGACATGCTGAGCTAAATACAGACACAACATGGCTGCTAGCTGTCGCTAAAGACGTATACACACACACACAAACACACACAGACACGGGAAAACGGGGAGCAGCACGGACACGGTTTGAAGGACAAAAAAACAGAACAGAGACATTTTACATTATTTAATTTTGTTGTCAATTGGCAAAGAGTGATTTGCTTCTTTTAGTGAGAAAAAACATTGCCAGTTTTCACACACACACAAAGACACGTATGTGTCAGTTCATGAAATGGTCATTAAGATTTGTCGATATCTGTTCTCAAAACAAATCCCTCTTCCTCTCTTCTCTTCTCTCACAGACGTATTTTGATACCACTTTAATTTCTCCTCCTCCTACCTTTTTTTTTTTTCTAATACTGAGTATTCATTAAGGCAATTTTGTTTTTATTAGGGCTGGCAATCTTTCTAAATAATGAATCACAATGAATCACATTCATCAATGTTTGCAAAAAGGTTTAAATCCGAATGTATTTTGTCATAAGAGTAAATCAAAGTAAATATAGACATTATAAAACTTAAAGATCAGACTATTCGATTTTCCATACATCCAAAAATATTTTTTTCACTATTTATATGAAAATATGGGCATAAAAAACAAAAATAAGTCGTTGACCTTTTGAGCTTGATTGCGTTGTTTGTTTATTTTGTTATTTACTAATCACAGAAATTGATCGGATATATGATATATAACATATTAACATATGTAATTTGGGAATGACGGTGGCTCAGTTGGTAGGTCCACTTATCTTAAGGTCAGTGGTTGGATCCCTCTGGACCACATGTCCAAGTCTCCTTGAGCGAGACACTTACCTTCTTAGATCATATAACTGTAGGGTAATTCAGATTACAATGGACTGGATCAGATTCTATTACATTTAGAATTAAGTTGTATTTTTAGTGCTCGTTCGAGTCAAACTCAACACACGAGAGGAACGTAGGTTATATTTTTAGACCATGAAGAGTTCAAGGGGATTATCAGTTCAGCATGAAGCGTGACAATGATGATCCAGAGCAAATACTTTCAAGGTAATACTTTCATGCTTCTGTCTCTCCTCACACAGTGCAAAGCTTATGTTCAATTTTCCTCCATGTTCACTGTATAACATTTTGTGTGGTAGCTTTTTTTTAATCCCATTCTCAATTATGTACGTGAACATCACCGTTAACTTTACTGCTGAGCAGTTTGCCAATAACCAACTCAATTAAATATACTCTCACTGCGTTTTTATTGCTTGGAAATGGGCGGGCGTGTCTTAGGAGAAGAGAGGAATATTCTATCAATAATAGCTTTTTTTTGTAGCAAAACTTTCGTTAATCCTCTTCCTCAGAATTTTCTTACACTTCAGGTAACCGTTAGAGAATATACCTGCATTACTCAATTTGCTTCAGCGATCAATAAAGCTGAGACTCTCCGGATAGAGTGTAACTCACCAGGGCCCTGTAGCTTTTTCCATCCCTCTCTTTAAATTTGTGTCAAGAACTTAGAATAAACCTCAAAATGGGTTTAAATCTGTGCCACAGTCGTACATTAGCATTAGGAAGCTTTCACACCTCAAACTCCAAACCGGTTTTCTCGGTTCATACGTGTAGACAGGTGTGCGTCTGACCTCAGTCCTCTCCCACTCTTTGATTATCTCTCTTTCTCATCACTGCAGAAAATCAGTATTTTCAGCGTTATCCTACTGTTCTTATGGGTTTCCTTTCAGTTAACGTCTTGATTTCATCATTGGATCACATAACCATTGAGTACATCATCTCTTCTTCTCCCCATGTTGTTACGTTTAAATTTCAAATTTGATCCCAGAAGCAGAATCAGAGTTTCACAGTGTCGTCTTTTAAAGTGAATTTCATGAATGAAGAGTGGTGGGAGGGCTGGGGAGATGAGGGAGGCCAGATGAAGCTTGTTGGAGGTTTTGACCTGGCTGGTACTTGATCTCTCTCAGGAGTGGGATCAGGTAGAGCATGAGCAGCGGAGACAGACGATCTAGAAGGTACAGGGTTACTGAACACAGGTGAACAACATTCACTCACGATATCACGCATACATTTTGTTTGAATGACCGATAAAACCACGTGGGTTGTTCAATAATCTAACAATGAGTGTGAGACAAGCCGGTTCTGATAGAATGATGAACAGGTGTGCAGCCCAGTCGGGATTCCGGTGTGTGCGTTTGCATCACCAACACATAGACAACCTCAGAGTGAGAATGGAG
Source organism: Lophius americanus (assembly GCA_037951165.1). Lineage (NCBI taxonomy): Eukaryota > Metazoa > Chordata > Actinopteri > Lophiiformes > Lophiidae > Lophius > Lophius americanus. Next base: position 11,217,805 of record JBBDHG010000011.1, on the reverse strand, counting down.
AGGAGGAGACACAGGGTTGTTATGTAATGGAGGAGCTGTGACAAATGTGCTACAGTGACTCGTTTCCAATGTTTTTTCAATTCCTATGTTTATTTTCTCTTTGCTTCTTTTGTTTATTGGCGATTCTTAATCTTCCTGTAATTGGTTTGAAAGTTCAAATCTTTCAAGAAGAAAAAGGTCTTTCACGCTGTAAACAAACTTAATGGTTCGGTTTGATCCAGACTCAGACCAATGCCAATACTCTGGCCTGAAGAGATAATAACCAGTAGAAGAAGAAGATGGAGAAGCCTTCATTTGTCACATACAGTTACATAAGTAGTCCAACGAAGCGAAATGATAACTCTTTATTTAACCCATCCCTGAACTGTGGCGCCCAGGGAGCCAAACGGGATTCAGTGTTTTGCTCAAGGACCGCTAAACACGTAGACCGTCTGGGCTGCGTTTTGTTAGGTAAACATTAAATTTATATCTGGGGCAAAGATTCTGTTCATCCAAAAAACAGATGCAATAAACCCCGATGTAAACCAAAGCTTTCACAGGAAAATGCAGAACGTGAGAAGGACACAGACTTTAATACAGAAGCACCTTTAAATAACAGACACACACACTAATGCACTGGGACTATAAACATGCCTTCTCATGCAAAAGCATTGTTTTGCTTTTCTCTCCGTAGCCACATATTTAAAACAACAGATTAGGCCCTCTAGAGTATTTCTCAAGGTAGATATTCTCCATTATGAATCTTGATACTGCTGCTAAATCAGCTGTGCCCCTGCTAAGAACACTATTAGACAACCATAGGTTAATGATTTTTTTTTGACCCAGATTCGATGCTCATGAGGGGAATATTAGCCCAAAGCCAAGAACTCATTTAGCCAGAGTGTAAAAGGCTCTAAAATGAAGTTAACCCATGGCTAAGTGTTAAAAATGTCCCTCACGTGAAGTGTGTGTGTGTGTGTGGTTGGGGGGGGGGGGCGCCTGAGTGTGTGCATGCGTGCAAGGTTGAAAGATGTGGCACATCTGTTTGTCGCTCACATGCAAGCGATAAAAATACAAACAACATGATAGATGTTGTTATCCATATGGGGTGACTCCTAGACACTTGTTAGGTTTCACACGCCACTTTCCCAGGTAGGTGTCACCTGTTTGTCCAACTGCCCGCACGTATGCACGCAGCGCCTCTGATTCCAGCAATTGCAACTGTCACTGCTACTAACTGTTACCACGGCAATGCTGTCGCTATGGGTTACCAAAAGCCGTTTCTGCTGCGGAACAGCGGGAGACAAAGACAAATCAATCTGGGCTTGTAATCGTCTTCACACGGAGCAGAAGGCGTGCAGAGGTATTGAGAAGTCTCACAGGTCACGTCCAGGCAATGCAAAGTCAAGGTATTATGACTTCTATGGAGAAACAGATTAAGTCTGGCAAAAGCATAAGGAGGAGAGGAGATAGGAGCAGTACGGGAGAGGGGAAGGGGAGTGGAGGGTGGAGCAGGGGTTAGGAGAGGGGGACGTTAGAAAGACTGCAAATCAAGTTAAGGAAATGATGTGACCAACAGAGCAAGGTTAGTTCGCCTTCCACTGCATCCCTTAATCCATTTTAATTGAATAGATAAGCAAAGTCATTTTGCTCGATAAACTCCTGCTGTGTCATCAAACACTTTCATCCCCCTGCTGCACTCCATCGCTTTTCTTCGGCTTCCTTTTTCTCTCCTCAAACTCATTCTCACACGCTCATCCTGGATTACTCATGACAGATGTTTTGAGTTTCCCACTGGAGACAATACCGCCTGTGCCAGACGTCATCACAGAGAAACTCTCCTAAGCCTATTTATTATCATATTACCATTCTTGTTGACTAACCACTGTGGTAAAATCAACCCATCTGGCCCTTCAACATGGAGCGGATCACTGCCAACACTTCGGTCTGGGGAGAAGATGGAGAAAAATAAAAGAAGGTTGATCGCACTATTAACTTTCAAAGTGTTTCTCAAGTAACTCAGCCTTCGTTGCTGCTCACCAGATATTAAATAAAAGTCGACCCTTGAACATCTTATGCTCTCTTGTGCCCACGCACGCACGCACACACACAGAGACACACACACACATCCCTCTGACCATGTTGCAACTGGTCTCCTGGTGATCACATCAGTCTGATTTGGTGGTTATCACTGAACCCCTGTTGATTGAAACAAACATGGGTTTCCTTAAGCTCTTTGGCCCCGCCTCGGGCTGATGAAGATCCCTGCAGTGGAAAGATGTGATGTAAGAGAGGTTAAAAATAGCCAGCAGTGGGAGAAGCAATGTTTTGCACCATGGGGGAGAGTCATTACGTGTAACACCGTAGGGGGAAGGCATTATGTGTAGCACCAGAGTGCCCTCATTGTTGTACCTACTGGGCTAAAAGCAGTTCTAGCTGCCATGTCTCCTCTCAGAATCAGGATAGAACTATAAATCTACTAAACTACTTTGTTTGTATCGCTCTCTTTGTATCTGTCTTATTGTGAATTCAAATCAAACAAATAGTAGTACCTATACAATTCATACAGACATTCACTGAGCGGCTGGAAGAATAAAAAGGAAAACATAAACTAGTTTATATAAGAAAACATTGCAACCAATAAATTATTTTACTGCTAATATTTTTCGACTTGTTTTTTAGTGGCTGTTACGCAGATAGATATGTACAGCTTATATAAAACTTATAACTGCCTGATGTGGTGCTTTCATCTTTTAAGAGACCCTCTCTAACAGTCTGTAAAATGATGTTTTTATGTTTTTTGTAAGGCTTTATTTTCATACTTTTGGCTTGAACGTTTCATGATCTCCAATTGCAATTGCTTTAAATTTTAAACCAAGAGAAAGAAAGAAAAGTAAGCCCGTATGTGGTTTATTAATATAGAATGTATCCCCTTTTACTCACGTTTTTATTTGCAGCGTAAACACTATAAATCACACACAGTGCACTCACTATTCATATTATACATGAGCTATCTGTCCATTTTGTGAAGCAATAAGGCCTCCCACCTATTCTCCTTCTCGAGAGTAGGGCCCCCGAGTCAGTGGAAATAGGTTATTCTGCTCTGCACATTACGGGTTCAATGGAGAAAACATGAGCTGGAGTTCTGGAGATGCTCTAACCCAGACGTCTAGCAATCACAATTTGGTCTTTGTGAGAGTCGCTCTGATCTTTCGCACTAGTCCGTATTTCTTGATTCCAACATATTTTACTCGCTGCGTAATAAAATCCCACCCACTGATCTTTGATCACTGTTATTGTGATTTAAACTGTAACGTTTAAATGACTACTTCACCTTTCATCTTCAGATCCGCCGGCAGGGAGGCATCCAGCTCCTGGTCGACCTGCTGGACCACAGGATGAGCGAAGTTCACCGCAGTGCCTGCGGAGCCCTCAGGAATCTGGTGTACGGCAAGGCCAACGATGAGAACAAAGTGGCCCTGAAGAACGGCGGGGGGATTCCTGCCTTGGTCCGTTTGCTGAGGAAGACTGCAGACGTGGAAGTCAGAGAGCTGGTCACAGGTACATGGACAAATCTACACCTCACCTCCGTATAGCTGAGGTTATTCCTCCGCCTGACCCCACCGCTCTGGTCTCAGCAGAGGGTTTTTTGGAATATGTGTGTTTGGATGTGTAGAGCAAATATTCACAACATCACCAACGACATTTATTATCATATGTTCCTCTGCCCAACTAACTGATACACTACAATTATTGCAAGAATTACAAACATAGGAAAGTAATATTTCTTCTGTGTTTTGTGTTTACCCTTTATATTTTTAGTGAATTTAGTCTCTGCAGTTGATTACTTCTGTTGCTCTTTTGATTTATATAGATTCAGTGTCATTATATTTACCTAATCTTGGAAACTATAATCACACTGATTATATACTTTTTCACCTTTAAATTTGTTCATAAAAAAAATATAAATTTATCATTATACAAAGAAGAATTTCACATTTATAAAAAGATAAAATCAAAACATTTCTTGGAGCTTTGACTAAAATAAGAGGCATCGCTCTTTTTTATGTGTTACAAACTTATTTTGAATAATAAGTTTTAAGGTCATTCAAATAGGATTGAATCCCCCTCGAGGCACCATACTTTAAAAAAGGAAAATTGATCTATGCACTCCCATTAAAAAGTACTAAACCATCAATTTGGACCAACTCTGATTAATAGTTAACATAATAATGACGATAAAATTACGTGTGTGTGTGTGCTTGTGTGTGTGTGTGTGTGTGTCTTTGTTTGTGTGTGCACGCGGGTTTAATTTTTCCGTCCACGCCCAGCCAAGTCGGAGAGTCTGACAAGAGTAACTGAGGCACTGAGTTTCAAGTTGTTACCATGGTTACCGCTGGTCTGTTTACCCTGATTACTGCAGTATAAATGGCGGTAAAAGGGCCCTGTTCTTGGCTCTACGCCAGCATAGGGGACGTTTTAACACACCAATCACAATTATTTCACACTTGCGTCAGCAGTTATGAATGTCCTGTATTTGCAGTCTTACCGCTGACGAACCGCTTCCATAGACTTTACATTCAGACCTGAATCAAATCCCTCCAAACAGTCGATTTCCTTTCATGGTTTTTGGAAGTTTCAAACTTTCGTGAAGACAAGTTTTGCTTCATATCCTTCATGTTTTAATCTCAGCTACTACGTGAGATTTTACTGCTTGAAATGTAACAAACACCCAATGCTGTTTTGATGGGCTCATTTCACTGCCCTATTCAAAACATCTAAAACGATTAAATATCTAAAACGATTTACAGTCACAGACAGTACATCCAAATGTAAAGTGCGTTATAAATTAAATGTATTATTATTATTATTATCCCTGGTGTGATCTGAACCCGACTTTTACTATCCCTGGTGTGATCTGAACCTGACTTTGACTATCTCTGGTGTGATCTGAACCTGACTTTGACTATCTCTGGTGTGATCTGAACCTGACTTTGACTATCCCTGCTTTGAGCTGAACCTGACTTTGACTATCCCTGGTGTGATCTGAACCCGACTTTTACTATCCCTGGTGTGATCTGAACCTGACTTTGACTATCCCTGGTGTGATCTGAACCCGACTTTTACTATCCCTGGTGTGATCTGAACCTGACTTTGACTATCCCTGGTGTGATCTGAACCTTTCTTTTGGAGAACGGGGGTGGGGCACCAGAGCTGGCACAGAGGCGACACCTAATGCTCTGCTTTTACTTAATCATTTTACATAATTTTACTTATTTGTATTAAGCAGAAAGCAAGGCTGTTTCATGGACTCCTGTTTTTGTGTATTTATGACTAAACACATGTATTCGATCCCACAAAATCAAGTCCAGCTCCTGCAGCGTTGTGCAACCACTGGTCAGTCTGGTTTTTATCTTAAGGGCTTCAGCAGCACAAGAGTCAGCCATTGCACTGGAGACCCAGTACAAACACCCACACACTCGCAAACTCAGACGTGTGCATGAATTCACACTCACACTCACAGCACTGCGGAGATTCACAAAAATATATTTGCAGTCAAACTACGTATGGATTAAATTTTAACACCCACCCAAGACACAACATGATATAATTTGATCTTTATTTCTCCTGAAATAGTTTGCAATATGCCTCCCACAAGAACTAAATATTCTTCTGGAGGCCCTTTAGTGCCTAGCAAACACACCGAGTGCATCTCCCTACTGCTTAACAGAAACACACACACGCTCAAACTCTCACACCACCTCAGCGTGTGTGTGAGATCTAAACTGCAGCCACAGTTATATTCCAGCCTGACGTTGGTTCCAATCATTTGGATGTGCAGTAATGATGAGCTGGTGTGTTTGGGTGTGCATCTGGTGATGAGAGCTGTGTGAGTCGGTTGGTTCAGTAGTAACAAGTTGGTAGTAAGTTAGTATTCTCTCATTCACTGCATAGACACACAAAAATGAAAACAAGTTGGCTACACTTTATCAGGTACACAGGTGAGTTGCGACCTGTCATAGCTGGGGGCCAACTGGTTTATGCAAAGGTTTTTATTAAATGAGGGGTGCTGCACCCTCTTACTTTAGCACCCACACCAAAATTTAATTCTCTGACAGCTGAAGCTCTGACACAAAAAAATCGGCTGTTAGAATTTAAATGGAATAGAATTAGTGAAATGTATTACACCTGAATTCAATTTTCTCAAGTTAGATAAATGATTTGGATGAAACTTAAAATTTTTATTCACCATGAAAATGTAAAATTTGTATTCACAATAAAATCATTATTGTTTGGTCATAAAACGTGTAAACATTAATGTTTATAAAGGTCATACAAGATATTTTCACTTATATTTAACAATATTTCATATTCAATCTAAGAGTAATTGAGTCATCCAATTATAATGCTAAAAACGTAGACAATATATATATTTTTTTCTCTTGTTCTAATTCTGATTGAATAAATACTATAATTTCTGATTAAGCCTTAATCAATAGGTTTTTATTTTTTATAATCCAACTAAAAAATACCTGATGTAGGTAAATGTAATCACACTATTTGCCTTTTCACAATCTAAATTTCTCCATAAACAAAAAACTAAATGTATTGTGATACAAAGAAGAATTTTGCATTAATTGAAAAACTAAAAATACACACCTATAAACACCATAATTCTAATATTAATGATTAAAGACGGTTTTATTGAAGACCAGGTAGCTTTCATTTGACATGAAAACTTCTGGTTTGAGATAAAATGTCTCCTTATGTCATTAAATGAATGACACGGTTGTTTCCCTTCATTTGTGTAAAGGTCAGTCCAGTGAACAAAATGAAATCTAGAATAATTACTCCAGTATTATTAAATTGTGGCTCTGATTTCATTCAACAATGATCTTGTTGTGGTTTCATCATGTTTAATGTGCCCTGTGTGATTTCAGAAACTCCAAATGTATTCTTGAAGTCTTATGAGCTTACGCTCGTAAGCGTAAGAGATCCAAACACAGTCTGAGGCAGAGGACAAATAGGTTTTTCTGCCATCACAGAGGCGGTTCACCATAAAAGTGAGATCAGGACCATTGTAGAATTAATCGCAACAATATAAGAAGAAACCATTCACCCTCTTACCTCTCCTATGTCGGTTCCGTCTGTATGCATGCCGGCCTTCTCTGTGTAATTTTTACCGTGCATCAAGTTTGATCCGATTTTTGTGTGTCTATAGTTTTGTTTTATCACCGGTGTTCTCCGTCTTTACTCGGACAAGAGCTCTTTGTGTGCCGGATCAGCCATGAGATAAGAGACACGCTTATGCAGGGGGATTTGACTTTCCAAAAGATAAAGTTCAATTACAATCATTCACTCATACGCACACAAATATAACACCTCCACACACCAAATCCTGAGATAACATCCGTGCCGGGACCCTTCTCATGTTCAATTTGACCTTTGACACCTCCGCTCCACAGCAGCAGCAACCACACACGTGCATGCACATCCACACCTCCATCCCCTCACGTATCGCAATAGGTCGCTCAGTCCCGTGGGAGACAAGGACCCAGTGGAGACAAACAATCTCAGCCGAAGAGGAGTTTCCCTTCAACCAGTCAGTCCAGTCATTGATCAGATCCCCGTTAGTCCGACCATTTTAAATAGTAATCCTTCATCTTCGTGCACCGGCATCTCTGGTAAGTTTGATTTGTATTTCCCTTTAAAGTATCTCTTCAGTATCACAGTGTTGATGTTTACCCTTCTCCACATATATTTGGGATGATAGTAACCTGCCTCTGGTTACAGTGACTTTCTGCCACGAATGATTAATGGAGCTCTGCAGAAACTCTGCAGATATTAAGACAGAGATTGAGTGTTTGTGTGTGTGTGTGTGCGTGTGTGTGTGTGTGCGTGTGTGCGTGTATGTGTGTGTGTGTGTGGTCTGTGAACTGTGTCATATTTTCTGATCTGCCTCTTGCAAATAGTCATCTTGGACAAACCCACACTGAAATTCTCTCATCCCTTTCTCAGACTCTTCTCTCTGTCTCACTGCTGCTGACTCGGTGAACGGCGTCATTCATGAATCTCCCCTGTTGTTGCTGATGAATTTAGCGCAGAAGTCAACATTCCAAATGCTGTTATGCCACTGCGGCCTTATACTTAATAGTGTGTCTTCATTAGCCTTTCTGAATACCTGAATACCCAGCAAGAACAGAGAGTCACCACTTCAAACCTTTTTGCGATTTCTCAGCAGTTTAAATAAATATTCGTTTTCAATGTATTTCAGTACAAATGGAGAGAATTTGTTTTATATATTGAAAGGTTTTTTTAATGTAACATTGGAGATTGACACAATATAATTAACGTTCTGCTAATGATGTGTGTACTGTGATGGAACTTTTGTTTTTACATAATATTCATGTACATGCTGTATATCATTCTTAATGTTTACAGGTTCAGGTAGCTCTAAAATCCAAAAGAAAGACCAGATTACAAACTCTGATGCTAATTTTATCAATTTACTTTCTGTGGTTGCTCGCATTGATTATTTGGAAACCTTTATTTCAACCACCTGCCCACTATCTGCACATGAATGCTTTGTCCAATAGAGGATCATACTTACTATTTAGCAGTAGAAAAAGTAGAAACGGAGCGTGAAACCTCGCCGTCAAAGGAAACATGAAGACTCCACTTCTAAAACCGCTGAGAGGTAAATGTTGAGGTCCTTGTAGTCCACCTGGAGAATTTCACTCAGTAGGTGAAGGAAGACCACATGTTGCAAAATGCGCACTCTCCTTCAAGTTTCAATTTCTCTTTGACGGTTTGACATGACCGGCTCCGGGTGGGGTTGGAAAGCGTTAAAATAGTTTGTATTTGCAGCCAGAAGCTTTAAAGCCAACTCAGGAGATTCTAGGCACAGAAGACTGGAATTATAAGAAAGAAGAACCATGAGGAAACATCAGGCCACACGGTGGTGTATACAGTAGATGGACTGTATAGGCATTATAACGGAACCCTGGTTTTCCTTGTTGACTCCACTGCTCCTCTATTGAGCAAGAAGGTATTGGATCTATTGCTCAAATTACATTCTTTTCACTGCTTGACCTTCTTTGCTAATTGGCGGCTAAAGACAGTCGGTGAGCACCAGGGGTTCACCAGAGGAGCAGCGGTGCACGCTCGAATTGCATCAATACCGTACAATTCTCAGCTGCTGGACTCTGGCTAGCCGTGCTCATGAACAAATCGGCCCCAACATTCTTGCTTCTGTGTTGCCCGCCTCATCAAAGTGTTCCTCAGTTCTGTGGGATTAGATCATCTGGATAGGTCAGGGGGAAGGGAGCTGAGATGGGCCATAAGTTATTTGCTTGACGAGAAAAAACCATACCCTTCAACAATCCACACTATCTCCCTTTGGGTGTAGTCAACGCCGAGGCTTAGGGTGTCAATAGGACAGGTTTTACTCACTCATAGGCTCAGCTTGAGGCAGTGAACCGTGGCGTTACGCTGCTGCCGTCTGATGTGAACCAGCTGTTGAGCAGAGAACTTAGTGTTTAGGAAAGTAATGTGTCAATATTAATGCAAATGCCTTCAGTTATCCGATCGATCTAGATCGACGCGTTGATTTTTTAAGAGAGGTCAGAGTAAAGCCCGAAGCATTTTGGGAAAACGTTAACCTTTTAGGCTAATTTTAGATGGTGAAAGTTTATGAACTGATACAGTACCTTGAAAAAACATTTGTGGAGATTTTCTTTTCATATCAGTTGATCTCGGTTTATATTGACTCGTGAAAAGTGATCTTGACTTTGTAAAAGTTGTTGATCACTGGTGTAAAGCGATTTTTTATTCACAAAAAGAGTCACAAAAAGAATCCCATGTTTGTACCAAAGAGCTCAACGTTTTGCTGTTTCAGCGAGCTCATTATGTGAGCAACAACAGCAGCAGAAACAGTCTAATAATCCTGCTGCCGTTCTTTACAGCAAAACTCCTCACCATGGTTCGCGTTCCTTCAAAGCATAAATCACTGCTCTGTTCAGATGTTGAAATCTCCATGGGGACATGGTGCTTCCTAAGCCTTTGTAATGTAGGTCAAAGCTCTTTTCAAAAATTCTGGAGGATATAGTTCTATCAATGTCATTACAGCTATTCCAGTAAGAGGACATGATGCCTTCACCGGGATGACTGTATGCTACACTGTAAGGCTATAAAACTGTTAGTGTCGTGCAGAAATGTTCACAGTCGCATTCACACAGTGGGAGGCACAGTGGACTAGAAATTTAATTTGTCATGTTGTTGGCTTTACTCATCACCGGGTTCTGACCCTGCAGCCAACTAATTCACTTTGTGTCTCCCAGATGAAGGCTGTTTAATAAAACATGGCCACTTGAGGCCTAACAGGCCTGTCTCCCCCTCTGGAAGCCATACTCTCATTTATTCATGTATTCATACAATCATCTCCCCGTTTCCCCAAACCATCGAACTCCTAGGAAACTGTCCATGGAGTGTCTTCGGGGAACGAGGCTGATGAAGAAAAATAGTGATAAAGACAAAGACAGGGAGTACACACATGCAGGCTCTAGTACGATGTCATCGTCTGCTGGTCACTTGATGTTATTCCCATAAGGACACCCGGCTTAACTATATTTCTAGAGCAGGCGTGTATGTATGTGTGTGCGTGCATTTGTGTGCGTGTATGTGTCTAGTTTTTCCAATGTAGACAGTAGGAGACCCAATGTTCTTGCCCCAGAAAACATTTGGGATTCCATTCCTTTGGCATTCTTTCTTCTTCTGCCCAATTTTGTGTCTCTATCTCTCTATGCAAAAATGTTCTTCATTCCATCAACGTGCATCTTCATTGTGAGTGTAGTGTGTCCATGTACTTTTGATAGCCAAAAAGACAGACAGCTGCATTATTTTACGTCGACTGTCCTGTTCTCATCAAGTAATACTGATCCAATATGATTGCAATCACACACTCAAAGCCTGGCCCACTTGAGAAACGGACCAACACTGTAAATAGTAATTGTACTCTACTTACTGTGAAGAGCCATTACATTAAAGCCACCTTCCTCATATTGTGTTGGTCCCTTTATAGCCACCACAGCAGTGTATTTTCAGCAATTTGTAGCTCGTCTGTGAGATTGGACAACATGGGCTGGTACTGGCCACCTGCATGCATTAAAGAGACTGGGGTTCCCATACCCCGGTTTCACTAGGTGTGTTTCCATACGACACTATGGTGGGTACTAATAACTGCAGATCCAGACACCTGTAGTTTTTGAGTTGCTGTGATCCGGTTGTTTAACCGCCAACATTTGGCCTTTTTCAAAGTCCCAAATAGAAAAAACATGAGTGGGCATCCGTATGCAGGCACATGTGGTCAGATGTGTCCTTTTTCACATTTGAATGGAATCCTATATGTGAAACCTGAGAGATCCCATGTGTGTTAGCCTTTTAAGCACTAGCACTACTCAACACAGCTAACATACCAGGATGCACTTGTTTTAATGTTGATGTTTATTTCATGTATTTTTACTTTGTCAGGACCTTTACTTGAATTGTGAATTTCTATAGTTGTATTCTCTTGTTTTTACCTTTGGAATGCTAACAATCCCCTCTGCACAACACTTTTACTTGTTAGCTACTAATAAGAACCTTGAACCTACAAATACCATGTGAACCCTACGGAATCATGAGGAAATTCTTGTGGTTTTATAAAACGGTTTTTGCAAATTGGGGTTGAGCAACTTACTCAAGGACACTTCCTCATGTAGATCAACCACCATCTTATAATGGAACCCCCTGAGCCTGAGTCACCCAAACACAAAGAGAAACAGTGCTGGAGACAGAAAAAGAGTGTTTGAAAGCATTCCAGTTCATAAGTGAAGTGTTTTGCAGAAGTTGTTTTGGTTCGTTGCGTATTTGTGAATGGTTTTACTTTTACCTTGGTTCTGTAAGAGCCCATTAGAGGAGAAAATTGACAGAGCAAAGATTCGAGTTGAGACAACAGTCAAAAGTGAAGGCAGACGTTCCAACAGCCCAACACAGTGAAATATTTACCAATTCTTCATACAGGTATGAAGCTGATGTTAAATAAATCCTTCTGCTGTGAGAAATCAGAGACAAAAGGCTGAGAGCTGTACTCCAACAATGAGTGCTGTTGAAAACGCTCATCTCTATTTGCCGAGAGGCAGGAGAAAGATCACAACACCAAGTCCTGTGGCATGAAAGAAACACGGAGGGGAATCAAAGGAGACAAAAAGAAGAAATGAACGAACCCACAGAAATCCTAATTCTAAGATAAACGTATTTATTAAAGAGCAGTGTGTAAAATTTAGTGACATCTAGCGGTAAAGTTCCAGATAACAGCTTTTATTATACATCAGCTGACCCCTCCATATTCAAGAAACTACGGTAGCCTTCGAGTGTCAAAAAGATGCAATCCAGTATCCTGTCAAGTGAGGAGGTTCCTTCAGATAGATGTATTTAGAATTACATTTAATCGTTTATTCTGTAAAACTATAGGTCAGAACCAGGATGCAAAATAACCAATGTAATTATTGGTTCCGTGTTGTGGAAGCGTTGGGTGGTGGCACCATCCCTCTGGCTGGCTGGGACAAAAGCTATTATTTAGGATAATATGTAACAACTTCCTGAGAGGTAAACTGGTGAGACTTGTGAGGTCCATCTGGGGAATCCGACTCAGTGGGCTACGACCACATGGTGCCGGAGTGATCACTGCCCTTGTCCACTTGGTCCACAGCACTGAGAAGTTTTGATGTTTGAGTTAGTCCAGAAGTACTGTAAAGCTGGCGGCCGGAGCCACGAATCCATCGTGACTCTTTTCAAGCTGACTTAGAAAACCAACCATGTGGCATATTTATCTGGCAAGGTAATGAGGACTGCACACATTTTGGCCTTCCGTTTTGAATCTGAATGGTTTCACACGTCATCATATTCTTCCTCGTTGGTTTTTAGAGGACAAGCATTTTTGCCATATATATATATATATATATATATATATATATATATATATATATATATATATATATATATATATATAACTAATTACACATGGAAAAGCTTTTTATTAACTATATTCAAAGAGATAACAATACATTTTGTTTGCTGAACCACCGATGTAGTGAATTATCAGAAACTTTTTCAAGTTTGATGTGTCAATCCAGTATCCGTTACTGTCATACTGCAGATGTTGTATTCAGTGATTTTTCTGTTTTGGCCCTGTGTCCCATCTGTGAAAGTCAGAGATATTTCCTAGAATGGCACAGGTGCTACAGGCGTCCTCACCTTGTTGCTGCTAATGCAGCTCACAGCCGTATGTGAGTGTGAATAAGCAGTGCAGTTAAAAAGGAGACATTATCACATTCAGCTTGCGCTCCTTAGACCACTCCTTAATCATAATGTGCCGAAACTAAATCATATTCCTCATGAGTCCCACATATCCTCAAGTCTCAAGTTACTGTGAGTGACTTGGGCAACTAAAACCCAAGTTTCAAATCTCTCTCTCTCTCTCTCTCTCTCTCTCCCCCCCCCCCCAACAACGCACCAACAAGTAGGCACTGTACATGAATGCTGCCAAACAACATACAAGGTCGTCGCTTCATCACCCGCCTCTTCTTGTCCTCTTCAGCTATATCTCTGATTTACACACACACCCACACACACACACAGTTCAGACACATACTTAAGTGCACACACAGTATCCATCTCTTAATCTTTACTTGAATTTGTTTCACAATTTGTTCGGCTTTTCTCTCGCTGATTTTCTCTCAAAAACATGTGCCGACCTGTTTGTGTACAACAAAAGATTTGCAAATAACATTATCTGACAATAACAACTTTAATTAGGAATAAATTATTCTTCTCCTTTATTTCTACGTTTGCTCCGCACTCTTGTCAGCAGCTTTCATTTCATCCTCCTGCTTTGACGTGTGCCATTCTTCAAAGTTATTCTACTCCTTCTCTGGGATTGATTTCCCTCCTATTTCTTTGTCTGTCGTTTGCAGCCTGTCATTTTGAGTGGCAGCAGTACAGTATGCTGTAGGCACGGACACTCGCGTCGCTGCAGGCGACACATAACTGGCTGCTTGTCAATATCGATCTCCTGCCCCTGCACTTCGCATCCAATGTTTCTGTGTAGGCAAACTTATTTCAAATCCATTAACTCATAAGTCATATAATGCCTGATAGAAGCAAAGTCCCAAGAATTATTTTTACACATACACACACACACACATACACACACCAATTCTTCTTGGGCCCCCCACCTCCACACTGAAACACGCAGAGAAGCAAGAGTAGAGAGATAGGCGCACACAGGAGAAAACACCAAGACATGCCAGATCATGGCTGAACTGTGACACCTTTTTTCACACTAATACGCCAGCAGTCTAATAGGAGCATCAACATATCTCTCTGGTCGGACAGAGGGCACAGTATTTGTTCACGACGCCGCTGTTACCAAAATACTTTGAAAAAGCAACAGTCAGCAACAGTTAAGTCAACCACTTTTATATCATTAGTATGTTACCTAATTATATCCTTATTATAATTTGACAATGTCTAATGAAGATATCTGTTGGATTGAAACGTTGCTTCATTAAAATTGCTTGGAGCTGCCAATGCAGTGTGCAGATTCTGTTTTCTGATTTTTTTCCTTCAGTTTGGCTCGTGTTGATCCAACACCAGAAAAAACCTTTTGAGTGTGCGTACCTCACAGTTTTTTTTTTACCAAACTATAATCTGCAAAACAGATTTGGGATTGGGAACATAATCCCAAATAGGAATACTGTATATAAGTGCATGGTAGTATTCACGTACAGTCAAACATTACCACCATTATCATTCCAGGTGTAATCCACCACCACACACAATCTCACATACGTCTAAACTGAATTATTACTTAATGATTGCTGTTTTGAATTTGTTTCTAAAACTTATCTTACTGCTTTTCTGGCTCAAACACAGAGGCAAGCTGTCCCATTACCATTTTCTTTCTAAGTAGTGATTTTTTTCTTAAATCACCCCATTAAGGCGTGGTGTTGTGAATATAATTGGACTTCTCAGGGGGATAAATGTTTCTTAACTGCTGAACTAGGCTTCTTTTACATTCAGCCATGACGATCTGGCATCCATCCCCTCTACAAAGTCTATAATGAGGGGTGAAGAGGATGGTTTGCTGTCCTGTTCTGAGTGAGCTGGATCTTCATTGGCTCTTATTTTGATACTCTAGAACAGACTGCAGGATAAGGCTAAAGACTGGATTGCTCCAGTACTGCCGTTAGGTCAGACCATGTCTGTATTCACTATACACCTCAGTGCTGCCCAACGTTACATATATATTCAAATCTGACAGCATGTGAGTAAAAACAGCTTTTGCACATTGTAATATGGAATGAACAGGAAATTTCATTAAATAAAAAAAAAAGAAAAAGTTAATGACATCTGTCGGCATGTGACATCTGGAGCCCGACACAGCATATGTCAGAGACAGTGAACTCCAACACCACAGCTTTTTATAGTTTGTAATAAAACGCGTGGCATGTCTCCTCCCGACCCCGTCTCTCTAAAAATCACTCAGCTCCTCTAGCTCTTTTCCCCCGCTCTCATTAATATTCTGCCTCTGTTTTTCATCATTTTCAATATCCTTGCCGTCTTGGTAGGGAGGAGTAGTTCAAGCAGCAGGAACTAGTTAACATATTCAGATTCTGATGTGTCGCAGGAGTCTGTGTGATTCTGTTACTGGAGCTACTTCACCAGACTAGCAAAGCCATTTATATCGCGGTGAACTTGGCTTGAAAGTCAAGCCGCAAGGGTTGCACCTCTTTTACCATTAATCACATTTAACCTCTGGATGAGGCCCCCAAACCCACCCACAGGAGCACCTCTAAGTTGAGGCAGAGATACCTCTATGAGATGTTTGTAAAGCAGGTGGGACCGCAGAGAGAGATGCGTCTCTGGAAGTATGATCGCAGCCCTATATTTGTCCCTTGAGGTGATTTAAGTGTCATTGTGTACATGCAACCTTGCAAATTCTTGAGCAAACTTGTGCAGTCATGCACATTGTTGCAAACATTGACTGTATATCTTTGCATAAGCATAGAACGTGTTCATACTATATATGTGTGTTCTCCCCTTGACAGTGTAAGATTAATGACACCCTGGTTGGGCAGTTGGTGTTCTGCCCACACCAGCAAATGAATTAATTTCCACAAATATTACGACTATAAGGTAGATCGCCGTGTCAGATTTCAGAAAAAGAAGAGAGGGTGGTATTGTCAAAGGTAATAAAAGTGAAGAGTAATTTTCTTCCCATGTTGACTCTCCTGAAGTACTTCCTCACTTCAGTTCCAGCGCACTAGAAGCTATCAAGGTCTATTGGAAATAGTATTCAACATTTTTTATCCTGTTTTAAACCAATCAGATCAAAACATACAGATATAGTATATTTTGTTAGAATTTGGACCCAAGAGCAGACACAGAGGGAAAAGCTGAGATTTAAATGGTTTTAGTGGACCTTGCGTAGGCAGAGGGCACTGGGTGGGGGAGGGACAAGGGGGATTAACTTGGTCCGGCATCACTCAGTGTGTATGTTGCCAACACTTCTTTCTCCGCTAGAGGGAAAGAAGTGTTGGCAGCAACCCGAGAACATGGGGGAGAAAAGAAAAGTTAGGACTGGAACATATGAAAAAATATCTAGATTAATTAGTAAAAGTTTGTGTAAAAGCTGGTGCATGTACCAGAATACTAAACAATTATACACTGATGCCAGTTCATTGGACCACAACTGAAAACACGTACACACAATCACACACAGAGTAAAGGTCATGGGTGGGTCATGACGGTTTTTCTGCTCTTCAATGTACAGTTGGTAGAAACTTCTAAGAAAAAAAAGAATGATATTTGAGAATTGGACAATGAGATGGAAAGTGGAACAGTGTAAAGTTGAAAAGAGGGCAAAACTTTGCTTTTGAGCCACACACAGTTTGCTAGCAGAAACTTTGTTTAAGTTATATTCAGCCAAATAGATCAACGAAGCGCCATCTTATCCCCGACAATCATCATCGACTCCAGATCTATTTCATGGATCATTTTCAGATTTTCAGTAATTTGGGTTTGCAAGGCTTCTTCTAGGGGTGGCAATTGCCCCCCTACCCCACCCAGTTCAGCCGCCCTCGCTGTCTCTGTCTCCTTTATCTCTTTATTTCCTTTAAGTTATAATTTAGCCATGGCCTGCTGTGGGTTAATTTGACCTTCCAAATTTTCAAACGTGCTATGAAGTCTTACAAGTATTTTCAAATGTGTGTAGTCTTCGTGTATTCCCGTATGATTTATGGTCATTGCTATGTGTAAATGCCGTGTTTTTCAAGCTGTGTTAAATCTACCAGCAGAGTTTGAAGTTTGGATGGGTGTCGAAATTTTAGCAGCCACTGTTTAGACACACATAATTTAGTTTCAGAGATTTCAGAGGTCCTCACTGTCAAGAATAAAAACAGAGTACAGAACAATGTCAATAGTGCGTCCCTTTAAGTGAGTGGGGCCTTCAGCAGACTGAGGGATTAAAAGACTGCCCTATATCTTATATCTGGCTTTTATCCATTAAGAATTTCAAGATAAAGCCTTTTTGTCGCTTTGATCTGGAGAGGGTCATTTATTCATTTCATCTCGATGGGACTATGTAAGTCATTGTATTCAGGGTTAAGCCAAAGAGCGCTTTCACCTCTCCATCTTGTTCAGTCAGCTCGGATCTTAAAAAACACTCGAAGACAATACTGTTTAGGGTATTTTTCTTCACTGGTTACCAGCTAGGCTTAGAACTGATTTTAAGATCTTGCTGGTTACTTTTAAAGCACTTGACAGCTAAGCTCCCAGCTAAGCTCCCAGCTACATTGCTGAGCTTCTCCGCCCCCATGAGCCTGGATTGAGTTTCAGACCTTCAGACAGAGCTCTGCTGGATGTTCCTGAGTGTTCTCAGGACTAAAGGTGATTGGTTATATATCTACAAGATCAACAATAAAAGAAGAACAAGAAGGGCAACAAATGTCGACGTTAAAATCACCCAAAGTCAAGGCTATGTTAAAACGGGTCATAATAAAAGCTAAAAGATTAGAGCCAACCTGAATAGATCTAGAGTTTGATTTTGAGGGTCTGTAGATTAAAACCCAACATAGTGTTTTTTTTCCATTTATGATAAAACCAAGTGATTCAAAAGACTCAAACCTTCTAAGTTATTATAGGGAAAATTCAGATTTTCTCTGTGCAATATAACCAATCCACCTCCACCATCGGACGTCTCTGCCGAAAGTAATTGTCACTAATATATACTGTGTTTATGCTGTATATTTCTATCACTTTTATGTATTTGGGAACATTTCTTTGAATAATAACTGTTTTTTTTGTGTTGAATCTCTACAAAACAATGGAAAAATAACTCTTTTTCTTTTGTGTGTGTGTGTGTAGGCGTTTTATGGAACCTCTCTTCATGCGATGCTCTGAAGATGCCAATCATCCAAGATGCACTGGCAGTTCTGACGAACAGCGTCATTATACCCCACTCTAACTGGGACTCCTCGCCCAATCAGCATGATGATCGCAAGCTCCAACTCCATACGTCGCAGGTGCTGCGTAACGCTACTGGCTGCCTCAGGTAAAAGCACCACACAGACACACACACACACACACACACACACATATAAATAGCCTTCTAGTGGACAAGCCTATCAAGGCAGGATCACATTATATATCACCTTCCTGTATAAGAAGCCAATATTCCTCAAAGACACTGCATGTTTTTTCCACTTCCTTTGTATGCATGAATTCACCAACTATCAACAATAATTGTCTCCGACTCATTCACTGTATCTCTCTTACCCTTAACTTGTGCCAGTAACCATAGCAACAACTCCTCCAAAGCGCAAGCATTATGTTGTTAAAATATGTTCTTTAAAGCTTAAAATGATCAAGTGCAATTTAAAGTTTTCTACATTACAGTGTTGAATGGACAGGACGGTGATTCATTTATTATGTAACTTCTCACTTCCTTAATACTGGAAATGTGCTTAAAATTATGAGTTTTCAGTATCTGTAGACTGGATATCACATATCCATGTACTCACGCTCTCACACCATGAACTCCTCCGAGAGGCTGAGAGGGTTGAATGCAATTTGAAGAGGATGCAATCAAATACCAGTATTTATTCATATCATTCTATGCTACCAATATAAAGCAAGGGCTCCAGTTTTTTTTGAAACCTTTAAATATGAATAGTAGTGGTGGTCCAAAATGTTTATGAATACAAATAATGTTTGCCAACTGCCAGACGTCAAAGTCTGCTGGTTGATGAGTAAAATAGAAATGTTCTGCCAGAGTGGGAAAACACTGATCCAATAGTGGCACTTCCATCTGCATAAGCTGGTATTTATTTCAACATGAGAAAAAACACCCTAACTCCATCTCTGTGTGTTTGCTAGCTAATGGGTTCCACTTCAAATGCAACAAAGTTGGATTTGTAATCTCAATTCAAACTGCAGCCAGAGAATTTTGTTGGTATTTTTTTATGATGCAGTTGTAGACATATTGTAGCAATAACTTTTGTTGGCCTTGCTTTGGTTTCCAGAATGCTGATGGGAAATGAATTCCAAGTGGGAACTTAGGTACAGGACAAAATACGACTGAACACCACTTTTAGAAAATTCATTCAACCAATAGCTTTGCATTTGCAATAAATGTTACATCGGGGATTGTTGGGGAAATGAATATAAAACCGTTGCCCTACTCGTCTTTGAAGTCTTTCATCATGTTACGTATGGTGAATGATGGGCGCAGAGTTCTGTCTGAAGGACCCGAGATACCCCGACCTGGTAGATTGGCTGACATTGTAAACATATAATGGTCCTGCTGGATCAGAAGAGCTAACAGAGTGTTCTGGGATGAGACTTGCGTGCCTGAGTGTGCCGGGACTTTCTCTGTTATAACAGATCCGTCTGTTATAAACCCATATATTTACATAAGACAACTGGGACTCCTCCAGTTGATTCCTTTTCTTCCAATGATCAGAACACAAGACCTTTCTTCATCAGAGATTTTCATGTCATTTTTGGCTGGGATGAGTCAGAGTTGGAGCAGTCCTAATGTAACTTTAGATCTTTAAGCTATTTTTGTTGAGGCTAGGACTTGAACCCAAATGCAAATGCGTCAAAAGAAAGAACCGAAATGTAGCAAAAGGGGATTTATTAAAAGGTTTCTCACTATATGGGACGATTGCGGTCGAGATGGAAGGGGGCTGAGATGAGTCAGGAGCAGAGGCCAGAGTCGGGCCGAGGTTTAGGTCTCATGTCCAGATGGAGGAGGTGGTCCAGTACTGGAATGCTATGGCTAGGGTCGAGCCAAAGGTGGGGTGTCATACTGAGTTCCAGGTCTTGATAAGACTAACTGAATGAACAGAGTTTAAGAGAGGTATAGAGTCCAGGATAAAGCTACATCTAGGACGCCACCAAAGTCCAAGAAGACATCTAAAGTTTTTGTTTGCCCACATCAAAAGCAACATTTTTTTTGCGAAACCTCACCTACTATGTATTGATGCACAACATTTTTTTTTATTTTTCAAATTTCACTTTTTACTTCTTGGCATCTGAATAGAAAATAAATAAACTTACCTCCACTGCACTAGACAGTTAGCTAAAATCCCACACACCTAGAACTCTTGAATGAAAATCAATTTCTTTATATGCAGGGCTGGATACAAGTAAGGATACACACACAATAGGCTCAATTGTGTGTAAGGTGTGGGCATGAGCCATGCTGATAAATGAGAGGAGAGGACAGGAATGAAGAGGAGGAGACGGCTGAAGTCTGGGAAAACCGGATCAGATAGAATGTAGAGGTGGTGAACAACAAGAGGGAGAGACCAACAGAAGGGAGCTGAGATATAGAGAGTAATGAAGGTGTTGGCGCGGCTCTCCGGGGTTGTTTTCTATCTCACTCTCTGTTCTGGGGGGTTAAGTGACACAAGGCCACAATGTTCAAGGCCCAGAGTAGCACAGCTCAATTTCAGACCTATCACCTCTCTCATTATCCCCTATGTGTGTGTTTGTGAGTGTGTGCATGCCTCTGTGTTCACATGTGTGGGTCTATGTCTGTGTGTGGGAGTGTTTTCAAAGGTGTGTGTGCTCTTGTACTGTATGTGTGAGAATCAGTCTTAAAATCACGGGCAGCTCGTGTGTGTTGCATATAAAAATATCACACGGTGTCCTGACACTCGCGGATGTGGGAGAGCAGTCGATGGAGTTATTAGATGAATTAAGAAGAAGAATTGTGTGGTCACACAAGAGTCTTTGCCTGCATATTTACTTAATTGATATTAATTGTTTTTATGCATTTCTGCGCCATCTGGTGATGACCCTTCACTGCTAACCCTTCTCACACCCATTTAATGACTTATTCCAGTCCTCTGCTACGAGGACTGGAATAAATCATATTATCTTCTCGAAGAGTGAAGACGCAGTAAAGTTTATGCACAACATCGTGGAGCAGTGACATACGTGGGCTTAAATTCACTGTGTTTACGTTCAACTTCGTGTTTACGTTCAACTTCCAGAACAAAGACAGTTTGGGATCTGCTAATATTTGTTTGTGTGTTTTTAGTTCAGTCAACATTCTCCCAGTTCCTCTTTGTCTTATTATTGATGCCATTTGTTCCAACAAAAAAAAGAAGAACGTCTTTGCGTACTTTTCTGCTTTTAATGATGCACACCAAGCAGCAAAACAATAAATATTTTAACTTGTTTTTAATTTGTTTCCCTGATAAAAGAGGGCTCAAACAACAACGCTGCCACATATCTCTCCATGAGCTTGGCGAAATGTCCCGGAAGAAAAAGCAGAAGTTGTTTGTCAGGCTCCGGGAAGACAGAAATGACAGAGTGTTGAAGTTTCAGCATTACTAAGAAGAGTTCATAATCTATTCTCTGAGTTAAAGTCTTGAAGTGGCTTTCTCCTTATCAGTGGCATTTTAGTGTTACTTAACTGCCAGCTGGAATAACAATGTTTGATTCTGAATGGGATGTCTGATCAGGTTCTGTGTCTTTTTGCTCATTAAGTAATTATTTAACGATGCGGGCTAATAACTTTGAATGAATTAATGAGAGGTGACATCAGATACGATGAGGTGTAAACCTGTAATGGACTCTTTAAGTAGCAGAGATTACTACATCATTTAAGGATATTCAGACACACGCACACACTCACACACACGCTCCTACAATACACACTGAGGTAACAGAAAACAAATCTGCTGCTGGTGGCATGCACTCTTTCAGCCAAGTGTTTTGTAGAATTCATCCCTGCCTGGCTTTCGAACGTTAACTCATAAATTGTGAAATGTGCCATCTTATCGGCCCGCTTAGACTTCCAGATTTACAACTATACTTTATGCACAGATTATGTTACCATGCAGGGCCCGTAACCTGGAGTTATTTGTGACAGAGGAGTTGCAGCCGGAGTGAAGGGGAAGGTTTACAAGATCATTTTGGGATCAGCTCTCCTGTGTGATTTAGAGACAGATGCTCTGACAAGGAGACAGGGGGCAGAGCTGGAGATGTCGAGATTTTCTTTGGGACTGACGAGGATGGACAGGATTAACAATGACAGCATAAGAGGGAGAGCCCAGGTTAGATGTTTTAGAGATAAAGTAAGAGAAGCCATACTCAGATGGTTTGGACTCGTGAAGAGGAGGGATAGTGGATATATTGGCAGAAGGAAGCTGGAGATGGAGCTGCCAGGCAGGAGAAAAGGGGGAAAGAGGAGGTTTTCTGATTGAGCTGAAAGAGGACATGCAGTTGGTTGGGGAAAGAGCGGAAGATACAGGGAACAGGGCAGGATGGAAACAGATGGTCTGTTGTGGGAAGGACTAGATTTTATTAGTTTCCCACAAGTAAAATTTTTGATTTTGGTGAAATCTTCAATTTTGATTTTTTTTCTTTTGAGATTTACATTTGCTCATGGTCAAATGAATGAAAACAGGTTTTAGCTGGAAGCCATGTTATTCCATTAGAGTAAAGTAAAAGTACACTTTAAATGAATGACACTTTTACAGTTTAGTGTTATCTAACCATCCTGTGATGCAATGCTGCTAGACTTGAGAATTCTTGAGGACACAAATTACATAGGAAAAAGTTAGCCAGCTACTTTCTCCACATTAAATCCTGCCCTCTGTGTGTTCGTCAGTAATCAGCACAGAAGGAGAGGCGTGTTGCAGGGAATATTTCATGCTTCATTAAAGAATCTCTGGGCTTACAAGCATGTGCACAGGCAGCAAGCACACATACAGATACACACTCATTCATATTCTTATTTTCGAGCTCACAACACATACACACACACACAAACACACACATTGTCCATCTCCAGTCCATGGGGCAGCTATGCTCAGGCATTTCCAGGTAGACACGAGCCTTTGAGCAGCCAGTATACAATAGTTATGAGCTTACTACAAGGTCAGGTCAGTAGTTTTCATCTTCAGATGTTATAAAGGAAAGTTGGAATGTATGTCAGTAAATCACGTTGTATGAAATGACAGGGACCTTGAATGTGCCGAGAGTTCATAAACGTCTTCTATAAAATATTATCAGTTTTGTTGTGAGAATTTGGACCATTAATGGGTAAAGAGTAACTTACCTTTTAACAAATATCTTTAGTAAGTGGGCTTACATGGGACACTTTTCTACTATCAAAATTTAACCTTTCCGAATTGCATCGTCGGTCATCTGTTTACATGACCTGTGATCTTTTCCGACCCGATGTTTACATGCATCGACTCATCTGATTGGAAACGCTTTCTGACATGCACAGACGATCCACACTCCCGTTCATAAGGTGGCGATAATGCTACGATGAGCTGGACGCCGACCGCCAAAAAGCACCCAGAAGAAGAATACGGCAAAGAGGGCGAGCGCGGAACAGACTTTTTGTCCGTCTAACCGTCCAAATATGTTAAAATATTTCAAAGTTGCAATGAATAAATTACTCCGATGCAGACCGGTACTGTTTTGAAGTCACCATATTTAAAATGCGTCACAGCGCTGAAAAAGCTCGGCGGAGCATTTGGTCACAACGCCGGGCATGCGCAGATAAAACTCAAACAGAAAGCTTTCGAATACAGCGTTTATGTGCAGCGAATGGCTATCGGAAAGGATTTTGACTACCTCCTTGCAAAGGAATTAAATCTCATTCAGAAAAGGCTCTCTCCAATCGGAAAAGGGTGTCTGCATGCAGCATTTTCTTTTCGATTAGACGTGTTTTCCGAATCTTGCTAAGCAAGGTCATGCAAAAAATAAGGTGACAGAGTGAACGCTCCCAAACCTGACTGATTCATGCAGTCCATTCAAGGATATTATTGGTTTCCTTTGTTTCAATAAGATAAAAAATATCTCTTAAACCTCTCTCTCTAAAAATGCTCATATTTTTCATTCATGTTTTGAATACAATTCCTTCAAGATAAGGTGAATACAGTTTCTCAATACTGATTCCACATTTTCTGTATCTCTCCGAAAAATTACTGATTCCAGTTATTCGGCACTGATGTTTGGGCTTAGTTTAATCAGGAAAGACAAGTGAGCCACTTAAACCAGCTCCCTTTGACAAGAAGGAGCAACAGCTCTACTTGACCAGACGTGAGGGTTGGAGCGGAAATTTACTGGTAAATTGAGAGCTTTTCCATGCGACTCAGCTCTCGATTCAACAAAACTGACCAATACAACAACCACATTACAGCTGATGCTGCACCAAACCGCCTGTCCATCTCAACGTCCATTTGGTCCGTTTTCACCAAGATACATAAACTCCATCGCTTCACGCAGCAACTCAAACCCAAGCTGGAGGGGGCATAACAATGTTTTCCAGCAGGGAACTAGGGCCACAGATTTGGGGCTTCTGACTTTCATACTAGCCGCCTCACACTTAGCTACAAACGGCTCCATTGCTGCTGATGAAGCCAACAGAACCACATCATTTACAAACAGCACTGACTCAATTCTGAGCTCCCTGGACAACATTTTCAGCGAGTGTTAGACTCCGCCATGGTTGTGACTTGTGTCCGATTCTGTTCTTGACATTCATGGACTGGACTTTTAGGCGCAATGTAGGTGAGGAAAGTTAAAACAATGACAGAAGGATTTAAGAATGAGTATCCATGAGAAGCATAAATTACAGGATGGTATTGGAAATAAGCGATCAGAATGTCCTGATTACCAAGAATGCATAGGATTACTCTTCCTTGCTTAGCAACGCTCATTATCCACCCAAAAAGCAAGGACAAAGAGACAGTTCAGTGAAGCTGCTCTCTGTGTGACGGTGAAGGTTTTAGCAGAGAAAAACAAGTTTGCTGAATGCCAGTAAGAGCACTGAGAGTCTTCAGAGTCAGAATCATTCAACTCTTTTCCAATCTGCTTGATTAAACGGCATTTTTTATTGAATGCAAATATGGTGCAGGTGATTGCAGGCCCAATTGTTTTGGAAGTTTTCTCAGTTGAACGTCTATGTTGTTCGGCCTTCGCCTTCATCCATGATGAGGCATCAGATAAATATCTTGATGTAAATCTCGGTAGAAATCAGAATCTTCAAGGCCGAGCGTGAAAGCAATAAATAATACACCCTCTCCTTCCCACCCACCTCTCGTCTTTGCTATTTGAACATTAGTCAAGGTGAAGTGTTTCCAGTATTGTGTTATTTACAGTGTATTGACTCCACACAGAAGCGTGTCTCCGCTAAGCAGGTTCTCCATCGTGTGCTTGTTGGCCATTAGCATTCAAAGCGGGTGAAAATGACTTGACCTTCTCGTGGAGGCAGAGAGCTGTGAACGTGGCGTTTTAATTGAGTTCTTATGTCTTCCTCTGTGTCTCTCTTTCTCATCAGTACAATAAATGACTGACCTCTTCTCACAGACTGCAGAAACGGTTGTGATCTCTTTATTAATGCCAGTATGATGGATGAACTTATTCATTCATACAATCCAATGCCTCCGTGTTCACACCTTAATTACAGCTGTTAATTGACATTTCACATTTCACAGAGAGATGTTTCAAATCATTTTACCAAAAACCAATTAACTTCAATAATTGGGTTGTTATTTATTTGATTCACTGCAGTATTAGTCTCAAAATTAATGCAGACAACCAACCAAAAAAAGATATGAACATAGTTGTATTGTGGCTTAAAATGACATGAAAGCAAATGGCATTAAGATTGACATTTTTCCATACTTTTCCCTATCTTACTCCTTTTTCAACACTCAATTCAAAACACAATCAGGTTTGGCCCTTCATTGATAAATTGCACCTTTATCAGTAAGGAGTGAATAGAAATGAATATTATGGCAGCCATTAGATACAAAATCACAATTAGCTCTTGTTCAAAATAATTAAAGTAGGCCTCCCAAGACAAAGTGGTCTCGGAGGAGGAAAGCTTTGTTGTCTGGGGTCTCAGAGAAAGGGTAGGTACAGAGGGAGTTGTGACACCACCCACAGAGTTCTGGAGCCAGACCCGGGTGGGGGAACTCGTTGGTGAGATTCTGGTGGCCGGGTCCATTGGGCCGGCCCAAAGTTGCTTCATGGAGACGCTGCCCTGTGCGTTAACCATCTGAAAGATATGCAAGAGGGTCAGGCACAAAGTATCATCTTTTTTAGTTTGATTCTTATTCAAGAACTTTATAATTCACTATTTCTTGATTATTTGAGGATCTAACTGCTAAATGTAATTTTTTTTTTGTCCATGGTGTATTAACCAACCTTGCACCTGGTTTCATGGTCATCTATTAAGTATCATAGTGTATAAAAGACAAAAGCGGTCAAAAAAAAAACTGGAAAAATATGGAACCTGAGTCCACTCTTACTTGATCCTCTCAGAAATGTGTTACTTGTGGAGAATTCAAAACGCCTCTTAATCCCTTTTTCCAGATACTCTCCAAACTTTAATGGCTTTGTCCTATCCTTATACTGGTCAGGTTTCATGATCATCTGTCCAGTAAGATTTATGTAATCCTGCTAACAAACCGACAAGTGAACAGAATGTCAGAGAGAATATAACCTCTTATACCCGTTTTATAGAATATTACCTGTGATGATGTAATTGGCTTGAGTTTTAGACAGTTGTTGCGTTTTAGAGGGAATTATGTCATTTACACCTCAGATATGTGGATTATTCAATGAGTAAATAAGATTTATCCTCACAGGATGTTAAAGACTAAAATGTCCCCATTGAAACCCATTAAAACTTACGTTTTTTGATCAATACAGCATTAGAGAAAAAAAGTTTACATTTTTATCTTTTTAGATTTTCATTTTTGAATCTTGCATTCAATTTTGTTCTTACATTTTCCTACATCATGCTGCCATTTTCCATTCACGTACGTAACAATGAAAATACATGATATTTTCCTTATTTCCTATAATAGGCTTAATCACTATATAATAGGATTCAGAATGACAGTGGTTGTAACCGGAGTAGTAGGTGTGTGTGTGTGTGTGTGTGTGTGTAGGGATATCATAAAGTCATATGTGTGAAATAAACAATAAAGTCTGTGTCTGTTTGTGCATATTTGTCCTTCAGAGAAATTCCTTCGCCTGAGTGTTTTTCTCAAATATAGACACACTATAACCAGATTTTAAAGGGTTGAAATCAGGAAAATAAAATAATATTTGATATATATATATATATATATATATATATATATATATATATATATATATACATATATATATATATATATATATATATATATATATATATATATATATATATATATATATATATATATACATATATATATATATATATATATATATATATATATATATATATATATATATATATCTGAAGCGTTTTGTTTTTTTAAGCTGAAGTCATAAATTATACAGTCAACAATTTCTTAACTTATATATTAGAGTTGAATTGTTTACAGTATTGTATCTAGCTTTTTATTTTTAAATCACAGTCAATGTGTCTAAATGTCTCTCCGTGACAGACAGCCCCGCGTTAAAACCCAAACCGCCCACCTTCATCTCCACTAATTCAATTGTAATTATTTATCCGCAGCATTTTGGCAAAGCTGCAAATACTAATTGAGCAATGTTGTCAAATTAGCAACCCAGCATTGGCGCACGTTTCTCCTGTGAATTTCAGGCACCAACTGTCTGACTGAAGCTGCTTCTTCCCCATGTTTTTTTTTATTTTGGAGTCAAGTCAAGAGCCTTAGATTGAAGCGAGCCTTCCGGGCATAGTTGAGATGTATCCAGAATTTTAATGCTCCGCTCTCGATTGTTTAGTTTAGGAAGAGCTGCCAGGTTTTTCCCGTATCTGTCACTCGTTCCCTCGCTCTCTCTCCTTAGCCTCTGTCCTTCCTCTTGTTAGCAGCTTTCTTTTCTCTTGCTTTTTTAATATCCCCCATCATCGCCGATGTTCTTTCTCTCTCCGTTTGTATTCCTCTTTCTGTCTGGCAAAACAGAAACACTTCTGACCTCTGACCTCTGTGTCCTCTGACCATGCTGTATGTGTTTGTGTGTTGCAGGAACGTGAGCTCAGCAGGTGAGGAAGCCAGAAGGAGGATGAGGGAATGCGACGGCCTGACAGACGCTCTGCTCTACGTCATCCAAACCTCTCTGGGCAGCAGTGAGATTGACAGCAAGGTGTGTGAACATTTGGGCACGGGAAGGAATATCTGAGCTTGTGTTTGTGCGATATGCATGATTTTTCTCTTGAACGTGTTCATATCCTCCCTTGTGCCTTTAGTTGATAATGCATTAGGCAAAATTATCATGCAAAAGAAACAACTGAACGTCCTTCTGCAGTCCTAGAGAGAAAAAGGAGCATCAATGTGTTTTATCTAATTTCAAAGAGTTTCCTCTTTAACCTGCCAGTTTAGCTCTTCCCGTCGTCAATGTCGAGTGGTTTGATGTCGGCTTTGTGTTTTCCTGCATGAGGACAAGCTCATGTTGTGTGTGTTTACGACACACTATGCGGAGGCCAGTCAATAGTACATAAACTGGAGTCGTGGATGGCTGGCTTCTCAAGGTCTCTCCGTCTTACAGCCTCTCTGAATGGCCGTCCTTAATCACTGTTTAACTGCCCGCCCACTTCACCTTCTGACTGCAGCCACCAGACGACTCAAGTTACCACAGAGAATCTGGAGTTTGCAAGTGAACCTGGAAAGTGGATGAAAATCGGAACGCACATTAGAAAAATGTTCCTTGTTTTACTCTTTATTTCTCACCTATTTTTTTTCTTATCCAGAACCACCTCCTCCTTGCAATCAGCCTAATCACGTCAGATTTATTAGTCGGGTCTATCATTAAAATAACATTAAGTAAATCTCAAAATTTCCCCAAAAAGTATAACGTAGCTTCACTTTAACAAGAATTTGTGTGCCTATTATGTTCCTCTTTGGAACGTAAGATCATGTCTGTGTGATCCCCAACAATCCATGATTTTTCAGATCAGCACGTTAATAGGGTACATGAGAGGGAAAATAAACAACTGGGAGGTAACAGAGGTAAGGTTAGACATTATTTAACATGGCTGGATGAGGAAAAGGCTTTGGGTTAACTCTAACCCTAACTGACCTCTGATTCAGACTCACCCAAAATGATGATGGACTCACAAGTTGAGTTTGTCAGCCAAATATCCACCAACTTACTCTACTAGCCTTATTCTTGTATAAACAGTTTTCCCTCTGCTGGTCCTCTTGCAAAAAAATATAATTTCACTCTCAGGAGTTTTTAGAAACTGCTTTTTTTCCCATCATGCATACAGCCTCAGCACCCTCCTCCCTGATTTTAGAACATGTAGGATCAGTAGAATATTCCCTGTGAGCCATGCAACACTTTTATTTTACTGTTGATTGTTTTTGTGGGATTGGACCATTTCACAGATTCTGCGGGTCAATGCTATTATGATGTCATCAGCTGCATGTCTGTGAGGATTTATTTTTTTTAAACAGTGTTTCGGCGTTTGCGGAGACAATTAGCTTAACTGATACAATCATTTTAAATGATGATGCTCAGCTGGGTTCACAGATCCAGTGTGGTGTTGATATTTAGATGATATTATATCTCTATTCAACAGTTTGCATTGAATGTGTTTGCCATCGCAGGAGCACTTCTACTGTAAGTTGATTAATAAACTGTAATTAGCCATAACATTACAACTAGGGATAGGTGAAGTCAGAGCAGATATGATATTATTTTGTTACAATGGCACCGGTCAGTTGCCGAGGAAGCAAGCAAAGCCTTTTCCTGGAGTTGTAATGTCGGAAGTAGGAAAAATGATCAAGTCTTAGGTCTGAGTGACTTTGAAAGGGACAAAAATGTGATGTCGAGACGACTGGATCGGATGATCTCAAGAACTGGAGACGGCCTCGTCTGAGGAATGACAATTATAGTAAACCTGTGAGAGCGTCATACGCATCTGAAGCATTTTGGGGGCCATGTTTGATTCAGACATCGCTCATCACAGAGCCGTTTGCTTGCACAAAAGAGACCTACACAATATTACAATGTGACTGTTTAATGTTTGTAGCATAGAACTACAAACGTGTCTTCGGTCCTGACCTAGCTTGTTTTCTGTCGATTCTTATTCTAACCTTCTGAGTCACATGAGAGCTTGATGGTTATCTACTGCACAGTGGGGTTTCTCCCACTCCATAGCAACAGAGATGGAGACATAAGAGCTCTTATGTTGCGTGATTTGTAAAGGGAGCATACTTTCTGTTTGTTTGCTGAGAAGATGTGTTAACGCTCATTCATCCAGGTCAAGGCAATCCTTGAAAGTTGAATCAGAAGCAACTGGACTTTAAAAGAACGTTAAAAGACATTCACTTCTCATCAAATAAGAACTGAGGAAGCGCCTCGGATGAGAGCTGAAATGATGACCTCGCTTTGGATTCAGCTTTTGAGAAGAGGAAGAAACGAGAAAATGCTTTAACTTTTAACGTTTAAAGAATATTCGAAAGGTGTATGATTTTACTGAAAAGGAAAAAAACACTGAGCTTGTTCACTCAACCTTAATGCATGCTTTTAATCTAATTGTAAAGTGTTTAGCATGTACATAAAATGAAGCTGGCTGGTTTACCGACTTCCGATAATAAGTTGAGGCAGGAGTAGAGGCGGTCAGGAGCATTGATTCACGTACAGATTCACCCATCTCACCATTAAAAGATCTATGTTAGGATTGTTAGCAGACACCACAGTATGGACTCTGGTACGGACAGGAGGCAGCGGCAAAGCAAATGAGACATTACATATTTCTCATACTTAATCATGTTTCTGATTCTGAAAATAATGATATTAGCTCTTACCTGTCCATAGACACCAAAGTTATACAAATAAACCTGATCGGGGTGGAGCTGTTTTACGTTTGTTTAGGCGGGTAATTCAGGCGAGGCTAAAAACGCATCAACATGTACAAATATGATGTGAAATGATATGAAATGTGGAGTACAATAATGGAGGGAAAGTACAAGAACTCTGAGCAAAGAGTACAGAACAACTAATAAACAACTACAGGAAGTGTAAAACTAATTAAAAAAAACATGGAGGAACGCACTTTCCTAGTTAAACAGGAAACACTAAAACACAAAGCAGATAAATTACATTAAGCAGTCAAAGTAAAACACATACAAAGTAACCTGAAATCATTATTTACAAACTGAAACAGAGCCGATTTTGTCATTTGTAAAAAGCAGTTCTCCAATGTTTCCTAAACTTTGTTTCGAAAAAACAAATTTCTGCTCCAAACCATGTAGTCAGAAAAAGCAGGGTGTGACTAAATGTGAAAAATCCATTGACGTATGGAATGTCAAATAAATTGTAAATAAGATGTAACTTCTACTTAATTTCATAATGAATAGAATTTCAGAGCCGACTGCAGAGCCCTGGAGTGAAACGTTGTTTTTTTTTAGTTTCATCTCTTCAGGCTGTTTCATTAGTTGTTTTTGCGTAAACTAACGGTCAGACGGAGAGAAGATTGATGATTTGTCTTTGTTTATTTCCACTCTGGTGACTTCAAGACTCCCCTTTGTCAGTGATGTTAAGCACACACGTGATAAATGCCCTGTGAGGATTACTTTGCCCTCGCTCTGTCGGCACACACACACACACTCTCACGCCATCATCGACGGGTTTGGCTCTAAACCCGGTGTTTAATGAGGTGCAAGATTTTATAGGGGCTCATCATTTTTCCTCATTTACTTGAGATTCTTCTAATCTCATTTCAAAGTCAGTGCTGACAAAACACGCACGTTTATTACCTATGAGATTTTCTTTCTTTTTTCCCGTTCTCTCTCGCTCTTTGTCTCTCACTCTCTCCATCTGTCTAGCTTGTGGGTGGGGGAGGAAGGGCGATTGAGTGAAAGCGTGAGAGTGGGTGGTTTTTATTAGTGTGCTTAGACTTTGAGATTGCGCTGCGGTTTCAAACAATACGGCTCATCAAATGGCATCAAACGAACATCCAACCTCAACTTTCTCATTTTATAAATCACTGCGCATATTCTTTTTTTGTCATTACCCTAGCCTCCACCTTACCTCTCCCCTCTCCAATCTCTCTCAATCACCAGACGGTAGAGAACTGTGTCTGCATCCTGAGGAACCTTTCGTACCGGTTGGCTGCTGAGACCTCCCACGGCCAGCAGGGCGGGTTGGAGGAGCTGGACGGTCTGCTGTGTGACGCCAACAGCCGGGATGGAGAAAGCTCCGGCTGCTGGGGGAAGAAGAAGAAGAAAAAGAAGGGAGTCGAACAGGTGAGAAAAGCCACAATAGCGGAAGAAACGACGGCGACACAGATGGATTAAACAGATACGGTGGATTTAAAATGGTGAAGTGATGAAGGTGGTGGAGACACTTTCAAATGCACCGGTCCAAAATAATCAAAAATTACAGTTATCTAAATGAAAGGAGATAAAAGCACGTATAAGTGTCTCTAAAATACTTCTGGATAAATCGAACTGATCTTGGACAGTTTCCTGAGCTACATAAAAATAAAATGAGCAACAATGTAAACATGAATATCGTTTGATGAAGATTACACCAAACTTTTAGAACTCCTGGGTGATGTTTTGGGACAATTCAGAAGTGATCGTATCCGTACCAGGCCAAGAATGATTGCTTCAGTCTTGTTCATGTTCAGCTACCGGAGGTTCTGAGAAATCTAGTATTGGACTTCATGTATGCAGTTATAGAGTGTATTCATTCCTACAGAACCATTGGCGTTAAAAGAGAGGTACAAGTGAGTGACATTTCAACGTGGTTGGAAAGTGATATTGTGCATGCGAACGACATTCCCCAGGAGTGACACATAGAGAAAACAGGAGGGGTCTAAGCACCAAGCATTGGGGTACACCTTCACAGAAGGTGACAGTTAGTCAACAGTAGCGCCACAAAAATATCAATATAAGTATTGGGTTAGCATCTCTGAAGAGAGAAGAATGAAGTTCTGTTGTTGTCCAGACATCTACTCTTTGAAATGTCTCAAAGAGTTTCCTTCTGTAAAAAAAAGAAGTTGTTTTTTTTGTTACAACTTGTATAAGTTAATTGGTGACTCTGCGTTGCTCGTTGGTTTGTATGTGAGCTTGAATATTTGTGTCGGCCTTGTGACGGACTCTCAGGGTGAGGGGGTTACCCAGCTTCTCGCTCAGAGTAAGGAGGGATAGACTCCCGCCCCCTTGCAATTTTGCACAGGATGTTTGTTTAAAAGAGTAAATGGGAAAAGGTGACAGCTTAAAGAGGCAGCGGGTTCAGAGGGACAGGTTTAATATGCTGGAAAAACGGTCCAGAGGTCTGATTCTCAGTCCACAGAAATTATTGGAGGGTTGTTAAATTAAAGTGCTCAATAAATTCTCTTCATAACTTGGGGCGAAAAACATGAATGGCTCAACTTGGTTGTATCCAAAAAAAAACCACGTCATTTAACTAGATTGAGAAGGGGGCTCCTCTTCTTTTTTTTTTAGAGCAGCTTGTAAATGCACTGCTATTGAGGCAAATGTTACATTTTCTTTGCAGGATGTCCAGTGAGAGGTTTCTGATAACCTGAACGTCTGAGATCAGACAGCTCTTGTGTGGGTGTGTGTTAACTCTAGTGTCGGGTGTGTGTTGTGCTGCGTGTGTGTGTGCTCAGTTTTTGGTACACATATAGGAATAGGCAGTGGGCCAGGCAGAACTTTGTGCAGACAGTATGAAGTGGGTGGAAACTACTTTATACACAGTTATGAGAGTGGGGGGAGTCGTTAGTGAAAAGACAAGCACAGAGAGACTCGTAGAGAGAGGGGTTGGGAGGCAGGAGACCCAGGATGGAGATGGACTGACAGATAGTAAGAGGAAGACGGTTGTAAAGGAGTCTTCTTCAGCATTTATTAGAAAGCTCAGACAGCATATGTGCAGGAACCTGGCCTCAGCATTCCTGAGGGATTATATTTTTCTTTCGTCCTTTTTTTTTTGCAGTCAACAAGTTTGCTGTGTTTTTACAAGGATAAAGCAGAAGCTGTTGAGGTTTCATATGTTGGCTTTACGACCATACCAGAGAAATCAGAGCATTCGGGATTAAGTAGTTCCCTGTAGATTTTTTTCTTTCGTTAACAGAAAATGAATGCTGGTCTAAAGCAATGTAAATTAATCATCCCTCCAAAAAAAACCCCCAAATATTCTGAAACACAACTGATCAGAAATGAAGTGAATTGTTCAATAATGACCCTGCCTGTTTATAAGAGCTTTATTATCCATTTAAACATAATTTAAAATGGATTTACTACATTTGTACACAATAAATAACATTTTACAATATCCAACCCAATATTAGCTTAAAGAAAAATAGAAAATATCATTTTAAGGATGGATTTTAAATGCATGCATTCTGATTACTACACACAGTCATAGCTGGACCTAATATTATTAATACATCATAGAAAAGATACATAATTTGTATCAAATTGAATAATGAATAAAACCTAAAATGGAAATAAAGCAGAAAAAGAGATCTATGACACTGGGAGTTCAAAAAAGGTCACATATATGAAATATAAATTCAGGCGCTGCTTCATTAGTTTTGATTATTTTTCAATCTAAATATTGTTGATTCAAGGAGTAATTTAAATGATTTCTGGACAAGGTGGTAAAATCTCAGTGTAGGAGCACACGTGCACACAGACAAGTGTATGTGTGTGTATATATAGGTTTTTGGTTTGTTTTGTATGTGGGGTAGTTCTACTTAATATTGTTTTTAGATGTTCATATAATTTAGCATGTTTTAAAAAATAAGGAAAACTGCAATAAACCATATTTTATCATATTTTATATATTACAGCACTTACTTTGATTTTATGTATCAATATAAATATATATAATTTCATTTTATTTATTATACCTATCATTTCTTTTTGGGATTAGTAAAGTTTTACCGTATGTTAATTTATCTTCCCTGGTCTTAAACATTATCAAAAGGGAAATAATCAAATTCAGTGTTGACAAAAATTTCTGACTAGATGACTTATTACTTTTTGAACGACAACTTCAATCAAGAATAATTCATCACTTATTTTCCTGATAGAACTCACTTTACACTCGCTTTATTGTTTCCCATGCATGATGCAAAAAAAATATCTCTACAATTAAATAGATAGCTTAGCATTTGAAAATAAACATGTGATGTCTCCTGAGGAGCATTCTGAGGCAAAAGTATTTGAAATGTTTGATCTACTGAATCTTAGGAGAATTGTAGATGTGCACATTAATATTACACATTTATATTTAGTACGTCTCTAGGCAACAGAAAGCACTCTACTCTGAAAGAGTCGATGTTCTTGCTTTACCGGTCCTCCACTTTCCAAAATACAGTCTATAAGTCTTTGATTTTGATGATCAGAGAATCTGTGTATAGGTGAAAACTGGCGCACACACCTCACAGCTCCTCTCTCAAGACACACAGTAACCTAGTTTACCTTCAGACGGCGGGAGGAGGGGAGGCAGCGGAGCAAAACCGAGAAGGTCGATAGGGAGGGGGGGAAAAAACTAAAAACTGTGGAGAGAGATGGATGGAAATAGAATTTTTTAAAAATCAGGGAGAGGCGGAGGTAAGAAAGTGAGAGGAGGGGTTGAGAGAAAGAATCGACAGGAGAGAAGAAGAGGGACACAATATTAATGACAAGAGGTGGAAGAGAAAAAGAAGCTCAGGCTCCATGCCTACTTGAAAGAGGTGTGGACATGTCACTCAGCAAAAAAGGGTTCACCGGGGGATTCCATTACTGTGGAGAACTGGGAGAAGTGTGGAGCATTCAGTGTATTTGTAGGAGTAAAAAATCCTCAATCCTTTCACATTTTTTGCTCTCCCGCTTCTTTCCTCCACCGCCATTGCCTCTGCATAAGAGGTTTGACAGGGAGCGATTAACTCCGTGTTCGTTTGAATAGGTTAGGGTGTAGTGGGTTGAGCAGGAGTTGCTTTCGTACATGCATACAGTTAGTCTGTAACATGTAGGAGAATTTTCCACATATATCCTAGAATCACATCCTCATATGTCTTCAGACCAATCCCCCATAGTTAATAGGAAGAGTTGGGGAAACTTCGTGTATGATGTTCTCTGCCTTTAATATTTCAACTCTTTGGTGTGATTGTTACAACTTAACACCGCCTGGAAATCCTGATTGAGCTCACCTCCACTGTTTTAATTCCTCACCTTGCTGTAGGTTTACGTCAGCCCCCTTCAACCAGAGATGCCGGTGAATTACTGACTTATTATTATTATTGGTTTACTTATCTGTCTTCTTTTTCCCAGTGGGATGGTGTGGGCCCCTTCCCGGACACAGCGCAGCCTCCCAAGGGAGTTCAGATGCTGTGGCACCCCACGATTGTGAAGCCCTACCTCACCCTGCTGTCTGAATGCTCCAATCCTGACACGCTGGAGGGAGCAGCCGGGGCTTTGCAGAACCTGGCTGCAGGCAGCTGGAAGGTAATGCCAAGGGTAAAACATCTTCCCCAAACTCTTTGCTATCTTATTTCTTTATCACAGATAGATATGGTAAGAGAACAGGAGTCTCAGCATGTAAATGCAAAGTATATGAGTAAACTTTAAAGGTGCAATGTGTAAAATTTGGTGGTGAAATTCCGTATTACAACTTACAGTACGTCACACATGGAGTCACCCGTTGCTATCCAAGAATCTGTGGTGGCCTTCAAGTGTCAAAAAGATGTTATCAAAAAGCCTGTCATGTAATGTGGTATCTTTGAATAGATGTATTTAGAAATTGCATCAGATATAATATAATTTCTTTTAAACTACAAGTCAAAGCTTGTATGTTAATAGAAACAAATATTTTTTGTTCAGTATTTTGGTAGCGTGCCGACCATTAAGCTCTCAAGGGTTTCACGAGTCACTTCTTCAAGTTTACTTTGACAGCAAGGTTTCCCAATCCATTACATTTTCTTGTGTTGAATAATAACTATGAACTTCCAAAACACAAAAAACTCTTTCCGGTACTGACTTCAAAACAGCCTCTGTAGGGATGGTTTTTGGTTTGTTCATTGAGGCTACTGTGCAAACGTGACGGTGCAATTTTGCAGCTACCATGGAAGAGGAATGTATCCTTACAAGGATATGAAAAGCTTTTTCAACAAGGACTAAAATACTCAAAAAAAAAACATAGTGCATGCTTATTATAGTCCAGTTATTCAAAAACCCCATGTGTTTATTTTAAACGCACCTTTAATGTGGGTTTATGCCTATTTTATTCTACGAAAGGAAATCATTAGTCAACACCTGTCCATTCACATTAAATGTTTTAAGAAGGTTCTGGATTGGCTTCTATTTATGATATAGTCATGTGGTAATGATGGAATTTTAGTGAGGGCTGCTAATTTTGCAGAATGGCCTTGCTAAGTGATAAATGTGTTTACATGGCAGGCCAATGAAATGTTAACATCTGCTTTAATATCAGATTTGATTTAATACCAATTTAGATTTAATTTCAAGGACGTTGACGCAGGATGAGTTTGTGAAAATGCATTTTTAAACCCTGATCATACTGTTAAAGTTCAGCTCCATCTCTATTAAAATTCAAAGGCTGATTCTTTTTTTTTTTTTTTTTTTTTTTTGCAGCAAATGTTGCAGAACAGAATAATAAACAACTCGATCAGTGGAAATAATGTTCTATTTATTTGCCACAATGTAGCGCCGACTTTGATTTTGATGTTTTGAGCACGATGCCATTTTACAACCATTTTATATGCTCTATAGTGAATTATATTGTTCCATAGGAATGCAATATCTTTAATAATGTAAGGGGTTGAAGCCTGAACACAACAGAGAGTGGAGTCAGGGTTCAACAGCAGATGACTGATGGAAGCAGCTCGCTGGTAATAATGTATGAGTCACGCAGCCATATTGGAGAGTGATGGAGAGAGCAGCTTTAGCCTTCAGGGAATTATAAATAAATATATAAATATATGTATAAAGGGACAAAAGTGTGAGCTTGTAGCCTTACAGTGACCTTCAAGTCTTAAAATTTGTCGTTGGTTATAAATACGAGAATGTTGAGTGATAAAGGTTGTATGGCTTTTGATGTTATAATTCAAGAAGAAGTGACCGGCTGGGGACGAACGTCTCTGTGGTTTTTTGAATGTGTGTGTGGGTGGTGTGCGTCTCTGATTTGGATTTTTTTGAATGTGTGTCCGTTAAAATTTTAATGTCAGAGGAACAGAAAAGGGTGGATATGGAAAAGGAAAGCTGCAGAATGCTACGGGAGAAGAAGGAAATTGTGAATGCATTCAATTTTGGACCCATAGTGCATGCAGTGTGTTTGCGCTGTTGTGTGTGTACGTGTGTGTGATTCATAAGATCCCTTGCCGGTTTACTGCTGGCACAGGTTCTGTTCAATAAGCTCTTAGTTAATACATGCCATCATTTTCCTCCTAGAATGAAAGAAGGAATGAATGAATCACTGTTTGCCAGTTTTTATTTCTAAGAGAAACAATGTTGTGTCTTAATTAGGGCTATCATGCAAATTTTTTAAAAATAAGCTACTTAATTTCACGGTTTTTGGTTAATTGATTGTAATTAATACCGTGTGAATCCTTTACGAGATTAAAAAAATATGTATAATATATTCAGATGGATTTTAGACGACAGGTGAATTCATGAAGGGATATACCTTCGAGACTTGAAAAATCAACATTTCTCTAGTTTCCCTAAAAACCACTGGTGCTCATGGAAGGGAGAAAGGAAACTATGACCAACAATCAGCATAGAAAAACAAGGTCCACACACTCATGCTGGTAAAAGGCTTTGAATTCAGTTGGTTTGACTGAAAGAAACAAGTAATGTTAGATGTACGAGCAAAAACCTCCGTCAGATGTATTTATTTAGGACAATATCATGCAGATTCCTCCATTAATGTCTTTGTTAAATCTGCTTAAATCTATCAAAAACTCTATCATATATCTCATATACATACATATTTTTAGCTGGTGGTCTCGTGCTTCTCTGCTCAGCGTATTCAGCCCTCAGCTTATTTTAGTTCAAATGCTGCGAAACACGGAACGTCACCAAAATTTAACCATCTCCAGGATCTGCCAAGACGTGCCTCTGGGTAAAATTTTATGCAAATTTATCCTGTAGTTTTTCCTAAATCTTGCTAAAAAACAAACAGATGAAAGCAAGCAGCATTTCAGTGAGCAACCATGAGCACGTCCTGGAGACACAATCTCATTTCACTAAATATATACAGAGCCAGAGTCAATATGTAGCTGCCGGTTGAAGACAATTATCCAGGAACCAATCAATTTTCCTGTCCCATCCAGGGACCCCTCACAAATATGAGTTCTCTGCAAAATTGTTTCTGGTGGCCTTTGGTTTCCTAGTACATCCACGGAGTAAACGGCCGTAAGGACACACATAGGCAGAACCAATCGACTCTGGGAGATCTATCTTGAACGCATTTTGTTTCACTTAAATAGTTCATATTTTTTACACTAGGGGGAGCTATTAATGATAAACACTGTTTTTTGGACATAACTTCCTAGCCTTTGGTTCGATTTAGTCCAGATTTGGTGAAAATGAATCAGCTCGAGGAGATTGATCTTGACTATTTATTATGTTTTACTCTAATAGTACAAAGTAAATATTTAATTTGAGGAGTTCAATCGGGGGCCTTGCTTGTAAGAGCGGGGGGTTGGGTATGACAGCATAGTTTTTGGTTAAGGGTTGGGTAACAACAAGACCCAAAATGAACTCAATGATGACTTCAGCTCAAAAGTAATTTTAGGTTGGAGCTGAGTGAAGTTATGAATGGGATTCTTGATCATCGATAATCTTTGCATTCTGAGGTCAGGCTAGGGTTATATAAACTTTTAGAGAAACAGCGAATGACATTTCCTCATGGTTGCTGCAGAGCCCCCGTCTTAAAAACAAAACGACACCTCTTGAGCTATTCAGGGCTGAGTGGTCCATTTAAGCCTACCTTGATAATTATTGAAAGAGAACAGAGTGTTCTCCAAGCTCCAAACTCCTCTCTGCTTCATGAAATACTCCCTCTTACACTACATCACTCCTGCGTATGTGTACTGTCATGCAGTGGCTACACTCATATCGCCCCTGAATATATCATTTCCCACTCGACCTTGCCCTTTATGTCTTTTCTGTCTCTTTTTCTATTCCCCCACACTTTCAAGAACGTCTGCCTCTGCTTTTCCCCTTGTGTTTCACTTTGTCAGGCTAATGTGAAGAAAAATATTATGTATCAAAATTATGTTACATTTTTACTGACTGAATGCTTTTAAATAACATCAGTCCTGATCATAACCATCAAATATTCATTTTTTTTGAGGATTTAAACCCTTTAAAATCCAGTTATGGTGTGTGCATGTGTGTGAAAGACACTCTGCTGCACAGTAGAGTTTAGATCTGCATACTCTGAAGGCTGAATATATGCTTGGATTTTTTTTTTCTTACAAATAACACTCTCTTACATCCATATGAACACACACTCATTACTTCAGTTACAACCATTGTCCTTCTTGGTTCTGCTACACAGCAATAAAGCCCATACAGGAAATAAGGAGAATAGCATAAATTTTCATTGTGATGAGCCAAACAATGGAAAACGGCAAAAAAAACATTGAAGCTAAGATTCCAGAATAAAAGCCTAACAAATTGGAATGCATGATTTCTTTCTCTGACACCGGTTTCAGTTTTAATGGGTGTCAATGTGGACAACTCTGTCTTTAACATGCTATAAGGATTGAGGATAAATCTAGTTTACAATGATATATTGACTTTCTATAGGATCAGCGGGATAAATGACAAAATTCTCATAGAAATGCAAAAAAAATCAAATTGATCATATTATCACAGTCAAAATCATTAAGAAACCTAAACAGAAAAGACAAAAATGTCCGTGGTTAGACACAGGGCTTACAGGAAAAGGGAATATTCATCATAGTGACAACAATGCTTGGGAAAAAATAATCAATATAAAGCTCATTACTCTAGCGAGGAGGAGTGTTCTGGTTCTAGCATGTTCTGTTGGGGGTTACCTATTTGTAAAATCTAGACTATCAAAGTTACAAAACTTCCTGTTATGATGAACATTCGTAAAAGGACTATTTCATGGAGTCATTCTTTGTTTGTGCGCGTCTTATTCCAGTTTGGTCAGTGCTTGCTGTTAAACTCTCTTCACCCCCCTCTCTCTCTCTCTCTCTCTCTTTCTCTCTCAGTGGTCGGTGTACATCAGGTCTGCAGTACGGAAGGACAAAGGCCTTCCCATCCTGGTGGAGTTATTGAGGATAGACAATGACAAGGTGGTGTGTGCAGTCGCCACGGCTCTCAGAAACATGGCGCTGGACATCAGGAACAAGGAGCTCATTGGTGAGTAGAGATCAAACCTTCTCACGGATTCATGCCATCAGGCCCTCATCTCCAGTTTTATTATCTGGCTCCATTCTCCAGTGTTCATTCCACATGACTGAGAAAGTCTGCAGCCAGTTTCATCAATTCTAAATCATCGATCCAGCACTTATACCAGCCTCTAGTCAACTTTGCCTTTTACCCTCGGGCTCATTAAGTTATTGATCGAGCCTGTTAATTGGTAATTACAAACTAACATCAAGTTAACCAATCTGTGATTAGCTGGAATTTGAAGAGAGTGCTTTTTTGTGATTTTAGATTATAGTAGCTCTGGAGCTTTAGCGCTACACCGCGATGGAAGTGGAGGTGTCATGAATTCCTCGCAATTTAGTAAAGCCACTTTGCACAATAATTTAATTTAAGTAAAGTAAGGCCACGAGAGATGCTGCAGGAATCACCGGTTAAAGTGCACATTAAGATACTTTTATTCATTTCTGTGTGTTTGTGTGTGTGTGTGTTGTGTGTGGAGGTGGACTATGCATAAATACACCGCACATATGTTCTGATATGACTACGCCTGTGTGTGCATGTGACATCAACCCCCTTCATCTCTGTTATCTCTGATTATCTCGGCTTCCTGGTGAGCCCAGTGGTTTCTATAGCAACCCCGCCACCCTCGGTCCTAAGCAAAAGGCCTCTGGAATCTCTCTGGGTTCTGCTGGGGCGTTGTAACAGCGACAAGGAATGCTGCCCACAAAGATCAACCTGCACTGACTGTAATGGACGCTATATTCACGCTATGTCGCTAGATTATAATGTTTGTTATTTAATGGTCATTGGTCATTTTCCGTTAAGCCTCGTCAGAATTACAAACCCAAAATAAAGTTATAATAACTATCTATAACTAATAACTATCATGCTATGAACTATTATAGGCAGGTTAGACTTATAAAATAATTTGTTTTCAGTGAGGGTAGAGTTCTGTCTGTTTTGATGCGTCAG
The DNA here is from genome assembly GCA_037951165.1 of Lophius americanus. Lineage (NCBI taxonomy): Eukaryota > Metazoa > Chordata > Actinopteri > Lophiiformes > Lophiidae > Lophius > Lophius americanus. Next base: position 11,174,954 of record JBBDHG010000011.1, on the reverse strand, counting down.
TAATGTTCGATTAAACACAAAAAAAGCCTTTCTTTTAGATCTTAAAATCTGGCATTGTGCACTGTGTGTATGTTTATATATACATATATATACACACACACACGCACCGAGAGAGAGAGCGAGCGAGCGAGTGAGGGCATCAACCCCAACCCCCCCTCCCACACTCACTACCTTTTCACTGCTTGGAGCGGTGCCCAGATCCCGGAGAGGGAGTCTGTCCCTCGAGGACCATAATTTCCTTCTTTCTTCGATTACAACTGGCGAGGAAGGCAGGCCCTTGGGACCTTGACCTTCAGTCCTCTCTCAACGAATCCCCAAACGGCTCCACCTGAGGGCCTTTCACAAACACTGCCTGCCCCGCATCCCAGCCCCATCAAAAGACAGCAAAATGACATATCCAGATAATTATGATTGTGAGAATATCCCCTCAAAATGAACATCATTCTAAGGATAAGTATGAACCTTACCGTTCCAAAAGCATCCAGTGACATAAAAGTGGTGATTCCTTCTAAAAAATATCTACAATAGAAATCAATCCGCTGTGATTGTTATTAGTCTTTTTTACATTCCCACATAGTGAAAAGATTATTTTTTGAGCATTACAACATTTCTTCAACTCTGATTTTGCCTTCTAAAATATTAGGTTGTTGCTTAATTAGGTAAATGACACTATATTTTCTTGTTCCAACTACATTTTTTTTTACCATTAACGAAAGCTAAATTTGACATGAAGTAAAAATTTACCTTTCATTTGATGCAAAAGTGAAGATCAGGTTCAATTAAGTTAGAAATAGCTGGTGGTTAAATTATTGTTTTTCATCACACATATAGAGCATTTAATTTTGACTTGTTATAATGTTTCTTGCATTTGTCCCTGAAGAAGAAACAGATACCTAAATAAAATTAATTTAATCAAGCATTACCGCTTGTGGTTTCTTCCTATTAATCAACAATTCTATTTTTACAGTGTGTCACTCTTGATTTAACTCCTCAAATTAAATGTTACGGTATGTCAGAAGAACCGAATTTTTCTGTTAAAAAACTAAAACTAAACCTAATGAGTACAATGTGATGTATTAGAGTCAATTATGATATAAGATAGATCTCTTCAAATTAATTCATATTCACAAACTTTGAACTAAATCAGACTTATTAGAAGTTATGTCCAGGAAATCAGACTGAAAGAAAATAAAAGCTCTCTCTAGTGGCTAAAACATGCGACACCGGAGTTGGATATGACATTTACATTTACAAGACAGATATCCTCCAGTTGTTTCATATTGACCATATTTGAACCAAATCAGACCAATTGTTAGGAAGTACCATCCGTCAAAGTGTGTCTTTTTGTAATGAGCGCCCCCTAAAGAGTATAATATGAACTATTAGAGTAAAATATGATATATACATGATAGATGCCCTTCAGAACTTGAAACGTATGCGCCAAACTTGGTCTAAATCGAACCAATGGTTGAGAAATAGTTTTTGAGTTATCGCGTTAAGGATCTGCGTTGGACGTGTCGAACACAACAACATAACAACCCCGACTTTTATAAAGTATAATCTACTTATTTTGCTCTTTTCAGCGTACATCAACTTAATCAGAAATATTAACCGTGTTTTATCCTGACTCTGCAATATATTCAGCGAAGATTGTAATGTTCCACTCACAGGGAAGTCAATCTGAACCATTTGCTCTTACATTGTTAAAATTAATGTTTCATTTGAATATGATTAAAGTAAAAAAAGAAATCCACATATTGGCAAGAGTTAATCAACCTTCCATTTGACACTTAACAATGACAATTGTATTTTTCTCTGGCATTTCATTCAAATGTCAGATTAATTGAAATACTAAAGATAATTTATTTTTACTCCTAGTTTTTTTTTTTAAAGCTTCCAAAGCAGAGACGCGTGAAGGAGGGAAATTATGGAAAGAGAGGAAGACTCATTGTTGAAAGCATGCTTCATAGAGAGAACGAAAAAACACATTAAATAATTTAATTACTTGCAGATTCACAAGGAAAATCAATTTTGTTTGGCATTTTCAGTTGAATATTGGTTTGTATTTTTCAGTTACCTGGTAACATGATTTAAGACCTTTGTGGGTCTGAATAACAAATGTAAATGCGTAACATAATCTTTACCCTGGCCTGGCCTTCCAAAAAGATTTGTTTCACTGAAGAGATTCTTCACCAGCTACTCTCTTCCCTTACCTCAGGGCCTTTCAACTAAAATTGCAAGTAGTCCGGTAAGTTTACCCTGTTCTCTTCCTGAGGTCCAAATAGTTAGTTACAAACAAGTATGAGCAGACAAAACTGAATAAATCAATTTAGTTCTTCTTTTTATTGAAAAAAGTACAAAATGGTTCCAATTTTGCAGCAAAGTTTGGCATAGGTGACAAAAGTCCATATCTATTGAAGATGGTTTCATTAGAAAGACTTGGCAGAATGTACTTATTGGACTCAAGATAACCAGAAGAGTGACGGGACTGGTTGGCAGGGAAGACTTGAGAAAAACAGGTTATTAGAGATTTTAATCATCTACAAGAAATATTCAAGATGGTGAGTCGACAGGCGGTCTACCACAGAGACGGACAAGCGATCTGGAGTTAGCATCCAGCATCATTTACTGCTTGGTTTAATGGTGGATTGAAGACTGAAGACAGGAGTGGTGCAGGACAGCCCACATAAACAAGTGCAGAGAGAGGCCAGAAGTCCATCAAGAACCCCATATTAAAAATTATAATATAATAATGATAAGAAGAAGAAGATCAGGTCGACCAGAAAATCGTAAAGCACCTGGTATTCCCAGGCCGTCCTGTATCCATGTGCTAATCAGGCGCTGACCTGCTCGGCTCCCGATAATGGTTATATTTCCGCATATTCAGGCTCCTAATGTCTGTAGGCTACATAAACTGCTGTAAATGCATGACCTATGCATTGCTTTATTTAGAGTGGCCTCCAATGACTGAAGAGCTCACAGCACCTGGAATCTCCTCTTCAAGTCCTAACAAGACTCCTCGCTGCTTGGCTTCCCCGGATCTGATGAGTGTGGGCATATTCAGGAGGGAATGGTCGTAAGCTACAAGAGCTGCGTTAAATGTGATATTTAGCAAATACCAGATTTACTCTGTCTCCCAGTGACAAAGAATCTTTTGGCATTGAGGGTGCATAAAAAATTTTAAGCTCCTGGTATTCCCAGGAAGTCTCCTATCTAAGTTCTAACTGGGCCCTACCTTTCTTTGCCTCCAAGATCTGTCAACTCTCATATTCAGGCTTGAATAGCCATAAGCTACAAGAGCTGTGTTAAAAACATTATCTATGAATTACCATATTTATATATGACTGCCAGCAACAAAAATGTTTTTTACATTGAAGTTGCAGAAAGGTCACAGCACCTGCTATTCCTTGGCAGCCTGCCATCCAAGTACTGACCTGGTCCTGCCTTATATGCCTTTTGATGAGTTTGGCTGGAATGACTGTAAGCCAAGACCGATGTTAAATGTGATACCTATCAATTGCCCAATTTAGAGTGACAACCAATGGACTATTTTTTGCATCAGAGGTGCAGAAAGGTCACAGCACTTTGTATTCCCTGGCGGTGTTCCTAACGTTGCCCCGCCCTGTTTGAGTTTGTGCATAATCAGGCTGGCATGGCCAAAAAGTAAATGCCATATCTAAGGATTGTCATATTGACGGTGCCTTCCAGTGACCCTCTGCCTGGTAATCTTAATGTCTTTGATCACATAAATTGATATTTGACCTTTCTTTTTCTGACATTAATGAAAAAGTAATTTCTTTTTGGATGGAAGACCAAAAGTTTGAGTTTATTTTTTGCTTGTACCATTCATCGAAATTCATTTTTCCAATATTAAAATGACTTATGGCATCTAATTAGACAGTGATGGATGGCTTGAGCCTTTACCAAGCCATTATTTAAAATAGTCACATAGAATTTGTTGGGAGTAATATTCAGGTCACAAATCATCCAAACTGTTGAGATGGCCGAACGCCAAAGATGGAAAAAGAAACGGAGAGTTAATGACACAACGAAAACTGAAGTCTCACAGCGTTAGAGGCAAAACGGATGGGAGGGGAGAAATGTTAGAAAGGATCACTCAGAGTTGAGTCTTCGCTTTTGGCAAAGTGTGATGTTGAGACGTGTCGACAGAAAATTGTGGAGGCCTAACTCTCCTCACAGAAAAGCTCCATTTGGCCCGTGTTCGCACGTTTTATTCACCATCACGGTTCTCACCTCAGATTCAAACACCTTTTTCTGTACATTGTCCACTTCTGCTCAACAACAGCTTAACCTGAAGGGACAATGAGAAGTTTGCAGATCAGACTTTCCAAGTGAAACAAATAATTTTTGCATGGAAAATCAAGAACAAGCTTGTAAAAAGCATAAGTCTGATCGCGGTAGTGTTTCAGAGGCTGTTAGTATTGGTGTGTTTGGCAACATCACAGATGGGGAATGACAGTCATTTCCACTGAACTCTCATGCAAACCGTCAAAAAAAAGAAAAATTCTCGAGAAAGCTGTGTCTGATTGGACGCCAGAAACACAAGCAGCAGAGTCACATGTCCAGAGAAGAATGGATGAGAGCATGAAGAACAGTCTTGGCAGGCAAAAGCATATGTATGTTTATAATCCAATTCCACTGTAATGTGATTTAATGGCCTATAGATGTCACCGGGAATCATTATTCTAATCTGCCAGCGTTTTCTTTTTTCTTTTTTTTTGTCTCTTTACTGAGTTCCCCTCCTCCGTAGATTTGCATAATGGACTGTACGGCTGTGTAGCAATAAATGAGTCCCATTCACCGACACGCCGCCTGTCAGCGCAATTCCTCCCATCATAGTTACAGATGGTGATTTGACTCACATGAATTGGGAGCAGCAGTCGATTGTCAGGGTTTTTTTTCTTTGTTTTTGTTTTTGTTTTTTTGTTAAAGGAACCATCATTTTACAATGAACCTTCATCGTAAAAAGAAAACCAAAGTCGGTCTGGTACCGCTTAATATAAGGTATACCTTTATTGAGTGGAGGTAAATTGATTTTAACTAGTTAAGTAATAAAATTGTGAGCTTTCTTTTTTTTTCGGGATTATTTTACTGAACCTGTTTTTAAGGTGACCCAGTGGCAGCATCTATATAAAGAGGAAGGGGCCAAGGATGGAGCCCTTTGGGACACCAAGGAGGAGGCATTATTATTGTTTTTGAGAGCTATGTCATAAGTTGTTTATGAATGACTTATAAAGTGTTTACGACCTATTTAATAATATATAATATACTAAATATAAGCCATCTAAAAATCCTTACTGAAGGGAGCCGATTTTTAAAGCGGTGCTGTTAGATCGTACTCAATATACTAATGTGATGAATGTAAAGATTAATTATCTCTGTCATTTAAATTCTAATTAATGAAGGACATTATTGTTAGAATTGACAAAGAAGAAGATGAAGAAGAAGAGCTTAATCTAATTGAGTTTAATTTGATTTCCGGATATGAATTTCTCGTGTAGAATCACATGCTGGGGAGGGAGTTCATTAAATATGTAATATATAGTAATATTATTTTCAATGTTAAACTTTTAGGGAGTTAATTCATCTTTCAACTTATCAAAAACACGATTTAAACTTGCACCAGTCGGATTCTACATTTTCTGGCTACCCTCCTGTGTTTGGACCGTAGCGACTGACCGCCAGCTTCAAACTGCACGATTCGCTTGAAAGCAGATCTGAGCCAATTCATTCATGTGATCCGAGGAACGTACGACTCGGTGCCGAACCAAAAGTTGGATCAACATGTTATGATGTGCAACACGTGCAACATCTTTTATGTTGATATATGGTCATGTACTGTTCTGACTATTCTATAAGTATATCACCTTTACCTTTAGTGGGGATTTAAGTGAACTAACTGTCGTCTCTTTCCGTCAGAGTCAGGTGAGTTATGATCCAACCACCTGCACCAGAGTTCATGGCACAAACTGTAAACAGTGTTTAAGAAACCAAGGGGGATTAGATTGTAGATGATGTGGATAAATAACCAACCGGGTAAATTTCTTTCACTAGTGCTTGAAACTTGTCACGATTATGTCCCACTGGTCCACGTTCACCGTCTCTACGTTTTCTCCTTTCTTCTGTTTGTCTACCCTCTACACATTCAATCTGTATCCTTTCTTTCCTCTTCTCCCTTTACCCCGCCGCCCATCCTCCACCCCTGACTTCTTACCATGAGCTCATAACTCCTAACCTTCCCTCTCTGGTAGCGGCTCTTTCTTTGTGATGACGGCGCTCAGAGTGTTACTGGGGAAACCAGAGCTACGCGCCTCAGAGATGCCGCTAATTGCATGATTGCACAAGTGTTTGTCCACTGCGAGTTAAAGGTTAGGTACTGTTACATGCTGATGCAAATGAGGTGCAGAAAAGTCAACGATTCTTACACACGCACACACATAGTAACACACCTGCATCAAGGGTTGCATTAAGCAGAGGGCAAACATTTTATTCCTATTTACATACAAGATCAGAAGGTGTGTCTGGTTTGTGTTTCCCTCACCTGGGCAACCTTTTGCATATTTTTGAAATACATTTTTTGCAGTGTCGTAAGGAAATGAAAATTACAGACTGTGTCCAAATACGTTGCCGTCACTCTTGTAGCCTTTCTACATGATATTACACGTTTGTGTCGCCGTTGGAATGAAACTCTTGTGCGTGAGGCTCTGGCATGTCTTCTATCAGCGGATTTGGTTTGCACTGGAGTTTTCCTTCTGCTCCGCTGTGGCAGAGCGGGAGCGCGACTCGTACAGCAGAGAACAATAAGGAGCTCTAAAGCGGAGAGGAATGACAGGCAGTCGTGTGGTGATGAGATTTCTGTCTGACAGCTGTCCCTCAGGATCTGCTTCATCCTCAGGTCATCAAGAGAGGAGCACCGACTTTTTCTTTTTGCACTTTAAGGTGCTTTAATGACTCGTTCAAAGTTCAGTAATAAAAGGGAATTCTCTATTCTCTCACTGGTAGTGTGTGTGTGCATCTAGACAATGTGATGGCATCGCTTTTACGAGGTAAAAGGGGCAAAACCTCACATTGCTGCAGGAAATCAAATCGACGTTAGAGGCCTATCATAATGATGGATTTCTGCTCAATGACGTGTGTGTGTGTCTGTGTGTGTGTGTGTTTGTGTGCTTGTGTGTGTGTGTGTGTGTGTGTGTGTGTTTGTGTGCGTGTGTGTGTGTGTGTGTGTGCGTGTGCGTGCGTGTGTGTGTGCGCGCGTGCGTGCGTATACAGCCAGACTGCTGAACTCGTTAAACTGCAATAATCTTAATCATTTGCAAAAAAAACCCTTTCAATACAATTGATGCTCAGAGTATCTTCAATGCGTGTGTGGATGTAAGTCAAATTCAGTGACCTACCCACTTTTAGAAATCAACAGAAACCAACACCCCCTTGCTTTTAAAATGGCGCCCCTTGTTGGCTGCGTGATGCACTGCTATTTGAATCACCACTAGGAAAATCATCAAAATCACACCGATGCTGAAAGACTGAATTAATATTTCAACACGTTGCAGTTTAAAAGTAACGGAGGAGAAATAAAGAGGGTTTACCTTAATATTGTAATGATTTTGAGACCAACAGTACCTGTAAAATTAAACTGTTCTATTAAATATTGTCACGGTTGAGACTTAAAGCGTTCATCTTGGCCCTTGAAGATAGAACATATCCGAATCTTTCCTTATTTCCACAAGAAATTCTGAAGCTGTTAGTCTCTGAATAAGGAGATATCCCTCTGTTGTAGCATCGACCTGGAACATTAACCTCCGTATCTTACTTCATAAAGGCCAACTCACATCTTCTGTGAGCACATAAAGTTTATAATGCTGCACAATATTATATATCTCCGGATGCTGTAATGGCTTGACATATGACCTAATCAGCCATAACTTTATAACACCCGGCAGCTGGAATGACTAACCTTAATCTTTTTCCAATAATGGCGCTTGTCATCATTTCACTCGGCCAGATAGGCGTGTGTGAAGAGTAAAACCACGATAGGAGCACAAATCTGATCCAAACCTCTTATTGGTATGGTTATAAAATAGTTATTTTGTAATTTATTAAACTGTTGGATTTGTTATTTTTAGACAGCAGATTAGGAAAAAGCAGGATTTGCAGCCAGTTTTATTATAATTGTACCTTATGATTCTCATCCACCGCTCAGCTGTTACTGTAAATCCACTGATTGGTTAAGTGAATGACATTATTTATCGTGTTACTGTGGAAACTGGGATATATCAAGCAGAATCATAGTGACTTTAGTAAGGGTTTAATTGTAAGGCTAAATGACTGGGTCAGAACTTCTTCAGATGCCAAAGTGGTCTGCGTAAGGACAACTGGTAACAGGGTCATGGGTGTCAAAGATTCACTGATGTACATGAGGAGTGGAGCCTGTGGTGTCTGATCCCACAGATAATTTACTGTTGGACAGATTGATGAAAAACAAAAAGAGGGGAACAGGGTTTATAGGACATAAAGGATTTGCCGGATAACACAGCACACATTCAAAGACCCTGTCTGAATCCATGCTGAGTTGGGTCTGAGCGGTTCTGGGGACATAATTGGGTATATATTATGATAAGGCAGGTGTTTTACCTTTTTAGTGTCATTCACAAAAATATAAACACATACATCCACAGATTTTTTTTTTCCCGAACAATAATGCACCAATAAATACCTTTACAGAAAATATGGAAATATTATGTCTCTTTCTCTTTCTGATAAGCAATAAAAAATGGAACTCTAACAAAAAAGATGAGTGAAAACTTGAATGCAAAACTAACAATTTGGAATCCTTTTTAAAGATAATAGCAGGTTGATCATAACTAACAGTTTTTATGTTTTTGTCTAAGTGACGCCAGGAGGAACAATATTGTTCACACAGGAAAATTATAGAGGAAAGGATCTGTTGTTGAAATTAAAAAGTTGCCCCAAAAATAATCACTGTGGCCAAAATTGATGCCATTTGCATTATTACTTCCAAAATTATAGTGAAAAAATAACAATGTCTCTAGTGAGGGACAAGTGATAATTAAAGCATAATAAGGCTCAACCCTTTAGTTGCCAGTAAGTAGCCTTCCACAGGGAAGGAGTCAATAAGAACAGTTTATTAAACTTCCTTTATTCTCCAACAATCAGACGTCAAAACAAATCAAGCCATTCCATCTCTCCGTCCATCTCCCTGAGACAATTACCCCCAATTTCACTTCAATAAAACTCTCCCCTCCCCATCAGTAAACAATCAAATCACTCCAGTGTAGGGCGTAATTGGATCTTTTTAAATCAAATCTGCCATTATGATTATAGCCCAGATGAAGCATGCCCTCCTCAACGGGAGTCAGCGACACACCAGGGAATGCGTCACAGGAATATATTACCGGCTCGTGCTCCCAGGTGGGGATGGCAACTCTGGATTAGTTGTGTAATACAGGTTTATTAGACTGTGGAGGGATCGGAGCAGGACTTGTTTTCGAACAGGAGGACATCATCCGGGTAGAACTCACATTTGACAGAGGAGGAGGCGGAGTTTGGACTCCGGCGAGAAGAGGATAATTCTGTGTTGCAGTGAGGAGTGTGAACTAGAAGGAGCCGCCCACTCCTAAAACATCCATCTCCCAGCTCCCCTTCCAATCATGTCTTTCCTGTATCTGTGGCCAGTGCAAAGTAGGAGGAGTAACTCTTACGTGAGGATATCGGCCCTAACGTGACTTCGGGTTGAATATATTATAACAGGCTGTATTCATTCGGAACATGCTCAGATGAATCATCGGTCGTCTAGAAATTCAACACAGCCTCAAGAGGCTAATGATATATTTAGTTGAAATTAAAAGCCAATAGTACACCCCCAAAAAAATTCATCAACGCATTTAACTTTCAAAATTTGTTGAATTTTGTATTGAGGTTTTTTGAAAGTGCATTAACTCCCTCTCATTTATATTAATCTTTAATTTATTATTGCACTTCCTGCAAGCTCTCCTTCTGGATTTTATTTGCCTTTAATTGGGTCGGCTTTGCTTTAGTTTGGGCTCGCCTGCATGTGGCGTTTATATTTGTTCTGCCATAAACCTCTGTGAGCTGATGAAAAATACAATAAAACCTCAAAGTAACAAAACTGATCGTCGGGATAAGAGATATCTAACATCAAAGAAAACAACTTAGAGGCAATATTGTGAAACAAACAACCAGAGAGCAGATAATAATGAATGTTGTGTGAGACGCATACTGGCGAGGCTCTGAGTCACGTCTCTTAGCACCCGGTGACTCAGGACCCAGCAGCTTCCTAACAAAGAGTGTTATTTGAAGGTTTGACAGTAACGAGAAGCTCTGCATTTTATCCTTTCTTTACGGTTTTTTTTCCTGTTGGACCGACTGCTGTGCTGTTGGACCGACTGCTCCAGGCTTAACAATAATAATATTAATAACTAAGTATTAGAGTGAAACAAGGATGGAACATTCACGATGGCCCCTGCTTAATGGATATCCGTGTGAAATAACTCATATTGAATTAGCGAAGAAGCGTCAGTCAACCAATTTATACTGTTAGTTCCTGGTCATCAACTGGATCATGATGCATTTTTGACAAATCAAGCAGCACACGATTGGATACAATCTTATTATTATTATTAATTATGTTATTATTAATGGTAAAAACTATTAACCATTTGTATCGGTTTATTTACACACCCTTTTAATATATTAATATAATAATAAATACGTACATGAATTATCTATACATCAGGAGAGAAACCTAAGCCAGATCAATATGTGGAACAGGAGTCCGATTTCCATACCGGATCGGTTGGGGCACGGGTTAAAAAAATACTGTCAGTGGTTCTGTTTGCCAGCAGGGTACCGGCGGTAACCATGTATGGAAACCCTACCCTATGATTGAGAGCCAGCTCTGTCCGAACTAAGATCTGAGGGTTTTGGGCGTGGTCCATTTGCATCTGCCTGACACCCGCTCCCAGGCTGCTCCTGATGTGCCCATGATCCCTGCTATAACACATCCACGGGAGGTTCTCTCCCAATCCATCCTCCTGAATGCTCTTCTTCTGCACTCCTGTGGGGTGGAAGTGATGATGTTGCAGAGACTGACAGGGACATCCATGCACACACCTGTGTATGCGCAGCAGCATTATTTGGTTGACATGCTGACAGAGCATCTGTCTTTAAGGTGGAAATATTTAGACAGCCATACACCGAGATATACCACTCAACCACCCACCCACCCAGCAAGTCACTAAATCAATAAAACGTCAGTCATTCACACAGTAAATGATCCGGCAGTCTGTCAGTAAATAATTTACTCACTCTCTCAGAAATGTGTCACATCCTTTAATCAAGAGGGGCAGGAAATTAATCAGTCTGTCACCACCACTAGCCAGTAAATCAGTCAGGAAATTAGTCAGTCTGATTCGAGTCAGTCAAATAATGAGTCCTCCTCTTAGCAGGCAGCTTAACTTTGTCTTCACAGCCAAAAGACAATGACCGCTTAACCTCTTTTCAGCTGCCAGCCCGAGATAACACTCGGCCAATTAACTCACAGTTCCACCCTTGCAGACAGAGCGTGTGTGTGTGTGTGTGTGTGTGTGTGTGTGTGTGTGTGTGTGTGTGTGTGTGTGTGTGTGTGTGTGTGTGTGTGTGTGTGTGTGTGTGTGTGTGTGTGTGTCCGACTTTTATTATGTATGTGTGTGCATGAGTATGAGCATGATGTATGAGTGTGTTGAAGTCTCCACTCGTGTAGAACACCAATGTTTGTTGTACATGAGAATATGTAGAATCACATGATATTCTCCCCACCGGTCTCGCTCCCTCTCTCTCTCTCTCTCTCTCTCTATCTATCTCTCCCTCTCTCCTTTCCTCTCTCTGTTTCTCCTTTGCTTTATGAAGGTTGACAGAGTCATCTCATTTTCCTGCTATGTACATGGCTCTGCCGTTCTCAGCCCCTCTCAGATCGCTCAGACTAAATTGAAATACTGTGTTGTTACTATACCTTTTATTAAACTACTGTTAATACTGTTTTGCGGCTGTTTTGTGGGCGTGTCTTAGCTTGGTCCAGCGTTTTCTGCCTTTTTTATTACCCATCTTCAGTTTTTCTGGGAACATAGTTCATCTTCAGAAAAGTCTTGATGAGTTGGCTCTTCTGAAGGTTCCTTGGAGTGGAACGGGGTTACGGGGTGGGAGAGCAGGGAAGAAAACGGAAGAAGTGATTTGGTCAGCCACTCTATCGACCACCCCTCCCACCTGAGTGAGAGTAGGAAGGGAGTGAGTGCAAGAAATCACCAGGAAATGGGGCGAGAGAGAGAGAGAGAGAGAATGTCTGAGAGAGAAGGGAAAGGAGAATGAGAGTGAAGGAAATATAGTTTTGAGGTGAGAAAGACATAGAGGGTGAGTGTAGGGGGAGCAAAGAGATAGGGAGAGAGTGTGAAGGAGAGAGAGAAAAAGGAAGAGAGAAAGAGAATATAATGAGCGGATGAAGTAAAAGAAGTAAAGTTGGAGGAGGACAGTAAGGAGGGAGTGAAAAAAAGAAAAGATGAAGAGTTTACGAGCGAGAAAAAGAAAGAGAGTGGGAAAGAGAGGGAAATAGAGGGGGAAGAAAGTGGTTGGGGAGGAAGAGCTAGGGAAAAGAGCCTATGGTGAGCTAGAATCGTCCCCCGCCAGACCGGGCTGTCGTTCTGCCTACCTCTACTCCTTCATCGAAGTGTGAAAAGGAAGGAAGGAGAGTGGACGATTAGAGGGAGAGAGTTGTAATGTAGTTGAGTAGTCTTCCTTATTCTAAGAACTGTTGGAAAAACTGTCTGTGCTGTATTTAATACTATGTTATTACTTTATTATTCCAGAAATTGCCCCTCTATTTGGCAGAATTAGGCAATATCTGAACTTATACTATCTTATAAAAATATTAGTATTATATATATTTGGTATTTGCCTTCCAGAGCCTGACCTGCAATAGATTTGGGGGAAAAGGTTCAATTGTTATGTGAAAAATTACCTGGCAGCTTTCAATCTCTCATTGTTCCTCCTAATGCTGAATGACACTCCCTCATTATAAACGATAGGTACTTCCTCCCAGCTGGCCTCACAGATGCGAGGGAATGACTCTGGGCCGAGATATTGCTGAGATGCTGCACAATATGAGGTTTCTTCAGGACATTGAGGTTGCTTTATGCCCAAACTCAGAGTATTACTGCGTTTGGGCATAAAGCAGCATAGATATATATATATTACACAACTTTTAAGCAACTCATGTATTTACTCACTGTTATTACTTGCCGCAAATAGTAACTTAATAGTACTTAAATATCATAATTACATATTTCCTCATTTCAATATGTATGTTTATGAATAATTTTTTCTATCTCTGGATGTCATCATAAATAATGGAGGAAATAAGGTGTGGTATACCACCAGTTCATCACAGGTTCTCCACCCAGAGAAAAGTTTTCACCTATAATTAATGTTTTTGAGGAGGGAATTTATACAAACCCGCTAAAAACATGCACTCCACTCAGAAAGATACTAAGGTGGATGTGAACCCAGAACCCACTTGCGATGCTTGCGAGGACGGCAGTGCTACTCACTATGCCATCCTTCTTGCGCTAAGTCCCTTTCAATTCAGTCAAGCCTTATCCAAAATCCAACTCATGGCCATGAAACCATTATTCAATCCATTTTAAGGGGCAGCACTGTGGTGCTGCTGCCTCAAGCGTTGAGGTCTTTCTGTTATGAGCTTGTGTGTTCACCTTGTCACCTTGTGTCTGAGTAGGTTCTAGCCAGGTACTTCAGCTTCCTTCCAAAGTCCAAAATCACGCTGGGTGCATTGGTGAAATTTTTGAAAACCATTGACGAAATCCCTATATTATAAGTATTTTCTTTATTAGAACATCACAGTGTGGACTCCACACCGAAAGCTAAATACAAATGAACCAAATAGGACAAGACAATAGCAATACATGTAATAAAGGTGTAATAAGGTTGTGTGAGTGTGTTAGTGAGTGTAGGTCTGAGAACAAGGATGTGTGTATTTATATGGAGAATATATTCAGTGCAGGGAGATGTTCTGTACCAAAATGTATTTGACTCTGTTGTGGCCCATCCCTCCACAGAGTTTCATATAAACAAACCAACAAATGGAGAAGGGTGAAAAACAAAGATAACAACCTTGATATACACCAAGAATCTGCTCTCACCAAAACAAAAACAGTCTCTGTATGAATACACTTCCTCTCTACCTTATTTAATGTCAGACTAGCCTGATATAGACGACTTTAGTACGTTAGTAATATCATATTACATTCGGGGGTTTAATCCTCACCTTGGGTGATTTCCAGGCAAAACATCTGTTTTAACAGACAGAAAAAAGGGGAATATTTTGTATATATTTTATATTTGTGTTATGCCATAATGGTAAGATTAGAGTCCACACACAACAACTTAGATTGTTTAAAATCACCCTTTTCTATGTGTGAATGAATCATCATGGGAAAAATAAAACCTCACCCCGTACATAGTTTTCCAGACTATGAATCTGAAGTATAAGGTATAATTGTAAAACCTACATTTTTTGTCCTTTTTCTCGTTTTATCCACACTCACCAGGTAAATATGCCATGAGAGACTTGATCCATCGTTTACCGGGCAGTAGCAGAAGCAACAATAACGCCACCAGCAGTGGGACCTCCGGGAGCACAAACTCCCCCAGCAAAGCCATGTCAGACGACACGGTAACCGCCATCTGCTGCGCACTCCACGAAGTCATCACCAAGAACATGGAGAATGCCAAAGCCCTGCGGGACACTGGGGGCATAGAGAAACTCATCGGCATCGCAAGGAGCAAAGGAGACAAGTGAGTGAGCCGGGTCGCACCCCAGCATAGAATCGGAAGGACTCACATGCTTTCCTTGAGTAGAAGTTGGAGTACAAATTTACCCTGGTGAACGTGCAAGTATGGATTCAATGTCTTCAATCCAGTACAAGTGGAACTGTAAAATAGCTGTTTTAAGTTGAAAAAGTAGAAAGGTAAGAAGTGATGGTATAAACATTAACCAGAAAATATAACAGGGAATAAAACTAGCACGAGAGTTAAAAAGTAGGAATGTAAACAATAGTTGTGTGAAACTTAAAGAGTATCAAAGTAAAGGATGCTATTTCAAAAGTAAAAGAGTATAGAAGTATCTATCTAGAAGTAGCATTCTTTTCTGAAGAAGTGAAGATGAAGAGGAATACATCCACATTTATTGAATGAGTTATTCACATAAGCCTCAGGAAGAAAGAGACGTTCTGTCGCTAAAGTAAATGGAATATCCAACGGGACAGAAATAGAACTCTCCTGAAACTTTTCTCAAGGTCAACCTTCTCTGAATAAAAACTCCTTAAGACCCAAAATGTAAAGTAATGGCTTGGAGAGAAAAAACCCTAGAAAAACATATTCTCCCTATTTGATGTACTCTGCACTGTCAGGAGTGACCACACATCCATCTTTCATGAGTGCGCCTCCCTTCTCCACGTCCATTCATCCACAGAGGGACAACAGGAGACCAACAAAAAGGAGGCAGTATGAATATAACTACCCTCACCGCTGGGAGGAAGAGCAGGGAGTTCTCCCTGCTCCGTGTGGATGAGGGGCTGCTTCAAGTCTTATCAGATGGAGGTCAAATGTTCTTTTACTGTTATGAGAGAGACTCACTCGATTTGAGGAATTGTCCTCAAGGGCGCCATTATAGAGAAAGATGAGGTGCAGGAAGAAAGCTTCCGAGGTGCAAATTTCACAGCCAGTGTAGTTAGGTTCTAATAGCCCACACATGTTCATTCCATAGGATAGGTACCCTGAGGAGTAATGGTCTTTATTAACAGTTCTATCCAGCATTTGCACAATTACACTTTGAAATAGGGGGAAAACCATCACAGCACGGCTATAGATTATTGACACTGTTGAAATAGAAAATGAGCTGATAAATGCAATAAAATACAAAAAAAGTTAATACATTTGATGCAGCCAATGCCAAAACATAACCCCATAATATAGACAGTAGAAAGGTGTGCACCTCTGGAGTACTTTGGGGTAGTCATGAACGTTGAAAAAATATTCACAGGCTCAATAACACCTTAGTGGAACATTAGTGGTCAAAACACAAATTACACATGTTCTGTAATGAAGTGAGGTAGACAACGAGCTATAATCTCATTTTCATCAGTGGGAAGCTCCTCTCAGTGTGTACGTACTATGTACAGCTGTCAGCTGAGTGAACAGGGATCATCTACAAAAAATAATGGGTAATGAGAGCAGGGAGCAGGTGGAAGAAAACCTGGAGAGGTGGAGGTATGCACTAGAGAGAAGAGGAATGAAGGTCAGTCGCAGTAAAACAGAATACATGTTTGTAAATGAAAGGGAGGCAGGTGGAACAGTGAGGATGCAAGGGGTATAGGTGAAGAAGTGCAGGAGTTTAAGTACTTGGGGTCAACTTCTCAGAGCAACGGGGAGTATGGAAAAGAGGTGAAGAAGCGAGTGCAGGCAGAGTTGAATGAATGGAGAAGAGTGTCAATAGTTATCTGTTACAGTAAGAGTAGCCGCAAGAGCGAAGGGAAAGGTTTACAAGATGGTAGTGAGAACAGCTCTGCTCTTTGGTTGAGGGACGGTGGCTCTGACCAAATGACAGGAGGCGGCTGGAGGTAGCTGAGCTGGAGATGTTAAGATTTTCTTTAGGTGTGATGAGGATGGACAGGATCAGAAACCAGCACATCAGAGGGACAGCCCAGGTTAGACGTCTTGGAGACAAAGTAGGAGAGGCCAGATCGGACAAATATAGAGGAGGGATACTGAATATATTGGTAGGAGGAAGCCGGTGATGGAGCTGCCCGGCAGGAGAAAAACCACAAAAGACTAAAGAGGAGGTTTCTGGATGAAGTGAAAGAGGACATGTAGTTGGTTGGTGTGAAACAGGAATATGTAGAGAACAAGTTGGAGACAGATGATCCTCTGTGGCAACCCCTAAAGGGAACAACTGCAAGGACAATCTAACATTTTGGGGGGTTTTCTTTATTCGAACTTTGTTTCCAAGACTTTAAAATAAATTATTTTAATTCTAAAAATGTTCCAACAATGTTCGGGTGTGTAAATCAAAGAATACGTACTTGCAAAAATAAAGGGGCAAATTGATTCTCACTTGAACTTATAGTGTATAATAGTCCATTAAGATTTGACTGCACTGTAAAACCATCTAATTTCTCACAGTTGCAATAATTATCATGTTGCTATTCCCTTTATTTTATTCATGTGTAACAATTACACATTTCAGTTCATTTCTCTCTGGCCGGACCATGTCCTGCTGTTCCATATCTTAACACACACTTGTGAAATGTTTTGAGAACGGTCTTCGTTAATTTTGGGGTCTAAAAAGAACAAGAGGTCCCCTCGCAAAGGGCAGAGCTCGCTGACTCCTACTAGAGTCATTTTCAGCTAAGTGGTGGAAGTGGAGCCATTAGCGTGGCAGAGGAGATTCGTCATTCTCCTCTCCTCCTCTGAGAAGAGGAGAATGACTCTCCTCTAACTCAGCGACGGCCCTCTAACACAGCGACTTCACAAGTGCTGCTGGTGTCCACACATCTTGTGAATACAGGGCGCAGAATCAAATAGCAACATTATCCAAAGGAACAAAGGAACTATAATACTCTCTCTTTCTCTCTCTTTCTCTCCCTCTCTCCCTCTCTCTCTATGCAGACACTCAGCAAAGGTGGTAAAGGCAGCTTCTCAGGTCCTGAGCAGTATGTGGCAGTACAGAGACCTGCGCTCCCTCTACAAGAAGGTAGGATGTCATTCACTCAAAGGAGCTCAAAGCTAAGGATGAAATGCTGAATTATCACATTGACATAAGTATTTAGGCTGTTTGCTATGACACTTAAAATGTAGCTGAACTATCTCCCACTTGCTCTGATATGCATGGTCAGCTGTGTAACCTTATACGGACAGGACATACAGGACTCTCAAGAGTCTCTGGTCTGAAGAGACGAACAGAAGATTCTACTGTTAGGCTTCACTTCTGAGCGTCATGTCTGGAGGGAACCAGGCACCTTATCTCACCTGCCCAATACCAGCCTGAGGGGGAAGCAAGGTGGTGGCAGCATCATGCTGGATGTGGAGGTGTTTGTCAGCAGCATCGACTAGGAGACTGGTCAGAGTTCAGGGACAACTGAAAGGAGGGAGGGCAGAGATATCCTTAATGAAAAACCTGGTCCCGAGCGCGTAGGACCTCGGACTGGGCCGAAAGTTCACCTTCCAATAGGACAACGACCTTAAGCACGGAAATGAGGGTCAATCAGAAAGTCCATAAATCCAGATAAAGAATGTTTGTCAGGTGATCCCCTGGAGTGGAGACAATCATCACTGCCAAAGGTTCTTCAACTAAGTCCTGATGAAAGCGTCTGAATACTTATGTCAATGTGATATTTTAGTTTTTCTCTTTAAATGGGTTTGCAAACATTTAGAAAATTCTGTTTTTGCTTTGTGGGTCTGGGGTCTGGGGTTTAGATTTATGAGGGAAACAATGACTGCAACATAATGAGATGTGAACAAAGTGAACGGGTCTCAATACTTTCTGAATACTCGCTATGTTCGCCAATGATTCAACGAGATGCTTGATCTTCTTCCAGATCCACACACCGCCTCTCTCAAAATCTGATAAAAATCCAAGGAGGAAGTGTTAGAGATATTCTGAGTAACTGAAAAACAAACTGTGATGAAGTTATAACCTTCTCTGAAGAACTAACTGTTCACAGTTTTGTTTGAACGGACTCATTTTACAGTGCTATGCTATATTTTTTTAATACTAAATCAAAAGTTCAAAGGATCATTTACAAATAAATGTAACTCAGTACCACAAAACAGTGTAATTAACACTGGCTGTCTCCAGTGAACCTTCTAAAGTAAATACAATTTAGACCAAAACAAACAAAATACCACTTTTAAATGATATTTTCTTTCTTTTTCACTCAGACACGGTATTATAGAACATTTACATGTTATGAAAGAGTAACCTCATTTATATGGAACAGATTCCGTTTTTTTAGCCTCGGGGAAATGAAGCACACCAATGGTCCGTTATTCTTTCTAGTAGGCTAGAAAATAAGCTTGCCACTGCTCTCCAAGTGGCGTCTGGTTTATGTGTGTCTAACAACGAGCTCATGTGTCTGTGGGATAAAAGACGTGTGCATGTGAGCATTCAATTAAGAACAGTTGGCCGCTAATGATGTGTAAAGGCTAGTCATGAGAAATTCACAGCAAAACATGGGATGTCCTTAAGGCGAGTTAAAGAGCTCAGCTTTTATTGGCAGTAATCAAACATCATGAAAACACTGCCGTCTACGCCCTACGCTGTATGTTGGTCAAATGAAAGCCACTGGTCTTTGATAACGAGTATGAACTCTACCACCTGATGTAGCTGAGGTCGATGGCTCAATCCCCGGCCCTGCAGTCTATATGGCCATGTGTCCTTGAGCATTAAAGTTCCCCAAGTTTGCCCCCAATGGCTGCCCCAGTGGCGTATGAATCGGGGCTTCTTGATGGTTTTCACACTGAGCTGGTGACACCTGTTATTAATGTTTGGTTAATGCTGGCTGGTGTTTGAGTGCTTTGAATTGTCGAGCAGACTAGAAGGGCTCTATGAGAGTATATGTCCAGGTGCTGTTTTTCTCCACTCTGGACCTAATGTGTGTGTGAGGTCAGTCATAACCACTCCACTCTAAAGATTAATGGAGCTCTGCTTGGCACCATCACAACTGAGCTGGAGCGTTTAGAGATGGAGGAGCGTCTATCATTTCTTTTGTCAGCAGACATTTGTTTTGTTTTTTTTTAGAATCCATTCACCACTCACCGCATATTTGAGAACATTGCTGCTGGTAGTTATTTACCCCATCATGATACCCTAATAATGCTGAGTTTTTAAACTATAATTTGACAGCATACACCTTTTTAACATTTCTTTATTTGTTTTAAAACTTTTTTTTCTCATACTGCAGCAGAGGTCTGGTGAGTGACCTTAAAAAAAGTCTCAGAATAAAAGTCAAAATAAAGTGATTTGGGTTCAGGGACATGTTTTCTCTACAAATAAAATACATCTAAAAATGAAGCATTGGAGAATATCCCATTAAATATATCTCCTTTTACCTCCCCCAAAGAAAACAGGCACAAAAGATCTTGATAACAAAACGTTAACTGGATTTCAAAATCACAAGACATTTTTCTCCTTTTTCACACATCTAAAAGTAAAAGTGTAATATAATATAGGACAAACCTCTGTTTGTCCCAAAAACGACTGACGGTCAAACGGCTTTGACCTTTTCTCTGCTCATGATCGATAGCAGCATGTTTGTGGAGGACTCTGCGCTCTCACTAGCTGTAGCCGCTCAGCTTTTAGGGTTGTTTCTGTACATCTTATGCCCTATTTCACGGGACCAGCATCAGGACCTGATGTGATTTAGAAATGACACTCCCCACGTCTGTGTTTCATGCGATGGTAGGTGAAGTGTGATAAGTGAAGTCTGCGGCAAAGACGCAGAAAAAGCAGGAAGAGGAAACTATAAATGTGAATCCCGCCCCAAATCAATGAGATGTCGATTCATATCACATCCTCCATAATTATTACAATTTACCACAGGTCCAGAGGTGATACTAGTCCTGTGTGAATAGGACAATATATGGCATTTTCACCTTAAAGGTATTACAAATTGTGGTGTTGTTTTCTTTACTGACACTGTAAAAAATTGTCATGCTGGTAACGACATTTTTGTAATTAAGAATGCTGCAGACGAGGGAAAAATGAGAAAACCTGTTCATGTTCTGCAGAGATGACAGCGTCCTCCCACTCAACTCTCTAAGAACTGTTGAAAGTCACTTTCTCTCCTCCTCTCTCTCTCTTTTTTCCTTCAAATAACGAATACATACACTTGAAACTTGATTAAAAGTAATGACAGATATTTTTGCCTTTCACTTGCCGGTAATTAATGTTGTTGAGTGAATTGTGCCACCGAGGTTATCTGCCATTCAGTGTATTAAAACTTGAGACATGTTATCAGCAGTCGGTGAGATTAAGTAACGCATTCCAGGGAGGCCTCTTTGACATTTAGGATACTGCTAGGCATCATTTGTGTTGACAAAAAAAGAAGAAAACTGATAATATTTGTGAGAATATATACACATACTGTATGCAGGCCATGTGGCTTCACCAGCAACACCCCCC
Organism: Lophius americanus; assembly: GCA_037951165.1. Lineage (NCBI taxonomy): Eukaryota > Metazoa > Chordata > Actinopteri > Lophiiformes > Lophiidae > Lophius > Lophius americanus. The sequence continues at coordinate 11,153,668 of JBBDHG010000011.1, read as the reverse complement.
GGCAACACCCCCCAGCTCATCCTGGAAGATCTTGAGGTGTTCCCAAGCCAGATAATATACATATACATATATATATAGAATCCTTATAGCGGGTTCTGGGGTCCCCTCCCAGTTGGACGTGTCTGGAAAACGCCTCCTGAAGGCATCACCTAAACAGGCTTATTCTGTTCACGCAGAATAAACTTGAAAAATAAAACGCCAAAGTGACATCTTGTTTTGGAGACACAAACAAAAAGCTTTCGAAGGAGCGTCTTTCTCTCTGGTTCCTCATGAGATGATTTTGCGATCAGCTCTCTGTCAGTTTGATACTTCTGACAGTGACAGCAGTCACTTCAGGACAGGCCGCCCCGTGGCATCAGTGTGTCCTCGCCTCATCCTGACGACTGTGTTCCCCTCTTCATTCGTTATCCTCTCATCCCCAGTATTGCACTGAACAGAATCCCCATATGGCACCTTGGAGCCTCATCTGCTTCACATTTCTCTAAAGATAAGCACTCCACTGATCAGACATGAAGGACGCTGACTTTACCCCACAGCCCAGTCTGACGTCTATGTATTTCTTTATTTATTTTTTAACTCCATCCATCTTTGCCTCGAAGGCCGTCTTTTGTTTGTCAATCAAGGATTTAATAAAGAAGGTTATTAAAGGGAAGAAACAACTTGCTTAAGATTGATGGCGGGAAAATTTGAAGAAAATGAGTTTTGCACTTTTGAAATGATGTAGACAAATTTGTGGATAAATGGCTCTTTCAAAATTGTCTCTTCATTCCAAACTAACAGCAAAGAAAACCCTCATCCATCAACTTTAAATTGTAACGAGATATCATCTGCAGTCGCTCTTGTGGCATTCTCGGTTTTATCCTGAGTCATTTTCCTTTACTTCATCATAATCTTGTTGGACTGGTCTTATAAAAAAAAACTCAGATGCTGCTGCTACCTCTGAAAGCCTTCAGCAAATGCAGCACAAACACTCTAAATGAACAGAATCCCTCTTTTATTCACAATTTAAGCGCTTCATTGACATAAGCTGCTGCATTATGTTTTATGCATTCACTCTAAAAATTAAAATGAATACTAACAGACGACAGATACCATTATTGACTTAATTGCTGGAGTACTTCCTGGTTAGTGACAAACCAAGCTAATTTTATGACCGTGAAAAGTGTCGCATTAGAGGATCCACACTCTGACTTTATCATCCCAGCCCAGAGCTCCAAATAAGTGACTATACTGCAAGTATCCCTGCGCTAGACATTAGGTCATGGGTGTTAGGTGCAGCAAAAAATCCTGTTAGCCACCAATCCAAACATGGATTAGCATACAATTTAGACGAAAGTGGAGTCGGGCGTCTCTGCAGAATGTCTTCGAGAAATGGAAGGCAGAAGAGAGCAAGCAGCAAACAAGGAGAAAGAAAGAAAGTAACGTGAATTCTTTGAGTTCTGCAGCTTGGAAAAAAAAGTGTGCTTGAGATTGTGTCTGATTTTTTTTTGTGTGTGTACGTGTGTGTGTGTGTGTGTGTGTGTGTGTGTGTGTGTGTGTGTGTGTGTGTGTGTGTGTGTGTGTGTGTGTGTGTGTGTGCGTGTGTGTGTGTGTGTGTGTGTGTGTGTGTGTGTTATGTCAGTAATGAGTCAGCTGGGGCTGTGTCAGCAGAGCGGTTTGCTTTGAAGTTTCAAAATAATGAGAGAATATTTTTTTTAAAAACAGTTTTTAACAGCATAGAAGTTATGTGCATGGATACACGTTTGTTTCTGTGTGTGTGTTTTTTGTCTGTGTGCATCTGACTTTGAAAAAGTGTTTATTTTTTACCAACTGCTATGAGAAGAGTTTATCACTGTCTACAATGTAGTTCTGCGAGCAGAGGTGGAAAAAGTAAATATTATCAGCATAATGTACTTAAGGTATCAAAGTATTAGTGCCATATGTTTGGATTAATATTCCTGCTGGATTACTGTATAGACCTATATCTAAATACTTAACTGATTACCAGGAAGTTTCAGTTTATCACTGACAGTTAACATCAACACGTTTCTAGAGATGTGAATTAAACCCTGAAAAGTAAGTAGGAGGACAGCTGAGGGGATTTCTCAAGAATCATTGTCACTTTGTTAATAAATCTATTCTTAATCGAGCAAAAGGCCCAGATTCTTTGTCTCGCTGACACAAACATATGCCTCTTCTCTCTCTCTCCCTCTTTCTCTCTCTCTCTCACTCTTTTACAAACATCATGAACTGAACACTGAATTTCATAAAGCGTGTTTTCGACCATTACAGTTTGTCATATTCGTGTTTAATAAGTAACTTCTGCCGGGCTGCCTTGCCTCATTTCTTGATAAATGATCCAACTTGGCATTTAATCAGACTATCACGCTCTTTCTCATACACACACACACACACACACACACACACACACATACAGACACCCACGTACACACATCACAAACACACATAAATCACAAAAACAAATACACACACACGTGACAGATGGGGTTGAGGGTCAGAGAGATGCCGTGTTTGTCCCAAGCGTGACAGATTTACAATACGTTCCGGGGATGTGTTATTCGGCGTGTGGGTGTGTTTGTGTGATACGAGTGAGAAATATGTCTGAGGTCACAGATTGCACAACTGTTCCTCTGCAGGTTCCCTGCACACATATCATGAAGCATGTCCCAGAATACATCAGAAAAGTGCCTGCAAGATTATGCCATATATTGCTGCTATCAGCTATTATCAATAGCTCTTTGTCCTCTGGCTGTGTTCCCTCCTCCTTCAAACCCGCTGTATTGGACCCTCTTCTCAAAACGCAGCGCCTTGATCCTACTGTTCTTAATCATGTCAGATCTATCTGTAAACTAACGTTTCTTTCAAAAGCCTTACAGAAACCTGCTTACTTACAGTCGATGTTTCTCATGGACAATGCGTTTGATTGATTTCCATCGGGTTTTCGTCCAGGTCAAAGCACTGGATCTGCACTCATTAAAGTGACTAATGACCTCGTACTTGCTGTTGATGCTGGTGATTGCTCAGTTTTATTTCTTTTGGATCTGACTTCGCTTCAATCCTACTGGATCGTATTGGAAAGTTAGTGGGCATTAGAGCCACAGCTTTAAAATGGTTAATATCCTACGTATCTATAGGACTTTCTCAATGGCCACGGGTATTGCCTCCTCCTCGGTGAGCCATCTAAACTTTGATGTCCCCCAAGGCTCCATTCTCAGCCCTTTACAGTTTATCATATACAGCACATGCTGCCATTGCGTGATATTATTAGAAAATACAAAATCCTGTATCATTGCTATGCTGATGATACACAAATCTATGTCCTATTAAAATCTGGTGAACAGGGCGATCTCAATTTCAGTCTTAACCGTTTTTCTTCCTGTCTGTTTGAGATAAAGGTCTGGATGTCTCACAGCCTTCTCAAACTTAATTAGGACAAGTCAGAAATTATTCTCTTTGCTCCCCCGAAATCCGTCTCCATCTTCAAGAAATATCTTCAACCCTTGTCCTTAAATGTCAGACCAGCAGCCAGAAAGCTGGGTGTGATATTTGACAGTGACGTTTCTTTTGAAACACAAATTACTAATGTTTTCAAATCTTACTTCTATCAGTTAAGGACCATCTCCATGATAAAGTCCTTTCTCTCTCACTTGGATCTGGAATACAACACCCATGCCTTCCTTTCATCTCATCTGGATTGCTGTAATTCTTTGAATAAAGGTTTAAGCCAAGGAGCACTGTCACTTCTCCAGCTTGTTCAGAATACCAAACCTCTGGTTTTAACAAACACTAGACCAGACCATATGAGCCCTGTTTTAGCCCCTCTTCACTGGTTACCAGTAAGTTTTTGAAACTATTTTGCTGGCAATTCATAGATTAGCTGCCAGCTACATCACTGTACTGCTCCACCCATACCATTAATCTGGAAAACTTCCAGGTATTTATGAAAATATGATTTTGTCATATATATAACATGTGACAGGTTGTGACCGATTGAATGTCTAATGTTACATTTCTGTGTTGCTTTAACATTAGCTTAAACACAAGCTGTCAAACATTTTATACAAGAATAAAATATGTCCTTTTTCTAGAAGGAGCTTAAATTAACTCTAATTCTAGTCAATTTTATTTGTATAACATCGAATCACAACAAATGTTATCTGAAGGCACTAGATTGTACCCTTTATTCTACAGAGACCCAACAATTCAATAATTCATGGACAAGAATGTGGAGACAGTAGAGAGAAGAAAATGGCCTTTTAACAGGTAGAACCCTCAAGCAGGTCCCGACTCAGGTTGGGCGGCCATCGTTCTCGACCCGTTGGGTTGAGAGAGGGGGAGAGAGTGAGACAAATGTGCACACCAACAATAATACATCTACTATAACTACTACTTATAATAACAATAATAATAATAATAATTATAATAATAGTGGGCATCAATCAGGTCCACACCAACAGGTCCAGCCAAGATCCATGTGACACTTCAGGATCAGAAAGCACAAAACAAATAGCTGTGTCGCAGTAAAGTAACGTAGGATCATGGGAGTAGAGGTCAGCATCATTAAACAACCATATAATATTATATCAGCAGCCATCAGCCAATGAAACACAGTGTAAGCAGGATAAGACAGCAACAAAATAGGTGACACGCTTCTATATCCATCAACTTCAGGTCTCAGAACCTCGGCATCAAAGGAAACATGTAGACCAAGTCATGATACTGTTGTGAGGTAAATGGTGAGGATCCTGCTGTCTGCCCAGGGGATTCAACTATGCACTTTCTTTTCCCCACCCATATTACAACTAGTCTTTATCCCATTCTTTTACAGAATGAATTAAGAAATATATATATATTTAAAGGAAGCTCGTATATTCAGGTGATACTTGATGCGGTTGTACACAATGACATAAATTTGACATTTTCCTGCATGTCTTGGACAGGGAAGGGTTAGCCGATCTGCGAAATAAGTTACAATCTGGAACTTCCCCACCAGAGGCCACTAGATTTGTGTCTCCGAAGACAATGGGAAGATGCTCCGGTCATTTCACCTAACGCTCTAAAAGCACCGTCAAGTTCTGCTTATTGAACCCAACGCTGACTTGACTCAAAACTGTTTCAAGTAACCGTTTTTTACCTTAGTGGACACTTAATTCTGATGCAGTGTGTCCAAGGAGCACCGCAGTCACTGCTTCTCTGTTTCTGCTCGCTCTGTAAAGAAATAGTGATTGCAGAAAATGGGTGGATCTAAAAACTGCACACGTTTCTTAACATCTTGACCACATAACTGGGTTTCCCCTTGAATTAGATACAAAGACAGAGCAGAGGTGTTTCCAGGTTGCCTCTCTGAGGGAAGAGAGAGAAAAAGAGCGGCGGCACAGGGACAGCATCCCGAGTCATTCAAATTTAACCTAACAGGAGAATAAAGGTCAGCCCCCGGATCCTCATAACCTCATGCAACCTACATTTAAAAAGAAAAAGCAAAGGTCAGAGGCAGATTATTCCTGTGAGGATGGATCTTATGTTGGATCGGTTGTGTACGTGTCTGTGTGTGTGTGTGTGTTTGTGTGGCTGTGTGTGTTTGCTTATTGATCACAAAAAATCAGAGATCTGAGTTTCTGTGTCAGAGAGGGAAAAGAATGAGAAGGATTGAGGGATCGGAAAAACTTTCAGTATTTGCCGAGGCCTAGAGGGGGATCACCACTCCTCATTTTTAACCTTTTTTTTTTTTTGCCATAATTACTGTCTGGCACACATAAACGCGCGCACACACACACACACACACACACACACACACATACACTTACACCTCATTTGTTGGACAGTAATCGGTTTTTGCCAGGTCCCTTGACCTTCAACTAAGAATCCACTCAGGGCAACAGGTAGGATGGTTTCCTAGCAACAGTCAAATTTTTACGGTAGTGTGTGAAAGGAGAGTTATAGACCAAGTGAAAGTGTGTGTGAGTAAAAGTGTGTGTGAGAGAGAGAGGGAGAGAGAGAGAGAGGAAGGAAACATGAGGAGGAAGAGGGAGAGTTTGGAGTATTGCTGATGTTTATGTAAGCTTTGCGCACCGACACCAAACGGCACTGGAGCTTGTATATTTAAAAAAAAAAGAAACTGATTGGTGGTGTATGAAATGTTAATGTTAATTTAATATTTATTGATTTTTCTGACTGGCTGGTTGGCCTGAAATGACAGACGAAGGCTGAGCTCTTCAAACCCACAGAGGCAATTTACTTTACATAAGTAATCTCCAAAAGTTTCCAAGGATTCCCAGTTAGTCCACCTGAATTATGAGAGGATTATGAGTTTTGCAGATAAACGGCAGCACATTACAGCGCTACTCTGACAGTTTGAAATCAGCATCAAGCTGCTTGAGAAAAGGAAAAAAGGAGAATTACTTCATCATAAGGCTTAAAATGAATTATCCTATACGAGTGTGAGATTTATGTATCCATCCTTGAATCTCTTGTCTGATTATGATCATTCTTCTGCATTCAATTATATAACTCATTTTGCTTAGGAGGGCAAACGGCTCACATCACTCAGCCAAATACATTCATCGCTCAATAATTATTTGAGCAGCAAGTCGGTTTTGACGGCGTCCAGCGGCGCAGCCCTCCCTGGTACCAGGATGTTACACGCTCCATAATGAGATGTTCTGGTGGAGATAAAGGTATAAAGCTGAGAATGTGAAACAAAGTGAGTCATAAGACCGCTGGAGTGATGGATAAATAGATGAAGTGGAAATTAAGCAAGAAACTGGTAGTGAGCTGCCTCTGTCAGAGGATCCAGCTTTCTATTAGTCCAGGAAATAGGAGTCAGAGGAAGACATGGGACTGAGCCCGCTGTCACCCACTACTGTCTCCTCACATCTCCCCCACCCCCTCCCCCCATTCTCGTCTCCTCTCCTGCCTTGGGGAGATCACTCCTCTGACCAGTTTGCCATTGTTCAGCTGCGACAAACACGCACACACTTCATCATCAGTTTGTGTTTTGATCGCAGAGGGACCCAATTATTTTAATGCGAAATGGAATTTGGTTCCAACTCTGTGATTGGTGTTGATTTAAAAAAATATTTTTATTTTAAGGGCTTTCCTCCACTAATACAAACACAGACACAGTCTGTCGCAGAAAACAGCTGAATATCAGGGGAAACTAACACAGTCGTTTCTTAATTCATTTTAATATTCACTGCCCTTTAACACAAGTTAATGTCTGTCCACTAAAAGTAATATTAAAAAAAAAAAAAGGTTCTATTTAATTTCCACTGACAGTCCTGATTCCAAGCATGTGCATGAATGTCACAGCTTTGTTCTGCTTGGAAACTTGGCAACATGAATACATGGCGGTTAGCACTGTCACCACACAAGAAAGAAGGTTCTGGGTTTGAATCCCAACACCAGGCCTTCTTTTTGTGAGCAGTTTACATGTTTTCCCTGTTTTTGGGTGGGTTCACGTTGAAAAACATGCCTCAAGGTGAACTGTGACCCTAAATTGAGGAGCTATTATGAATCATTTAAAAAGAATCAAAAGAAACTGGAGTACCGGGAAGTGACTCAAACACGGAGAAAATCCAAACTCTACCTAGAAACGACCCCAGATCAGAAGTGGATCAGAACCCAGAAGCTTCTTCTGTGAGGGGAGAGTGTGCTGTACTGAATGATATAAGAGAGTATGGATTATTATTGACATAAAACTAAGACAACGACATAACTTATTAGCCGAAACAGAAACAAAACCAACACAAATCATCAATTACACAAATGATGACCCTGACAGAACTTTTGCGAGGGAGATTCAGAAAAAGAAAACTAAATTAAATTTTCAATTGAATTTTGTGTTCCTGCAAACAGTAACCAATGTCTCCTCTGCTTTGTCTCCTGTGCGTGTCTTTTGTTCCTTTGTTTTTTCACAGGATGGTTACTCCCAGTATCACTTTGTGGGTTCGGCCTCAACGATAGAGAGAGACCGACAGCGGCCCTACTCCTCCTCACGGACGCCCTCCGTCTCCCCCGTCAGGTCCTCCCCGAACAACCGCTCTGGTGAGAAACCCGTGACAGTCCAGAGGTTGTGTGTGTTCGAGGGGCATGTGTGTTTGTGCTTTCCTTGTTGTTCTCCTCGCGACCAGTTTCAGTGCCGGAACTTTCCAACTAAACTTTAAGTAAGATTCCACGCCTGCAGAAGTTTTTATGTTTTTTTTGCAAGTCAAGATTAACTTTGCGTAATTGGTGTAATCTCACATGAAAAGACATCTTGCTAGCAGGTTCGGTGTGAAAGAGGGTTAAAAACGGAGCACAGACATGCTGGGCTGTCATCACCGTGATCAGAAGGTCAGGAGAGCGGCGCCATTGAGACAGAAGGATACTGAGACAGTTTTTGTGACAGGTGTTAATTACAGCCAATCGGCTTCCAGCTCTAGGCTTCCAATCAATCAGACACTTCAGATTTTGTTCCACATGAAAACCTTTATTTCTTATAGGGTACTGTCATCTCTCAGTTTGTCTAGGTGCCAAAACTTGATCACATTAACAAAAGTGTAACTTACGTTACACATAATCATAAGACTCTTCTTCTTTTTTTTAATCTTGCTTTGAGTGAAAATAGTTACATCTGTTTAAAATGCCAGCGCCAACATGGTAACATGTGTTCTTTATGTTTTCACAACAAATAAATGACAATGGTAAGATGTAGCTGGTGGATAAACGTCTGCTCAGCAGCGATCTGTGAGACCATTAACAACCTTGCAACATAAGGACAAAGACTTTCTTCCTTCACTTTATTCTACTCCTCTTTGACAAGTCCATTGTTATTTGTTTTTGTTGTTTTTTATCGTTTTATTTGGATCCCCAGTAGCTGCCAATTAAATGACCGCTAGTCTTCTTAACATCCCTGCAAGAAGATGTTATGATCAAACTGTATGTTGTTATAATCCAGCATGTTAGACAAAAAGGAAGAAACCTGAAAAACAAGCTATTGGTGAAAATAAAGTTATGTAATTAGAATTAAGCTACAGAAAGAAGTGAATTAAATACTTAACTAGGCAAAGTGAGAAAAGAATATGATCTACCTATCTCAAGTTTATCCGTGGTACAACCAAAATGACATAAACAGCAACTGTGTGAATAGTGAGACTAAACTATGTGTGTGTAAGGATTTCTGACTAAGATACTACATGTTTTTTTTTTGTTTTTTTTCCTCTTTTTTATCTCTCTGCATGTGAACTTGTGGTTTGTGCCAAGATTTGGTACAAGCCAATTCTTAGAATTCATGATCTTGCAGCAGAGAAGTATTATGTCTGGGCGTGTGAGTGTGTGTTGGTGACCTACCAACACCAGCCCTCCTCGATACTATACCTTATACCTATTTCTCATCAAAGAGGGTAAGATCCACCTTGTGTGACACAGGAAGACAGAATGAGACAAACAAGGACAGAAAGACAGTCAGGAACTTTTACGACCATTGTAGTGGTTTGTGTTCCAGTCAGAACAGAGCCTAAACGGTCCAGAGAACCGAGCACAGAGCGGTGTTGTTCACCTCAAACACTGACTCAGCAGCCACTGGTGGCCCCCCATCAAAAAGATCTGCTCGTAATAGGTGCTTGACGTTGGGCCGGGATCACGCAGCAAGAACCCCACTAATGCACAGGGCCCCCCCCAGAGTCCAACAGAAGACGGATAGTTCTGCCGTGGAGTCCACGACACCACAGTGGTCAAGGCACAATGAAGAGGCCCAGCACCCAGCGGGTACCCCGAAAAGTACCGCCGGAGAGCACAGGAGAGGAGGGAACAAATATACTGCTTGTACAACAGTTCTGAGAATCTCTTACTGAAATATGACAGCAAAACCGAGGAATTTAAGGAACCTTCACCGAGTACTGAAGGGTCCTTTTCTATAAGCAGCTGCTGATGTACCTGTGCTGTTAATAAATGCCCGCAGTAAAAATAACTAGACACTAGGAAGTACTGGAGGCGGCACACATTACACCACAGCCACATTTAACCTGATGGGGGACCGATTTATGCAAGACAGATAATTGGCTCATTGTGAAAGATAAAAACCCTGAAACCCAGATTCAAAAAGAAGTTTAGTCTGTGCGAGGACACAGTGGACCGAAGGACTGAAACAATGGACTGAGTGCCGTTGTAATCATGATAAGTACAAACAGCAATTTTGTGCCAGATACATGAATGGAAACAACTGGCCATACGTAGAAACCCAATCTATATTTATGAACAAACTATGGGCCATATTTGATGACATGCACACAAAAGGAATTTTGACAAACTAAACCTTCCTTTTATTGGTACATCTCATTTCAAAGAGAGTACACGTTATTTCTGTTTTGGATCCTAGACATTGTGTACTACATCTGTGAGTGTATGCATGCCACAGCCGGATAGGCCCAGAGTCTTTAATGGTATTTGTTCATAATCCTGATTGCTTGGTGGAAGGAACTGTCCCTGAGCCTGCAGGACCGGGCTTTGTGGCCGCCATACCGTTTGCCAGCAGGCAGCAGCTGAGACAGCCTGGGATGGCTGAGGTCATCGATCATCCTGTGAGCTCTGAGGAGACACAACTCAGTATATAAATCCTGGAAGGAGGGGAGCTCACGTTCACTGATGTGCTGGCCCGACCATACGACCCTCGGAGGTGCTTTCAATTCAAGGGAAGTGTAGTGGTTGTAAAAAGGGCCGCATGCCAAACTCTTTTCAGTCTTCTGAGGTAGAGATGTCAAGATGATAAAATGTTAGCTGGATCATTTAGCAATTTAATCGTGTTCTGTCCATTTTTTCACCACCATTACTGTGTCAGTTTAATTACAGTGTAATTAGATAAACACTCATCATGACGTAGAAGAAGAAGAAGAGTCATTTATTTATATTTAGACTCTCCTCTGAAAGCAGTAACAGAACCAGTCTGTCAAAGTTCCAATTTGGTAAGCTGTTGGATCCACATAGAGTTTGTCAGGTTTGGACATGGAATTAATAAATACAATACAATACAATAATAATACAATAATAAAACTTTTCAGTACAGCACCTTTGCGAGGTGTGTGACAACTTCGCAAAAGTCCTCGGCTGCAGCGGCTTCTGCCAATCACAGGTGGTTCTGTTAGGACATTACAGTATGGACCTCTACACAGGTACATGTCATTGCTAAATAGTCAAATCATTTTCTTTAACTCAGAAACACATTTCTCACTCTGAAATCTTGTTAGAAGTGAGTCGATGCAGGAAGAGGAAACAGTGGAAACGTAAATTGGAGAGGAGATTTCAAGGATTACCTAGAGGAGCTCGCTGCATGAAACTACTTCCAAAGTGAATATTTAATTGATTTCAAGATGAGGCAACAACTTCCTTCTTGTGTGATTTCAGATACTTCCAACTGAAGGAAACTCTAGCTTCATATTCCATGTTCCTTGCAGAAATTTATTTGACACCTGTGGGTTTACCTTAGTTGACAATAGAATGATTTTTTTTTTTCTCCAACTCTGAGGTCTTAATTCTTACTTTTCTATATGTGCAATTTTCTTTCTTATGGACTTTGGAGTTTCTTCAAGATTTTTCATTACAAGTCTTTCAAGTTGCCAACTAATGAGATTGGCTTGTATGCTAACTCTCATACATATGTATAACACTTTAAACAACTATCGCTCTAACTTGAATAAATGTCCAATTATAGTGAATATACCGAAAATAAATAAATAAGTTTATTACTTCTGCCGGCAATGAGGGCATGAAATCTACAGTGTGACTAAAACTGACCCACTGGTTTTGATGACTTCAGTGGGACGCTTGAGTATAAATTTGACCTGGTTACAGCACCTAGTTGTTGTTGTTTTGTTTCCTAAATAGGACTTCTTTTTTTTTTGTAAGGTTATTTATAATTACACAAAAACATTTGCCATTCTAGCTTCACTCTGATTTTAGTGGGATTATATTTGTCATACTTATCTTACTTTTTGGAAGTCTATTTATTTCTTTATTTTTTAAATTAACCCTTATTTTAACCAGGAAAAAGTCTTATTCAGGTTAAATATCTCTTTTCTATAAGTGTCCTGGCTGTTCAGGCAGCAGAACACATAAAGAATCTATAAACAGACAGATCTGCAAATAATAAGTCACGAATCAGAAATAAATTACAACATTTTTCAAAACCAATATCATGTGACCAAAATCATGTTGTATAGCCCAATTAAAACATCACCAGCCATGTTCATGCATCCGAGCTGGATGTAAACACGTGTGTGCTCAATCACGTAGGACACTATTAAAAGCGGACGGAGTGGGGAAACAACCTGAGGGTTGAGGAGCAAAAATGGATGCTAATCAGCTATAATTTTCTCTTTACCCACATCAACATTTTCTCGCTGATCGGTCCCCACATCAGGGCTAGATCGCTGTTAGCATCAGTGCTCGCCAACCACAGGCTCTAATGCCGTAAAGTATGATTATCATCGGCCCTTAGCTTGAGCCCGATGGCCTTCATGCTCAGAAAAGGGCACATTACCATTAGCGGTTAGCATCAATAGTGAGGAGCCTTTAGCTGCGCTATCTCCACACCGGGCTTAGCGAGCTGATGAGGCAGAAAAGTACTTTCCTCTCCTATCGGCTTAGAGAGGTCTTCAAGGACCCTGCTCGGAGAGAGAGAGAGAGAGAGGGGCAGAGGGAGAGCTGGAGTGAAAAAGTGTGTATTTGTGTCTGTCTTTCTGCGTGAAAGAGAGAGGGAGTTGGCACATAGACATAAACTGGAGGATGAAGGGAGAAAGCAAAGAGTCAAGAATTAGGGATTGGGGAATGGTTAGTGCAGGGAGGAGGGAGTGAATGATGAGGATTTGACTTTGGCCAGTGACATTGAGAAATGTGTGTATTTCTGCAGAAAGTCTTGGAGCCCAGGTAATCAGGAAATGGGCAAAAATGTCTTCTTTTCTCCTGCTCCACCCCTCCTCCTCCTGCTCTCCTTTGATTCTCCTCCTCGTTCTCCTTTTTGCAATAATCCTGCTTTCTTCTCACCTCTCCCTCTGATCTCTCACTCTTTACCAGCTGCCTCATTGTGCGTGCACGCTCTCTCTCACACACACACACACACACACACACATACACACACACACACACACATACACACACACACGCCTGCATCTGTATCTCCTCTCTGCATATGCTCCAGACTGCAATCTGGCCCCTTAGAGATGGATCAAACGGAGGGAGTAATGATGGCGTCGAGTCCCACAAGGAGTGGAGGTATGAGAGAGAGAGGGAAAAAGAGAGAGAGAGTGGTAAAACTGTGAAAGAGATAGAAGGGAAATAGGGGAGGTTGCAGCCTTTGAGGGTGGCTGAGAGAAAGAGGGAGATATAAGGAGAGAGAGACCTTTGCATCCATCATGGCTCCCACAGGGTCCAGCTGTGTTCTGCACAGATAGAATGAGTCTCCCAGGGTCTTATATCCAGCAGTCTCCCGTCCCCACGGCGAGCCTAATACTGTCTTTTGGGGTTGTGGGTGACAGGTTTGGGCATGCACCTTAATGGATTCTGCTGCGACGGTGTCATATCTGAGAATTAGATATCTATCAAAAGTGTCAAAACATTCTAAAAGCTTGTACCTTCTGCCCTCCACTGTTTCTCTGTATTTGTGTTTTGGCCCTGCTGCTATTATCAGGGTGTCGCAAAGTCCAACAGCCGGAGAGAACCAAGGCGTTTGTGCGACGGAGGGGGTCTCTTTAATAATTGGTGTCTGTTGCTTTACTTTACTGTTTATATATGTTTGAGCAATGGTGTAGGGAGAATTCAACTCCTACACATGAGTAAAAGTACTGAAAATACTCCACTACAAGTAAAAGATCTACCAACGACAAGTATTATTAGCAAAATGTACTTAAAGTAGCAAAGTAATGGTTATTATTCTGGTAGAATGGTTCTTCTCTATAATCAACAGTTATGCTTGGGTTTCTATTACTGCTCCTTTTAATATGTAGGCGTAATTACTGCTGGAGATTTGAAAGGAGTAATCTCACTACTTCATGACGTTGAGAGCTTTTAATCATTCTATTCAGAGCATTGTTGTCCTGAACCACAAAGGGAACTTTTTCGACAAACATGAATAAGCGAAGCACTTAGTTACTATCCACTACTGTGTGTTTGTCAAGTCAACTTTATTTATACAGTGCCAAATCACAGCAACTTTTATCTCAATGCAATTTCCTCAAAGAGTTGGTCTAGATGGCACTCTCACCCGCGTGTGTGTGTGTGTGTGTGTGTGTGTGTATGTGTGTGTGTGTGTGTGTGTGTGTGTGTGTGTGTGTGTGTGTGTGTGTGTGTGTGTGTGTGTGTGTGTGTGTGTGTGAATGCATGTATCTCCCCAATATCTAGTCACCTGAAATTCTCAGTGTTGGATTCAGCAGGTCGGCTGAGGGTATAGATTACCTGCTGTATATACACAGGTGTATGTATGGTGGAGAGGGGCAGGAGTGTTTAGCTAAGCAGACTGAAGATGCTGAGTGCACAGGTAGATTCTGGCAATTCAGTATGTCACGATGGCAGGGATTGAGTATGCCACTAGAAGGGGATTACATTGTGACTCACTGAAGGTGTGTGAGTGTGCAAAACATTCTATATACAGTATGTGTCCTGGATCAGTCCATGCATGCTTGTGTGTGTGTGTGTGTGTGTGTGTGTGTGTGTTTATGAGTGGTTGTACACACGCTGAGGTGTGAGAGGTTATGCATTCAAGTAAGAAAAGCAGTTACTGTAGAAAGTAACAGAAATAGAAAAAGGAATGTTGAGTTTTGACGATGACAAACAAACTTCATTTTTATTGGAGAGAAAATAAGGCATCCAGCTCAGATATACTCTAATGTCCTTAATTCACACACTCTGTCCATGAGTGGTGACAAGGACCAAAATTGGCTTCATGTTCTGTCAGTGGACAGAAATGGGAGAGAAATAGGGACCTACATCAGCAGAGATGATGATAATAAGGAACTTTAGAATATGGTAGGGCGCCATGTGTCAAAGCTCTCTATCGTCTCTTCTTCTATTCTTGAAGGCAGCTTAAACATCCAACCTAATTATACACTGGAATCATTCATGCCAATATACTCATAACATCTATAAAAACAAAAATGGCATTCCCTTTACTTAAATTCTTGCATGTATATTATGTATATATATATATATATATATATATATATATATATATATATATATATATATATATATATATATATATATATATATGGCTGTAGTGGAGCTACTGTTAAAGAGCTCAGTGTGGGTTCTGGCTCTAGTTGTGATAATGAGTTCACACCAATGTGTCGGCCAAAACACCACTTAAGGTCAAACATTCCAGATTATGAAGGATGAGCCTGGAAAATTGTAAACACTTCAATTCTGGTTTTCTAGTACTCACATTGGCGATACGGCACAAACCATTTGCAACAAACGTGCTGAAAGTAACAAATGAACTCAAAACTGAGGAGGTGCTGGCGATGTCTGAAAGAATCCGCTACGGCACTACTTCTTTACAGTGTCAGCGCACAAGTGGGATGGCACAACCAATCAGAAGCCAGTACTTAATGAGCTATTTAACTGTTTATTTAGATAGATAGATAGATAGATAGATAGATAGATAGATAGATAGATAGATAGATAGATAGATAGGTAGATAGATAGATAGATAGATAGGTAGATACTTTGTGGACTTTTTTACACTGGCACTTTGCAAACAGTTTTTTTTTTTTTCAGATCCATTTTAATTTTTTTGAAAAACATATTCACACCTATTAAATGTGAATTATAAGAACAATACATATAACAGAAAATTGCTATAAAAAAAAAAACAGTTCTGAACTCTGCAGACCAGGAACACCAAACAATCAACGTCGTTCAGAACTTTTATTCTTTCCCATTTTTCCTGCCTCCAACACATCAACCTCCAAAACAAAACATTCACCTGTAAACCCTAATATTTCTCCCTCACTGACTGGTGTGATTCTAACGAGACCTGTAGCTGGTCACAATGTAATGGTTGATCAGTGCCTGACTTAGGACGACAAGGCAAATCTAGTTACCTCCAGGCTGATCTGCTGTGGCAGTCATAGATTTGCAAACTTGGTGAGAGAACTCTCATTTATGTTCTTAGCGAGGAAACTGGGAAGATATAGTCGACATAACCATAAAGTAAAGATGGAGCAATTAAAGAAGTCTGATGCAATAACTGACCTTCATACTGGATTTCGCATGACGTCCCCGCTGAGCAGAATCAATGTAAAAAAAAAAAAATGGAGGCGCTGAGTTCACAGGCATGTCGACTCCATTTGTTTTTCGCCTGCACTTTGTAAGAGGCTAATGTTGTTGTTTTTAAAAACAAAAAACATATCCCATCATGTGTCTGATGTGAAGTTTGATATTCCAATAAGGCATGTAAAATCTTGTGTGTGAATAAATGTGTAGAAATAACTAGAAGTCCTTTCAGATGCTGGAGGTGACCCGTCACGCTGACAAGCTAAATGATAAATAATGACTGTGCACCTCGAAAGACACACAACTACACACAAACACACACAAACAGATTTAAGGATGCAGACTGTGAAGGCACATGCTGTTCCTGGTTTATTGTTCATTAGTGTGTGTGTTTGTGTGTGTGTGTTTGTGCGTGTGTGTGTGTGTGTGTGTTTGTGTGTGTGTGTGTGTGTGTGTGTGTGTGTGTGTGTGTGTGTACAGCGAGCGCTCCAGCCTCCCCCAGAGAGATGATGAATCTGAAGGAACGCAAGATGGACTACGATTCCACGGCAACCAATGCTGGTTTCCATAGCAACAAAGGGGAGCACACATCCCGGAAAGACGGCATGGCAGGTGCGTAACAGACACGGAGAGACAGAAAATTATTAAATAAGTCATTTTTATCCTCCTCTTTAATTTTCTTTATTTTTCACTTTCATTCATTCTCTCTCCTCAGCCGCCTTTTCCACCCTCACACACCATTTTTGTTCTCTTTTTGTTCTTTCTGTCTAGTATCTTGGGATTTTCTGTCTCTCTCCATTGGTCTCTTTATCTCCTGGGGTTTCTCCCCCTTTGTCTCTTAATGTCTATCAATATCTATCTATTATTCAATTTCATATTATCTCAAGACCACAAAATCATTTTTGAAAATTCTGAAGAACTGCAGGAAGCCTTGGACTTTTTCAGTCAACTTTGACTTAACCAAGCTTGGAGTTTCCCACGCTTTTGTTTGGCCTTGAACGCAGCACACAATGAGGTACCTTCATTTAAAACAATCGCTTTATCATTTGTTTTCTCCTCCATCCATCCAGTTCAAGTCTCCTGCGGGACATCTACGTTGTTCCGAAACTCTTACCTGACAGCCAGCGATGATATCAAGCCAAACCAGGTGAGTTAAAGCTCTATAAGTGTCCTACACACTCTCATATGTCACACACCTGCAGAGAACAAATCTCACAAATTGGCATTTGCTGTCAGGCAATGTGGTTATAAGGAGGGAGACAGAGCAGCACACACACATGTGCACACTAAACACACACATCTCGTATCACAGCACCGGCAGTTTGTGACGGAGAACCACCGTACACGGGCCGCATCACACCGCCACAATCTGAAACCACATCCGACCCAGCAATTAAAAGCTTTACCTTGGTTGATTGCGCTAATTATTTTCTTGTGTTAAATGACTCTTCTGGGGAAGAGGGAGGCGTAACAGGCGGCATCATAGCATCAGACTTGGAAGATTAGTCTCAGAATCCTCCGGATCATCTGTAGTGATCTAGAAGTTCCCTATCGCTGCATTTCCACACACACACACACACACGCAGGCACGCACGCACACACACACACACACACACATCTAGCCTGTGTATATAGTTGGAGATAAATTTCCCTTTCAGATCCGGCCTGCAGTGAGAAATCGCAGCATGAATCCCTTCCCAACCGATTTCTATCTGAGTCTTTCAACACGTGCTGACGGTCCTCAAACCCTTCTTCTCTCCACTTTCATCTCCTCATGCCCACATTTCTCTGATTCTCCATTCTCGCCTGCTGCACTTCACGCCCACCTCCCACTTCTCCTCCACTTTCCCCCGCTCCCTCACCAGGCTCCTGCCCAGCCCTGCGTCGTGCCCCCACAGCCCCAGCAGGACAGCCCATCCGCCTCTGTGCTCAAAGATTACGACCCCTACCCTCCTCCTCCTTCCTTCCCTCAGCCTCAGCCGCCGCAGCCTCCGCCTCACAGCCAGAGCCGTAGCTTCGACGAGGTCTACTACGAGGACCAGGGACCTTCAGCTCCTCCCTCTCAGCCGCAGCTCCAGGTGCAGGCGCTAGCCCAGCCACAGGCCCAACCCCAGCAGCCTCCGAGCACCACCGGACCGCCCCGAGACCCGCGGGAAGACCTGCGCATGCACTTGGGCCTAAAATCCACCGGAAACTACGTAGACTTCTACTCGGCCTCTCGGCCATACAGCGAACTCAACTATGAGACCAGCCATTACCCAGCCTCGCCCGACTCCTGGGTCTAGTCATGATGATGGGGGGCAAAAAAGAGTCTTTGTGTGTGTGTATGAAAGGGATTATTTTCGCAAGGGATTAACAGCAGAGTAATACAAGGTTACAGCAAGTGGCATGTTGGAGCAGGGACTTGTAGGAAATGAAGAAGAAGAAAAGAGCTAAATGTGGATGTGAAGTGAAACCAGGTCGAGTGACAAGAGAGCCTGTGCATGTGCATGCAGACATTTTCATTTTTCTTTCAGACCACTTTATTTCTTCAAAGTCAGCTCCATTGCACTCAGAAGTGGATAAAGTGGGAGTAGATATTGTGAGGCGTGGAAAGAACAGAAGCAGTTAGAGGGAGTGTTCAGAGAGCAGGAGACGAGGAGAGAGATGGAATCCAGAAATCATGGTTTAGATGAGGGTGAGCTCTCACTACGAATGAGCAGCAATTGGCGAGCAAGCAGAGGGAGAGGTTGACACGAGAGTTCTTGAACCCCACAAGAGGAATAAAGCACAGAAAAATATGAAAGCACATCAGACAAAAGACGAGAAGAAGTTGACGTTTAACATTTCACCCAAGTGAAAAACCGCACTGCTTCTATTCCCCCTGTTTTTTGTTGCAATGGCCTTGCTGCCTACATTGGCTGAATTTGCTTTTCAAGGAATGTCATCCCAAATACACTTCTGTTTTCTTCTCATTCTTTTATTTATTTTTACTTTTTCTAAATTTCCATTTTCAAACTAAAAGCGTTTTTATTTTTAATGTACAGTTCCAGGGTTATATAGTGTGTATATTACACATGTTTTCTGGTGCGGCTACCTACGGAATTAGAAGTTCTTTTTGGACTAAACGACAATAAAGCAACAAAAATATGCGGAAAAAAAAGACGGACTTGGTCAGGACGGATCTCAGCGGACAACTTCCGAGCCGGAGAGGAGACCTCACAGTGTTTATGTTTCTCTCTCTCTCTCCATCAAGTGGATTCAGCTCAGCTCTTCAAACCTGCCAGAGTATCAGACTGGTGGAGTCGCCATCAACAGACGTGCTTTTTCACTGCCTAAAAAATACATGTGTATGTTCAAAGCACACTCTGTCTCTGTAAAGGGTCGTCTTTTCCATTCCTGGGCGCTGATATGCTCAGCATCGAATGTGCTTAGACGCTGGTCCATCCAACAAGAGTCGCCATGACTAATGTACGTGTCAGCGTACAGTAAAGATAACTAGGAAGACGTGACATTGTGCCAAACTTTGACAAGTCGTGGGCCAGCACTCCGAGGACTTTAAAGGGACATTCTGTCGAAGTTTAGAGACAATGACTGCCTCTGCTGTTTGTAACTTTTATTTTGATCAGGTAACTATTGCTGGGGATCATGGGAAACGTCTCCTTCCCATAGATGTACAGACCTGCCTCTCTTTGTCGGCTGAGTGTGTGTGGGACACATGTGTATGCTTGTGTGTGTGTGTGTGTGTGTGTGTGTGTGTTTGCATTTGGGTGCGTGCATGTATGCGTGGCCCGTATGTATACACGTAAACTGGAGCGAGCGTATCTATGCATGCATGTGTGTAGTAGTGTGTGTATGCCTCCGTTGCGTGTGTGTGTTCCCGTAACGATCTGTGTCCGAACCAGGCATTCCTACAGTTTGTCCAGAACTACCAAGGTTAAAAATCACTAGAATGAAATGTTGATATAGAATGACAAAAATCTATGAATATATGAATATAAATATAAATATCTAATTTTTATGTGCAGATGTCAATGTCACTAAATGCAACAAATGTTCGCAGAGAAAAAAAATCATTACCTGGTGTACAACAGGACTCTTGTTCACTTGACTTAAACGTGGAAGCTGCTGATCCTAACCCACACCCCCGGCCCCCCTTCCCATGTTGAGACAAAAGAGAAATCCCACCTGAAGATGCTCAGGCTCCGGTGCAATTTGTGTGTTATTGTGTGTCCATGCTTCTTAGATGACCCTGCTGAGAGAGGACCGTACTTGAACACAAGATGAAATAAAAAGACTCTTTGCAATCAAACTTCATGGTCTGCACTGTTGTTGGTCTCAACCTCAGATTCTCACTCAGGAAAGTTTCCCATATTAGCAGCTCTGTGTTTGGGAATGTTGGATATGGTTCCGGGTTCATCGGACCCCCCTTTGACGTATTCTAGACCATTTCCCGTTTTTTTATTTATTTCAACCTTTGTTCCGAAGGCTTGAAAAGTTCATACGCTGACGTCAGGTCACTTCACTTCCCACGGCCCTCCAGATTATGAACCAGATACCAACACAATTACTCAAATTGTTCCATATTCACTTATATATGCAAGGTTCCAGGTTCAAATCCACCTCTTCCCATGGGGGCATTTCTGTGGAGTTTGCACGGTCTCCCTGTTCACCGGTTCACCCACGACAGGTGAACTGGTGCCTCTAAAATGGCCTTAGGTTTGAATATGAGTGTCTGAGTGTTGCAGGAGCTGAGGAGGTAAAGTAGTTATCCCCTCGAGTCCAGGACTTGCCCTGCCGTCTGCATGTCGTAGGGTTCTTGAGTAAAACCCCGAACCTCTATTCTCTCCTCGGCTGAGTCACCTGGGCTGCCCACTGCTCCTCAGTGATGGCTCAAATGCAGAAAACTGATTTTTCACATTTCAAAGGTGTTAAATCAACATCTGTTGTGTCTGGGAGACAAAATAAGATGAACACAGTGACGAGTATGAGACAATATCTTAAACATGATCCAGAAAATTTGCATTATATTATGACAAAAATATGCATGATACTAATAGTTTGATACTTAAACCACGTTTTAAGTGTTTCATTTTCATTCTGTAAAGTTAACGATCTTATTGAGGCCCTGAACACTTAACCAATGTCCTGTATGCATTTTATAATCTTATTAGGGGCTGAGCTCCACAGGAGGTCTGCTTTTTCCACAGTGACGTTGACCTGATACAGAGGGTCTTATTAAGACAAGAATAGTTCCTCTCTCCTGATTCAAAATATTAAAAACTATAGAACATATTTCCACAGGCGCCAATCCCTCACTATTGCAAAGATATAAATATATAACTTATCCCATTATTTGTTTTTTATGTGGCTCTTTTACTTTTGTCTAATGCATCCGTTTTGTAATATATGAGATGTAAAAAGCAGTCCTGATCTTTTTACACAGTATGAACAACATGAATCTGATCTTCTATCATCTTTTTTTGTAAGTCAAAGCAGACACTGGAGGTTTGTATTTTGAGTACTCAAATGCACAAACAAATTGCAAAAAAACATTATTACTGTTTATGATATGAATTCAGTTTAGCTGCTGGTATTCTACTGAAAACAATATTTAAATTGCTAGTTACATTACATGTAGTTAATTACTCGGTTGGATCCCTCTAACTGACACATGCTCATGCTTTGGTCACATGACCTACAGGTTCAAAGCAGATCAGCTTCATTTTAAATAATGTTTATGGGCATTTTAATCCATAAGAACCTTAACCCAGTTTTCCATTAATAAAAGTTATGTGAACTATACCACAGACCAAATGGACCGCATTTCTTAAAATAAATGCATTGATTACATTTATAGTAATTTTGTTCACCATTCGGGATTAAATATTATTTTTGTTAATTTAGGAACACAGATTACCGTTTGTATTCGCTATTTTCACAACAAATGGCGAAACTTTGCTGAAAAGGTTTAACAACCTGTAAACACAGCAACAACAATAAATTTAAGTTGTTTTATGAGAATCTGTTCAAAATATGTCCTCAGGTCTTGTCTGATGGAATACAGGCTGTACTATCAAAGCATTTGGATTGAAAAAGGATTGAAAAGTACGTTTAATAACAAAAACAAGGTCAAATATTAACACTTTTGTGAGTTCAAATTGAGGATAATGCTGTATAAACAGCTTTTCATAGCATCTCCTATGTATTTGACCCCAGAAACAACGCAGTGACTTATGGTTTTATTGTTCTATTGACTTCCTGTCTCCTCTTTTCTCTCATTCTATTCTATTTGAGACAAGCAAAACATCCTTTTCATGGGTTCCGATGTTGCTCCCAAACGTCCGAATCGCTATCCTCAAACTTCGTATCACATGATTGTATAATAATAAATATGTAGCATTATTGGGGGTCCTCTATAGACGTCAGAGACGCAGCACAAAACAACCAACGTCCATAATTCAGACAGAAACTGTACCACCGCTGAGAGGAAACAGCATTAAGATCTTCATGACATCATCCATTCATATAAACATATTTGCCATCGATGTTACTAAGAGGCGTGTGGGAGCATGCTGTATGATGTCAGCCCTTTTTCACATGCAGGCAGATAATGCCCCCCGTCTGATGCCCTAGAGTTAATGCCCTTACACAGTGTAGCAGTGATGGGCATGTATGAGGATGACAGGGGCTTCATTTCCCTGTGATCTCGTTCCAGTCACGGCGCTGGGATGTGCTGTTAATGATACAAAATTACAGATGTGTAAAGCCGATGGAAGGGCTCCCACTCCCTCTATTTAATGACATGGGGATAGATGTTAAAGACACAGCGATGGAAATTCCTGTTTTCTTTTCTGCCCTTTTTTGGATCCCATTCTTCCCTGCAGCCACTGTGACGCTGAGCTGAACTGGAGGCACGTTAAGGAAATGAAGCTGAGCTCAAATTAGCAGCATTTATTACAACCCATTGGAATTCATGTCTCCCCCTCCTCTTTGGACCACTCCCCCATATTTTATGCTGCCCATAAAGGCCAATGAAATGTATGCTTAAGTGAAAACTTCACCGATTATTACAAGGGAGCAGCTTTTCCTCCGTCTGAACACGGCCCCACAGCGGAATGCTGGTGTAACTTAATGTGGCATGAAAAATAACTGCAATTTTCCCACAGCATTTCCAGATGATATCCATGCAAGTTCATGTCAGCGGGACGTGAAGGGAGGAAGGGGAGACAAAGTGAGAAGTGAGGGAGGAGGCATGTGGGGAGCAGGTGGAGCCTCTGTGATTTATACCCGGAGGATTTGAATGTGAAATCAATGTGTTTAAGGAGAGTGTGGCTCAATGGAGGCACTGTGTGTCACAGATAGACCTTGAGAAATTAATGCTCTCCACCCAAAGGGATGGAGAAGGAAAGGTGGAGCTTGAAGGAGAAAGATGATGGGAAAAAGAAGAAATACGAAGATAATAAACGATGGAGACATTCCTGGAATAATGAAGCAGCAAGCCATGAGAGAGAGAGAGAGAGAGAGAGAGAGAGAGAGAGAGAGAAGTCTGTCTTTAGTACATGCAACATAATTGTGTTAATTAAACGTTAGATTTTATCTCCTAGAGTGACGAGGACATGGATACATTTGACTTCTACATATTAGTTGTTTTGAGTTTTGCAAAACTTGAACATGAGATATGAGCCAGTAAACACTTTCTCTATTTAAAAATTAAATAGAGAAATTTAGAAAATTTAAAGAAAACATTTTATTAGCTAACAAAGAAGTCCAAATTATTCTTTTTCAGAGACATGCTACATTGTAAGATCAAAGGCTGGAGTTACAGCAATTTCTAGGCTCGTAAACACTTTACTGCAAAACAGATTTTTTATTTGCATACAAACTCAAATAAAAAATCAAATAAAAATAAATCATGGCTGACAGTAAAAATAATATGCATGAACTGATAGTTGGTTCCATTTTGCTTGAAAATCATTAATGCTTCCCATTAAACCTGCAAAAACTCCTTCAGCGACAGACTCCTTCACCCCAAGTGTGTGAAGGAGCGATATCGCCGATCGTTCCTTCCTGCAGCAGTCAGACTCCACAACCAGCACTGTTAGCAACACACACACCTACACAACTACACACACACTTACACACACATCTACCTTTTAATTTATTTTAATTGCACATAACGTTTAATTTTAATTTAATTTATTTTAATTTATTTATTTTAATTGCACATAACACGATGTTATTCTTACTCTGTGTTATTCTTACTCTGTGTCATTCTTACTCTGTAACATGCTCTGCTGCTGTAATATTGCAATTTCCCCATTGTGGGACTAATAAAGGCTATCTATCTATCTATCTATCTAAAAACCTTGAAGATTGTTACATTTTGGACAAATCAAAAGGTTGAGTAGAGTACATGGGGATTGGGTTGAATTCATATAAACGATTGTAATCGTGACATCCCAGTGTCCTGGAAGAAGCAGGGGTTTTTCTGCTGAGACAGCAGAAACCTCTGCACAGGGACAGTTTAAAAAGGTGTTTACTTTATTATCCGAGCAGCAGCTGAATCCACTCCAACACACAGAACAGAGCCCAGTAAGGGAACCGTTCATCTGACTGAATGGAGTCCATCAATAACAACTAAGCCATGCAGGGACTGTTCGCTCTGTCTTTTATTTTGATGCCTCTGTGGTAAAATTAAAATGACGGTTACCTCATACGCACCCGGTCTTTACCCCCAACAGGGTCCAACAGACTTTTCGAGGAGCTTTTGAGCAGAAACTCCTCAGCTTCGATTTATTGTCCCCTAGGGGATTTTGAGCCATGATGCACGAGACTGAGAGCAAAGAGGTGGTTAACATATATTTTATATATATATATATATATATATATATATATATATATGCATAAAGAGTATTTTATGAATGCTAATCCACCTGATTGGTACACTGCTTCTTTTTTCTTTTCACGTTGACAATTATTGCATTGGACACAATTAATTAAGTGTATGCTCATATGGATTATTTTCTGTCACATGTACACACTAAAATATGCATACACACACACACACACACGCACACACACCATAAGGCACCTTGTCAGGTATTGAATAGTCAATGCTGCAGAGCAGAGAAAAAGCCCTGGTTATTCATGTGTGATCGCGCTGCTGCTGCGGACCCAGCTGGTTCCCACAGAGCCACGTCAGTGTGTGTGTGTATGTGTGTGTCTGTGTGTGTGTGTGTGTCTGTATCAGAGACATGATTGCATGTGTGTGAGAGGCTGTGCGTGAATCTCTGTGTGTACACCTGTCAGTTTGAGCAAATTCACTCACCTGTGACGTCCTCATTCTGTCTCTCCGTAAGCCGTCACTGAGAATGCTCCTCTCAAAGGCCCAGGCAGCAACACACAAACACACACACACGGACACACACCGGCACTCACACACACAGACTCATATCAGCCATGGGCAGGTGTTGAGATCACTGACTTCTGAAGAGGATTTCACCCGTGGCAGTTTGAACGTGCACCAGGTATTTGCACCCTGATTAACGAATATCCTCCCTCCCCCTCAGTCTTGACTTTGTGATTGCATGTCAGAGGGAGAACATAGTGAGGAGCAGGAAAGAGGGTGGATGGAGATGGAGACGGAGCTCCGTGTTTGTACTTTTGCTTCAGATTTGTTCGGTTCCTAGCAGTGACTCATCTATTTTTTTCTGGGACATCACATCCTGAGCTTTGACAGCGATCATGAATCCTGCAGGACATAAATGCCCACACACACATCTGGAGATGGTTCCCTCATCTGGTAAAGCGTCATTATTCCATCTAGTGGCCGCATATGCTCACACACTCATGACCATGCATCAGTGGATGGATGCCGATGCTGCCACAACAACCCTACAACATAGCCAATGTTTCCAATTAGTTGTTTGATTCTATAATGTCTTTAAAGCTTCTGGAGATTTACAGAGTAAAACAACATTGTACAAAAATGTCTTTTTCCTCTTAAAGTTAAAATAGGTGTGCCTATGGAATATTTCTGCAGTATATCATGAAATGACAATAAATATAAACATGAACAGTTGAGATCAGGTGAATTTGATTCCTGTGCCACAGTCAAAAGAATCTTTAGAGTCATTAATGACACATAGCTGACATCACTGGACCTGACTGCTGCAGCAGTGGACCCAGAGACTGAAAGGAAACAGAACGTTTGATAACATAAAAACTCTGTAGTAATGATTGTGTACAGTTGTTCCTCTGCACAGTAGAAAATAAAATCTCCATGTGACATTTATAAGGATGAAGTCCTGATCAGCTTTTCTGGTTAAATTACAGTTTAGGTTTTAATTGGACATCAAGATTCATCATCTCATCAGGGGACTGCGTCCTGACCTGAGACTGAACTCCCGGCCTTTTGATTGGTTGTCAACACCCTCCTCAGAGATTGTGATGGCGTAGCAGCAGATTCTTGCACTTTGACAAATGGGTTACTGGGGACGCTTTTCCCCTGCCAAAAGCTATTGCTCATCAGCAACGTCACTGTCTGCATGTATGTGTGTGTGTGGGTGTGTGTGTGGGTGTGGGGGTGACGTCATACACAAATTAAGAATTGTTTGATTGCAGCTGTATTCTTAATATTTGACTTCATATTTGTCTTGTATGTATCAACTAATGATTCAAATATACTTCATTAAAAAGTGAATGTGTTGAAGAGTGTGTACACGCCTGTCTGTATGTGTGTGTGTGTATGTGTGTGTGTGTGTGTGTGTGTGTGTGTGTGTGTGTGGGTGTGTACTGAGTGAAGAGATATCTTCTGCTTTCCGAGTCAGGAATGCGGCTGTCACTTCACACTATAGTTAAGCCATCACTGCGTTGGTAACCTGCCTGCAAACATCACCGTGAGCACACACACGTGTGTGAATGCATACATACTCATCAGATCTATTCAAACCATTAATGCCCTTCACAACTCTTTGTTTTAGCACATTTGTAGTAACTATTTCTTATTGAACCTGCTTATAATATGACTCAGTGACAGATATGTGAATGCTGAAGTGTAAGGGACCACGGATGGAGCCCTGGTGGACACCACTGGTCAAAAGGTCACTTTTTGGCCTATTAAAGCATGTGAAGACTTACTAGACAAAATCATGGAACTTCATACAACCAGAAATAGTCTAATAAGTGTAATATTTGTTTTTTACAGTTTTAAAACATGTTTGATCAAACAATTTTATGAAAGATTCAGAGTGTAAACAGAGTCTGACAGATAGTAATTAACCACAGCGATTCTTTTCATGACCAATACTAATAATTAGTTAAATAGACTGATGATCAGGCTTGTCTATATCAAACAGCCAGTCAGAGATTGTCTCATTGTGATTCTGGGATGTTATAACTACGGACCCTTTACAACGAGCCCCCAGGTTTGGTGTGATCAGAGAAGAAGCGGCTGTGGTGAGAGAGAGGAAGTAAAGTTAAACCCTCCCTGCTTTAAAAAAGGGTCTAATGTCAAGATGTCCTGTCGGTATTTTGAAAAACACAGAATACCCTTTTAAGATCTGGGGATCCTTTATGGAACATATTAGGAAGGAACCTGAGGCATAATGGACGGTTCTGTTCTGTACTGAGCTTTGAACTGTCTGTGTGGGCTTTGGCTTTTCTGGCTTGAGCCTTGGACCCTCAGTGATCTCAAATACTCTTGATCCAACAGACTCCATTTTTTCTGACTTTTCAATCGCTCTACATACTGCAGACGTCTGCTTTTTTCTGCAGACTGCCAGTCTCTTTGTAGATTTTTCTTCTATTTGTTTCTGTAAATGTGGGTGTATAGCAGAATCTTAAATAAAATATGATTCTTGAAAAAACAGAACGATAACCAGTATTGTACATTTAGTGGGGATATTCCCAACACATTTCACCACACATGACTGAAAGCATTCTGAAAGACTGGTTACGTGTTATAAATTGACAAAGCAACTTTATGATAAGCAACATAAGACAAGAACAGCTGATGACTTTAACAGCTGGAGAGATTGGACTGATTTTCTACTGTTATGTGTTCGTCTCCAACTGACCGGGCCAGTGAGGAGCTACCTTCAGCTTTAGCTGTTCTATCAATGCAGTCCTCGGATCACAGGTTTAACAGCTGCAACTTTTCAATGCTCATTTCAGAGCGCAAACTAATGGAGAACTGAAGAGCCGTGTCAGTTTTATAACAGTATTAAAAATGAACATAGCTGCAGTTCTGTCACAAACACTCAACAGAATATTATAAACCAAAAAGGGAGTCAGGATGCCTAAAAGTGGTCTATATATAAACTAAGACCAATCAACGTCATCATACAAGTTGTCCTTTTTTGTATCTATCTCAGTAACTAGACCCGTTTAAAAAAAAAACAAAATCTACTCAAAAGTATTTAATGGTGTGTTTACAATCTTCACACCCAGCGTTACAAATACATGAAAAGTAGGCGAGAGGAGAAAATATGTGCCCATCTTTCAATAGCTCTAATTATGTTACAGCCGTTTACTGTATATGTAACATAACAAAGAGCAAGTCAATTATGTCAATGACAGAGAGAACGAGGACAAATTCTGTAACTTATATCACGGTGTTTCGTATGTAGTCAATCAAAAGATTGAATTCTGTTGATGACTGTAGAGGACAAACACACACACACACTGCTCTTTCTCACTCATCTTTACCGTCCCTCATCATCACCTTTTTCTTTTTCTTTGTCTCTCTTTCTCCTCATGTCCTCTCTCACTTTTTCTCCCAAAGCTCTGGATGTCTCAGTCTTTTCATGAGATACCGAGGTCCGGACAATGGCGAGCTCGATCTTAAAAACGTCTATATACACACAGGGTGAATTTTTTGAATGAAAGTGTAGTGTTACGTCTCCTTGCGCTTTTTGAAGTGGGTAGACAGAAGTCTGTGACATAGTGTGTGTACTGCGTAAACCTGTGTACCGCTGGAATCAGGTGCACTGGGTCAGGATGCCAGCTGCGTTCCATCTACAATCTGCCCAGCTACAAAGACCAGCCTTCATCCCCACAGCTCCACCATGACTGGAGACCCTGTTTGGTCAGATAGACTCATCAACTCTTAATAATAATACTAATAATACATTTAATTTATAACGCACTTTACATTTGGATCAAATCTCAAAGTGCTAAACTAACTAAGCACTTTGAGATTTGATCCAAATGTAAAGTGCATTATAAATTAAATGTATTATTATTATTATTAACTAACTAACTCTTGCATACCTGCTGACTCCTCTGGCTGGATTCTAGTCATAACCCCGGATCACGTCCTCCATCTGCACCTCAGAACCCCAGACCCACACCCTCAACAATCTTATATGGACCTGCTCAGCCCCGCCTAACCATCTCTCCTGACTCCTCCCAGTCTCGGCATCTCCAACCGCCATTATCCTAGACAGTAAAGTGGCGTTAACAAATCACTGTCTGCCTCACTGTGTTTGTATTTGGGTTCAAATTCTTATGGTCAATACCATATTTAGATTTAGGTTAATTCCTTTAATCAGCAGTTTGACAAAAATACAATAATACCAATATTATTCTCTCAGTCTTTTAGTGAATGCATAAAAGTGGGAGCATGTGAATGACTTTTAATTTTTATCCTTATACTTTTATTCTATCAGCCACCTTTAGAGCCTCAGGAATGTGGGTCCAATTCTCAGCTCTGCCTGAAGACCCTGTCGTATCAGCCAATTATGAAGTCACGGACTTACAGTGTGAAAACAGAGCGTAGGTGGCCACAGAGGTCAGTGTCACATGCTGACACCCAGAGCAGTCTTCCTATTTACTGTGTTATCTGCTCATCCTGCTGCAGCCAGGTGAGCGCCGAAGAATCTTTGCTTCATTAGAGGAAATGCGGCAATTTTATAGGCTCTGTGGGTGGACATCTCAGCATCCACCAAGTGGTATAACGTTTAACCCTTTCACCTGCAGTGGCCGCCACAGTGAACAGCTACTCACAAGCCAATTTCTACTAGTACCAATGCAAAGGTTTTTATGGTATAGTTGCGAAACAACAATTGCAAATTGGAATTCTCCTAACTGAATAAATTGCTGAATAAAATTAAGATTTTGGTTATAGACCTTCTTCAGGCTTCTTCAGACAAGTCATCTTCAAGAGAAAGAACTAAAAAATTCAGAAGTCAGAATAAAAAAAAAAAAAATCCTTTGTTCCCAAAATTATTATGAAAATTCCGACTTATTTCCGCAGAATCTGAGATCAATGCAAGTATTTTGATTTTAAGGATATAAAGAAAGCGAGTCTCACAATAAGCCAGAGTATTTCCAGTGCCGGTCCCGCATCCGGATATATGGAGAGGATTGTGTCCGGGAGGGCATCCGACATGAAACCTATGCCAAGTCAATATGCATAACAAGATGTTCTGTCATGGCAACCCCTAAAGGGAAGAGCTAAAAGACGGAGAAGACTCGTCAAATACAAGACAGAGTTACAATTCTGACTTTAAGTCAGAATTTGAAAAAAAACGAATGATGCCCCAATACTCTTTCATACACGTCAATTGATTTTTTTTCCTATAAGATGTCAATAATTTAATGTGTAGACAATATTTATCCTTATAGCCTGCTAAGGAAAAAAATCTCCATCGAAACCCAGTAAAAGAGAAAATTAAAACTTTTAAGGAAAGCTTTGATAAACAGTTAACAGTTAAAAGTATAGTATATATACTATATATATATACTATATATACAGAATAGTATATATAATAATATATACTATATTACTATATATTATATTACTATATTGCTTTTACATTTTTATATTTCATGCTGCAATTTTCTATTTTTTGGCACAGCGAAAAAATGATTATTTAGTAGTGGAATTTTCTACTGTATAGTAAAACCAAGAAAAGAAAATGGATGTAATTAGAATAATGTTTGTTTTCATACAGGAGTTAGAGTGCTATATGGGGAAAAAAAGGTTTAGTGTGTGTGGTTTGAGTGTGTGAGTGTGTTTGTGTGGGTGTGTATGTGTCCAGCCATCAGAGTATCAAGATCTAAATTCTGCTGAGCAGCAGTTATGATTCCTCCCTCTGAGTGCCTTTCTCTATCCATGGACACAATTTAACCAGATCCTGAAGGGTTAAAATGATAAAAGTAAATTAATGTTTGACAGTGAAACAAAGTTCGACAATAAAATTGTATAGATTTTCTTTTTATTCTATTTTATCCCTCTTCCTGACTATGTACGTCCTCAAAGCGCATTTGAGTGTGTAGCCGAGGGTTAACATTTAAATATATCTAAAAATATATTATCCCTAGCTATCCACGTGTTCAAACTGGATCATAAGTTGTATTTCTTTGTAGGATGGCGAAGTCGTGTCCCTGCCGGAGGCAGCGTACGGCGGCTCATGACTTCTGCATCCTGGGAAAAAAAGACACTTTGCAGACGCTGGTTCCTTACGTCATCACGCTCCAGTTCGACTCCTTCCGTTCACACTTGACGTCATTACGCATCGCTTCCAAACAATAATCAGGAAAGAGCCACGTTGACTATTCAGAGAGAAGTGTAGTCCAGAATTTCAAGCAGAATAAGTCAGGAATCTGACAGTCAGTCATCCCGGTTCCGTTTGAGCGTGAGAGCAGACATGTCGTCGCCGCCGAAGGAGAAAGTGGAGATCAAAGGAGGACATCTGCCTGCAGGTAAAACTGCTCGCGCTGCTGCTGTTTTGAAACGCTTGGTATAAGACAACGCCTTTATTTCTTCAGTGTGTCCAACATAAAATCATGTGGCCATGTTTTATTTACGTGACCATTACATTTACAGAGAGCAGCGGCAGTTTCAACCGTTAATAGTGGCGGCGTTTTATCTGTCATAAACAAACTCAATCGGACTTCCTGATTGGCGAAGGGTGTAGAAACATGATCTATCTAGTATTGATCTACTAAAGGTTCTGCTGCATGGCGCTGACGTGGAGGTCAGAAGTTCCAGTGTCATGGACGTGGGTTGAAGAGAACCAGATAAGATGTACGTGGACATAAGCTGAGTGGAACAGGGCCTCAGCAGCTGCAGGACTGATAGCGAACTCAGATAACAGATGCCCCTCGTACCTAACCTGTGATCACGTTAAGACTGCAGCATGTCAGCCTGGAACAAACATGCGGTTCTGTTCTTGTAATATATATAATAATAATAATACATTTAAATTATAACGCACTTGACATTACATGTAGGTGTCCTCTCCTCTCCTCTGCAGCGAGTTCAAGGCCTGCAGCAGAAAACAGTCCAGGGCTCAAAGACACTAAGGCAGTCAAACTCTATTTGTGTAATACCTTTCAAATAGATAAAAGTAACATATAAATCAGAATAAAAGTAATATTTAAGCAGAATATATAGGTCCTTGTGATTACTAAGGGCAAAACCTTGTGATTTAGATACTAAAAACTCTAGAAATTGTCAGACAAAAGCTAGACGAGATCGATATTTTTGGCTTATGTTTAAAAATATCAGTGCTGTCCATTCCTCTCAAATCCACTGGAAGGCTGTACCAGTGGTTTGGAGTGTAGCTCCTGGAAAGCAGCATTACCAAATATTCTAGTTCTGCTCAGAGGGACAGCAAATAGGGAAGAACCAGAGGTGCTGTGGAGCAGCTACAAAAGAAGAACCAGAGGATTTGAGGAACAGTTTAAAAATAAAAAACAGAGGATCTGAGGAACAGCTAAAAGAGAATAACCAGAGAATCTGAGGAACAGCTAAAAGAGAAGAACCAGAGGATCTGAGGAACAGCTAAAAGAGAAGAACCAGAGAATCTGAGGAAAAGCTGAAAGAGAAGAACCAGAGGATCTGAGGAACAGTTTAAAAAGATAAACCAGAGGATCTTAGGAAAAGTATAAAAAGAAAATCATATTGCCTGAGGAACAGCTAAAAGAGAAGAAACAGAGGATCTAAGGAACAGTATAAAAAGAACCAGAGAATCTGAGGAAAAGCTGAAAGAGAAGAACCAGATGATCTGAGGAACACGTTAAAAAAATGTAAAACAGAGGTTCTAAGGAAAAGTTTAAAAAGAGGATCTGAGGAACAGTATAAAAAGAACCAGAGGATCTGATGACTGAAAACATTGCTGACATAAAAACGTGTGTGAAACCATGCAGAACCTTATAAATTAATAAAATGATTTTAAAATCCAGCTGAAAACAAACAGTTAACCAGTTTAAGACTTTGAGGTGGGTTTAATGTGTTTTCTCTTTTTTGTCTAGTCAGAACTCATGCGGTACAATTGTGGCTGATTTCTAGTTTGCACTAGAGTTACAGCAGTCTAACCTGAAATATTTACAGGTGGGAAAGTGTCTCTCTGTGATAATTAGGGAAAGACAAATGGCCTCATTTTGGGGATCCTCAAATTGCAAATAGCATTTTCTTGACACTAATGACACGAGCCTTGAAATTAAAACTCTTGTCGAAAATCACTCCTAGGTTTTTTTGGTTCCTTTGCTTGATTTGAGTAAGAGTGTGTTTAATGTGTGAGACAATTTCTCTTTCTGAGCCTTTGAGCCAATTATCAGAACTTCTGTTTTATCCTGGTTTTGCTGCAGGAAATGCTGTGACATCCAGGTCATAATATCTAAAATAGCGTTAAAAAGTGACTCAATTGGCCCGGTGCCATCGGGAGACACATAGAGCTAAGTATTACAGCAGTATTGGAAGGAGCTGTAAAACTCTGGTCGTAAATTATTCTTAGTTAATTCTATTTAACAGCGAAGTGCGAGCTCTTACCAATCCTCACAAGGACTAGTCTGTTTCATATCAGCAGGTGATCGGTTTTTATTTTGACTATCAGCTGTGTATACATTGGTGGAAAGCCAACAAGTTTGCAATCATTTCAGTTAATCTGAGAATATCATTAATATGTATTGCCTCCCTTGTTTCTGACAGTGAAGGCAGGGGGTATGAGGATAGTGCAGAAGCACACGTCCGGTGCCGCCCCAGAACCACTGCCGAAAGATGAGGATGAAGAGGAGTACGTCACCAGCAGGTAGCATATCCACGCAGTCACGAAATGAAGGCAAACAACTGCATAAAATGCAAACAAATAGAGAAAGATGGAAAGCAGAGACACAACGTACTTATAAACGAAAGCAAAACACTCACAAAAAGTTGCGGACTGTCTGCAGAGATACACAACTACTGCAAATACATGGAAATGAAAGCATCTTAAAATAAACACAAAAAGATGCAAATCGGCCGCAGAGAAGCAAAACAACTACAAGGAGTTTTAACACTACTCAAGAGACACGCAATGACAAAATTGCGGCCACAAAAAGACATTAAATGGTTGCAAAGAGGCACAAAATGACCTCAAAGAGGGACAATACAGAAGTAAAGATTCATAAACTGCACGGAAACACAAAACAACAACAAAAAGATAATAAATGATTGAAAAGAAACACAAATTGATAATGAAGAGAAACAAAAGTGAGTACAACTGACATCAGAGAAGCATAACTACTGCAAAAAGAAAAAAATACAAAACAACCACAATGGGATGTAAAAACTTTAAAGGGAAACCAAACTTTGACAAAACAACAAAAACAACCAAAAAGAGAAACAGAAGGAACAAGGAGAAGCAAATCCACCTCAGAGGGATGTAGGTAACCACAAAGAGTTCACTTAAAGAGACAGAAAGCAACTACCGAAAAAAGAAGAAATTACCACAGAACAATGAAAAACAGAAAGTGACAGGATGGCTACAAAACACGGCAGAGACACGGCCACAAACGTCTTCCCTTTGCATCTCCGTGGGTCTGAGTGTCTTGGTGGAGAGTTCCTGGGACTTTCTCACTGAGTGCATCGAGGGGCCCATTATGTCACGATCTGTCTACCGACACATTCAACGCACACAGCAGCTAACATTAGCACAAAGGTAAAGTGGTACAAAACTCTCTGTAGAAGCTTAATTACAGCCGCACATTCAAAAACACGGCCCGCAAAATTGCCATCGCCGCAATATCACTGCGTACATTCTTTCAGTTCCACAGCAGACTTTTGTACTCATGCCAGTGAATTTGATACACAATACATACACAATATCTGCCTAACTGCTGCTTTAATCATGCTGTTCATTATTACACTCCCCATCCAGTAGTACAAAGAATAGTATTGTTTGCTATTAGAACCTTGGTTTGCGTGTTTGACACAACACTGACTCCATCTTTTGGCATCTCTTTTCAGATTAGCTTTATTTGGCTTTTTCTTTGTTTGCACTGAGGTCACTACATACTGCAGCGGAGGTGATGCATGTTGTTGCCTACCTCCTGGGCAATTACGTCTATGCGTGTGTCGGCTCCCACACCCACTCAAGTGGCCCCAACATTGACGAGGACTCGTCAGCGTGTCCGTATTGGTACAGGTGGCTTATTCTCAGCGCATATCTGTGTGCTTGTGTACTAATGAGACGTGATAAATGAGAACTGACGAGCGGTGTGCAGCAGTGACATGAGTTCAAGAACATCACCAGCTGTCAGCATTTTGCACACACACGTACTTCTTACACGCCACCGCACACACATTGATAAACTGATATATTGCATATTAATCTTCCACCTTGGGAGTATTCTGCTATAATTTGTGCAGAGATTGGATCAAGCCAGTGTGTGGCAAAAGGTTACTTCCTGTGCTAGCCTTGCTTTTGTGGCAAGATGAGTGGTAATGATAGGAGAAGCATTAACATAACCCCGCAAGTAAGGTCAAGTGGGAAACTGGAGTTGTAAAAGAACATGCGAGCGTCACCTGTAACTTCTCAAGGGTGAAAGCCAGCTCGACAATAAACTCTTCAGTTGTAATAACAGATGCTGGTCACGGCGTGGCTGTTCTCCCACCCTGATGAATACACCCCTGTTCCCTCTGTTTGATAAGTAGTAATGAGTACATACACCAGACAGCCATAACGTTGTACAACTAACATGTGGCCTCAGAATAACATTCAGTATCTCCTTAAAGTAGCCGGTGATATATATTAGGCAGCTAGTGAACATGTTGTCCTTAAGTTGAAGCAGAAAGCAGTAAAGATGGGCAAGCTAAAAATCGGAGCGACTTTAGGAACGGCAAGAAGGGAAGGAAATGACTGGTTGTTCAGAGTGTCTCCAAAAACTGCGGGTCAATACGTAACAAAGTGATCTTGGAAAGGACAGCGGATGAACCGGTGACTGGGTCATGGGGGCCCAATGTTGATTGATTAGCTTAAGAGCCTGTGGGCCTGGACTGAGTTGTCTGATTCCACAAAAGGGCTATTGTAGCACAAATTTCTGAATAATTTAGCACTGGTTTTGTTAGAAACATGTCAGAACACACATTGACATTATGGAGCTACTTTGCCAGCAAAAAGGATCCTACAAAATATTAGGCAGGTGGTTTAAATGTTATGGCTAATCGGTGTAGATTCAAACTGTATATTGGATTTCCCTTTTTCCTCAACTGATGACCAATTTGGATTTGGGGATGGAGATATAGGTTAGTTTCCAAAGTATAAATCAAAAATGGTTTATTATTTTTTCTTGTTAATCACCGCTACCGCTTTTGCTATTTATGAATATTTGTATTTTAAATCATAAATATTTGAACTCAATCTCTGATTTGTAATAAATAATGATTGCAATTAACAGGAAAAAATTATATAATTGCCTTTCTTCAATAAAATGCGCAAGTGGTGTGGAATGATGAGTTTTCCATGCCTGCACTTAATTAATCTCTTTCTTTTTCCTCTTTTTATTAATCACCCAGTCCATTAAATATCATAAATCAGGGGGGATTAAATGCTCAACACAAAATGTAAAAGTCTTATTTTATATAGACAGTGGCCCAGAACCTTAAATCTTAAATTCTATCTATTAACTATTTCATCACCAAAGAAACATTTATATTTGATTATTTTCCCAATAATAAAACAAAATTTCCAAAACATTGAATATAAAGTCTTCCCAAAGTGCTCCTTTACTCTTTTCACAATGGTCTTATTTTCTTCATCACTTGTATTTTAGTCCTACCTAGAGATGTGATGGATGCATTACATTCATTTTCCTCTGTGGGTGGCTCCACCACTCTCCTGAAGTCAGCTGGGATGGGATCCAGGCCCTGCGACCCTGAACAGGATAAGTGATTACAGAAAGGAATGAATGAATTAAACTTGCTCTGGTAATATGGCCGGCTAAATGTCAGCTTGGAAACTAAATATAGGTTGTTGTGGGTTGAAATATGTCCGACTCATTTTCCCTCATGTGTAATCATTTGCTCACCAGCACCACCCAGGCTTTAATTATCTATGTCGAAGCGTTTTCCCAGAACTTCTCCTAGCAGAACTTCCAAGCAGAGTGGAGAACTCACTCACACTATGGAAATAAGACACCATTTGAAATCCTTCTTTGGTTTGATAAACTCTTTGGTCTGGCTGTATAAAGATGCGTTTATAAAGATTTGGTTATCTTTAACTAAAGATTACCCATCGACTTCCCCAAAAAGAGCTTACTTACTGCACTCCATCAGTAAGTAACGCCAGTGAAGGTCTCTCGGTCACAGCCTCGCTGTCTCTTCCTGTCTCGTGTCACGCTGATGGATGCCTAGCAGGTGGCTTCTGGGTAAATTTCACATTAGTAGCACCTAGTGAAGCGTTGTAGTCAGGTGAACACCTGGTGCACCCGGTCGCACAGAATTGGACAGATGGGGCAGAAAGGGAGAGACATAGGTTGACTGGATTATGGCGAGGAAATATAGAACAAGGGGGAATACCGTGTCAAAACGTAAACCAAACAAAAGTGGATAGTTTTTTCCTGATGCAGGCGAGAAAGGCAGACCAACCACTGACCCAGAAGAGACTTCCTGTCCGTTAGCTGTCAGCCGTCAGCTGAATGTGTTTTTCAAGTGCATCAGGAAAAATTCTAGTGTGGCACAGATGCACAACGGATTCTTCCCATATCTGTCCGCTCTTTTTTTCCCTTATTACTATGACTAATTATTATTTATTCTTTTGTTTTATACATTCATGAAGGTTGTAGATCTCGGCACATCAGTAGGCACAGCAGCGGGCCATTACAGCCCCCTCCGTGGTTGCTGGGCAGAAGAGAGGAAAATATCAGGATCACACTCAAAACACTCAGAGCTGTCTCTCTACCGAGTTGGATTTGGACTGTTCTGTGGAGTGCTGGCTCCACTGGTTCTGCGTGGCCTTACCAGGGGTCAGGTTGCGGCCCGAAGCAGGTCTGCTATTAATGCGTGATGTTTGAATAACAGACCAACGGCGCTCAACCGGCCACTGCCCAAGCAACGCCCCAGCAATTCCTTATGTACGATGAGCCAACAGATAGGCAACAGGCATCAGTTTCTATAGCAACCAATACTTCACCCACAGCAACAAACTTCTTGCTTTGTTGAAGCACAGAGACAAGATGGGTGGGGAATGGTCACGATTTATGACTTTAGAGCTAAAGAAGAAGAGGGGAGAGCCACACAGACACACACACCAGCACATATTTCAGTCCTTGAGTTAAGATTTGCATTCAGTTCCTCCTTCTCTTTTTCCACCCCCCCCCCTTTTTATCCAAATCCTCTCCTCTACTGGCACAAAGGGACTCCTCCCCAGGATTCTTCAAAGCTCTCTACTGCTCTCTGCAGGCTCAATACGAGAAACTTCCTTTCCCAAGTCACATGGGAGAGAAAGACTTAAGGTGTTGGGAGCACAACTTTGTTACAAAAGCATTTTGGTAGCATTTATTTAATACATAGTTATATTTTTCAAAACCCTTCAGGACCAAGACCAGTTAGTCCTCAAATAGAAATGATGGGAGATAAAAGAGTCCAAATGGACCACATTTGAAATATTGTCCCTCGTCAGATATTTGTTTGCTTTTATGGTATTTTTTTAATCCTCATTTGAAAATAAATTACATTAGATCTACCTCAGGAATTAATATTTCACTTTTTATTTTCATATATCAAAATTTGCTGGTGTGTTTTAACAATCACAAAAATGAAATCCAATTATGTTTTCCCAAATTGTTTGATATCA
This sequence comes from Lophius americanus, assembly GCA_037951165.1. NCBI lineage: Eukaryota > Metazoa > Chordata > Actinopteri > Lophiiformes > Lophiidae > Lophius > Lophius americanus. The sequence goes on along the minus strand of JBBDHG010000011.1, from coordinate 11,114,387 downwards.
GTCTGTTCAAAGTATGTCATGAGAAGAGGTTAAATACAAGACATGTTATTATTAATGCATTAGAATTGTAAATGACTTGAAACATACCTTTTAGTAGAAACAAAAAAAAAGCCTGGTGTCTTCTTAGGTAGAAAAACTCGAGGATGAAGCTTTATAAGGACTTTCAAGTGCTATGGTTTATGACTCCCGTGTCACTGTGGTGCTTTTTGGGTTAAAGGAGTAAGACAACAGCTGTCTGTCTGTCTGTCTCACATCTGTCTCACGTATGTCTGAGTCGTGTCTTAATTGTCTCTTGTGGATGAAGATTTGGGGTGTAATGGCTTTTCAGATCATGTAACAGCTTTAAGTTACCAGTTGGAGATGTTTTGCAGAACAACAAAAGTAAGGTTTGGTAACTTTGCTTTCGTCTTGTGACTTTAAGTTCCTATGACCATGATCTTAAAAGAATTGAGCATTTTCTGAAGTCCAATGTTTAAATGATATATCAAAATAAAATATGAATTACTCAACCGCTCACTAAAACAAAAAATCGCATAGCTTTTAATTTTTCTGTTCGTTTATGGTGAGGGCAACAGAAAACGCCTCTAATATGATCTTTTCTGCTAAATAAATGACCTGTCATCGTGCTCCTGGGAGTTTTCCTCACAAGTGCTTTCCAATGACCATATTTAATGGAACGTCGTCTTTCATTGCCTTACTACGTTTATTATTTTCCTATTTTCTTTTGCTCGGGAAGCCAAAGAATCTTAAACTTCAGCTTCAAGCCAAATGTTAGCAGAAAGCTGGCACGACCACCCACAAGCAGCAGAGCATTAATTAATTAACACTTATGTCTCTCCTATTCATTTTTTTTTTAGTCTTAAGCTTAGTAACATAAAGCTTCACATTTTGACAAGAGGCTAATGAGGAATAATCAAATCTGCTACTAGCAGCAGTATTATCATTATGATGAACAGAACATGGGTATTCTGTGCCAAGATTGTGATTGCAGAGACGAAGAACGGCCAAATATGAAAATCCATAACTATTGTTTGATTAGGAATAAAAAGTCTTGAACATGTAGTGAAATATTTAGTCTAAGCAGTGAGTTTTTATTCTCACTGTTTGTACTAGAGCCGCACAATTGATCACATTTTAATCTTCATTTTGGTATTGGCTTTTTTTAAATCAAATCAACACGACGGAGTAAAGTCAAGGTTAAAATTTGTTCTCAACTAATGGAACATACTGCTGAAAAAGAATGAAGCACTCCTCTAAACCTCTGTTTGACCAATCAGATCAGGTGTTGGTTTGGGGAATCCTTGACTTGCTTTGCAGCTATTCCTTGCGCTGCGCTGCTCGGCAGACCCTTTTGGTATGCTGTCCAGATGATTGGCGTTAACATAAACTCTGAAGTGTCTGCTGACGGGGGTCATCGTCAGTTGTTGGTTGTGTTTTAGATTCTAAGCGAGTGATGTTAATCAAGAACAAATGTGTGTGAGTGTTTTAGAGCTTTGTCTTTGCCGCAAAGCCACTGCGCCCAGCTAACAGAGAGACACAGAAATCACCACATACAGAGGGATGTCACACCTGTTATGTGTTTTGGGACCAACCTGTGGCCTAGTTCAGTAAAGGCTGCAGACGAGCCTGTTCATTAAACAAATGAATAGTTGTCATTCATAATCGAGATCTCATTATTACTTTGGCCATAATCCTGTGTCTCTTTCTGTTTTCCCAGACATTTCTCAACATTTCTAAGTGTTTGCTCTGTTGAAAGTAGCCTGAAGCCGTCCGTGGTCGCCGCCGTTACTAATGTCTTTGAGCGGAGTTTTGAAGGTGGCTACCACAACTGTACTCTTTAGCCCGGGGGTGACGATGCCGCAAAATTAGACAGCGCTCGTTTTTCATGTCAAGGTCGATACTTGCCTCTGGTTCTGCATTCCTCCTCCTCCTCCTCCTCATCCTTTTCTCTGCTTCGTTTCCATCCCTCCGTCTACGTCTGAGAGCTCGCTCCTCTTTTCCTCTCCTCCAACCGTGTCTATTATTATGTTGGTATTTTGCCTGCCTGTCCTTCGTGTCCTCATGCCTTCAACCGCCACACCTCCTCAATCAGCCCTGACTTCTCTTTACCCCTTCAATCCCCTCATTCCTCCTCTTCTTTTAACTGTCATCCTTTTTTCTACTTCCCAAATGTTTCCCTTTGTCATCATCTTCCTCTTATGCTCTATTTTTCCTCTCGTGGCTCCAGCGTCCCACCAACCACCCCCCTCTTTCTTCTGGTTTTCCATCCTGAAGCTGTGAGGCAGGATGAATGGGAGCTATTTAAGCTACTGGCAAGTCCATCCTGTGTGTTTGTGTGTGTGTGTGTGTGTGTGTTGCCAGAAAGACACTAACTGTGGGTGTTGTGTGCTCCATCAACTCGGGATGTTCAAAATTTGGCAGTGTGTCTTTTGGAAGTAGCCAAGTGAATAAACGTTGCTATACATCCTAGACAGTGTGGCCGGCACACATTCAGAGAGAATTACACACAGTCATCACTAAATGAAGCACTGGAACTACATTCTCCTCGCTTCATTGTGTATTGTTCTGCAAATAATTATCTCTTTCTTTTATCTCCTTTTTAGTCCACCAAAGGCCCCCGTGATTGTGTCTGGAGTGGTTACAAAGGTAAAAAAACAAAAACACACACTCAGACCACAAACAGTGCTGAAACCCACATGAAATGGTTTTATTTGGGACAGGAGTTCACCCGCGGTTTGGAGACACAGAAAATGAGAGAAATAAGGAGAGCATGCCAAACAGAGAGACGGTTTGATGTAAAGAGGTATTGAGATCCGATATAAAATATCCACATTAGAACATAATGCTGGCAGATTTTAACATGACATTTGTATAAATTGTGTTATTTCTGGAGCCCAGTTATCGCTTCCGACCAAAAAGCTTGTATTAGTAATTATTCACTTAAAATCAGTCTGAAAAATATTGCCCAACCTCTTAAGATGTATTAAATTACTTTAATGTTCTATTTTATTTCTCCGTATCTATCAGTTTATCTTAAATGTCTGTCATTATATTCACCCTGGTAACACTTGAAGATATAAAATCACCACATTAGCGCCTGTGCAAATCAAGGCATAGAAAGTAACACATTTTAAAAATAAGTTAAGCAGGTAGAGCTTAGCGGATGCAGTCTTCAGGCCTTGACCTGCCAGTTTGACAAACAGCCCAGCGTCTGTCAATCGCCCTATTTGTTTAATTCTCTCCGACTGTTTGTTTTCAATGAGCATGTGCACGAGTGGACAAAGTGTCCTTGAGTCTCTGAATGGCTCCATTCCCTGTCCATCATGCCAGGTAGATTGTTTGTGGAAGATTGCAGTGATATCAGCAAAGTGGAAGGCATCCCATTTACCCCCCCAGCCTCCACTAGCCTTCCCAATTCACCCTGTCACCGCCATCAGACCCAGAGGCTAGCGCTGCACAGCTCCTCTGAGAAATCCTTTTAGAGGTTTGGGAGAAACCCTCCAGTGTGTGTCTGTGTGTTTAAAGGATGTGAGCTGCTGGATTTATTTATTTTTTTAATGTAAAAAAAAAAGAAGCTCTTTCCTGCCTTTGCATTTTCTACCTCTTCTGAATGGCACTTTCAGAAATCTGATCCAACATTTTAAACCGAAGTTACTCTAGCTGCGTCTGATATATCCCACTTTATTCAAGTAGTAAATGTATTCGTGCTAAATGTTTGGAATTCTTTTTTAGGATGATGATCTTTGCATTCTATTCCAACCAATCCCATGTATACCAGTACAAGAGAAATGATTGAGATCATGAAGTCAATATTTGAGAAATTTGAGGATTTATAAGATAAATAGTAATGACTATGAAGAGGTGAAAATTGTCAGCTGAAAAATTAAAATTAGGATATATAAAGTCTGTTATTGATATTAAGTCAAGATTATTAGATAATAAGTCAGAATCAAGAGTAACAAGTCAAAATTATAAGCTAGAAAAAATTTAAATATATCCGAATTAAGAGACAAAGAAAAAAGTTGTTATTGAGATAAGACATAAAAAAAAGTGTAATTGAATTCTAAGGGTAAACTCAGTTAAACTTTTAGTCTCATGAGTTTCAGAATTTTGACTTTTTATATCATAATTTAGATGTTGTTAATCTCATGAATATGATTTACCATTTGGATATTTTTTATTTTCTTTTACTGTTGGAAATGAGCTTCTAGGCTATAAAGTTATTATCACACAGCCCTTGATTATTTTCTATTTTAATGGAGAGAGAATATGTGCATATTCACTCAGACAGTTCCACTTTATAATATATTTGAATAAAAGCTCATATTTCCTCCCCCTTAAAAAAAGAAGGAGGATTTGATATATGCAAATTCTCAAAATCCACAGAGAGAATTAATTGAATTCATATTGTATTTTTAATCCCTTAAAAACATGTTTTTAAAAGTCTGCCGCATATGGAGAAGTGAACCAGTTTCTTCTACTGTCCCATTGAGCTTGTTGGTGTTGTTCCTTCATTCATTCTTTATTCTGACATGCTGTTATTCAAACGTTCTATAGATGTAGAAACCAAAATCGAATCTCTATAGAATGAGGTTGGGGATGGTTGACTGCCAATCACCTTGACTTCTGTTCTCAGTTTGCATTCCCTCCCGTACCCCCACCTCAGTATAGGCAAAGATTTAGGAGGGAGGCTTTGAGCTTCAGAGGAGACGAGACGAGCATTGGAGGTCAAATCCATCCCCCGTCCCATGCCGTTGGAGAAATTGGCTTTAAATGAAAGCAACACACTTGCTGTTAATGCTTTGTGCCACCTACACACACACACACACACACACACACTCACAGACGCACACACACACACACACACAGGAAAACTGCAGCAAATACAGTACAAAACCCAACACTCTCATAAAGAGAAGATTAGGCTGAGGCGAGGATGAGGTGGGCACAAAAAGTTCAGAGAGAGGGTTCACACACGCCGGCACTGTGTGTGTTTGAGGAGCGCTGATTAAATACTGAAGCATAATATGAGGGAACCGTGTGTTAGGTTGTTATATCAGTGACAGAGGTGTACAGCCACGTCTGGCAACATCTGGACGGATAAGAAGGCATCAGCGAAACATCGAACTAAAACTTCAATCCGGGATTTTGAAACAGTTAAAACCTTATATTAATCCATTTAGTCTCGCATTAGGCGATGTGGTGTGCGTTTCTATATTTGCTTTTCATACATTCTGTCAGGGATTCGCAGTTTTAGCTAAGCCCACCCACCAACCCCCTCTGCGCTGTATGCAATGCATCCTTTTTCACACCCAACTATGTGAAGGTGTGTCACACTAGAGCTAAAAACTAAATCCAGGCACTCAGATTAGCATTTCTCTTCTCAAACGGGATCAGATCGAAACATGAGGAAGTAGATCCATTTGTCAAACCAGCGGTAAGAACGAGAGAGATGACATATGACCCCTGATCTTTAGAATCCTGAGTCCAAACGCTGTCGCTGCTCTGCTTCTGTTTAATAGTTGACTTGAGTGGGAGGGGTTTTTAGCTGTAGGAGTCTGATTTCAAAGTTCGTTTGAAACAAGACGATGTATCTAAAGTTGTACATCATAAATGACATGGACTTTTTTTTCACCCTTGACATTCTGATGAATCCATATTTCAAATTGTTTTCGGGAATCATTGGCATTGTGGTCAATGTCTCCATAAAAAACAAAGTATATCCGTTTGAACGTTTATCATTGTTCTTCATTCAGACGCTTTTAGGTTACAATTAACAAATGATTGCATTCTGTTTTTTTTGTCATTTTACTCACATTCCCCAATAATGCAGGTCATGACCTCCCAACATCGGCTCAAAATGAGTTTTTATAGTAGTTTTGACGTCTGTGTCCACGGATACAGATTTTTCTACTGTGGTTTGGAAATGGTGTGTCTGTCTGTGTGTGTGTGTGAGTGTCGTAACGCCACCTTTGGACATCGTCACATGGAAATCTAGCATCTGTTATGATTTTCCCAGCTGTCGAATAAAAAAAACGAGATTAAACAATCTAAACGGGTTACTTATATTACCATTCAAGACATAAACACTCTTTCCTCCTCCTGTCCTTTATCTGAAGTCATAGGCAGACTTGTTTTTCAAACAGAAAATCCACTTATTCACTTTCTTTGATACAGCACAGGCTTTGCAGTTACTGCAGATATTTATTATTTTACCCTTATTTTACACTTTAATCGACCCATAATCTGGCTCCTACCTATTTTGTTTTTTAAAACGTTGATTTATGACACCCCCAATGCTTGTATTGTGTGAATATAGCTCCCTCTTATGGACAGAGGTGGTATTTTGCTGCAAAACTCCCTCTGTGGTCAAAATCAAATTTTTGACACATTTTGGTTACGTTGGCTATCCAAATGTGCCAAACGGAGAGTCCTTGTCCTATTCCATAGAAAGTATGTAGATAACATGAACTTTGTGGGGGTTTCTATCAAATTTAATGCAGCAGTTATTAAACAGTTTTTTGAGCAAAATCCATTAATCTTTTTTTCACTATGTTTCTTTAATTTAATTATGTTACTGCCATAATTAGGCTAGAATAAAAGAAAATGTTATTTTTTTATGAGAAGTACAATGTTACGGACATTGAAAATACATTATTTTAGGTCCCATCAGTCCAAAGACACTAAGTTTATGCAAATACACCCGATTCTACCTAGATTCGCGCTATTTTAAGTTTTAGTTTGGGTCCGTTAATCAGGCGAGGCTCCACTTGAAACGTCGTGGAGCAGAACCGGTTAAAAGATGCTGACTGGATGCTTTCTTTTTTAGGGTGATAAGGACTTCACCCCTGCTGCTGCCCAGGTTGCACACACGAAGCCCCAGCCTGGTGTCCCCAAGCTGCCCCCTGTCCCGCACATCAAGCAGCAAATCCACCAGCCCCGCAAGTGAACCAGGCAGCACGCGCCAACATCCACGCAGGTTCCAGCAGGCGGTCTTCCCCAATCCAACGCGTCGGATGAAGATGTTTCTCCCCCAGGAACAGATCGCCTAAACAATCAGAATAGTTCAACTCGTTGTACGTCATCACCAATTCAGCCGTTCTAGAAGTGCCACCACTGCTACAATGAAGGGGCAGGGGGAAGGAGAGGATTTGACAGGAAGGTGTTATAAGTCAGTGGAGGTTCTTCTAAAACGGCTACAATCTAACGTTACTGTAGAGTTGATTTGACCGATCTGAGTCTGTGGGGGGAACTTTCAACCTTCTACGCACTGATACGATACCACATACCACGGCAACCAGTCAGAACAATTAACCAGCCAATCGCCTCTCCGCTGACGACCCGGCCTTTGGCCTCCTACCTATGACCTCCGCTGACCTAACAGAACCGATAAATCAGGAGTCGGACGCCAGTTTCGCGTTATCTGCAGAAACCAAAAATAACACCACTCCTAATTTTAATAATCGTTAGCTTTCTCGCGCGTAGATCACACGAGACCGTCGCCAAATCACACGAGACAACACGGAGGTGAGGAGGCATTAAATGAATTATTAAAGGTGAAGAGACATTACCCACAAAACATTCTACGTGACATTTTCAAGATTATAGATGCTCACTAAAAAAGAAAAAAATGAACGGGACTGGATTTAGTCTTTGATGATATCAAAAAACAATTTATGTTTTATTTTCATTTCTCTGCCGCCTTGTTAGAGCTGTAATCACACACATCCATCCCTGGAGATGTCGGCTTATTTTAATGCAAACTTAACCTGCCTTTTTCACCCAACAGTAAAAAAAAGATCTCCCAGCAGTGCCTGATTGTTTAGATAACAAAGTTGTTGTTTTTTGTGTGTGTGTCTTATTTGAATTGCATTGTTTTGCACTTAATGGCCATGATGTAATTAAAACCTTCTGCGGTGTCAGAAATGCGGGGCACTTTAGATGTTTGCATTAACATTCGCCTGAACATCTCAAGGGAGACGTTTAGTCAGCCTATTAAAAGTTGAACAAAGTATTTCAAAAGAGGCGGCTCGCAAAGTCACGGACTCTTAAAGTGAAGGTGAGAAAATACATTCCAGACAAAAGGTGTTTGTACAAATATTCCAGCCCTGTGACTGTTTTATCACATGTAGGAGAAAGATGCAATACCCATTATCTACTTTACAGAGTATCTGCAGGTATGACTCGTCACATATCCTCATCCTTAAACACACACGAGGCCCTTTTTCTACGTCACACTTACCTTACGTACACACACACACACACACACACACGTGTCGTCTGTTGCAAACACTAACGTTTATAAAAGAAAGAAGACATTTATCTTTGCCAAGAAGGAATGATTTCCTGTGTTAACTTAATTGAGTTTGCGAGAGTTTTTATTTTTGTTTTGGTCGCTTTGTTTTTCAAATTGTACAAATTTCTTGCCATTGAGTGGACTTGGGTATTAGGTGTGGTTGTCATAGTAAATAAAGATATTAATTATCTTCCTCTTTGTCTGTGTCTGAATGGAATGAGGGAAAACATGCCCAGAGACTTCTTGACCAAACTCCGAAACAGACGTCTCACGTGATGGATTGCGACGCCTCTACCTCCTCCAAACCATCTCAGCATCCTGTTCAGAGGGATTAGAGCTCAGGTGGTGTTTTTAAAATGAAACAGAACCGTCCTCCAGAGCTCGACACAGGATGCGCCAGGTGTCAAGGCGTGTAATCCATCTCTACAGCAGCATCTGCATGCAGGCGTCCTGCTGCCAGTTCATGTTAGCCAATAAACCGGCCAGTGCAGCTTATTTGGTGCGAGCAGAAACAGCCCATTAAAAACACGCCGTCTCCTCGCCTCGCCATGGTTGAGAATGTTCCTCCAAGTGTTACAGGGAGGCTCTGTTATGAATTACACTAAATAAAAATGTATATATATTTCTGAATCTTCATGAGTTTGGCCTTGGTTGAGTTGTGTAACTAGTGAGTTCTCACTCTCCCACGGGTCTGTTCTCCTCATCCAGAGCCACCTGGAGGCTTTTTCTCTGCAGCCCGTGTTCTTGAAGATGGCTCTTCCCCTCCTCCCCCCCCTCCTCCTCCTCTTCTGTCTGTGATGCGGAGTTTATAGCACAGACAGTACTTCCAAACCTCTGCACCCAACCTCCACAGTCAAGCACTTGCCCTCCAGCCTCGTGTGTGGCAGACACTGACTGGGCCCTCATACTTTTCCTTTACCCTCTTCCGCTCAAAGGCCTCCATTGTTTTACCAGCGTCACATGTTCTCTGCTGCCACAGACACCAGAGTGACATCAGGACTGAGGGTGGTTTTGGGAGACTTGCTGAGAAGACTTGAAACATGAGCAGAGTTGAAAAGCACAAATGTGGTTTTTGGCTTCAGTCCAGCTGTGATGAAGCTGATGGATTACAACATGGGTGAGGATCTCTGATAGCTGGGGATGAAACTCAAGATTCATCTAACTTCACCCAGAGGCTAAGGACAGAGCAGTGAGACGTGATCAGGTTCCCTTTACGCTTTGATCAGGTATTAAATCGTAGGTGTGTAAGTTCACACAGTATTTTTGTCCCGCTGTGTGTATTAATGTGTTTCCAGAGCACAACTCAAGAATTACTCCATATGTTTGAACCAAACTTCTTACTCTCATCGCCTATTAACTGAAAACAGCCTTTTCATATTCTGGCATTAAAATCATTTTAATATGATTTAATATATGATATGATTTAATATGATATGATTACTGTTGTTACTTTCAGCCACAGTGTGTTTTATTTTCATTTCATTTGTGTCTCCTGCCTAGATTTTTTATGAACGGTACACAACAGAATAGGTCGCTTTATTTTTTTGTCTTCTTTACTCTACTCACTTTTTCAATGGTCTTTTGAAACAAAATACAAAGAGCAATAAATCGGATGGAGTTTGATTAAAAATAATAATAATAATATACCTACCTGCCTGCTCAATATTACTATACCATTTAATAATCAAACAGACAAATAATTTCACAGTTAGGTTTTCAATTCTAAATGAAAATTAGACATGTAATTAATTTCATCCTCGTCCCACTGGTTCCTTAACCATTAACAAGAACCGGTCCTGGGTTTAAGTCACACGTTAGGTGACGGTGTTCACATCGAACATGCAGAATGTTGTCTTCTGACACCTCCAACTGTACTTTAAAACAAATCAACGTTGTACAATTTCACTGTGTGTAATCATTTCTAACGGTTATCGTGCTAATTAATTTAATTTAACCCCCATGCATTTAGTTTTTACAGCTTTAATCAAGACATTAATAATGACAATTATTGTGACAGGCCACATTGCCCAAAGCTCTGTCACACTTCACACACCTCTGGTTTCTTACTAAGGTTGACCCAGTTGAATTAGCTCCAACAGAATTAACGCAGAGGGACAACGATGAACACTGCTTGACTCAGAACATTTTTAAAATGACACTTTCGGGAGTGAAAATAAACTCACAAATATTAAAAGTGGACATTTCTGTTCTCTTGTTGCTCTTTCTGCAGGGAGATATCTTTGTTTGAGCTGGTTGACCCAGTCATGATAGACTCAAAGGTCCGATCTGGTTGCTACAGGTACCCAGTAATCAAACTACCTGTTTACAAGGCCAGGCCCTATCTGTGGCTATAATTAGACGGATTGTCCGGGCTTCTATTAGCCATGTGTCAGCAGGAAGTCTGTGTTCTTCTCCACCATTAAAATGATTCAAGGTTACAGTTTAGGGCCCTTTACCCTCAGCACAGAGCCCTTCTCATTACAGGCCCGTTATTACATTAGTCCTGAGTATACACCGCCAGCTGTTGGCCATGTGGCATCATTAAAACCGGCTTCAGCTGGTTGGGACTGGCCACGCCTGAAAACCCTCCACCTATGTTTCTGTGTACTGAGTCAACACTGGCAGGAAACAGGTATGAAGTCATTTGAATCAGGACCTTTCTGGATTTGCTGTGGTCATTTTGATAAGGCAGCGAGGATGACAATGTCGCTGTGACATTTTGGCTCAGGTTTCCCCAAACAGCTCGCTCTCCAGAGTCTGCTTGGTAAAAACATGCACACGGTACCACTGGCGATACTCCTCCACCAGCACGGACTGTTATCTTATACAACGCTAACCTATATCCATAGTTTTGCAGTCCTCTGAGAGTAAGTATAATGTTTTTTTCCGCGTTCCAGGTTCATCTTTAGTCCACACAATGTACATGATTCACACGGAAACTCTGATTTAATAGTAGGACATTTTCATTTATTCATACTCTTTTCTTTTTTTCCCCCGCTTCATCCGTGATTTCATCACACCAACCTTTCAAAGAAGACGGGGAAAAAGACATTTAAATCAGATTCTGAAGCTCCCGTCCCTCGAGCGCCAGCACAGATCTCATCCTCTTCTCTCTAAATCAGAGGAAATATGTTTTTTTTTAGTGTCTATTGTTGTGTTATGCTTAAGATGTTCAAAACTATTAATTCAATCCATTCTGATTCATTATGAGCTTTTACGTCCTATATAACCCTTCACACACACGAGAAGCCTCACGCTACTTCTTACATGTTTCAGTGGACATATGGTGCGGATTTGAAAAAAAGTGTTGCTTCAGTACAAACGATCTCACTGGATGTTTGGGCTTTTGTTCTGTCAAATACTCACAGATCATACCAACTGAACCCCCTGCAAGAATATAATAATCTTCATCTAACCCCACATCTCTTCCTTCCACCAGACCATCATTCAGTTAATAATTCTATACTGTTCCACCTGCTTCGTTTACTTGTTACCAACTGGACCGGACTCCTGAACCAACACTTCACTGACTCCCTCGATCACCGCCTCACCTTTGTGTCTTCTGGGTTCTGGTATGGATCTCTGAGGAGGGAGGGGATCGCCTTGGGGGGGTGTAGTGAGTGTGTAGTGTGTGTTGCTCTTTCCTTGTGTATGTGGTCTGACACGTGCGGAGCTGCGGGAACGATTTCCACTCAGAGACAATAAAGTATCAAGTCTAAGCTGTCGTTCAATCCAGGCTAAGGACCAATAGTGACTGGGCGTTCTCCATGGGGAGATCAGACCCGCTAGATCCTTAACCTATAACCCCACAATGCTACACTGCTACCTCCATCCTTCACCGTAGAGCCAGTCTTCCTGTTCTGGAATGCTGTGTTCTGTTTATGCCACGTGGAACAGGACCCTAAACGGTTCAAGTTTCTGCTCATCAGTCCATAGAAGAGTTTCCCAAAAGCCGAGGACCATCAAGGCGTGTCGTGATAAATGATGAGATTCAGATGAGAAAAATTATTTTAGGTTAGCGCGGTCTTTTGCCTCACCGTCCTTGATTGATGTCATTTGTGCATAGAGTTCGCCATTACTTATTCCAGCACCCCAAGAGAAAACTGACTAATTCAATCACATGCGCCTCTTTTTCAGCATCTGGGGTTTAACTGAAGTTGATATTTTTTTAGTTATATTACCGCCAACTGCTGGCTTTAGTCTCCTCTTCTTCTCTCTTTGTTGCTGCTTCTTCTTCTTCTTCTTCTTCTTTTTATTCTTCTTCTGGTGCTGGCGCTGTTTTTCTTGCAATGTTCTTATCTGTTTGTCCTCAACCTTTGTCCCATATCTTTTTGAAGTTCAATATTCACTAAATAAAGTTAAAAGTCCTCTGCTGCTACTTTTTCTTCGGGGTCTGATGACACACTGTTGCTCTGGTTTCTCAGCCTGCTCAGGGTTAAAGGGCAGAACACATGGGACTTCACTTCGCTACTGATTGGAACAATTTGCCTTTCTTTCTGACATCATCAGATGCACTCCTCCGTCAGGATTTCTCGTTCACTGCTTTGGCATTCAGTAAAATGATTAAAATCCATAAAGTCTTCTAAGTTCGCATTAAAGAGATGGCTGCAACACTTTTCAACCCACAACGACATAAAGACTCCTCCGGCAGTCTGGAGATCATGCTAAAAAAACCCTGATGATAATAAGTGTAATGAACCTACTCATGTAATCGGTACAATTATTTTAACTGCTGTAAAATGAGCAGCTGGTTTGCTGTGAGCAGGAAGTGTAAATACCGTATGACTGATGAAAGTCAACATACATTTTGGAGTGGAAGGCAGGATCTGAAAACACAGGAAAAGACGTTAAGAAAGGCAAAAACTTATTCATCATTTATTCTGTTCAACTGCAACTTTTAAATCATCAAAAAAAAGAAGTAAATTATAATATAAAATAAATAGTCAAATACTCTCCTCCACACAAAAGCGTTTTATCTCTGATCAGGGGCTTTATAAGTAATTCAAAAGGCGTACAAAATATTTTTTCATCCAATGGCTTGTTGTTTTGCAATGATCAGAGGGTTCGTGCTGAAAAATAATGCTTATGGGATAGATTACTCTTAAAAACATCAACAACAACAAAAACAACTTTCCGATGCATTCCTCTCTCTGATCCAATGTGCTGATATCCTCACGCACACTCGAACACCAACCAGCAGAGGGACCCAGCTGAGGATCTCCCCTCAAGTTCATGACTGACAGAAGCAGCGATGGAGTGCTGGTCCAGAATCAGGTCATTCTCTCTAAACTCAGGCCTCCAACCTCACAGCATGACATAATACAGTAGCTGTCATACTACTTACTGATGGATGGCGCCCTGTTTATCGGGCCATTTGTGAACCTCTCTGAGGGATTTGGGTCAGGGTTGGGGAGGATGACTGGGAGGGAGAATTGCTGACGAAGCCTGCGGAGCTTCATAATCTCAGGTTACAATCTAAGCCAGCAGCTGTTTGAGCTGCAGTGATGACCTAAATATCATGTGATGCATTCTGGGCTAATATGTTGTGTCACCCTCCCGCAGACACAACACACTCTTGCAGTTCATTCCTCTACAGTCTGCAAATACTCACGGAGGAACGACACGCACACACATCAAGCAAACATCGGCAGAGTTCACATCCCAGATATCTGTGCAAGGATTTTCTCCTTAGTTATATTTGTGACTAGCAGACCTGTGACAAACACTGTTGCCCCTGCGTTGTGCGCGGAAAGCCATTTCATAAGAAACATCGCCTCGATTGATAAAAATATGTTAATCCTGCAGCCTCTCAGAGTTCAGTGGATGTGCAGTCGGCCCATATTCTGTCGTGTTGAAATGACTTCCTCCGGCAGTATCTAAGCAGATTGCCGCTCCGAAGTCAATGAAGTGTTTATTCGAAGAAATGATTTGGCTGCGCCGTACCCTCGTAACCCTGTAGCAAGTCATCACCATGTATATTAGACACACTCTTGGATGGCACTTAAGCCGCAATCGCCATTAGGAGTCAGGAGCGTGAAATTGTGCTCTCCCATCGCTGCTATGTCGTGCCCCATTATTCTCACTGTTCTGACGTTGAGACGGCGAGCTGACCTCCTGCTCTGTGATGGGCTCGGCTGTCTTTATCACAGGGGTCCATATGTTTGGGATTATCACTTCAATGCCACTTGTTCTGTCACATGGATGGAGGCGCGCTCCCCCAAATCACATCAGTGTGATTGTTTTTTCTGCATTTGTTAGATGAATGAATCCCGTGTTTGCCGAGATGATTTATGAAAAAAATCAAGAGGTCCTCTCATTTTCTCGTTAACTCCGCGTCACAGGGAGGCAAAGGCGATAACAGATTACTATTACCAGTCATTGTTATTAGCATAAGTGTTTATTTTCTCACCATCATCCACAGCTCCTTCATTTCGTGTTAGTTTGTCACAATTGCAAACCGTTTCCAAAAATGTTGGGACGCCGTGAAACGTATAAATAATAACAGAATGCAGTCATTTGAAAATGATTGAAACCCCACATCTAGTAGAATATAGCACAAATACAACAATCCAAGGGTGGAAAAAAATTGAATTGTTTTTGAAAATGATTATCATAATGCCTGAATGTCAAAGATATTACTGCCGCGTCAGTTCTTTCCTGTTCATAACTCCAAAACTATTTTATGGACCATTCTCAAGTATAGACCTGCGAGGAAGAACTGGATTGATTTTGGGAAAAGTTTGTATTACATTTCCGACACTAGGGGGAGCTTTAGGTCATCATTTCTAAATCCT
Source organism: Lophius americanus (assembly GCA_037951165.1). Lineage (NCBI taxonomy): Eukaryota > Metazoa > Chordata > Actinopteri > Lophiiformes > Lophiidae > Lophius > Lophius americanus. The sequence goes on along the minus strand of JBBDHG010000011.1, from coordinate 11,099,297 downwards.
TTGTCCGATTTGGTCCAAAGTTGTTGCATATGAATCGGTTTAAGGAGATCAACCTTGTTTCTAAAGTATTCTACTGTCTCGCTGAAGCTTTTCTCTTCTTCAGATATAACTTCACATTTCATTTGTAGGTTGTAATCAGGGGGATCGCTTTTACAATGAAGGGAATTGTGGGATTTTTGGGGATATGACCTTTTACTGTGGGGATGACGGCATAGGCGGGTTTAGAATTTGATGCCAGATACACATTTTTGGGACAGGGTCATGTTTAAACGCTCCGTTGAATTACACTCTGTAAGTGTTTAGGAGATCATTCTGTATCATGTAGGAGGCTGAATGCTTTCTCACTCATGCTTTAGGTTGTTGGATTTTAGCTAACCTTTATAAATGGTTCAGCATAAGCGGTGCCTTCGCCAAGGGCAGTTTTTAAGGTTTTTCTTACTCTATATCCTCTTCCAATTGTTCCTGCTTTGCTCCTCTGTGGGGGTGGATTTGGGTGTGGAGGGGGGCGCATGATGGACTGACTATGCAGAGACAAACTCAGAACCTTTGCGGGAAACTCCCCTAAATATTTTAGCATTACTGGCTCATTTGAGACATAACACCTTTCAATAATAGTGAAATATTGTTCAAAATGAGATTTTCCATTTAAATACAAGGTCTCCTTTATCTAAATATCATTTCATGTTTCAAGAAATCTTACCAAGCAGATTTTCACTTACTCTCGCCAGGTTTTTTTTTTCACTAATTACAATTGAAAAACACCTTGTATTCGGTATTATTTACTTAATTTTGAAAGGGTCTTTTTCCAGTGTCTAGTCCCAAATCTTTAAAAACTTTACATTGAGAAGCCAGAGCAGACTTTCCACATCTTTACTTCAGAAAGTGTCTCTGGGATTTTCAAACCCAGTCGAGTCACTAACCTGTAGACTGTTGACTTCTACCTGTTTTTTCATTTAGTCACTTCCCCAGTCTTTTTTTTACCACGGTTCCAACTTTTACGAACCATGTTGCTGGCGTCAAACTGGAAATGGGTATATCATTTTAAGTAAACAATGAAATTTCTCGTTTTAAACATTTGATATGTTGTCTTTGGGTTGTTGCCAATTAAATATGAGGTCTCAATGTTTAGCAAATCCTTCTCTCTCCATTTCACACAGTATCCAAACGTTTTTGGAAACAGGGGTTGTATAACCAGTGTTAATGGGATTTTGCAGTGTAAACATTTAGTAAGAATTTTCTTCCCACATAAGTAAGATTTGGGTTTTTAACAACAATTCTCTACATTTCAGTCCCGCCTCTCAAACATTAAGACTGGAAAATATAGTCATAAACAGAAATCTGCATCAGAAAAATGTCAATTTTGAATTAAAAAATGTTACTATCAAAAAGGACTCAAATCTAAAATATATATTTATATATGCAAAATACATTCATGGGTTCATCAGTATAAAGCATCTAAAAACAGTGCCATTAGATTCCACATCGTCTCGTGTTTTAGCGTCAATATTCTGAGCTTTCATTATTACAAAGACGTTATTGTGTAACATCTCGAGTACATTGCTGTGATTTCCAGGCAGAGCGATGAACACTTTTCTCACATCTGCAGCACGTGTCAATAAAAGTGTCCCAAAAATACAGAATCACTGCTGGACTGAGTCACCATCAATCAAGAAAAAGCAATAAATATGACAAAATAAGTTACAGCTAAAACCATTTTCAAGTATCATAAGCCCGGGGTACCGACCGTTTGACATCTCAGAGGACGCCGAGGACATTTTGTCTACGCTCTGGCAGACATTTATTTAGAGAGCCAACAACAGCAACAACAAAGTATCGGTCCGCTGGCCTCTTTCAGGAACACTGCTGGTGATTCCAGGCTCACCCTGAACACTTCAAGAGAAGAAAAAACTTTCTGACAGACTTGATGACCTGTAGATTCTGTGGGATGGCATCCATGAAACCCTCTGAGGCAATTTATATCACTTCCTTTTCACAACAGTGAGGTGTCTCTTAGTTACAGCCTCCAGCCTCCTCCTCTCCGCCTCCTCGGCTTTCCTCCTCTCCTCTTTCAGCTCCTTGTAGCGCCACTTTGGGATCTGCAGCAGGTGCCCGCCTCCATCTTTGAAGCTGCTCTTCCTGCGGATCTTCTCGGGTTCATAGGTGGGCGTCGGGGCCTTAATGATCCTCACTTTGGGGATGCTGAACCCGGGCCTGACACTTCTCCTCCTCAGCACCATGTGGACAGGCAGTAGGCTGGTTCTGCGCAGCTCAAGGGCTTCCCTAAAAGCAGCAATGTCTGAGGTGGAGCTCCTGCGTTGAGGCAGCGGGTTTTGGACCTGGAGACTGGACCGGCGATCTGTTGAGTTCTTGGCCACCAGAGAGACCCGGGAGTTCTGGAAGAGTTTGAGGTGGCTGTCCACCCTGTCGGGGTTGATGGAGCGGAGCTCTTTGGCGCGTTGCTGGCGGACGATCTCAGGGACTGCGTGCCGCTGTTTGCCCACACTGGGTGGGCTGTCAGGGCACACCTGTAACAAAAAACAAAGTCTGTCTGTTTAACGATCACTTTCATAAACCAGGTCTACAGTGTAGTCCCCAAAAAGTCCCCAATCCCCTGCGTTGTACAAGCAATTCCCCTGATAGAATTTGATACATACTTGAAATTTTTTTTTTTAACATAACATTTAATTTATTTTTTTTGTAGAAAAACTCCCTCTTGTGGGTAAAATATGAACTATTAGAGTCAATGACTTAGACAAGACAGATCTTGTTCTTTATTCCACCTCTGGCCTTGGTGACTTTCTATGTGGAGTTTGCATGTTCTCCAAGTGTTTTGCGACGCACTAAAGGTGAAGTGGTGACTCTACATTGTGATTCGATTTGATTACTTGTTGATAAAATCAAGATACCTTTAATAGCATTACTGCTGCAATATAATCAATATTATTTTTTTTACATTTAATCTCACTACCTGATTAAAACAGAGAGAGTAGGAATTGGCAAATTGATGCGAAAGCGCACAAATATCTACTGTTAAATGGAATTTCAGAGATAAGAGAATATGCCCTGATGCCGAGTCTGTGCAGATGGAAATATTACAAAGAGTGGTTACCTGTGTGCTAATTTAATCTCCTTATTGCCACATTAATATCACTTGTCGGTGCGGGCGAGCGGAGAGAGAGAGAGAGAGGGTTGATATGTTCTGTTTAATGCTGAGTCCAGAGATAAGTTACTCACTGTATTGCAGGCCATAGCGATGAAGGGGCTCCTCATGGCGGTTGTAACAGACACCATGTGGTCGATGACACCTTCATCCTCAGGGTTGGTTACGTTTGCGATGTTGAAGACGTGCCGCACAGTGTCGGACAGGCGCTTCAGGCAGCCACGGGGCACCTGGGCTTTCGTCACCAGCGAGGCAAGAGGAGGCCACTCTAGACTGAAATAGAATGGAATAAATAAAAAAATACACCGTGTAGGGTTTAGAAAGTAAATCAAATCCTTTCTCAAAGTTGATTTTGTCTAATGCTCATTATATTTTTTTCCTTTTCCATTAGAAACCATGGAGACAAAGTTGTCCCAAACCATTTAAATACCATGAGACCTTACAGAGTTTTATCTTTGATTTTCAACACAATAACTTCCTAAGCTCTTTGACTTTTTTTTATCAAGGGTAATTTCAATCAGATTAATTATTCTATTACTTAAACGATTCGTCTAAATTCAACACATTTTGACCAGATTTAGAACAAATTGATATAAAGATTTGAAAAACATTATTGTATTACAGGGTTTTTAAATCAGCAAACTTACATTTTTGATATGTGTTAAAAAAAAAAAAATTGAAATCTGTGTACAGTAAAAACAATAAAAAAAAAAATCAGGAATATGCTTTAAATGTTGTGTAAGGACAAATTGTTTTTTTTGGTTCTTATGGGTTAATCAATATGAAACTGCTGTGACCCTGTTTGACTCTACAAATCAATTAATAGTTGTGTGTGTCTAAATCCATAAAATTTCCATAAAACAAAGTGCAGTGTATGTAAAGATCTGTTTCTTGAAGTGCTGGTAAGGAGATGAATACATACTTTAGATAAACTGCTCATCAGGAATACTTCATGATTGCGTCATGACGAAGAATCAAGATGCTGATGATGTTTTAAATTCTAACCAATGCACATTTTAACACAAATGACAGCAACTTCCACAGATTATCTTTTCATTATTTATGAACATGCACAAACTACAAGATGCAAAAATACTGAGGCATCATACACTTCAGGATTTCATTAAGATTGTAGTGACCAATGGAGCCTTGAGAGAATGAATACTCTGCTTGACATGGCTTTTCAAGAAGTAACGCAGACCAAGTGTCTGACAAAGTTGCCTCAGTGGTGTATGTCCTTTAACACGAGCGGATGAGGAGAAGTAAGCCTGCATGTCTCAATGATTCACACCTGCAGATAATCAGAGGCAGACATTGGTAACAACCAACATTCTTTCCTGCTTTTTCCTCCTAAACTGTCGGTAGGTGGCAGAAAAGGTGGGTCAGATCGGCCTGCGTTTCCTCTCGATTGGGCCTGTCTTCAGTTAAAAAGAACTCCCTTCATTATTATTTCAACAAGACAAAAATGTAAAATGTGAGTGATGGTAATGTGATTTCAAATTTGAGTGTTGCGTTTTCCTACTGTTGAAGCGGACATGAAGGGGACATTGTTGCAAAGAGGAAGCTGCCCCTCTGCCCCTGATTTACCTGAGGCTCAAATGTAGTTGCCATTTTGCAACAATCAAATTAGTTACTCGGATCAGTGCCCTGGTGGAATAAAATGAGTTGAAAGAATTGTACGAACAAAACCAAGCAAGCACACCTTCAGCATAAACATTATGAAGTAACATCTTGTTTTACTTCTAGCACCGGGAAAAGACTTGATTTCTGCCTGTAATTGATTACGGTGACATATTGTAATTGGATGCGGTTCCTTCTGTTCTAGGAAAACTTGATTCAGTGGACCGCCTACATTTCATTACGAATGCAAACTACATTCTTCATGACTTGGTTGGTTAGACGTCACCCAGCACCCGTAGACAGCAACGCTGCCACTTTTGTTTTATCTATAAAGCGATGCTGGGTAAACTTCCAACTCACCTCAGTACCCGTCTCTGTGTCGGCTCTAGTAGTTACCAGCTACGCTCCTCCAAGTGGCGGCTTTTCACTGTACTTCTGCTTATAGAGCACAAGGTCTTCCTGTGCCTCGGGATGTTACATGCCACTCTACCAGGAGCTTTGCTACATCATGGACTGCCTTGAGGGTCTGCTCGTCATCGTGTACCTTTGCCTGATTCTACCGGGTAAATGTTGCTGCTCCTCATCCTCTGGCGACTGCTGTCTTGTCGACGGCGTCGAGCCCTTAATTTGAGAAGGATTCCTCGTGACCTTTCTGGTATAAGTCATCCAGTGCTTAAAGCACCGCCTCTGGCGGTCAGAAAGGATGAAGTAGAACGAGAGTTATGTATGTAACTACGGTTCCGTGAATCGTAGATGACCGCCAGAGCTTTCAGTCACTCAAAATCCTCGTGCCCACAGGAACAGATCACCTGTTCCTGCTGTGTCATCTCCCAGGTGACACTGGGAGATATAGACACTCTGGGGTCATCCAGAGGTCACGGGTGACTTTGTTACTATAATTACTCGACCTGGGCAGACGCCAGATGGATCATGGCGCACGGAGCATCAAATGCTTCAAGCGCCGCCGCTGGCAATCATCCAGGATTCATAGAACCGTAGTTACATACGGAACTTTTGATTTATTTTGAAAGCGTTTTTAGTTCGTTTTACACTTCCTGTCATGTTTCCTTCTTTTCTTTTTTGGCTCTTTAGACTGTTATATCTGTTTATTTCTGTTAATTCTTTATTCCTTCTTAGTGAATCTCTTTCACCTGTGCTCTCCCTCTCTCTCTGTCCCGTGCTTCTATTCTCCTAATGTGTGATTGTCAATCATGTTCACCTGTGTCCCCCCCTCCAGCTGTGTCTCATTATCTCGTTATCCTCAGTATAAACACTCTGTGTTCCCCCGTCCTCTGTGCCAGTTGCTCTGGATGTTTCTCGTCACACTCCTAGTGAGTTCTTTCTCAGTGTGTTTCTTTTGGATTTTTCTGGTTTTGAACTTTGATCCCTTTTTGGTCCCTGCCTCAGCATTCAGATTTTTGGATGGTTTACATGACAGGACTGGTCTCTGTTTTAGATTGAAGAATAAAATATTTCATTTGCACAGGCTCTGCCTCCGTCGTGAGTCTGCATGTGGGTCCAAAACATGCAAAATATGAACCGTCCATATGAACTATTAGGATAAGATATGATACGTGTACAGGAACGAGGTCCTCGATTCGACTCATGCACAAATCTGGACAGAAAAAACTCCCCATAGAGAGTAAAGTATGATCTATTCGACCAAAATACAACATATAAAAGATATATCTCCTCAAGTCGATTCATATGCACCGAATTTGGACTAAATCGAAAAAACTGAGTGAGAAATTATGGCCTGAAAACTTCTGTAGATAAAGCTCAACCTAATGACGGAAATATACAACAGACCATTCCAAAAACTGACCCAGTTCTTCCTCAAACAGAGGTCTATGTGGGTATAGGATCTAAAAACTATCAAGGAAATAGTTTATTGATTTATCGCGTTAACCCGAGATATATGTGGCAGTGGAATCCATACTATCTCTGACTTTTCAGGGCTACAAATAATCCAATACTTTGACAACCTAATTTAAATATAAATGATCACATGTTCACAATGACTTTCAGTATGTAGCCTCTAAGTTAAACAGCTTTTGCTCTCATGACTGGCCGCGGCTGCAGAGCCATCGTCCGATGCCGCCAAGTTTAATTTGACATCAACAGTTTGTAAAATGTTCTATTTGCACTGGTTAATTGGCCAAAATCATTAATCGTTTTTATTTGCCATGCATCTTTCCAAAATAATGGTAAAAAACAGTGCATGAATATTACAGTCAGCTTGACATCTATTCAGCAATATTATCTTTACACCTGAAAATCTTTGCTCCATTGTATCACAGTTTAGAAAATCCTGCAGTGCAACATTGAAATGCCTCCCGTCTTTTGGGTGAGTGACAGAGATCTGGCTATGGACAGACGGATGTAGAGCTTACCTGAATGTGTCACTGTACTGGAGGGCGCAGGGACGCTCCATCAGGCGTATCATCACCCAGGCAGTTTCATAACGGCCCGTAAATAACGCCCACTCCCTGGCTGTCAGGTAGCGGCCATAATCCCTGGCGTTCAGGCAAGCTCCTAGTGAACACCAAAAGGAAGGTCAAAGATGTCAATGACGAGACATAATAGACACTCCCCAGAAATGTATGTATTTTTATTGAATAATAGTATACACTTTATATATAGTATATAATAGTATGCACTATGTATAAGTTTATGTTAATGTGATTTTATAAGCCAATCAGAAACTGGGAATGGTAGTCATAGATTCTATACTATTTCTCCACTGACTGAGCAAATAAAAAAATATTTTCTTTACTTTTGAGTGGGTGGGCTTGGACCTATTTGCTGAACGCTTTAGAATTCAGTATGTTCAGTGTTTTCCTCACCTGCCATCATGAGCGCGCGCACACACTCCGACCGGCCCTGCATGGCGGCTTTCATCAGAGCGGTGAAGCCGTGGCAGTTCCTCCTCTCGATATCCAGGCCAGAGAAGTAGTTGAGCAGGTAGTTGGTGATCGTAATGTGGCCTTCAAGAACAGGAGGAAAACCCAAAACCCATAAGTAACAGTGACACAAATGTCCCATACTGTTTAAATGCTGTGGAAAGCTCAAAATACAACTTTATTCTATTTTTAACTTCTAATGTGCCGATTTTGTTCGTGCCCAGTTTGTTTTAGCTGACGAAATAATCCATTTAACAATACTTATACTTTAGTAACTTGTCCTAATGGAGCTGCCCCTCTGCCCTAATGGAGCAAACATGCTACACAGCAGAGCCACGCATACAAAGAACCTGCTCAGAAAATCTGTAATATGACCAGAAAATACTAAAGCACCCTATATTCAACATAACGGATCTCTGATAAGGGGCTGCAATTCATTTTGATCATTTTGATATCCCCCTTAATTTTCCTTTGAGGAGAAATGGTTCTGGGTTCTTATGGATGAACGCTGACTTGAATGGGAATCTGAAGTTCAGTCAGAAAGACTATCCTCTGGCACACAGTGGCAAAGGTTACATCTACTGCTCATTTCACTCTGTTATCCCCTCACCTTTCACACATGCTCAGTCTCAATTACCTGTTCCACGGTCGGGGGCAATCATTTATATCAACTTGGCTCTTCAGGTAATCAAATTCATCCAATCGCTGTCACACCTGCATGATTAGCCTCATCATCACCTCATCTCCATCAGCTGCTGTCTCCAATCATCTAGTTCTTGCATGCGGCTGGTTCGCGAGCCCTCCACCTCCCCATCTCCACCTAGTCCTCTCAGATCCATCAACCGCATTATTCATCAACCTCAGCAAAGTCATCAGCCACCACCACCAGTATCCAGACTCAGGGCGTAAACACACTCAGAGTCTGCCTAAAGAGTGTAAGCTCCAAAGACTTTCTAATAGACTCCTGATCATCATCGGTTGGGATAAATAATTATTTTTTTCTTCATTCTCTGTCTTTGCTGATTGAAATGAAGCCCCCGTCCATAAGGCTGGTCTTTGTTGGCTCTCACACATCTTGTCCTTAAACTGTTTACAGCAAGTGGTTTTATTTTTTTAGGCTCCTCTGTTTTGGCATGTGAGGATAACAGTACTCCAAACCAGCCCATCAATGTCTGACATACCACTGTCAACCTGTGTGTGTGTGTGTGTGTGTGTGTGTGTGTGTGTGCGTGTGCGTGTGTGTGCGTGTGCGTGTGTGTGTGGGTTACCTGCTTGAGCGGCAGTGATGAGAGCTGTGTTTCCTTCACTGTCCTGCCAGTTGACAGCCAGATGGGGACACTGAGACAGTGCTATGACCACGTCCACGAAACCCTGATAACAGGCCACCAACAGCCCTGTCTGAGAAGAAAAGGGAGAGAGGTTTGAGGAAGGAAGGAGTGAGTGAAAAAGTTCATTACTAGACCAAGTGCTGACCGTGAAGAAGAAAATGAATCAACAAGTGGAGGAAATACTTGTGCATCTTTCCAAACTAATACTCCTGAAAAAATATGGCAGCTGTTGTCTTTCCACTAAGAAATAAGCCGTTTCCTAATCAGTAGAAAAATAAGCCGTAATTCCATCTTCAGCTGTTGTGTACTTGTGTGTGTGTGTGTGTGTGTGTTCATGCCAGAACAGGAGCTCTTTTGTGCGGACGTGTGAGTAAATGTTAGTCTGTGACAGTGTGAGTTCTGGAAAACTCCTGTAAAAGTTGGGAGCTTTCCGGAAGTTGCCACTTCCTCCGCCAAAACAAACAAGTTTCACCTCCAGAGAGGGGAGCGAGACGGGGACGTTGTGAAGAAAATATGGGAACACACAGTTCTTGCTTGACTTATCGAACACACACACACACACACACACATATGTCTGTGTGGATTCTCATTCATCCGGGTCATGGTAATCCATGTGGGTTGAATCCAAAGCAACTGGATTTCTGTTCTGGCTTGAAGCACAAACACACACAAACGCACACACACACAGTATCACATGACCAGAATCTACCATGAAAGGGCTCTAATAAGACTTTAATACAGTATATGACAGTGGATAGCTGACGTCAACAGAGCGGTAGCCTTCCTTCACTTTCTCAATGATTTTTAGAAACAGGCATGTTTGCATAAATCTTTTCAGGCATCTCAACTTTCTTAGCAAAGCTTGTGCTACCTCTAAAAATCATTTAAATTATAATCTTAAGATGGAGGTCAGGGGTTTGTTTTCGGTGTGAGTAGTCAAGAGTCAGGAAAGACTTTTCATGAAAAAAATGTTGAGCGTACTACTGTATTTCATTCCTGCAAAAAATGACTATAAAAAAACTTCACATGAAGACAGTCATCAATATCCTCCGCCACTTTTCTTTTCTTTTTTTAAATCTCAATGATACAAATGAGTCACAACAGGAATCAGGAGCCACTGCTCAGGCTAAGGTTAATTTTAGCTGTGATTTCTGCAGTGATAGACAGAAAAAAAGATACCACATGTGGACTAACTCAGACTAAATCATCCCTCAGCCACATTCAAATTAACTAAATTAAACAGCCACGTTTAATTTAATCATCAGCCGCCACCACCAGTATCCAGTCTCCAAAGGGGCAATATTCTGTGCTGCTCTGGAAAGAAACCTTCCGTGCACGATCTCTCCTAAGAGTCTTAGTGCCGCAAACTTACTAATAAATTTAATTATCATCGTCAGTTGTAAAAAATCATCCTTTTTTTTGGTGTGTTCTCTATAAAGAAAAGGCTTTGGATGGGTTTCAACTCTTATTTGTCAATAAATACTCAATAGTTTCAAGTAGCACCGTTGTAATTCTGCTACTACTCACCATGACTCATTTATGCAAACTCAGGGAGCGACTGAGGTTTGTGGTCCAGGAGCTCTGCGTCTGCCTCTGATCCATGCCTACCAGAACTAAGCAGTTGTTTTCACAATATTAGTCACATCCTCCTCCCTCTCTCTCGGTGTGTGCATACGTTGGCTATGCAGAGGGCACGTTTTTATTTTACACCGGAGCGACTGCAGAGTCTGCCTCATTGACAGAAAGAAGGTTGAGAAATGCTGCTGTAGAGGGGAAAGATGCAGAGAGGTCCTGTGGAGTAACTGGTGTGCTGTCTGGAAGACATTCTCTTAAACTGGCACGACTCCAGAGAGCCCTGTTTGGTTAGACACACATGTAGAGCTAGTCTATGTGTGTCTCCTACACACACACACACACACACACACACTGTTGGCAGCTCTCCAGCCATGCAGTGATGTACATTAGCAGCATGGCCTGCAGCGTGTCTGGACCATCTCTGACATCTGACAACATCCTGTTTTTCTTGGAAGCTTTTTCTCACACAAATAAGGACAAACTTAACTTTTGTAGTTCTTTTAATTATCTTCTAGTTGTCTATTCCACAAAATACATCGGCCGAGACAAACTTGAATCAAGGAAAGGCAATTTGTATGACAAGCGCTATTATTGACTCTGTGCTTAACTCTGATGCTAAAGTGATAAAAAGAAATAACACCAGCAGGACGGTCTTAGACACCCAAACCATCCGGAGAGGAACTTCCTGTCACAGTTGGATGAGGACATGTGTAGATATGGAAGCCCATGTCTGCAAACAGGAGAATAAAAAAAAAAAAATCTTTCAAAAAAAAAGAAAAGAAATGACTCTTTACCTAGAAAATACTGACTTGCTATTTACAAATGACTTAGTATCTCAAATGTATGACTTAGTATATCCAACCAATGACTCAGTATCTCCAAGTAATGACTTACTATCTCAATAAAAAAAACTTTGTACATCAATAATGACTAAGTATCTCCAATAATAATTTTTCAGTAGCTCAAACGGAGATGTAGATGGCTGTTATTTTATAACTTATTATTTTGTATTAATTTCATGTCCTCCCCTCACGCCTCTGTTCTATAGTACTGGCATACAGCTGTCCTCATAGAACGGGTTTCTGTTTACGCGTTTAGTTAATGCAAACACGTACTCTTCTATCATGGCTGCGGTATTAGGCATCATGTGGTGTATTTATACCTGGGTCCCTGTAGTGTGAAGCGGTATTTTGGGGGCAGGTGATTGATCTCTCGACGATAACACAAACTTGATCTCGCTTTCCAGGAAGTCTTTGGAGGCGTTTCTGAAGCTGGTGTCATGGGATGGAGCAGCTCTATCATGGGGAGCTACCAATAATTAATTTCCTAGACAATTGCCCCCACCACTTCTTGTCGATCTACTAATGGGGGAAATTTAAGTCCATTACTTGGTCTTTGGACTGAAATTTCAGTCAGAAATGCGCATGCATACATAAACACACACAAACATTCACAAAGTAATCTGGGGAATATCCAGAGCTAGGAATAGAAAGGCTTAGCTGTATCAGTCCGTGACAAAGAGAGAGTGGGGGAGGGAGGGAGGGAGGGAGGGAGGGAGAAATTTCTACCTACTAGTGTAAAAATGCAGTAATAATTGAATCCACCAGCGATGAGGCCAAACCCAGCGCAACCATAAACATTCTTATAGGTATAAATAAAAACTAAAAACTGTCTTCCCGGGCCGTTGATTATGTAATGTAATCATTGTGACATATTTGCATAATATATAAACATATTTGCATTGATTATAATAGGGGTATAGTGTCTGGCACGTCACCTCATAGTAAAAATGTTCCGGGTTTGAATCTGGAAATTGCAGGTTTAATTTGATGATTTGCAGGAAGCTCTGACCCAACATATCTATTATAAAGGGTTATATTGGGCCAGAAATACAACAGGTTTATATCTCAATGCACTTTCCAAAAACAACACCACCATACTTTACCCTTTATTTGAGCAAAGGACGAAGAGCTTGTCCCCCAAAGTGGCTCATCTTCGGTTGTTTGGAAGTACTTTTGTATTTAAGGCCACTGATGTTAACCAAGAATGATGCTGTCCATATGCATAGACAGCTTATGTAAGCGCCGCAAATAAACACAACTAACGCGTTGAACCACACTGTCACAAACCAATACTGTCACAAACTGCTGCGTGATGAAGGCATGGAGAACAAAAAGAACACTGCTTGTACCACAATACCAAAGGTAGAAAATGGAGGTTTTTCCAGATGTGTCTATAAACTGGTAAGTACCAGAGCTGACGCAAACAAAAGTACAGAGATAAGCTGGAAGTCTAACCAGTGTTTCATAATAGATGTAAAATGTACCGGTACTGATGTCTGTATGTCACCGCAATCAATTAAAAGCCCAGGGGTGAATTCCACAAGTTTTTCTCTCAGAACTGAAACTAAAACAAGATTTGTTTCTCAATGAAGACCAACACCGGGTCAGCAGAGCAATGGAAAAAATCAATCAATTAAATCAATGATAAATCGTAATTAATAATCCTGATTGAATGAAAAATGCTGATGAAATTTTTACGGAGTTTGTCGTTTTATTACCAAAATCCTGCATCTACCTGCTCATTTTCAAACAAAATCCAAAGTGACTCCCATGCAATAACACCTAATACCGCTTTACGACAGTTATACCACATCCTCTTCTCATATTTGCGCAAGCAGACGGAGGGGGGGGAATGGAGAAATATTTGAATGTACGAGTTGATGACGAGAGTAAAGCGAACTAGAAACAACGCTCTGCTGCACTGTTCAGAGCTGTGGAAGAAAGTTCCTCAAATACAAAGAATCTGATTCATCACATGAAGAAACAAGGCGCTGAGATCAAAGAGTTTGAGCAATGTAGCAGCCGTGTCCAACAGTGCAATAGCAGAGGAGAAGAAAGTTTCCAGAGACATGGAGGCCCTTACCCCATGTACTAATGATGAAGATCAGTCATAACTGGTTGTAGATAATAAAGGATTTTGTCATCTTGTCAGCATAACTACAGCACAAATATGAGGTTTCCAGGAGTCACTAGATCACAGACCTTATATTTTCAAAGCTGCGTGACTCTCTGGAATTAAATATCTGCTGCCGACTGCATGGAATTTCACATTTCAGCTTTAAAGTAAAACCTGTTTAATCTTCGCATATTCTAATACTGTCCTTCCAATGCTAGATTATCCAAGAATCTGCTTCCCCTTGTGGGTTTGTTACATTTAAGATGAACCAGATCTAACATCCCTCTCGTTTCCTGAATAAGGAACCAATGCTGTATTTTTGTTGACTTCAACATAAGCACCGGTCAAAACTAAATCCTGCGGGTGGCGGATCTTTCCTGCACTTCTACAGCCTGCATAATCCAAGTTTTTCTGTTTTATAATAAATCTTGAGAACATGCACACGCATGCAGGCGGACACAATCAAGGCCGTCCTCAGATCCATCCAGCAGAATAACTCACAAAGACGTACTGGGCGTGTTTCTGTCAATAGCTTCCCTGTTAACCGTCTTTCTGGGTAGAGGCCAGCGTTCACATGCTGGCGTCAAATCAGATGTGTATGACCCACGCTTTGATTTTTCCACTCATCCAGCAGCATCATGGTCGCTACCCTATGTAGAGCCCAATATCTGCCTGTGTGTGTGTGTGTGTGTGTGTGTGTGTGTGAGAGACATTTCATGTCAGCATGACAACTCATCTAATTCACTGCCGGGGAACAAGCTGTCCTAAACAGGGTCAGAGGTGCCGGAGGACACGGCTACATCATTTGATCCGTGACATGAACACACATCCGCACAAATATCTCCTAACAGTCTAGATAAGGAGAGGAGATGACCCTTCGGCTTACTGCTTCTTCACAACATAGATAGTGGTTCTGAGGATGGCAACATATGCTTGATCATCATGGATCCATATATCTTCTACATGAGGACTATTATCATCAGTCCGGTCAAGTCAACGTGTTTTTACAGCACTTTCAAAATATAACACAGAGTTGGCCGAAGTGCTTCACCGCATCAAACAAAACCACAAACTAAAATAAAACACAGAGTTGATGAAGATGATGCACGGCATTAAACGTATAAATCCTTGAACCGGACCTATAAAATCCCATAACAATGCAGACACATTTCCTCACAAAGGAAAGTTGTGGGAGATTCAAACAACTCCTCCCGTTTTTCAGAAATCTGTTATTTTAAATATTTCCTCACAGCAGGAATGTTTTGGGTTCAAATCCACCCAAAAAAAATGGGCCTTTTCTGTGTGGAGTCTGCATGTTTGCGTGGGTTCTCTCCGGGTACTTGTTTCATGGATGAGGCTTTTATGATAATGATCAAACAAATCAGCTTGTCTTTTTCTCTTATTATTTGCAATTATACAACATCTATTAAATAAGTAACTTTATCGATTCAGTTTTAGAAAACAGGAACATTTCCCTAACTTTGTCCAAAATATGTTGTCAGTACGGATGAAATGAAATTCAGGGATCTTTTTTCTTTTTTGTTTTTTAAGCATCAGAATGATTAAATAAATAGAAATTTACATTTATTATTAAAACGTCAGGTCTTCATGGATTAGATTGAGCTGTAGAGGGAACTCTCCATAGCATGTAAATGATTTGTGACACCTGTGTGTCGCCAAGGTTACTTGAGGGTTAAGATTCGTCCAAATTTACCATTTGAGTTTGTTTTTCTACTTGTCTTTGGGATGGATCCCTGTCTGATAATGTCAGCGAGTACTTATCAGGCTCATTATAACATAGTAGGAATTCCTGTCCATCAAATTTCCACATTTTGCGCTTGGATAAGTTTGATTCAAAGAAACAAGCGGGAAGTTTCCAATAAACAGCTACGAACATTGTTCTATGTAAGGCCCCTAATAACCTTACAACGTAGTACCTCAGGTTCACATGCCTGATGATCTATCTAAGTCTATAGGTTGAGCCTCTATAGTGTATTTGCTTTCCTAAAGGTTCATTTTAAGATTTTTCCTGTAATTTCTTAATAATTATTATTATTATTATAGACTGTCTATACTATTAGATTGTTATACACAGTACATACATATGGTACAAGAGAGTATTATGAGTTCACTGACCCATACCTACGGAGCAGTAGGGAGCCCCAAAGAGAGAAAATTGGGATGAGGGTCTTGCTAAATGATCCTATGACATGTAGGCTGTTGGGGTGAACCGACTATCCTACGATTAGGGGTTTAGGAGACCACTCTACATCCTGAGTTACAGCCACCCTTTAGTATCCTTTTATTAATGTATTTTCACACACTGATGTCCTACTTCTATCTTCATTCTGTTGTCTATATTCTGGGATATATCTTCATGTGCCGTGGGACTTTGTGAAATACAATTTTCATAATACTGTACATGGAGTCTGGCACATACTGTACAAATGACAATAAAAATGACTTTGATTGATGTCACATGAGTTCATTTTTAGATTTACGCAGTGCACTCGACTCTCTTCTACTTAATCCACAATATCGATCTATATCCATACACTACACTACACACACACTACACACACAAATGTGCAGTATTTTACAGTATTGCATGTGTATGAGCACATACACGTATATACATACAAAACTGTCTGTAAGTCGCTGCTGCACAAACAAAATCACACAACATGCAAGTCAGTGTTTCAGACCATTTACCAAATGAGTCCCCTGTAATTACATGTCATGCAGAGGAACCAAATCTCCCATTCCAATGATGTCATTTTCACTCTTTCACCCCGTGACCTCATCAGTAATTGTATACATTCTGAGAAATGAGGAGTGAGAGTTGGTGAGATATATATATATATATATATATATATATATATGTATGTGTATATATATATATATATATATATATATATATATATATATATATATATATATATATATATATATATATGAAGTGACGCAGAGAGATGGGATGGCCTGATGGTTAAGGATGTAAATTTGCTATGAAATGTTCCGAGAATGAAAACTCAGACGGTCAGAGAATTATTCAATAGTGACGGAAAACAATATTTTCTGTGTAATGGAGTTGCATCGTCTCTCTGAACTTCTCTACCGGAGGTCTTCAGTTGTTAAGTGAAGAAAATGACATAACATACATAAAAAGTCATAAAACATCCTGAAATCATTTCCAATAAGCAGCAACTAGCCTTCAGCAACCCCCCCCCCCCCCCCCCCCCCCCCCCGCGACAGGATAAATGGGTACAAAATATAAAGTCATATAATGTCATCAGACTCGGACATGAATGTTTGATATTGGTAAAAGCCTATAATCACACTATCATGCATTGCTGCTCCACTACTCCAAGAATCCAAGATGCATTCTTTAAAATACACCTTACTGCTCTTCCACACACTTCTAACCAAAATGTCCTTGTTAAAAAAAAAAGTTTACTCATGGCTTCTGAAATAGTGAATCCAAATCTATAAATAAGAACATGCAGTCAGACTCCAACTGACATACTGTATGATTGAATGTGACCACCATACACACGCACACACACACACACACACACACACACAGGATTGTGTCTTCTGTGTGAGAGAATTCTGCATTGGAAGATATGACTGTGAACACACACCCCTGTCAGGAAAAAAACAGTATGATGTTAAAAATGATCTGAGATACAGGTGTGACCTCGTCATAACAAATAATGCAAACCTGAATATATTTCTATTGATACAATTTTTAATCTTATTAATAAAATGTAATAAATTGGTCAATCGATGTGTTTGCACTAATCTCCTTTTCAACTTTCTGTTAGTTGATTGACTATTGGTGGGATTATTCATTAGTTATTGCAAATAAGCTACAGAATTATAGACATTTGAGTCTGTGGATGGATTTAACTTATATGTGGAGAATAATCAAGTATCCATCCATCCATCCATCCATCCGTGTTTAAAAGTGCTTCTAAAAATGGTACAGTCTTTACCTTCACTTGTGCCAAAGTGTATTACACTACTTAATTACACTTCAATCTTTGTCTTTTCATGTTGTTGTTTTTTAATGATATTAGCTATGTTCATGTAATTGATTTGAAGTTTTGGGACTTTTTGAGAGAACTCCATAATTTCAACCTCAGATCCTCCAACATGTCAATCATTTACTGTGTAAAGAAGATTTATCCTGATGGCATGTTAAAAGTGTTTAAAATGTCCCCACTGACACGTTAGAGAAGAAAAAGTAATCCATCACACGTAGTTAAGATTGTTCCTGAATCTTAGCTTTTAAATTGTTGTTAAACGTCATTTTCAGGCATCAATCTGTTTTTCTCACTCACATGGACACTTCATATCCAGATTTTAAACGCTTGAAGTCCTGATAATAATTTTACCTCACATCAGAAATGATGTTAGGTAAGAGCATTAAGTCAGTGAAAGTGTAAAATTATATTAATATGCAAAATGTTATGGTAGTTTAATGAAGGGGACGTTTAATGTCCTCAAAGAGAAGGAGAGCAAGTGAAACGCAACGGTTAAAATTAAATAAGTTAGTGAAAGAGTTGTTTTATGCTTCATACCCTGTTATTCCTGTCCCTCTCCTTGACCTCTTCCTCCTTCACTCCATGCCGGATCATGATCCGGACTATGGTCGCGTTGTTGCTGCAGCACGCCTGGAAGAAGGACAGCGGCTCCGGACTCTCTGGAGACGGACTACGCTCCGAGTCCGCGAACGCATCATCCGGCGGGTAGAAGGAGTCGTCCGACGCGATGCTCCTACAGTCGTCCAAGTCCTCGAAGTCCACTTCTTCAAAGTCATCATCTTCATCCTCTTCCTCGTCGTCCTGAGAGTCCAGATGGTCCTGGTCGGAGTCCGAGAGCAGCTCCTCGGTTATAGTCGGCTGGGTTTGGCAGACTTTCTGCTGCTGCTGCTGTTTGAGCCGCACCGACGAACCGCCTCCTCCATCCCTGTCGTCCGTGATGAGCACCATCTGAACCCCGAGCCTGTGGCGCCGTCCTCGGGCATGAGACTGGCCGCCTCTGCAGACAGGAGCGGACTCAAACTGCCGAATCTAAAAACTCTGCGCAGAGCGTGAAGTAAACCCACTCCTCCACATGTGCTGGATCCGTCATTCTCGGTGCCTTCAACGCATCACAAAGTTCTGCCTTAGGGAGGAGCGCGCGCTCCGGTTGTGATACCTGCTTCGATGCTTCAGTTTGTGCAGCAGAAGTGGAGCTGGAGCAGAAAGTCGCCCGCTGCGCACAGACTGTCCCATGTAGGGCGGAGAGACGGCAGCCTGCTAACCTACAGGCAACTAATCCGATTAGATGAGACTAGGACCTCTGTCGGTCTGTCTGTCTGCTTACAGGAGCTTTAAGGTGCGGTGTGTAACATTTAGGGGGGCACCTTGAATACATGCAATACAGTATTTGTATATTTTTTGTGTATAATTAGATGAAATATATATATATATTTATTTGTTTTTATTTATTTTTTTGTTAGGGCTGTTCGGCAATTAAAAAATAATCAATGAAATGTATTTTTTTATTAACGAATAACATTTAAATGCATATATCAATAGTATGGTAGCAATAAAAATCCTTAAAATTGTTTTAATGTAAATATGTATTTTTTTTTTCTAAGAGTAAGCCAAGAATGGATAGACGTTATCAACCTTAAAGGGTCATTTCACCATACATTCACAACATTTATTTCACGGTTAGTATTAAATTCTGACCCTCTGAAAAGAAATATAACTATGGCCCAATTACTATGGAATAAGTTTGTTTCCCCCTGAGCTCACATTTAGTGCAGACAATTACTATTTGAAAGAACATAAATTGTACTTTAAAATGAAAATATTAAGCAGAGAAGAACTTAACTGAGCAAACAAAAATCAAATCCGTGTCTGTTCACTCAGATCTCTTTCCGTGCGGACATATGTGCATGTGGATTGCGATTGGAGCGCATGCTCAACAAGTTTACCACGCAGCCGTTTTATGAGTGGGGTCCACATGCTTCCCTTCTTTGACGGTTTCACGCTCCATTACAGTACGCCATTGCTGGGCTGAAGTGTGTCCCAGGTTTCCATGGGATGTACCTCTTCAGGCCTGCTGAGTGACAACACCAATGAAAAACTGTGGGGTCGGTTGAGTAAGCGAGAACTAGAGTGGAAATCCCTCACAGCAGCAACTCTTTGTAGCTCTATCTGAAGAGCAATAGGATCTCATCTTTTGCAAGTTGTGCCTGTCCATGAGGAGGAGGCTGATGATGGTGAGACACAAATTACTGACGATGTAAATTGTTGCAGCCCCCCTTATTGTGAGTTTTAGGAGTTTTTATTCTGTCTCTTTGTTTTTGTTGCAGATGAAGATGAAGATAATCATTAGATGTAGCACAGAAGAACCCGGAGCTATGGACTAACACAGAAACAGATGTGTTTAATTGTTTTAATGAGGCAGTTACTCCTTTATAGTTAGTGTTTGGTTAGCACATGCATTCCTTAACTCTACCATTACATAGGAAATGGTTTAGGGAGAAATTGCTGACCACTACACTATCACCAGATGGTCTTGTTACTCCTTGTTGAACACATAAAACATTCTTTTTGCTGAAGTAAACAGGCAAAACTTATATCTATACATAGAAGAGTACTTGTATATCGTTGGTTTGTAGATAGGTTAACATTTCCTGGTGGCTCCCCCTACAAAAATGCTCCTTGTGGACTAAAGGGTCATGGTTTTGGATAGACTTTCACGTTCACATTGATTGTGTGGTTTATTTGTTCATTGTGATAACGATGAATAAAAGTTTCCCTTTTATTTCGGCATTTCACACATGACTTTAAGAAACAGAACAATATAAGAATGCACTTTATCAAAAATTAGCGGAAACGTACATAATATTATGTGATGTGTTGCAGTTAGATCGCTAATTATTGTGTTAAGAAAACCTGAGGATCCAGTACATTAACATCCCTTTGTTAGATGTTAAATAAAATATGTAAATAATAGAGGATCATGATGACCTTGTAGTGATGGTTTACCTCATTTAAGATTTGAGGGGATGGTATTAATTGCTGACCTGACCAAGAGACGAAGAAAGACGAAAGGAAAAATACTTCTGATTAAAATCCCATTTAATATGATAGAATATCTAGAATTTAGATGCATTTCTGTTGGTCAAAATGTTCAGAAACATCACTCATAGACTACATACTCCAAAAATTCAGGAAAACCCATCAGAATCTGCTGGTGTTCATCCTATCAGTTGGACGATAATTCTTTTTACAATTATGATGGTACTATGGATCACAACAGCTGAATGAACTTGTTTGTCTGTTAAGTGCTATTTAATCTTGCATAATTATGGTTAATTGTTATTTAAAGAAAGACTTGAAAAGCTTCATCCTTGCGTCATAAATTCACAGCGACCACTAAGAGTCTTCTAGTGGTTATACTACAAAAATTTATTTCCCTGCTGTCTGTTAAATTTGAATAGTTTTAACAATTGAAATTCCTTAAAATTCTATAAAAGCACATTCTCATTAAAACATTGCTGTGGCATAACCAACACTAACCCACTGATGAGGAATGATTTTGATGAGGTCGCCCTTAGGAGGCGCTAATGGGCCATTTGGCCACGCCCATGACCACGCCCCTACTGTGCTGTCGCTACTGCGTGTTCTAAAAAGTGACATGAGAGCATGTGACTCAACTGTGTGTCACTGCAGCTTAACAGATGAGTGCTAGTGGAGATCAATGCAAAAATATTTAGAGTGAGGCTGACCAAATTGACATATAGGTTGGCCGAGTGATGTGAACAATATATACTTAACAGCGAGCTTAAAAAAATGGTAATTTCTGATTTTATGAAAATTATGGATCAGATTTACATTGGAGCGTCGTGGGGCAACTTATCAGCAAGTAGTAATAGTGAGTAGTAATAGTCTGCTTGCATGTTCCAAAGCAGGAAGGTATGGCAGGCTATGTCATTCTTATTTTGCAAGGAGCGATACTAGGCTCCAACATGCATCCATCCATTCATTTTATTCCGCTTATCCAGAGCTGGGTCACGGTGGTAGGAGGCCAAGAAGGGATTTCCAGATATCCCTTTCCGTAGCAAACACTCTTCAGCTCATCCTTGGGTATCCCGAGACGTTCCCAGGTCAGATTAGAAATGAAGTGCCTCCAGAGAGTTCTGGGTCTACCTCGGGGTGGGCATGCCTGAAAAACCTCCTAAAGGAACGTGTCCTGGAGGCATCCTAATAGATACCCGAATCACCTCATCTGGGCTCCATCATGACTGGAAAAAACAAAACAACATGTTATATTGTAATATTTTCTGCAGTCTTTGTCGTGTTATCCGCATTAGTCACATCCTGTTGTCCATTTCTATTTGATTTTATTTGAGTTTGCTGCCTTTCGGAACTTGACTTCCGGGCCATTAAATCTCTGCCCCATGCCCTCTCAGGGTTTCTGGGCCCACAAGAACAGCAATCCTCCACAGGGATGCTTCAGCTTATTTGAAGTGGTGGTCCTAAAATGTAATTATGGACAGTCAGTCTATTACCTACAGCTGATATAGAGTAAGTTGGCACAACACCTCTTTTGAGAAGGTGTAACGGCACAGATTATAAGCTGCTGTGGACATTGTCAGCTGTAAAATATATTTATATTCCAAGAAGAAATATCATTGATACAGCTATTATAAGAATATTTTAACAGCTTTACTTTACTGTTAATAGCCAGTGACAGTAAACCAAAGTAAAAATAAATATTACTAACTAATGTTACTTTTTTGTCCACAGCAGTTAAACCCTGTTTATGTGGGATTATTGCATATTTTCCGTGCAGGTACTCCCCTCTGCTTCTCAAAACTGTGGGTGTGTTGACCTCACTCTACTGGATTGATAAGTATTTAGAAAATCCCCACTTAAAATAATCCAAACTACCCCTTTAAGTACTGTGTATGACACCGCATAAAAAATGATTCAATGTGGAATTCGTGGGATACCCTCTGAAGATTCATCATCGCACTGATTCCTGGCAGACCTCAGCAAACTCTGGAGCACATGTGTGGTAGTAAAAAACTCTGCCTCACTCTTCACCCTTCTTTTATATATATATAACGTGTGCAGGTTTTTAAGTTAAAATCCTGATATACCAGCAGCAACAGAGAGTGGATAGAACATCTTTGAGTAAATTACATTACTGATAATCACACGCTAAGCTTACAGATGTGGTCACGGAAAAGGATGCCAATAATTACCAGCCCTCTTTTTCCAGCAAACTTACTGAGAGTAAGATGGTGTGCAACTCATTATAATCGTGGTTGATGTGCTGCCTGTACTCAAACGTCTCCTTCGTCCCTCCAGGATGATTTCTTTACAATACTGCTTTTCCAACTAACCACTAATCTGAGGCAACTGTCATTGCTGCTTTTTCTCCATTCTTGTTCAAGCATCAACTCATATCTTTTCCAATTGGAAATTGCAAGAGACAAACTATCAGTAATTTGGCCCCAAAACATTTACCTACCTTAATATTAGTTAGCATTGAGTATGTGAATTGATTTAAGAAGGAAAAAACAAAAAAACAAAAGGAAGTTAAATTGTGGTTCACTGCATCATCCTTATGTCTCAAGGATAAGCAAGAATGAATGCAAGAATGTTCATCAGCTGCCATGCTGTATTGTCACACAGCGTTCCAGTTTCTTCATATTCTTAAAGCAGTGTAGTACCTACTGGTTTTTTTTTAGCAGGATCTGCTTTATCATCCTAACAAATTGTAACAACACTGATTTAGACTGTAAATTGATACAGTATGTACTCCTATCAAGGTTAAACAGTCTGGTGTGGCCCGGGTATAGCTCTATATATTCAACAGTGTTCATTGAAAAATATAGCAACAAACTAGTGTCACCCTAAATCATCTTGTGAAAGGGAAAATCCCAGATGTTTGTGGATGCCCTGTCAAGCACTAACAATGTTTTCTTGTTTCTTCTTTGCAGTTAAAATGTCAAAGGACAAAGAGAAAGAAAGTGAAAATTAAGAATTATGGAAATGTAGTTACGAGTACATTTCCATAATTCATCGGATGATTAACTTACTGAACCTCTCTGAAAAAACTGTTCATTTACTCTCACTCCCTTTGTTGGTGGTAGTCAGTGCTACTCTTGGATGCTGAGAGGAAACGCCCAATACGTGATGGTGGTGGTGCTGATTTAAGTGTTGAGATGTGCCTGTGCTACAAAATTGCCCGGCGTGCAATTATATCCGGCCCGCGAGATAATTTTATATAGAATTATTATTATGGCCCGACGATATGAAGCGCTGATAATACACAAACTACAGATCCCATAATAAAGTGCTTCAGAAACTGAACGAAGCACTGCATTATCATGCAGGGTATCCGAGCGTCCGTAAAGGTAAGTGAAGGTCAGTTGCCTTTACGGACGCTCAGATACCCAGGAACTTTCCCACGTCAATCAAGTCAGCTTCTGTTGCGCTACAACCCTGTTGAAAAGTTATTGCAAAGCTAGCCTCTCACAATGGCGAAGAGAAAAGTTGATTCTGAAAACAGAGCATTTCAAATACGATGAGAGGCTGAGTACATATTTACTGACATTGCCGGTAAACCTGCGTGTCTCATTTGTGGAGCTAATGTGGCTGTAATTAAGGAATTTAATCTACGACAGCACTACGAGACAAAACATCAGGAGCTGCAAAACCTGAATGCAGAGGAGAAGATACAAAGGTAGAAGAGTTAAAGAAGACTCTGAGATTTCAGCAGACGTTTTGCACCAGAGCAAAATCCCAAAGTGAAGCTGCTGTGAAAGCAAGTTTTATTGTGGTAGAGGAGATATATACGGCCAAATCAGCCCATCCATTTACCGAGGGAGAGTTTCTGAAGAGCTGATGATGAAGGTGTGCGACGTCTTGTGTCCAGAAAAAAAGCAGATGTTTGAAAATGTAAGCCTGAGTAGAAATACTATATTTTATTTAAAGTTTAAGTTTATTTATTCTGAAATAATATTTCTGTCTGTTTATTCATATTTATGTTCAAACATGTAGTTTCAGTGTGTTCAATAAATGTTTATCCTGTTCGGCCGTGACCTGAAGTGTGCTTTGAGTTTGACACCCCTGCTGTAGAGGAAGAGATGAGCAACAGGCAATTTCTTAGGTCTCTCACACTAACAGAGCTGTTTGGTCCAGAGTGAACCAAACAGCTCTCTTAGTTATAACTTATTAACACTAATTATTAACTTATAGTTAATGTTATAACCAAGTACTTATAAGTAAAGGCCAATTTACCAAAATGTATTTTGTTTCATGATATGACGAGATTGACTTGAAAAGACAGCACGCGGTTTTTAATATATAAATAAAATAAAACAAAATACGGGACACAGCCGTTTCTGTTGAATCACAGTTTGGAATTTTTGATAGCTTAAAAAAAGATTTTACGTGAAGTAGAGCTAGCTTAACGTTAACTAACCGTCGATATTAACGACGTGTGAGCAAAAAAAGCGACATTCACTCGTTAAATATCCAACAAAGTTTTACGACGTATCCAATATGTGAACCAACATAACCACATTTAAATAATTAAAATAAATAAAGTAGCAATGACACGACGACATTAAGTTACTCACCAGTTACTCCACTTCTCATACCCTTCATGGGTAAAAGGAAAAAAAAAACCTGAAGTCATACCTGCCCCAGATGCCCGGATGTTCTATGTGTCTCTCTTCTGATGGCTGCCGGATACTTCATCACGTTATGATGCTACTTGCACAATATAATGTTTCCTCAACACGACAGGGTTGGTTATATCGCAACTACCACCAGTGCCTCAACACTTCAGTCTGAACTGACTTCCACTGGAATGTTGACACTTGTGTCACTAACCAGTGATGACATCACCGATTCTGACCATTTCAGAGGATCTAGTGACGTATCAGATTGGGGTCCAATCTTTAATGGTGCAGAATTGGTAGAATGACAATTTTTACAGATCAAAGTTTTATGAAAATGTAAAAGTTGACTGGTTAGAAGGGTTAGCGAATAGAAGAAAACATTTTTTAAGAAGTATGTTTTTTTTTAAAGTTTTCTTCCCTTAGAATCATTGTTTTGGGTGAATATTTGTAAATGTATGAAAGGTAACAAAGACGGTTGCCAAATCCCAAAAGTCCTTAATGAGCTGGACATTTTGAAATTAAGTTTATACGTTGAAGAATCTGAATCTAGTAAGGTGTTTATATAGACGGTTTGGTTGCCAGGCAACCGGCGTGGTTGCTATGGAAATACTGGGTATTTTGGCATTTTTCAGACCAAGACTGTTGATATCAACATTCGTACTGTAGACTTTCACAGAGACAGTCAGATTAACAACTACAAGAAAGAGAAGAAACTATCGTGAACTGAAGCATCAGCTTCAAGCCCCAGCTTGTTAGTAAGGAAGTCAGCTAGTTAGTAAGTTAGTGTTGATATCACAAAGTTGATAATACTGGTTAGCTCAACATTCTTTTTGAGAAATACCACAATATTATTATCTGCTAATAATGCTTATTCTGTGCTTATTCTGCTGCATAGTTTCCCTCTCAAATTTATCGACTATGATTTTTTCTCTCAAGATTATTATTATTATTATTATTGATATTATTATCTGTTTCAGTGTTTAAAACATTTACTGCTTTTATTGAAACTATTCGTCTTGGACATTGATCTGAATCATAAGCATGAGGTGTTGAAAATGCCCTGCTAAAGATGATTATTTACGAATATTTGTTCCTTCTGGTTTGAATTGGAAAATTCTACTGCTTTATATTGGTAAACATCTATTCCAATACTTAGAAATTTTTTTTAGATTTTCTGAGAGAGGAGAGGAATTTCTTGATGAAAGTATATCGGATTAGCAAATTGAGGAGAACTTTGAAAATGTATGGTTTTCAAAGTCTTTTTCCCTTAGAATGAGGTTGTTCTTGTTTTTTAAATTGGTGAATATTTACAAATGTATGAAAGATAACAAAAAAACTGAAAAGAATCCTGAAAGTCCTAATTCAGCCAAACATTTAGAAGTTTAAGTTATGTTTGTATGATGAAGCATGTGCAACAAGTTAGGTGTGTAAAAATGCAGTTTGTTTGTAAGTAAGTTAATGTTAATATCAAAATGTTGAAAATACTGGTCAGATCTTTTGCATACAGTCTGTTGTAAAACTGTTGATGCATTAAACATAAATTGTAATTAAAAGTTAAAATAAGTAATCATATTATTATATAAACTTAAATATTTGTTTTTTGTCCATTATTCTATGAATGTGTGTTTCAGGAGTCCAGAGGTGTCAGTGATAGAGAGCTGTGGGAGGACAGACTTCTGCTGCCAAAATCATGTTTGAGTTTGATCCAGTGCTTGAGGAGATGGTGTGTGAAGACCTTTCTTGCACTCATGACATCATAAGTGGGTTAAGGGCTGACACACCCGGTCTTCAACCATCTACCTCTTTTGCCCACCCTGTTCTGCATCCTGATATCCCACCTGACCCAGAGGATAGCCAGTGTAGAAATTTCCCAGAACTGAACGCGGATCCTTTTTTGTGTGAGGAGCCAAAACCATTGACCATGTATGGACAACATGAAGACGTCAAACATGAGGAGCGAATCATACATCCAAACGTGTTTAGTGGAGATGTTGAGCCAGAAGCTCATAAGATGGAGTGTGGAGATCCTTGTTTCACTTCTCGTGACAGCCTGTATGAACTGTGGTTCAACACACTGGGGGATCTGACCCCCAGGTTCATAAACCGCCCTGTCCTGAAACCTGACATCCCACCTAAGCCAGAAGAACAGGTAAAATGTAATGATCAGTGACAGGGGTCATTAGTAGCGATCGTGAATGGTGGATCAATAGTTGAGGATTTATGTCATGTGAAAGAAAGAAAACAAGGTTTATTTAACATCAGATATGGTGAATGCAATCTTTAATAACAAAGAGAATTCTTACACGTATAGTTTATACTAGTGTAGAGACGTACTAGAGAGGATTAGTACGTCCTATCTCAGACGTACTGATGTGACTGAGATAGGAAATATCCTTGGGCTGATTATTGCATTTAGTCAGTAGTAAGTTGTACAGAATATTAAAAAAAAAATCATATAGTACATTATTTATTTATACAGATCAGAAAAACTTATTTGTTGATTTCCAAAATAAAAGAGAGGGATAAAATAAAATAAAAGGTTCTCCCTCTTTATGTAAACATTTATGATGTAGTTACAATTTAAGCATGGAGGTTTTTGGAGAGCTTAACTTAATACATTTATATATATTTGTAGAGAAAAATAAAGTGAGAATACAAAAACAAAATATCCGTACAAAAAGTACAAATTAATGTCGGACTGAGTTTCACAAAAAAAGTCTCGATCTATCTACACTTGAGTCACTGCTAAGAGTCTTCATCGAAAGGATAGTTAACCTCTTTCTTTTTGCATAGGGCACGAAGAGGAAGATGGAGAGGAGCAAAGCACCCGCCACAGGTAGAAGTAAGACCTTATTTTGAATGACACCATGTTTTATGTAAAACAACATAAGTGTCGATCATATATTTCTAATCAGATATTTGACTAGACTGAACCACAGACCTTTAAATTACATTGATTGTGTTTTTGTATTGCTGTTGAAGATTTACTTTATGTCGAGGCAATCAGATGTTCAAACATGTTTAAGTTTACATCTGATCAGATTTAACATAAATAACACACAGAAACGTCGCTACAGTTTCAACAAGGGTTCTTTTATCTTCCGCTAAAAAGTGAATAGTGTAGTTTACAAAATAAAGTTTTAGATAATTGATGAGTTTTTTTGTTTGTTTTTTTCTTCATGTAAACCTGAAGAAGGATGTCAGAATTCCAAGAGGCCATGTGTAACAGCACGGCATACAGCACCTAAAGGCGTCATGGACAAACATCCGCGGACCCCAGCGGTGTCACGTGTTCCGCCATTAACGCTGCCACACCCCCAGAATCCCTCCTGTAATAATCATAAAAACAGATGTACTGTAATCATTGTCTAACTGTAATAAAGAAATGTACTGTGGGTCATCAGATAAACTGTAGGTTGTTTTTGTCAAATTGTTTATCCAGTCGAAAAAATATGTCCAATTATCTATGAGTCCCTGTCTATGAAAAATACTGAAATATTTAATAGTGAAATGAAAAAATACTTTCTCTGCCATTAACGAGCCACTTCATCTCTCCAAACGTCTACATGTAGAAAACTACACCAAAGGAAGTATAGGTGGTGCAAAAATGTTGTTATGGTAGCGAAATAGAAACCCAATTCTTGATAAAATGGTACAAAATGTTAGCCTGAAACAAATGAAGTAAGTCAACAATACATTATAAAATGCATGTACTGCACAAAACCCATTACTGACTAGTTCCTCTTCTGTCACCCAAATGTCCAAGACTATAAAAAGTTCTCTCATGATGGATTTATCGGTTCACGTTTGCACAAAAAGTCATGAAAATCCTGGTATATCCCTGAAAAGTCCATAATCCCCCTGATTGAACTCCTCAAATTAAATAAATTAAAAATAAAATATGAGATAGATCTTCTCAGGGAGATTCTTGCGCACCAAATCTGGACTAAATTGGACCAACGGTTCAGATTTTATGTCCGAAAAGGAGTTTTTTGTAGACCCCTATTGAGTTAAATATGAACTTTTAGAGTAAAATATGTTAAATACAGAATACTTTATTGCTCTTCGACCCACTTGTACCAACACATGTCCTTAATAAACAAAGTAATTACCCACCTGAGACATAGTTAATGCAAATCTAGAAATAAGAACATGCAGTCAGACTCCTTCTAACATACTGTATGATTGAATGTGACCACACACACACACACACTCACACACACACACACACACACAGACAGGGTTGTGTGTTCTGTGTGAGAGAATTCTGCATTTGAAAGTATGTTTGTAAACACAAAGACCTGTCAGAAAACCGGGGTGAACAAAAATTTAAATCCTCTTCTTCTTCTTTTAAATCAAATGTAATAAAGTGGTTACCTGATGTGTGCGCCCACATCTTCTTTTCAATACCATACTATCATGTAGATGTAAGTTCATCTATTATTGGTCTGATCCTTCATTATTTATTGCAAATAAGTTCCATAATTACTGAGACATTTGTGTCTGGGGATGGATTACAGTCACAATCTTTATAACTGGTTTATAACTGAAATTATTGATCACACTGGTGTCACAAAAAACCAACAACATGCATTCGATGTTATTAATACTTCCATTCTGGCAACTTCAGCTTTAAAGCAGTTGTTTTTACATTTTTCTATTTCCTGCTGATATATTCCATTGTTTGGCGCATAACATTGAAAATACCTGCTTTTTTCCTTATTTCTTATTTTCCTTGAATAACAGGCTTTATTGCTGTATAATAGAACCAATATATGTCTCATTCACCAACCCTTCTTACCAACAATTTGTTCTTACTTTCACGACGATTCTGGCATTCACCAATGTTTTCTTTATTTTGGATTTGTTCTTAGGTAAGAACAGAATCTGCGAACATTCGAGAGCCCTCTTACGAACATTACAGTTATGCCGTGTTAGTTAAAAAATAATTGGGGAATGTGTTTTCTTCAATAATTATGTTTTCTAACAAAAGGATTTAAATTACAATAAAAATGTTCCATTAATAATAATTCCTAATGATAATCATTTTCATTATTTTACCAAGCATTATGGTATTTAAAAATAAATAAAATAGAAGGTAATGGCTTTAAATAGACTTTTACAGCTTACATTGAATCAAAAACAAACTTTCTCAGGAAGGCTGAGAAGTGTGATCACCTATAATAGGAGAACACTAGAAACATTTCAAACTCTAACCCTGTGACCTATTTTAAACACAAACACTGAAATATTTCAAAAGAGTCTCGCCTCTTGCCACCATAAAAGTTCTGTTATGCACTGTGTGTTCTTTCACCTTGTTCTTCTCCGTCTGTACACACACACGGTGATTAAAATGGGGAAAAATGCAGTAAATACAACAAAACAACACCAAGATATCAGGAGCTGCATCCACAGGCTTCCACTCTGTCCAAGCATCATTAAGACCCAGACTTTGAAATCGAGCTGTGAATAGAAGTAGAAATGGTTCATTTCACCAGTAGACTTTCAGAGGGACGGTCGGCATCAAAACTAGAAGGAAGAGAAGAAAAGTATTGTGAACTGAAGCATCAGCTAACGTACAGTTTGTTAGTAAGAAGATCCGTTAGTTAGCAAGATAACTAATGATGAAAATACTGCTCAATTCAACATGTTGTTCCACATATAATACAACAATAGTGTAATCTGATAACTGTATATGGAATAGAAGTGCTCATTTTTCTACTTATATTTTTTGGGGTGTAAATTGG
This sequence comes from Lophius americanus, assembly GCA_037951165.1. Taxonomy (NCBI): domain Eukaryota; kingdom Metazoa; phylum Chordata; class Actinopteri; order Lophiiformes; family Lophiidae; genus Lophius; species Lophius americanus. The sequence continues at coordinate 11,068,299 of JBBDHG010000011.1, read as the reverse complement.
TGAATATTTGTGAATAAATGAAAGATGACAAAAATCTGAATCGATGACATAAAGCACTAATAGAGCTGAAGTTGAACAGCTCCAAAACCGAAATTATTTTAATTGGCACCCCACATCAGACCCAGTCTTCCTCCATAACCAGTATTACCTTCTCTGGTCACGACATTCCCCTCTCTTCATCAGTCACCAACCTTGGTGTAAGATTTGACCCTCAACTCACTTTTGAATCCCACATCAAACACATCTGCAAGATGTCCTTTCACCATCTTAGAAATATTTCCAAACTCCGTTCTTCACTCACCTTGAGTGATGCTGAAAAGCTGGTCCACGCGTTCGTCTCCTCCCGACTGGATTACTGTAACTCACTTCTCATCGGGATCCCTGATAAAAGTCTTCAAAGACTGCAGTATGTTCAAAACAGTGCTGCAAGGATCCTGATGAGAGTTCGTAAACACGAACACATCACCCCCGTTCTTCATTCCCTTCATTGGCCTCCCATCTCCACCAGGATTGATTATAAGATCTCTCTCCTCACTCACCAGTGCATCCATGGCAACACACCCCCCTACCTAAAAGAACTACTCACCCCACTGACCTATACACGATCCCTCAGTTCTACCCACTCATACCGCCTCCTCCTTCCCCGGACTAAGCTCAGCACCATGGGTGATGAGGCCTTCTGTTCTGCTGCTCCTCGTCTGTGGAATGCCCTCACTGACCATCTCAGGGCTCCACAGACGACTGACACATTTAAAAAAGGACTTAAAACTTTCCTTTTTAGCAGAACCTATAACCTTAATTAACATTGCTGCTTTTTGGTCAGGCTTTTATATAGTTATTTAATTTTTTATTGATGCTTTTATCTGCTTTTGCTTTGTACTACTTTGAGATTTGATCCAAATGTAAAGTGCGTTATAAATGAAATGTATTATTATTATTATTATTTGAAGATTTAAAAGTTTGAATTACGTTGCTTTGATGAAGTATGTAGAAATATTTTCAATCGATTTTTTCAATCAATTTGGTAACCGGGCAACCAGAAGGGTTGCTATGGAAACTTTGGGCCTTGTGACATCATAAAGACTTAGATCGTCTATATCAAGCAGTAAATTGAAACAGAATTCATGCGTTTCACCAGTAGGTTTTCAGAGCGACGGTCAGAGCAGCAAAACTACATAAGCAGAACAAAACTATTATGATCTGAAGCATCTACTAACGCACAAACCTTCTTAATAAGTAAGTCAGTTGGTTTTAATATCACAATGTTGAAAAAACTGGTCAGATCTTTTACATATAGTTTGTAAAACTGTTGATGCAGCAACATAAATACTCACCAAAATTTAAATAAGTACTCTTAATAATAAGAATTCTAATATAATACATTTTATTTAAATCACAATTTACATTTGGATCAAATCTGAAAGTGCTCATTTAAATATTTGATTTTTACCATTAAGGCCTTAGGCAACAGAAAATTGATGTTCCAGCTGGTTCATATGAAGACAATAACGGAGCATTGTTATGTTTTCTCTTAATTTACATGTATTAAAATAAAACATGGGAAACATCTGTAGATATTAAATGTTAATGTCCATTATTCTATGAATGTGTGTGACAGGTGTCCAGAGGTGTCAGTGATAGAGAGCTGTGGGAGGACAGACTTCTGCTGCCAAAATCATGTTTGAGTTTGATCCAGTGCTTGAGGAGATGGTGTGTGAAGACCTTTCTTGCACTCATGGCATCATAAGTGGGTTAAGGGATGACACACCCGGGCTTCAACCATCTACCTCTTTTGCCCACCCTGTTCTGCATCCTGATATCCCGCCTGACCCAGAAGATAGCCAGTGTAGAAAATTCCCAGAACTGAACGCGGATCCTTTTTTGTGTGAGGAGCCAAAACCATTGACCATGTATGGACAACATGAAGACGTCAAACCTGAGGAGCGAATCATCCATCCAAACGTCTTTAGTGGAGATGTTGAGCCAGAAGCTCATAAGATGGAGTGTGGAGATCCTTGTTTCACTTCTCGTGACAGCCTGTATGAACTGTGGTTCAACACACTGGGGGATCTGACCCCCAGGTTCATGAACCGCCCTGTCCTGAAACCTGACATCCCACCTAAGCCAGAAGAACAGGTAACACGTAATGATCAGTGACAGGGGTCATTAGTAGCGATCGTGAATGGTGGATCAATAGTGGAGGATCATGCATCAGATGTTCTGAATGCATCAGATGCATTGTGTAATAATGTGTGTGTAGTGATGTGACTAAGAGAAAATATCATTGGAGTGATGATGACATATGAGACATTTAATAAGATCTCAAAGTGAACATTATTCAACTTTCCTTTTTGTACATTTTTCAGTATTTCCTGAACTCAAATGAGTAACAGGTGTCATAATTTCAGTAAAAATATGACCAGTAGTTTCTGTAGATTGGACAATTTGATAAAGCAGTTTACATTCAAGAGTGGCACGTTTGAGAGGCGAGTGTTGGTTTGTGGAACGCTGTTTCACGACCAGCTAACCTTCCCACTGTCTGTCTACAGTACGTTTCTCGTGAGTGTTGTGAGTTTGATGCACAGGCTGCGGCAGGAGGCGATCAACCTGCTCCTCTGAACCCAGTAAGACTACTTAACCACACATACTCTCTTCACTGACCGATGGCAGCAGACAGCAGTTTTGGCGTCTGCAGGAGAATAATAAAAAAGCGACATTGATACAACTTTTTCCTACAGTTGGGATAAAACGAAGTGAAACTGAGGAGATAACCTGATTCTGGGATCTAAAAATGCTGGATTCAAATTGAAATATTGTTTAATTTGATCAGTAAGCGTTCGTAATGCTTTTTACTCCACATGTCAGCTAATTCAGTTCTTACAAGAGGAGGGGAAGCCCAGTCCCAGTCTTCTGCAGCTGGGCTAATCCCCTGTGTGTCTGTGTCTCCAGAGTGACCATGTTGCAGCAGTGAAGATTCCAAAAGAGGTCAACCTGAGCCAGAGACCCCTTGGAGCGCTGTAAATAACACAAATATGGCAGACAGCTTCTGAGCTTCTGCTCGTATCGTCACACACACACTCTTTCTACAGCCTGACATGTGTGTATCTTTATCTGTGCAGGAATGAGGAGGTCCCACCAAAGATTTCCACTCCTTCTGTCTCTGCTGCTCCTCCCTGCACCAGCAGTTCAAGGTAAGTTTGTTGAATCCATTTTGCCCGAAAGTGTTCTTTTTTTTTTTATGGTGATTGGCCTTTTTATGATAGTGGTCACTTCCTGGCATACTATAAATGAGTCACACACACACTATAAATGAGTCACACACACCATAAGAGCCATCATTTCTAGCTGTTTATAAATCTCCACTATAATCTGTGTTTTTATGCATTACATAACGCAAACAATGTTTTTGATCTATTCTGTATTTTATTCTGCTTTTTCATGCTGCATGACTCCTTTTCCTTTGTCCTGCAGAAAAGTAAAGCTTGAAAGCCAGCGAGAAACCCAGCGGCCGTCTGTGAAGAAGCTCTCCAACGCTCTCATGAAGGAGCAGAGGCATTTTGTGGAGGCTAAATTCACCACTCAAGGGAGTGTGGTGGTGAATGAGGCACAGAGGGTGAGTGTGTTTGCTCTGTATGTTCAGGAACGCTCTCTGATTTTTTTTTACAAGAATCTCTAACTGTTAATCCACCCCCGTCGTATTTTATGTGAATGTCTCATGACAAGAGCAAATCATGATTTTGTAGCATACTTTTATTGAGATCAACATTTTTTAATTCTATTAAATCACAAAAAGCTCATTAACCTAACAAGATATTCAACGTAATCACGTGAAATAACTCAAAACCCTAAACCCCAGAGAACCAACAGAACCGACAAATTTCAAAGAGAGTTTTAGGTGATGTTAACATGTATTTCCCCCTGTTGTGTTCTTTAAGGTAAAATCATTTCCTGTTGTATCTGGGGGGTGTGTGTTAGCTGTCAACCAAATACATTTTATCAAACGTATATGAAGGCTGTGTTTGTTAAGGTTAACATTGGTAACAGAGGATGCTTTCTAGTTATAAAAGTTCTGCTTAAGTTTGAGGAAGCCGGACCATAAGAGTGCTGGAAAAATACGGTATAAAAACATTGTTAGAAAAACTTGACGGTGTTGCCGAAAGAGGAAAAAACGCTGCGCTTATGAAGCGTATTTGCAAATTGATAGCGTTACAAACGCCAGTTTCAAAAACCAATATGACCCGAACTGAAACAGAGCACAATGTGTGTGAAAAAAACCTTCTCTTTTGCAGATAGGAAGTTAGAAAGAGGACAGACTTTTACATTTATGAGGAGGCATGATGGTGTTTTACGTAAGCCAGAGTTTTAGCCAGATCAGGCAAAGCTAGAGGGAAGCACAAAGATTGGTTCAACCTGCAACATCTTGAACCTGATGGTAGTAATGGAAACAGGAGTTGCATGATATGTAGCATATTGATAGTCTTAACATTGAATCAGAACACAGGGATGCTCATGTATTCCAAACAAAAGACGGATCATTTGTCGAAGATAAACAGGAAGAAATAAGGAACTGGCACAATAATGCAGTTTCTGATGAAGTTGAAGATGCTGGTCAAAAATGAGTCTCCACCCGTTGGGTCTGTACTCTTAGAGAAATTTCCAAATGTATTGCGCCTCAAGGATGACTAGTAGCCGGAGGGTTTTAAGATATTAATATTCAAGAGTTACAGAAAGATTCCCCAACCCGTGCCTCAGAATCTCTTAGGTTGTTGTTAGCAGTAATCTGTCAAAATCAATGACATGGCGCTATCCAGAGGTATTCATATCCGCCCACCTCCTGAGGCAGACAGAAAAAGTGATCTCCGGAAACTAAAGATATGTGTATACGGACCCGCTGTTGCATCGCAATACTTGTATAACAGAGTGAAAGACATCTTACTGAGCACAGGTGGTCAAATCTCTCAGGTGGATCCTGCAGTCTTTTTACTGGTTGGATGAACTGTCTGACGTTACGGCGGTTCTTGCATGTCATGAAGATGATTTTCTATGGGCAGGCTCACAGAACTTTTCAACAAATCTGATTCCTGTGCTGGAATCTACGTTCCATGCTGGATACGAGGAGAATGACAATTTCTGCCATGTAGGCATGGCTATTGACGCTATTGATGGTGTAGTTCAGATACATCAGCACAGATACATTGATAATCTACAACCTCTTCACATACAAGCTGCACCGGACATACAGAGGAACGCCTCCTTTAATCAAACCGAAAAACAGCAGCTTAGGTCAAATATAGGACAGATCCTAAGGGTTGCTAAGCAAACCAGACCACACGTTACGTTTATACATTTAGTTTAGCACCCATAAAATCTAGTCTAACATGTTTGGTTTTGCGTAGGGCAAGAAGAAGAGGAAGAGCAAGGTCCCCTCAACGGCCCAAGTGGCTCCACAAATGCTCCAGTAGAGACAACTGTGTAAGTAAACACTGCTCACACTCATTCATCATCATTACACACTTCACTGCACTACAGTCTTTATCACAAAGAAAGTCTAACGTGTTTGTCTTTGCAGAGAGCAAAAAAGAGGAGGAGCGAGAGAAGCAAGGCCCCCAAAAACAGCTTGGAGGAAGGCTTTATTTCTGTGAAGTACGCCGTGTTTTTATGTAAAACAAAGTGATTTATGACCACAGTAGATCATATTTGATTACACTGGACCACAGTGCCTCAGTACGGCCCTCCATAGTATGACTATGTAGTCACCAAGACCCTTCACCATCTCTGGTCCCAGTTATACTACAAGATGCAGCTCCTGCACTGCCGGGCAAGGTCCAGCAGGGTCCTGCAGGGTCCTGCAGGGTCCTGCAGGGTCCTGCAGGGTCCTGCAGGGTCCTGGCAGAAGCCGACATACGACTTCTGCTGCAACAAGAAGGAGTTTGCACCTTTAATGCATGTTTGGGTCTACTGCCCTGAGAGGAAGAAGAAACCCTCCCCCTCAAGAGGCTTCTAGGATTCTCCATCTCCGAAGATCTTGTAGTGAATAATTGCTGCGGACAATTCAAGATAAAAAACATCTCTAAATCTGAGCCCCCATTCCCGCTGCGTTAGTGTATGGTGAAGGTTTTTTACCCATCTGCCACCAGCTTCTCAAATTTATGACCTTTTTGTGAATTAAGCTGAGAGAGATCTCATCCAGAAGGTTTCTGGTTCCAGTTTGAAAAACATCATAGAGGTGATGTTGTGCCGTAAAAATAGACCAAAGCATTAACACGTTAAACATCCCATAATGTGGTACATTAAGGGTTAGGATTCATGCAGGCTTGACCTCAGATGCCAGAGGGTTTAAAGCTGATGCATTCACCAGGATAAAGGGATTATAAAACAGTTTGATCCATGTAAAAAGGAAATATTGCTTATGTTGAGTTTGAGGATGCAAGTCATAAATTACAATCAAATAATCCAGTCAAATATGCCTCCAAATAGTAAGAGAAAGCATTTCAGGTAGTCTGGTTCCCATTCTATGTAAACTTGAGACAGCTGGATAACGTCAAGTATTGAGATGAACCATTAGTGATGACAGCAGTTTAGCCTTAATCCTGGATCGCCTTCTAATACGTCCTATGCATATTAAACACTTCCTGCTGCACTGCAGTACTGCAGTGGTGTATTATAGAGCACTATTTTTATATGAGCATTTAAAAAAAAGTACATTTGACGTGCTCACTGTGCATATGCTATCGGCTTTTGTTGTTTGTTTGTTTGTCTCTTACACACAGAAAATATGGAGTAGTGGAGTCCTACACCTCAGTCGTTACTTAAAACTAAACCAAAACATAAACAGTCCATTGGGTTTCTCTGCTGAGTGCTCATTTTCCAAAAATGTAAGCTTATGGAAGAAGTAGGACTTTAGTGAGTCTTTGAGTTTGAGTTTTAGAGTATCTTAAATATCCGTTGATTGTTGCTTACTTTTGGTGGTTGCTGCCAGCAGCTTGGCTTGAGTCCGTGTGTCGTTCTGTGTAATAGTGTTTTTATCCTAAATGGTTTCAGTGCGTGTCTATGCAGTTGCAGTACGTCGATCCGTAAACACAAACATCATGTGTCACGTCTCAGTATTTAATATCTTAACCATGAAAGCAAAGTAAAAAATTGTATGCATCAAGATATTTTTATGCTTAAGTTATTCTTTCATATATATGATCGAAAGATAAGTTTTTAAACAAGGTAAATGAAGATATCCGGCCACTCTCGGTCATTCCGTTAGTGTCACATTTCAGCCGTGACTCTCACTCTTCACCCTCGCCCGCACGAGAACAAGTATTACAACAATCGGACACGCAGGGAAAATAACTTTAGGATTTACTGAATTTTAATCAAACTAGAGCAGCAGTAATATCTACCACCTGTATCTCAGCATAATCTGGTGAGGGCTGGTTTCAGCGCTGGCTCCACACCTGCCTCCAATCCTCTCATCCACTGCATTATATGGAGGCCCGGCTCTTTTTTCTTTTTTTTTATTCCATTCCTCAGGAAAGTCTGAGAAGCCTTTGATCCTGCCTTGCTACTCCAAATCTCAAAACCAGTCTCAATCCAGCCAGCCCACTGCTCTCTTTCCTCCAACACCCCTCCAGTTTGATGAAACCTTTTCTAACTGATCCTTCGTCTCAGAGTCCTTTCCTGGGTCCAAATTAGAATTTGAACTTAGCAGTTAGATCTTTGACTCACTCATCCGACGGTGAAAACGGGTCAGGGAATCTCCACCCGTAACTAAAGGTTAGCGTATTATTGTAAGACAACATGTCTCCTCCTGGAAAACCCTTGAAATAATCTGAGAATATAGCTGGATGATCCATATTCCAGTTTGTATTTTTTTCTTCCGGATGTTGCCGGTACTGAAGAGCTGTCTTTTTCTGCCACCAGTTAGGCTCCGCCCACAAAATATATCATTGCTTTTTACTGGCACGATAAGGGTCTATAAAACTGAAGGCCCAAGTGGAGAACCCGCTGTTAAATTCTACAAATTCAGTGGTGGTGCCGTGGATTTTCCACCTGGGCCGTCAGGGCTTTACTCCCACAATTGAGCTGCACTCAAATAACTTCCTGTGGCACTACGGGACTACGTAACTAGCCCATATTCAAAGAGTCAGCAACATTTACCTAGTGGAATAAAGTGATTAAAACGACAGCTATGAGGGATATACACTTAATCCATTGACACGCACTGAAACCGTCAAGGATGTTCCTCTCTTACGCAAAATGACTGTATGTCACAAATACCGTAGATATCGTATATATCTCACATAACTGTCATCACTAAATAATTAACTCTCAACAACCAGTTACATTTATTCATATGAGCACCAAAAAAACATAAAATAACACAAAATGTACGCAGCCCAAACAGGATTTGACAGGGTTTCCTCAAAAAACGCCAGCAATGCTGCTGTGCATAAACATACGTGCTCAAAAGCGCACTGGCAATGCCAGACCACTGAATCTGAACATCATTCGAACACCAACAGCAGCAACTATCAAAGGCAAGCAATAATCCATAGCTATCAAAATCTGTCTAACTTTATTAAATCTCTAACTTTATTACTTTAAAAATAGCTCAATGACATGGGGTTATAGGGCACTGGTGCCTTTCATTTCTATTGTAAGCTCTTTTTCCACTGACAAGGAGGCCAGTGCTGACAGCCCAGTCCAGCTTCTACAAGTTTGATTTGTTTTGAGGCTGAAAATGACCGCTAGACAAAAGGAAGATATTTGAAAGATCCACATTCGCTATTCTGACACAGCACTAGGTAAGTTAGAATCCCCTGGTGGGTCAAAGAACACGCCCCACATGACAAATTCAAAATCTGACAATGACAATCAAAAAAAAATCGTTCCGTTTGTTTTAACAGAAGAAGCATCATATGGAAAGTTGGAGGCCTCAGAAAAAATTTTTTTTTACCCAGTGACATTAAAGGGGAAATCTGACTGTATAACACAAAACTCTAATTTACATGAGCTGCACTGGATGCATCCAGGGAGAGAGGCAAATACATTGAGGAAACATGCTGATGGGAAAAAAAACTATTTCAAATACATTTAATCTCAATTAAGATGTTCATTAAATTATGAAAATATAATGTTCTGATTCTGACCATGTTTGGGCCTCCAGACGGGGGATTGCTGGCCCTGAAGGCCCACCTCTATCTGTATTCATTCATAAAGTATTTTTAAAATGGAACTCAACAAGATTAAAATATTGGGTAATACTTGACATCACCTACGGCGTCAATATTTCAGCAAATGGGGCCCAGGCTACGGAGCTAGTTCAGGCGGACAACCAGAGTGCACTGCTGTAGACACACATACACACATTACACTGATTATGTCAACATTTGACGCTACATCCTACTGCTGTGTGAATTTGACACTACTCTGTGTTCACTGGTGTTAAATTTCAACTACTAAAAGGGTTTGCACTTTCTAAAGAGTAATTTTAACTTCATGCATTTGGGACCAATAAAGACACTTAAAAAGGTTTGACTTTAACTGTATTTAACTAATACTGATAATCATATCTCAGAAAAGTCAGGGTCCTTATCGTCATCACCGCGTCCGTCGCCGCTGCATATCTTGTGTTAATTTACTATTGTTGTATCCACATAGACCACTAGGGGGAGCTTCATCTCCAAAAGTTTTTGGCCATAATTGCGCAACCGTCGGTCCGATTTAGTCCGATCTCTGTGGAGATTGCTTGTACAACGGAGATTGGGGACTTTTCTGGGATATACCCTTTCTGTCGGGGACGATAGCGTAAAGGTCTAGTTTTGCCGTGTGGTCATGTGTTGAGTGGCCCGGTGGCTACACCTTCTACCAGTCCCTTCTCGCTGTCTGTTCAAACCCAAACCTTGCTCTCCCCGTGTCAGCGTGGGTTCTCTCTGGGTATGCCGTCTTCCTCCCACAGTCCAAAAAAACAGGCAATACTGATTAGCTGGAGATTCTAAAATGACGTAGAAGTGAATGTAAGTGTGGATGGTTGTTGGTCTCGATGTATGGGCCCTGAGATGAACCAGCGGCTCATACAGGGTATAGCCCGCCTCTCACCCAATGTCTGCAGGGAAAAGGCTCCAGCTTCGGAATACTGTGTTACACAAAGCATGAGCAATACCATCACCTGTAAAAGCAATTGCATTAGCTTAAGATGGAGTGATACGAAAGACTAAATCCCCCAGACGGATTATCACAATGAGCTTTTCTGTGAGTGTGTGAATGTGTGTAAATGATGATACCGGACCCTGATCCTTTCAAACAACTATGAGTTTGAGTTCAGTACCCAAAACTATTCACTTCAAGTAAAGTCAAAGCTTTTCAAGATGGAAAAACAGATTAGAAATATTAGCTCATTCCTTGAATTTGCAGAGGTCAGTAAAAAGTGATCCAGTCTTTAGGTTCCAATCCCCTCCAACAATCTCACACCTCCTGTTGCAGGGATGAAGAGTCTCTTCACCTTTAACCGCTTCAACGTTTTGTAATCTTGGCTTCTTACATTAGTTAATCATTCCTGCAGCCTGTCCTGCATTAAGCGTAAGCAGAGTGTTCATTGTGTTTTTAAACGGAATGGAGGCAAATATAATATACTTGTTCCCCTGTGATGGACAATAAATAAATATATTTACTCAAGTACTGTACTTAAGTACAAATTTCAGGTACTTGTACTTCACTTGATTACTTCTGTTTTACGCTACCTTATACTTTCTACACCACTACACGTGTCATCTTGCTGCTCTAGTTACTTTTTAGAATAACATTTTCATACTCATAATTTATTCCCAATATTATGTCAAAAAAACTTTTTTCTTTTAAAACGGTGTAACATGATAAATCCGGCAAATCTTATGAGAAGAGGACTTTTTAGTGATATAACGGAACAGAGAAACAATAAACAGGGCTTGAGGCTCTTATAGATCAAACTACTGAACAGCAGATAAAGTGGTTAGATTATCTCAACTTTCGTAGTTTAAGGCATTCGCTGGATCTGAAAAAATTGCCCTGTTTTTCTAAATGAACAAAAATAATAGCATTTTCAGCATTACCTGACTGCATCTTGAGTCACCACGACGTGTCGGACAGTAAATAAGTTTATTTAATCAGGTGTTGTACTGGAGCATACATTTGAAGTGATTGTATTTGCTACTTATTTGCTACTTTATATTATTACTCTAAAATATCGTAGAGGCTGTTATTCCACTTTATACTCCACCACATTTATCATACAGCTTTACAGATTACACTTTTTCACACCCTTTCTGTGAAAGAACGTTTTAAAGATATGTGTTTAAGGACAGAGATGATCTTACATTACTATGAATTACTTATCAGAAGCTATATTAGCTCAACCCCTAAAATCTAAAGTAATAAAATAGACCTACACAAGAATACATAATATATTTAAAAATGTCAAAATCCTTATATATCATTCTAAACACAGAGGGACTATTTTACAGCACAATGACTACTTTTACTTTTGATACTTTAAGTACATTTTGGTTATAATATTTACTTACACAACGTTTTTAATGCTGGTTTTTACTTGTATAGTGGAATATTTTCATAATCTGGTATTAAAACTTTTACTCAATAAAATAATCTAAATACTTTGTCCACCACCATTGTGCTGATAAAAGTTACTGGAGGCAGGGAAGGAGGCAACCAGAACCTCTTACCAGGAATCTCTCCGGCATGGTTGTTTTAAAAATGCACTTAAACATCAGCTCCTAAACTCCTAAACTGAGAAATGTTTGTGAGGGTTCAGAGCTCCTCCTATAAAAGGCCTGTGTTGATTGTAAAGGCCCTCCTCACACGACATCTTTCTCAGCTCATGTATGAGTGGATCCCACATCACGTCTCCTGAGTACATGCTGCTGTTAGTTCTACACCAGCTCCTGTAGGTCCACACTCAGAACCCGCCCCCGAAACCACAAACAGCCATAAACACCCCCAACACAGCATGGCCTCATTGAGCTTGAGTGCCATACAAAGATCTTCTATGAGTCTCCTTTTGACACAAACACTTACCTGTTTAGGTTTGTGCATATTAGTGTGATGGTCAAATGAAAGTGCGGCCAGCACTGGGAGGGTGTTTACTTTTCAACAGAGCTGCTTGTCTGAAAATCTTGTTATTCCAGTTCATTGGAAATGCACAAAAAAAATACGGATTATTAAAAGCTCGATTGGAAACACTCATGTAATTACTTACTCAGCTAAGTGGCCAGGACAGATGAAGGGACAGCGGGAGTTTTGCAGCAAGTGGAATAAGCAATGTTATAATCCACAAGTGGTTATCAATTACTTGTAATCAGTGGCAAACAACCTTCATCGGGTTATCTTGAAATTTGTAGGAGCAACCAGCAAACTGAGCCTGGACAATCTATTTCAAGCACATTCCAGGGGAAATCTGTTTTTAAATTAACAAATGCACAGAAACATTAAACAGCATTATAAAAACTATGCATTCGGTTTGACAGGAGAAAACAGTCATTCTTGCGGGGGAGCTGACGATCGTTCTCTGACAGTAACATACAATCTACCAGTAATTATGAGGCAGCGCAGGGAAGTCGATGCAGCGGTGTCTTAAAATGCTGTTCCTTTAATGGCTGCGGGATACCGACTCCAACGATTCCCACGAAGTGGGGAAATGACGCAGGGCTTCATGCAATGCAAAGGATTTATATTTATTTTCACAAGGAGCACACCCAAAAATGTCAACTCGGTATGTTTCTGATCAACAAAACTTTTTTAATGAGTTTATTATGTTTACATTAAATGATTCATGTCATGACCAACAAACAGCCAAAGAAAAGGTCAAATGGGTTTGTTTCTGTTGTTCAGATTTTTTTCAGTCTTGAAATGGAAATTCTGAACAAAAAATTATTAAGGTTGCATCGATTTCATTAACATACGATTCACAAAATTTTAACCTTAAAATATTGTAAAATAATTTACCTGAAGTGCATTGTAGTAAAAGCGGAGTTGACATTATATCTGATTTGTTTTATTTTACTTTACGGAAAAGTCAACCCCCTGAGTTATTTCAAGATTTGTCTCATTTGTTGGAACTGTATCACCATTAATGCTTTAATTAGACTGTGTGTTAGAATCTCTGCGTCTCAACTTTGTCCACTGATGAAAACGTTAGATTAGTCACCACATTGTCATGAATGTCCTCCAATGAAATTGAAGTCAATTCAACCAGATGAAGCTGTTATGGGCTCTCAGGGCGCACCAGGCTTCCTGTCCAGTAGGTGGCACTAGTGTGTTTGTAGATGGACACAAAAGGTCAGCAACAATCACTTCCTTTAAATACTTACCTTGTCTTTTCGTCAGATGTGGTCAAAGTTTTGGATTTTATCTAGATTAGCCACAATTTGTTGGGAAAGCACTCTTACCATGTCTGCTTTTCCATATTCATCCAACCCTTCGCAGCAATGTGACAAAACGATCCAAGTAGTTTAGAACATAAATCTCAGTCTCTATGCAGATGATTTACTGCTATGCTTACAACTAAGTTTTCTCAGTGTATTTCTGACAAAGTTAAAAAAATTGTAGCAGTGTTTTTATTTTCTAGGACAATTCGGTCTTGATCATTAAGCAACTACACTTATGGGAAGTAAATACGGCTTCATTTGGGTTTTACTGTTTATTCCAATAATAAAGCAAATACAACTGATACAAAGGCACGATAGGGTTGAGGGCTTAGCGTCTCTCCCATTCAATCATCTGCGATCAGCTGGTGAGTTCACCTGTATGCTTTTCCTGCTACTTACACCACCCAGTGCTCAAACATAACACTGCAACAAATACACAGTAACCTATCAATAATAAGTACAGACAAGTACAGAACATATACCGGCTGCATAATGTTCTAAAGCAAAATGTTGATTAAAAACGTCTTGTTTGTTGTTGACATTTGATGCATCCTCTTGAACATCAGTAATAGTACAGTATGTATGAATCAATAACAAGTAGAGAACGTAAAATGGCTGCAATATCTGGAACGGTTCTAAATGTACAATAAATATGTTCTAATGCAAAATGTTGAAAAAAAACGTAAGCATTGCTTTGTTTTTTGTTGACATTGGAGAATTTGACAAGACTTATTGAAACAGCTGATTGATGCTAAAGTAACACATTCAAAAACCACATTAGTAAAACAAACTAAAATGTTACTAATTCATTCAGCAGAGCTGGGTTTTGTTGCGGTAAATGTTTTAACCATTGGAAACTTAAATTTATTTTACTTGACAAACTAAGGACAAACATATTAAATCAATAAAGAGTGCATAAGTTGGTTTTTCATAAGAATATGATATTTCCCCAACAAATGTATTCAGATGAGATCATCAGCATAGGTTTTTTTTTAATGTTCAGGTCTTGAACATGAATGTACTTTTACATGTGTGAGTCAGAGTGGGGATTATGAGATTACGTCAATCATAGACAACCCTGGTGGTTTCTGCTTATTTGTCCCGCCCCAACTCATAGATAGCTGTGAGTGGGAAACCCAGGACCGAGCTTTAAAGGTTCCCTTGAGGAAGGCGTGGGTGATGTCACATGGTCCACGGCTTTAACATGTTGGTTATACTGTTTGAGACAGAGTGTTTATCCGTCACACCAGTATACACAGCTGCACTCACTGACAGATCTGCTTCGATCCTGAGCAACACAAGGATTTCATTTTCAAACGTCTCTCGCTCATATAATTAATTTATTCAGCTCATGAGGCGGCGTCCGTTGCAAAGTTTGATGAATCAGGTGGAGTTGAGTTCATATCTCCTCGACGGATGAAGTCCAGATGTTTTATCATTCCATGCTGGAGCTCCCTGGAACATAACACATGCTGTAAGACACTGATGAGACACATTTGCATAGAAACAATCTAAAACATGTAGTGCTAAACAGCTAAAGAAAAAGTAAATACAGTCAAGCCTCAAAAAGGGCTCTAGACTCTTTATATCATGTGAAACAACTTATGAATGTTCAACGAAACAGAGCAGAGTAGAGCGGATTGATGAAATATCCATGATCTGCTACTTCATATAAAAACCTCAATTATCTTTTCTCTAAACGAAACACTGAAATCAGTCACACGACTGAAGTTAAAATAGAGTGACTCTCTCCTCTCCTGACTCTTTTGCACTTTCCTGCTACATTCGGTGATGTGGTGTTATGAATTAAGCTGGTAGAGAAAGTTTAAAGGTTGTGCAACACTGTCCACTCTGGGGCGGACATTCCTCGAGCACTGACATCTTTTGCAGTGACATCATGATGCTCCTCATTTCTAAAAAAGAAAATCCACACAGTATCATACTGTACTGTGGACATTTAGTAGAAGAGGATGGAACTTAAAAACACACTTTAACTATTCAGAAGGGTAAGAAAAAGTTGTAAAATGCAAGAATATTTTTCCATTTCTAGGGCTATTATTAGTATTATTATTATTATTATTAGTATTATTATTATTATTATTAAGCAGAAGGAATTATCATCAGTACAATGTAGGAAGATCCGTAGTGGATTCATTATATATATGAATGTGTATTCAAGTGGTATGTATGTATTTGTGCATATAAGTTCAGTTCCTGTGTGTGTGTACGTATGTTTGTATGCATATGTATAATGTGTCTATGTATCTATATGAATCAATCAATCAATCAATGAATCTTTATTTATATAGCGCCAATTCACAACAACAGTTGTCTCAAGGTGTTTTCCAGAAAGAGCAGGTCTAGAACAAACTCTTTATATAATTATCTACAGGACCCAACAAATTCCTCCTTGAGCAGCACTTGGCGACAATGGCGAGAAAAAAACTGGCGTTTAACGGGCAGAAACCTCGAGCAGATCCAAGACTCAGGGTGGACGGCCTACTGCCATGACCGGTCGGGTCATCTATATGAATAATGAATATGTGTGTGGATGTATGTAAGTAGAGGTATGTAAGAATGTATATTTATGTGGGTATATTTTTGTATATATGTGTGTGTGTATGTATATCTATATATGTGTGACTGTATGCATATCTATATATGTGTGTGTGTATGTATATGTGTATTTACATTGATATGTACATGTATATGTGTTTGTATATATGCATGTATATACATTGTTTTCCCCACCGGCAAGGGTATGCCCCCAAAAATACCCCCAATCCCCTGCGTTGAACAAACTCGACCTAACTATTTCCATTCTTCTATCCAAGTCAGCTATATACTCTATGATAAGATCCCATTCAGACCCAATAATGAAGGGGAATACAGATTTTTTCAAGATCACTAACAAACAAGACAGATTTCCTTATGTACATTTATATGAGCTAAATTTAGACACTATTTGACTTAATGGGAAGTTGGGGAATTACCACAAAAAGCTCCCCTGGTGAGTAAAAGATGAACTATTTAAGTGCAATGATATATCGTTTTTGTACCAACCAAAAAAAAGCCTAGTGAGTGATTATGAACAATAAGAGCAGAATGTAACACAGAGGCAGTTCATATGAGGTACATTTGGACAAAATCAGACCTACAGGTGAGAAATTATAGCCCCAAAACATTTGGCAGAAATATGCAACAGAACTTTACCAGAATCAGTCCAGTCAATCACACATCAACAACAGGGTTATACATTTGAAAAAGATCTATAAAATAAATATATATCTATCGAAAGTTCAATCAGAAAGATTTCTTTTACTTTTGTTCTTCTCTCACCACTCTTAAATCATCATCTCCCTCCCTTGCAGAATCACTTCATCATCCTCAATCTGGATCCTCAATTAGTATCAGCTGCATTCAATCAGGTAGTATCATCCATCCAATCACTGCGTCTCATCTTCATGATTATTCTGTCATCCCCAGCTGCTGTCTTCATCCATCTAGTTCCTTCTCGCTGTGCTGGTTCACGCGCCTTCCTCCTCCCCATCACCATTTAATCCTCGCAGATCTATTAGGTTATTCATTCTATAGCCTCAACAGAGTCATCAGCCACCACAACCACCACAACCACCACCGTTGTCCAGACTCCAATGAGGGATGTTCCTTGCCGCCGCTCAGGGCGGAGACCCTTCCACCTCAATTTCCCTGAGGAGTCTTAGCGCCAAACACTTTCTAACAATTCATTTATGTCACATCATTTATTATAATAAATCATTTAACTTTTCATTACTAGTCTTCTCCAATTGAAGTAGTTTTCCGGTTGTCGCGATAACATGAAGGATCTGCAGCGGACAAAAGATTCCATAATATCCCTGACTTATATATAATAATAAGTAACCAAACAAAATAATACTAAAACCTGACTACCTCACTGGACGTTATGTCCTTTTACCATCAGCAGACCCTGCCTGCTGACAGTTTGAATGAAACTATCCACAAACTGCTGCGGTTGTTTACAATTCAATAATGTTCAGAAGGGTAAACTCAATCCCAAAAGTTCAAAGGTCACTGGAAAGTCTCAAGCAGAAATAATCTTTCTGCTTGAGAGAAGGGATTTTCTGGGAAGATTAAGTTATAGCTATAGGGAACAAATAAAGATGATTTCATTAAAAAACAACAACGTATGGCTTTCTGAAAAATGAACTGTGTTCCAAATATTTCTGTTTTTATATTTAGCAACTAATGCTTAGGTCTTCTTAAAAAATCACAAGAGAATCTGAACTTCCTTTTCACTTCTTAATTCATGCTGTTTCACTTCCTCCTCCACTGCAGAGGCTGTTTGGTGTTAATAAAAAATGATGGTTACAACTCACATAATAGTTTTTATAGCTGTATTTTTCATTTTCTGCTTAATATCCCACTTCCAGACTCTAACCACCAACACACCCTGCATTCACACTCAGAAACAAATCTTAAGATCTTCCCACGTGCCTCAAAGAAAGATCTGCTTTAAGCCCTGATAAAATTCCTTTATTGCTGTGTCACACAGGTGGAGAGCCTGCTGTTATCAGGTTATCATGACTTCAATCTGTCCTCCCATCCACTTTGACTCGACCAAAGCTGCTGTCCTGCGTGGGCTGAGCATTAGTTTGTGAGTGTGTGTGTGTGTGTGTGTGTGTGTGTGTGTGTGTGTGTGTGTGTGTGTGTGTGTGTGTGTGTGTGTGTGTGTGTGTGTGTGTGTGCGTGCGTGTGTGCGTGCGTGTAACCCATTCCCTAAAGCCTTCGGCCAATTTTCCTCACTGATCCTGTTTCCTTGCCAGACGGGAGAATTACTTATATAAATAAAACAACCCATATATTTGTGTGTGTTATGATAAAAAAAATGTTCACAAGAATGTGGCATTGTGCATCTATGATCACAGATGCTCACGTGGAACACCGTAACACTTTGTGAAGGTCAAACTTTGCAGCACACACTGGCCAAACAGGCAGGACTTTCCACAGACAAACACATGGTCTACATGACAGGAGCTCCAGACAAACTTCAGTCAGGAAGACTATTTCTCAGCACATTCGGGCCACAGTCATCCATCGTACTGCTCTTTTCAAACACACCTTTTGTGCACGCTCAGTCTAAATGACCCGCTTCCCAGTCTGGAGCTTCACTGATATGAGAAGTCGGCCATCTTTCCAACCTCACAGTGACGCACTTTGATCATTAGCCTGACCACAATTCAGCTAGTTCCTTCATGCTGCTGGTTCCCACCCTCTACTTCCCCTGCTCTGCCTAGTCCTCACAGATCCTTCAACTTCATCAGTCTCAGAAGAGTCATCAGCCACCACCATCAGTATCCAGATTTCATGGGGGGGGGGGGGGGGGGGGGGGGGGGTTTACCTGCTGCTTTGGACAGATAACGTTCAAGCACAGTGTCAAGAGTCTGATCGCCACTGATATACTAATCATCACATATCATCTGTTGCAATAAATAATTGTAATCGTTCCTTTATTTATCACTTTACAACGTTGTGAAAGCTAAATCTGCAATTAACCCGTCCCTGAGGGAGCAGTGGGCGGCTGATTGTGGAGTGCCCAGGGATCTGAGATTACAGGGTCTTGCTCAAAGACCCTCGGCTTGTTGCATTAGGGGCTGGGCTTGAACCCTGGTCTCACAGTTGAGAGATGACTACCCACTGAGCTAAAGCCGCCTCAAAACATTCAACTAACTTCATTCTCCATCTCTCCTGATTGAAATAACGGTTACCCAATTTATTTGTCCTGATGACAGCGGTAATTGATTGCAGACAATACAAGATTTTGTCATCTCAGTGTAAAAGAGCCCACTACAGCGCCGATAGTGTGATGTGCCACCAAAGCAGCATGACAAACATGATGAAACGGAACATCAACTGCTCCAATGCATTTTGGACACATACTTCCGAAACATGTTTTGTAATGAAACTGATGTTATATTATTAAGTTGCGTAAGATGCTGGTAGCCCTCTGTACAGGAGCACTGGACCAGCTCTCTGATTAAAAGGTCCGATCCTTACTTCCAAAGGGGCTTACCTGAGCAGGAAAATCCTATGGACTGTCATAGTGCTGGAGATGAGGATACTCGCCTAGCTTCTCATTACCTCCATCTGGACGTCTAACCCTACTTCCTCTCATAAGTAGGGTGATGGTATCCCCCGTCAGCCAAATACAGCCTCAGTCGCATCCATTAACTGTAGCTCTCCTCTAAATTATCTGCGCATTTGGTATGGTGTTAGGTTTATAATTTAGTGGCCAGGAAAATAATTGACCCCAAGGATCTGTTTGAAAGTTCAGGTGACTTGGATAACCTTTAAGAACCATTAAAAAGAGTTATACACATATAAACCGATCTGTTTTAATGCCATATATCTAAAATTGGGTAGAGAAATCTAACTTTTACTTTTAAACACATTTTAGAAAAGCAACAGTAAAATCCTGAATTTAATAATCATTAAAAGTAGATAAAAACGGAGTTAAAAATGAAGCAGTACTCATACTGGTATCGACTTGTACTCAAATGTTTGTACTTGTACTCCTTGCTGCTTTTCGTTTTGTCTGCTAAGTCAAAATGGAGACACCAGCTGAGGAGTTAAACGAGGTGAGGCTGCATGCTGATAGGTTACGTATATGATAAATGAACTTTGGTTAACCCAGACATAAGGGAGCAGGCGTTATAAAGCAAACACATGCCATCTGACACTTTGTGAGTGGGCTTCGTGCCCCTCGCTGCTCATTAAAAGAGTCAAACCTGACTGAAAATAGAAGCTTTGTTCAGGTGGACAATGATGAATAATAACTCTCTGTGCCTTAATGCTAACAATTAATTCACCGTTTTCTATGCACTGAAGCATCAGCCGTCTCGTAGGAGCATTAGTGGACCATTTATTCATTAAGCACTGTCATTTTGTTGCTTCTACTCTTTCCTTCCTGTCTTCCTTCCTCTCCGTCTCTCTTGCTCCCAGTACTTGCTCACATAAAAGTTGGAAACCTGAATCATGCCGTTCTGCTTGTTGCTGTTGGGCAGAGAAATCAGAGGGTCAGTGTTAATCGTCTACTCAGCAGCAAACCAACTACTATGACTACCCGCCATCATCTAAGACCAATGATCAGTCTCAGCTCTCAACGCGCCTTTGCTTATTAGCCTGCTCACAGTGACTTACAGAAATGTTGGGCTAAGTAGAGTTAAGGCAGAAAACACAGTGAAGCCATCATCATCATCACACTGCATTATTTCCCCTTATTATGATTGCATGTTGTTTAGTGCTGCTGTTTAAAGTCACGTATTAGTCATCTTCAGCAGGGAGAAAATGTATTGGATATAATGGTGTGTGATGAAACTTTGACTAATTCTTACTCTGTCGGACTTTTTTAGCTCACTAATCAATCCAAAAAAATCAGAAAAGAGATTGGAAAAAGTGAAATGAGGACTTTTTTTTAAATGAGATTTTACTAGAGCTGAATTCAAGAGGAATTTCAATTTGAAAAGGAGGAAAAATAACGACGCCGTTATGGGGCACTATTCGTGATGCATATTAAAAAGCTTAATTTTCCACCGCCTACATCCACTCTGCTTATTGCAAGGGTTCACTTATTTATTATTGAAATCCCCATACACGCACAAACACATCAAAACCTACGCTTGTTCCTGCAGGTTGCTGATGAAGTTATCAATTTGCCCCTGAGGTATGTCCCCATCCAGGTGAGCCAAGTAGGTGTAAATATTGACGAAAGTCTGGAACGGGATCCTCGCAGGACCGCCCTCCTCGTCTTCTGTGAGGATCTCACAGGCAAACTTCAGTGAGCTCTTAAGGTTCTGAGAAAGTAACACACAGTTTGATCAAAAAACAGAAACACAAATGCCAAAACGTGCATTCAGCATTCAAGGATGAAAAAAATCACAAGGACATTCTGCAAACGGGCTTGCATGCACACACTCTCACACACACACTGGCTTGCATTAAGTTAAAAACCAATCAGTGCAGAACATTACTGCCCCCAAGTGGTTATGGTTAACACTCTCAGACACACAGCATCTTTGCCAGTCTGCTGACGCTGAGCACTTAATGTTGTTAATGCTCCTGCTATAGCCGATTCTAAGTCATGATCTTATTTTTTTCAGAGCTTGAAAGTAATTCTCTTTAATCTGTCTTTTCTGCAACTTCACAGCAAAATCATCAACTTCATAATAGTGTGTCAGAGGAGGCTTTATCCGATCAATCTTTAAGCAGCCTGGGGATGCTGACGCGGAGAGAAGACGAGATCACAGACATCTGGATCTGGAATAGACTTTATGAGGAAATGTTGCTTCCGGATCTCCGGCTCTCCTATTAAGGGGGTTTAAGGCTCAAAGAAAGTGGCATAATGTGGTGTTACCATTTACAGTATATCTGCCCTTGTTTGACACCTCACCCCTCCGAGAGCGCTGCAGGCCAGGGCGAAAAACTCCATCCATTTGATCTCTGACTCAAAGCCGCCCAGCGACACCAGCATCTCCAGCTGCTCCATGGGAATGCACAGATCCTTCCATTTCTTCTGCAGGTCCTCCTGGCTGCAAGCTTCCTCAGAAGACAGCTAAGATTGAAAACACAGGAGATACAGTGTGATCAGTCGGTGATCACCCATTTCAGTAAGGTGTTACGTACTTATGGTAGACCTTGAAGTATGGGAGGCTATGTAAGTTAGTAATTACTTAATAATTAAGTTATTACAACAATGCAAGGATAGATTCATGAGATGAGTTTAACCCCCCATGTTCTGAGCATTAAAATCACAACACAATAATACAATTTGTGTCCCTGAAATTTATACCACTTTCTTAATTTTGCTGAATTTTCTTGCTTCAATAATGACCCTCTCTGTAACGCTAATACTTCTGGCATGAGCATAGAAAGAGAGCAGCATCCTGATGGTCCATTATAAGACTTCTATCTAGTTTTTGCAGTTATTTTATTGTGTGCTATGCTAGATTGAGATAGGGTATATGTGACAGCCAACGGGTGTAGCTTATAGCTCCCTCTAGTGGACGTAGATTGTATTTTGTAGCCAAAATCATTCTCGGGTGTCAAGATACCATTTTAAGCACATATTGGGTACATTGGCTATCCAACTGTGCCTAATAAAAGTCCTCCTGGTCCTATCCCACAAAAACTGTGTAGAATAACGTGTACTTTGTGGTATTTATATCAAATTCATTGCATTGGTTTAGTTTCATGCAAATTCATTGATTGTTTTGTATTATTGTGATGCTGTTAAGACGACTCGAATAACAGCGTTTAACGAATCAGACATTTTTCAGCTCTGTTATTTAATCCATCATTCCAAATGTATCTATAGATGCCCCAGGTGAAGTATTATAGGCTTCAAATATAATGATCCACATGGGTAAACAAAAGGCAAAAAGCATATTAGTGTAAGTAAGTGTGAATATTAGACCTAATGCAACTAATAATAAGACTCATAGAACATCCAGTGCAGTAATCATAACAGAATATAGTATTCCCAGTAAGCAATACATTGAATCCATTTCTTTCCGTTAGAAACAGCACAATAATAATAAGAAATAATTCAGGTGATCATTTCTGTGGTTTCGTGAGATAAGAAACGTTTATCATTAACGTTACCGTTAATCCCGGAGCGTCTCTTGATGGACAAAGCCGATTTATAACATATATTGGACTAAACAGGACCTACAAGGTTTTACTTTCACTTCAGAATGTCATACAATTGGTTTGAGAAACACAGAAGGTACATTAATTTCATCTAGTCAGAACACAATGCCAACCAACCTTACATCCGCTGTGATCTTTCAAACACAAGAGCACTAAAAATACACTACGCAGCAGCAGGAAACAAGTATGTGTGTACGCCATACACAGAAAAGCTCACAGAATCATATTCTAAGAGCTTTTCTTTGAATATATAAGATCATCATCAGCAGGAATCATTGACGGCGCATACCAAAGTACAACAGGCAACAGTTACACTGGTGGTTTTCAAAAACGGTTCCTGCCTTTGCAAAGCTGAATTCATTTCGACACACAAGATGATGAGCTTTGCGTTATTATCTTGTTTTCTATCACGAGGTAAAAAAAGTATTTTCCTAAGGGACTTCAGGGGTTCCGTAGGGAGGTGTCTTCCTGCAGTGGAGTAAAGTACCTGTTTATGGAGAATCTTGAGCAGACCTGGAGTCAGACCAGTGTCCGTCCTCTGGGTGGCAACTTTCATCTCCAGCCTGTCCTTCACGGGCAAACACTCTCCTTTAGACAGTGCGTTAAAATATCTGGGATAGGAGACACATGCATTATTAACACATACAAATATATATTATTAAATATACCCTGCTTGTCCCTCTTCCCCCTTCTTCTCAAGAACGCCAATCAAATAAATTGAGACTGTGTGTGAAATAAGTCGCGCCAACCTGAGCATAAGTTCTCATTAGAACCATCGGTTGAATAAAACATTTTTATAATTCAAACGTTACAGTTCAGACGTTACTGTGAGTGTGGATGCAGCCTCTCTGAGAGGCAACAGTGCCTGGTGTGTGTATAATAGAATAAAAAAACCTTGTAACCCCGGAGAACTGTTTTCGCTTCGCCACATGGCTCACACTATTCTTTTCTGCGAACACTGACAAGTTACATCAGCCAATAAAGTAGCGAGCGATGCGTCAGTCCTTAGGGGTGCAATCAAATTCTTGATGTATTTTGCTTTCATCCTGTGCTCCTTGTTTAGATAAAGTCAGACAGTTTAACCGCCGCCGCAACCCGGACACCCCCGGGATCCAATTACGCCCAGTAAATGCTAAGAAGAGACAGAAGCACAGGTGAAAACGGGATGGCGTTTCACGCTTGGATGCAGCCCTCAGACGCTCTTCATGGTGTGGTGTGAAATATGGAGATGGGAATAAAGCACAATCCCATGTATCTCCACCTTCAACCCAGACTTACGCTGCAGACCACTGCAGCAGATCCTTGGGCTGTGTACGGATGGCTGCCTTAGTGAACTTCTTGAGGATGTCTGGCAGCTCAGGAGGGATGTTGATTTGCTGGGCACAGTAGATTGTATCTTGAAGAGGCATGACTGCAATAGGAAACATTACAAATTAAAAAAGAGAGAGATATAAGGTACTACTGTGGACAAAAGGTGGAAATATGGGGTAGAGTATGGATGCTTATCTTAAATAAGAATGCCTACTACTTCATTGAATTGCAATTTTATTACAACCCAAGAACCAAGTTTGCCAAAAAGCACATTTTTGCGGGGCTTAGCATACTCAAAAAAATCAGGAAATTGGCAAACAGCTCACACAAGTGTTTATGCTTTTAAGAGACTGGTTGTGGCAAAATAGTTTTAAATTTTACAAACTGCAACTTTAAATCACTTGTCAAGATGCAAACTATGCATGCAGACGCATCGCAATCTATATAGTCAATTAAAACACAGTTTACATTCCTATGCATAGAAATGCCAAAATATGTCACATTCCACATGATGGAATGAAATGTATGTCATATTTAACATGTACTCTTTGATATACTGCATGAATCTTTTTACATCCGTGATTACTGCAATCTTAATTATACGTTGTCATACATACATGTTCTCACAGATATTTCTACATCTTTGACGACTGTAATGGTTATTATATTATGTTTTCATACATATATGTTCTCTCTCACACAGATAGTTTTACATATTTGATGACTGTTATGTATATATGTCTTCATATATGTATGAAAACGTATAATAAACATTACAGTCATGAAAGATGTAGAAATATCTGTGTGAGAACATATATGTATGAAAACATATGTAAAACTATCTGTGTGATTATCTGCTTTTACCTTGTAGCACTTTGAGATTTGATCCAAATGTATGGTGCGTTGTAAATTAAATGTATTATTATTATTACATGTTCTCACACAGATAGTTTTACATATTTGATGACTGTTATGTATATATGTCTTCATATATGTATGAAAACGTATAATAAACATTACAGTCATGAAAGATGTAGAAATATCTGTGTGAGAACATATATGTATGAAAACATATGTAAAACTATCTGTGTGATTATCTGCTTTTACCTTGTAGCACTTTGAGATTTGATCCAAATGTATGGTGCGTTGTAAATTAAATGTATTATTATTATTACATGTTCTCACACAGATAGTTTTACATATTTGATGACTGTTATCTATATTATATGTATTCATACATATATGTTCTCACACAGATGTTTTTACATCTGTGATTACTGTTATGTTTATTATATGTTTTCATACATCTATGTTCTAACACAGATGTTTTTACAATAAATTCAGTCAATTATATGTTTTCGTAGATATATGTTATCACACAGATGTTTTTACATCCGTGATTACTATGTTTATTATATGTTTTCATACATATATGTTCTCACACAGATGTTTTTACAATAAATTCAGTCAATTATATGTTTTCGTAGATATATGTTATCACACAGATGTTTTTACATCCGTGATTACTATAATGTTTATTATATGTTTTCATACATATATGTTCTCACACAGATGTTTTTACATCCGTGATCACTGTTATGTTTAGTATATGTTTTCATACATATATGTTCTCACACAGATGTTTTACATCCCTGATGACTGTATTCCTACTTTCACATATGGTTAATTTGTCTGGACTGTAAGGTTTAATATATTTAAATGTGAGCAGCAGGAAAACAAGATTGTCTTTAGGGAGGAGCTGATGGTCATCCTAACAAATAAACAAATAAATATATCGCCTGGCTGCTGCTAAAGCCACAAAGTGGACGGAGAGCCACAAGGTTATTTACGACTTTATGCGCAGCAGGAGTAAAGTCAGGGCGCGTTTACCTGCAGACGTGTCAGACAACGAGGCCGCGGCTGGCGCACACAACAGCGGGGAGAAAAGGTGCGACGGCAGGACCGATGCCGCTTGTAGCTTTAATTTACACCGTAATCGCCATTATGACGTCATGGCTTTAATTTCAGCTATCATTAAAGCAAACATGAAAGGGTTCAATGTTGACAGCAACGATTGTGTGTTTTGTTACTCTGACATTGAAACATTAAAAACTCTGTTTTACGGGAACCATTTCTAATTTGGATATCTGAAGAGGACTCTCAATCACTGAAATTTGAAGAAATGAAACGATGGACAACAAATGATTTTATTAATTAATATTCCAGATTTCCAGACAAGGTTTTCGTTTTCATAAATGAGTTGAAACTTTAAAATAAATACCCTGTACACGAGAACACGTCCATTTGTTTATAGCTTGTACATTTGTTTATTACCTTGTCCAGTTATCTTATAATTATTGATATGATGTTCGTACTGTGAGAGCTCAGTTAACCGGAGTCAAATACCTCGTATGTATATACATGGTCAATAAACCTGCTTCTGATAAATAAATAAATACTAATAATAATAATTCAAATATATCAGAATCACAGCCTTCATTATTAATCTTTCTCTGACTTTATTTGATGTAAAATTCACTTTTTTTGATTTCAGATACTCTTGAATTGTAATGTGAACTTGCAGTGATACTCGCAATAACTAAAATGATTCTTCATTTATCAAGTTTAATAATGATTTAAAAAAACGTCAGGTACAGAAACACCGAACAAAGGATGGAGTTAATTCATTAACATAATGCATTGATTAAGGCATATGAAGGTTTAAAATCTTTTCCGGTTACTTATGCCATAATCAATAAATTATATGAGTGAAAGCAAAAAAGACACTGTTTTTGGAATAGTTTAAAATTATTGAAAAGCAGTCAATTGCAAACATTAAAGGCACATACATTACGTTTAAGTGTATAAAACAACAAAGAAAAAGGGGACCAGAAAAAAGGCATTCTAACTACAGAATGAACATAAAAAATTAATTTAACAAAAATTACTAGATAATAACAAATTTTTGACGAGAATAAATACAAAGAATGATCATCAACAAATAATAATTATAAGTATAATGATAATAATAAAATAGATTTAAGTACATCATTCTTAGTCTATCGTTAGTGAACCGGAAGTAATCCCAAACACTCTCAGGCGTCTCCTGTTGATTTATTTGAATTTGTGGTTATACTCACTTGGATCAGGTTGTGAAAATTCTCTCAGCAACAAACTTCCGATCTGATCAACTCGTCAAAATGTCGCTATAGGCATACACTACGCGTCTTTCGTACATCTTTCGGTCAGAAAACGAGCTACATCGTTCTCCCCAAACGAGCCTTCCTCCGAGCTGAACTAACAACACTGGTCGCCATGACAACCGGCTGTCAGACTGAGCAGGAAGAGCAAAACCGGAAGTACCTATAAAAGAAAATTACCTTTCTTTACTACCTTATAGAAAATCTAAAGCTGTATAAAAGTCAAAATAATACCATGTAGGAAGTATTGAGATATAAAAATAAAAACGCCCACAGTACACAAGTAAATATACACCAATTAGCCATTACAATGTAACGGCAGACAGTTGAAGTCTGAATCTTCTCTACTTACAGTGGCTTCTGTCAATGGATCGGATATATTTTAGCAGCAGTTAAACATTTTGCTCTCAAAGTTTATGTTAGAAGAAGGCAATAGGCACGTGTACAGATCTGAGCGGCTTTCACAAGGTGCAAATTGTGATCGCTGGATGAATGAGTCCAAGCATCTCCAGAACGGCAGGTCTTGTTGAGTGTTCCTGATCTGCAGTTGTTAGTACCAACCAAAGTGGTGAAAAGGAAGGACAACTGGAGAACTGGCGACAGGGTCATGGATGTCAAAAGTGAATCAATTCATCTTTAGTGTTGTCTGAGCTGCTAGTTTATGCCACGTCTCATAAAAATGTGTCAGAAAACACCCTGCATCTCAGAGCATTTACAACAAGAGTGGCTATTGTAATACCAGGGAGGTGGATTTAATGTTATGAGAGTACATTCTAAGTCTCATGGAATCTTACAGTTGATATGTATAAGTTTAAAGAATGAGTACTGCAGCTGTTCAAAGATGGACACACATTAAACCACATTCAGTGCTTTAAAAGGGATCTGCCTATACCGACACTACTAAAGCTGATGATGTAAAGACATTGGAGTCTTCTGGTTTCAATCAAAAATTTCTAACTGATCAAATTCCAATATTTCTCACTTTTTTTTGGTAAAGCATCCAAATTCAACTGGAATAGTGGTTGTATTTTTTTAACACAAATCCATAAGATATGCTATAATGATAAATCAACCATTTGAGGAGGTTCTCAAAGCAACCACAATTTGCCAAGTGATACACTGGTGGCTGCAAATCAAAAGGAAAATTAACAATTTCTAGAACATTTGTCAATTATTCAACTTGCAAGGACTGGTCAAGTTCTAATGTTGGTGCTCGGTAAATTAACTGGGTGATGCGTCATGTCAATCATGGACACCAATCCATCAGTAGATCTACTTTATCTGGTCAAAAACTGTAGACATTGCAATTGTCCATGAGAACATATTTCTGTTGTTGAGTCTTCCTTGACAGATTTAAGTCAGAACTGTCTGAGATCAGAAGACATACATATGGACAGACACAAACAAATTTATTGAAGTGATGCCGTAAACAGGTGAAACATGATATTGAGGATTTTATTATTAAACAGCTTTTTGAAAATAGAGGCTTACACAGACTGTGATTATAAAGTAAGAATACAACTGCTGCAACAATTTGGTAAACAAAATGACGTGAACAATTAAAAAAGCGGAATATTCGCAACTTAAACCAACGCACAGAAGAAGTAAGCAACTATGATGGACCGGAGAGACAAATTTGTACTTGTGCAGCGGACACATGCAAATTCACACGATCACTGTCAGGTCAAATACGCTGGCGGGCGCAAATTGACTGTGGCACATGTATGAATTGAGGAATGGGCAGAATCTGCTTGTGAAATCCCTTTTAAATTCAACTAACAAAATATATATATAATGTGGGTCATGTCGTACAAACAGCACCTGGTTTCCTCTCTATGGGTCTTATAATGAGGGAACAAAATGTGTCTGAAAAGTAACTATGAAACAATGACAAGGATGGACTCTAGGTTATGTGGACTCCTCAATGGACGAGCCCAATGTTCTGCTCCCGTCTTACCCCACCAGAATGTCTTATCCTTCTCCACTTTACAAAAAAAATAAAACTCTGCTTCCTCAAAAAAACCTCACCCTGACTCTTCTGCGCCTTTTAAACGATCTAGAGTCAGACAATAATCCCAGTTTGGAGAGGAAGTCCTCTGCTCACAACAAATAATTACCCATAAGCTTCTCTCCTTCTACAAGAAACGGGCCATCGTAATCATTTGACAGTGACGTGATTGACAGTGCCAGGGATCAACCTGCTCTGTCCACCTGAAAGCGCATTAACACATCAATCTTGTACAATATTGACACTGAGGAAAGTCCTCACCAATGACTGAATTGTTTGGAATTTCTCAACTCCATCTGTGGTTGGCGATCCCAAAAGCATTGTAGTGCTACAGATTATAGTGGACAGGTAACATTTATTGTCAGTGCAAAGGGTAGGACATTGCAAAAACTATTAACAAGCCCCGGTAATTGAATTGAATTGCTTCAATGGATCTAACAGGAAAGTGTGATTGTGATTTTTTTTGTTGCAATAGCAAAGCAAACCAGTTACAAATGTAGAGATGTTTGTTGAAGGACGGGATTTTCTTTTTCTAACTGTTAATATTCACTACTTCCAAATAATTGTACAGGGAAGTTCTTGTAATCACATCCCTGATAACATTCTAAAATGTCTTTATTCTATAGTCAAATTATTAGATAGCACTAATATGCATTTGGGAGCCCAAGCCTGATCTACTACCAAGTCCAAACTCCTCAGGTGGTCAGTCACAGGGTTCTGTTCTTCCTCTGTTCTATCTCTTGCCCCTTTTATTACCAGCGGGGGGTTTCTTAAGCTGGAGGAGGGGCCCTGCTGCTCCAAAACCTGCGGCGGGTTGATTGGACACTCCAAACGTCAGGCCTACCGAGGGGTTGAGTCCAGGGTTGCTGAAGTTAAAGCCTGAGCCGGCGCTGCTGCCAAAACCTGGAAAAGGAAGAGACGAAGAAGAAAATGAGGATGATAGATAACAAAAGTAATGGAAAAAATAAAGGATGCCCATGTGAAAGAAATTTTGTCCACATACCCTTACACTTAGAAATAAAGACAAACAGGCTTTTGTGGTTGCTGATGAAGCCTACTTACAGCAGAGAGTAAGCCAGGTCAAGATAATGCCTTGCCTGATGAAGGTCAAAATAGTTTGACAATAAGGATCAAAAAAATGTTGTCCGACAGCATTTCAGGAATATTACAATTCGGGGAGTGCGCTTGCAGACACTAGCATTGTTTTTTTTGGTCTAGTGGCTAAGATGGCATATACAATATGTATGTACCTGCACTCAGACTGCCTCCTGTGGGCTTATTGGTGGAGAAGGCAAAAGAAGAACCCCCAGTCCCCACCCCACCAAATCCTGGCCCACCACCAAAACCTGTGGGAGAAAGTGACATGAATGTCAGTTTTAGGCTAAGCACACAGGCTACACTAGGAATGACTGACACCCTCAGTGCCTTATGGGTACAGACAGGCATCGGCAAACATAGATCAGTCGATAATTACAGAGCAGCTTAACGTCTGATTGGAACACAAGGCAAAGCAAAAGCCAAAGGGGGGGAAACAATACGAGGAAGGTTTTACCAAACACACCAACTACAATAGATCACACCGACTCAGTGTGCGTTCAGACCACTTGTTCTGGCTTTGGTGGTCAAGTGGATTTGGCATCCAAAACGTGATTACGAGACTTAATTTTTGGGGCCAAATTTCTCCTCACTGAGGAAGGACAATCAGCAAACTCCTCCCATATGAAGGTACAGTCAACTGTGGAAAGAGTGTTTTCTGTTTTTTACGTGGTGTGAACGCACTTGACTCCTCACACAAGGAAGAACAAGAGAAAACAAAACAAACCCTGAGCTGCGACTGTACCACATTCACACATACACCCCCTACCACTTGTAGTACATCGAGAATGGTAACAAAGGGGCTGCATAGCATTGAAGCCAGGAGGAGTAGGAATACGGTAAGCCATTTAAAAAAGAAATAAGACAGAGGTGATACCTCCAAGGGATGAAGAGCCCAAACTAGTGCCCACTGCTGAGGCAAAGGGGTTTCCAAACCCTGCCCCCAAGGCTGCCTGGGTCCCTAAGAGAGAGGATAAGCTTTACTCCTCCAAGTGTTTGAGGCAGAGGTGGCAAAAATACACACATTCTTTACTGGAGTAAAAGTAGTTTCTTGTATAAGACTTTGTAATGTACTCAAAGTACATATGTAAAGTAGTATAAAAGAGAAAATGTCAAAAGTTAAAAGTAGTTGTGTATAAGTAAAAAGTTTAAAACACAAAACAAAAAAGTTGCATTAAAGTTAAACATAAAATAACAGCAGCGTAAACCTGAACAAATAGTAGCATTGCAATTTACATAAGTAAAAAGTAGTATTAAAGTAAAAAGTAGCAGTTAACAAATTTTAAAAAAAGAAAAGAGAGAGAGAACATCTAGAGTGAGTTGGATGAAGTGATGGAGAGTTTTCCCAGCGGTGAGGGAGTAGTGGTTGGACGTGACTTCAATGGTCATGTTGGTGAAGGGAAGAGAGGCGATGAGGAGGGGATTGTCAAGTATAATGTTGAGGACAGGAACATGGAAGGGAAGATGCTGGTGTTTTTTTTTAGAAAATAATGGAAATGGCTGTGGTGAACATATACTTCAAGAAGAGGGAGGGGCACAGGGTGAATAAAAGCAGAGGTAGGAGCCACATCCAATACAGACCAACAATATAGACCACATCCAATACGGAAGATGTAACCTGAAAGAGATTGGAGACTGCTAGGTGGTGACAGGGGAGAACGTGGCCAGACAGGATAGAATGGTAGTATGTAGAATGACTCTGGTGGTGCAACCACAACCACAGAACATGTGATAAAGGAGACCGGTAAGAAGGTCTGGGCAGACCAAAGATGGTAACGAGACTTGGTGGTGGAATGAGGAGGTTCAAGAGAGCATAAAAGGGAATAATTTAGCAAAGAATAAGTGGGATACAAAGAGAAATGAAGAAAGGAGCACAAAGAGATGCGATGTAAGGCGAAGAATGATTTGGCAACGGCTTAAAGAGGCTTACGATGAGTTGCATGAGAGACTGGATGCTAAGGATAGAGAAAAAGACTGATTGGCGAGGCAGTGAGATCGAGATGGGAAGGATGTGCAGCAAGTAAGGGTTATCAAGGATTAAGATGGAAAATGTGCTTACGAGTGGGGAGAGAGTGAGGGCAAGATGGAAATAATACTTTTGAGAACTGATGAATGAAGAAAAAGTCCCAAGGATCCATAATATTGAAGTGAGAGCAGCTTTGAAGAGGATGAAGAATGGAAAGGTGGTTTGTCCTGATGAAATACTGGTGGAGGTATGGGGGTGTTAGGAGAGAAGGGAGTGGAGTATTTAACTAGATTGTTCAACACTATCTTGGTGAATGAGAGGATGCCTGAGGAATGGAGAAGTGTACTAGTGCTGATCTTGAAGAACAAGTGTGATGTTCAGTGCTGTAACAACTTCATGGGTATAAAGCTGATGAGCCTCACGACAATGAGCTGAGAAAGAGTAGTGGAAGCTAGCTTAAGAAAAGAGTTGACAGGAGTTAGTAGTACTATGGTGTCATGCCATGAAAGAGCATTACAGATGCAGAGTTTGCTTTGAGAGTGCTGATGGAGAAGTACAAAGAAGGCCAGAAGGAGCATCATTGTGTTTTTGTGGATTTAGAGAAACCGTACGATGGAGTGCCAAGTGAGTAATTGTGGTATTGCATGAAGAAGTCTGAAGTCACAGAGAAGTATATTTAAGTATGAAGTATGAGTTGTTCCGGATATGTATGAAAGCAGCATGACGGCATTGAGGTGTGAAGTAGGAGTCACGGATGGGTTAAAGTGGAGGTGGGACTGCATCAAGGATGGGCCCTGAGCTCCATCTTGTTTGTTATGTTGTTGGACAGGCTGACAGATGAGGTCAGGCAAAAGGGAACAGCCTAAAGAAAAAGATATAAAGTAAGAGAAGTAGCATAAAAGAAAAATGTTTAAAATTAAAAAAACATTGCATAAAAGCAAAACATAAAAAGAAGCATTGTAATAGTAGAAATTAGTCTAAAAGTAAGAATAGTAGCATAAAATCTAAATATAAAAACATGCAATATAAAAGAAAAATTTTATAATATTAGTAATAGTTAATTACTAAAAAGCACACACGTAAAAAGTAGTAATATAAAAGTAAAATTTATAAAGTAAAAAGTAGCAGTCTAAAAGCAAAATAAGTAGCATAAGAGAAAAATGGAAAAAGTAGTAAGTACTCTTAGAGTGAGAATAGTAGCACAAAAGTTAATTATATAACTCAGCAGCAAAGAAAAGTGTTTTTAAGTAAAAAGTAGTAGTACATAGTTAAAATCTTTAAAAGTAAAAAGCAGTTGCATACAAGTAAAACATAAAAAAGTATAAGCATAAACATAAAGTAGTATTGTAACAGTAAAAAGTAGTAGTATAAAAGTGAAATGTACAGAAGTTGTCTAAAGTAAAAGTAGTAACATAGAGATATATATTAGATATATTAAAAATCTAATCTAAACTTTAAAAAGTTCAAAGTTTAAAAATTAAAAAGTAGTATCAAAGTAAAAGTAGTAGCAATTAAGATATAAGTATAAGGTGCTAGTGTAAATAAATACAGTACAGTCTTTACTAGGCACAGCCAGATGTGTGGCAGGGAACAACGTGTATTGCAGAAAAAGTATATAAGTAACGAGTATAGACTGGCAAACGGAGTTCAAGCTTCCTCATTAGTTCTGTTTGTTTTCTAATAACCTTTCTTTGTAAGGAAAACACACAAGGATGGGAGATATAAACCACCAACTACAGTAACTTGTCTGTTCTGAAAATAGAAGGAGTATAAAAAACAGATATTCGTGTTAAAACATAGGTTAAAGTAAAAATATGTATGAAAAGCCCTCAAGTAAAGTACACATACCTGAAAACTCTACATTGGTACAGTAAAGATATTTGAGCTTTGTTCTTTCCCACCTCAGGTGAGAGGTAACCTATGACCAAGGGTTGGTCACAGGAAAATTTAGGTTTTCCAAGCGTAGCTCTAATGCCTTTATGGGAAGCACATGTCCGCAGTAGATGATTCAAGAGGAATCTATGTAGTTTTAGGCAACTAAGTAGGTATTCTACACAGCCCTGACATGCTGCTACACTACAGTGTATCTGCAGGGGGAAGGGATGTTGTTTTACAGCAGCAATGCATCAATGTGTGCACGTTAGAGTGTTATTAAAGGTTAAATACGCAGAGTGGTAAACATTGCTGAGGAAATGGAAAAATGCCGCTAGTTCTTTCACTCAGAAACTTGTCTTTTTTTCTCATCTATACAATTTTTTACATCTATATGGTAAAATTTTTGTGAGGCTTCCAATTATTCTGCAGCGATACGAGATGCTTCAGTGGAAAGAAACAAGGACAACGTTTCTTTGTTTTAAAATGAATTTATTGTCAATTTTAATAGTATGCAATATTCCACTTACATAAATAAAACACAAACAGTTTTGAACACAACTGATTGTTAGTTGATAAACTGCTACTTCATTTGACAAGTTTCCAATTTTTTTGATTTCTGAGAGTGAATGAACTAGCAAACACCCTAAATAAAATCCACACAGTTATTAAATATATCTTTAAAGGCACACCATATTCTATATACTGTATATATACTGTATCAACAGGCATTGGATATATAAATTTAAACACATTCATTTAGAAGTACAAGCACTTCAGATTTGGAAAAGTGAATCTGGCCTTTCAGTGTAAACTCATCGAATCACGTCTTTGATATATTAAATATCTTTCAAGGTCACTAAGGTCAAGTCTCACACCATCTTTTCCACAAGAAATGAAAGACGTCTGTGGTTTGTGTAAGTTACAAAACTTTTAAATGTATGCTTAGATGCAGCCAAAGTCTGCTGATGGTTAAAGGTCGAGTGAAAACCTGGGACTGAGTCTTTTCAGAATTTCTTGCCCCCGTCGTGCCTGTTGTAGTCCTAAACATAAACAAGCAGCACCTCGGGTGAACCTGCACGAGGTTACAGACTACAACACTCCTGCTTGTTGGATCAAGTTGGACATAGGTGGATGTACTACTTTCATTACAATCAATGGCGAATGTGTAGATCGATAGACCACGAAACCTGCCAAAAATAGTTGTACCTCTTAAAGATCACAAGAAAAAAACACCACTGCAAAAAGCAAACTGTAAGCAAGGAAATGATTCATAACAGTCTGTAAGAGCCAACTACCCAACAGGGCCCTTCAGAGAAGTGCTACTCTGAAACTCCACACCACAGAAAAGGGAAGAAACCGTAAACACAGTCAGAGTCACTGAGGTTTAGTTGTAGGCAAACTGTGATGCTACTAGAGTGCCAACCTTAATAATATTCCTTCACTTGTTTTGTGAGGGGCAAATGTGGTAATGACTGCTGTGTGCTGCTCTGACAGTGCTAACGCAATCATAATGTGCATATATGTAAAGATGGGTAACGGTTGTTTCCATGCACAACAGTATCCCGATTGAATCATATTGGAGACCATATGTTTACATGAACACAGCGAAATCTAGTTAGTCCTATTGCTGTGTACATGATAAATACTAGTATCCTGGAGACTGTTTACACACAGTCATCTCTGTAACTGCAGCTTAGTTTAAAACAAGGTTGACATTAGCTCGGAGCTACTCAGACAAACAGCTCAGAGAACTCGGCTACTTGAGTTGATAGCGGGATTAGCACTTCTTAACGCCCGCATGGCAATGTGGATGTAGTTTATTCACCTCAGTAACATAAGATGAGAGCAACGAGAAACATTAAACATTTACTCCACTTTAACGGCTGTCAGTGTGACACCAAACGGAGAGTAAGTCGTCCTTTGACTGGCTATGTGACACAGTTGTGTTCGGCCACATAATAATGTTTCATTAGTGTTTTCCACGTGAATGGACATGCCCAGCATTAAGTTGGGTTTCTTTGTGAGTACTCCAACAAAAATTATTCAGGTTTCTCTGAATCAGGATAAAACAAAATACCAGTTGCCAAGAACAGGATATGAGGTTTATATGCAACAACAAAAAGAGTGGATACTCCAAAAACCCTGGTAAAAAGAAGATACCCGTGTGCATGTTATAACAGTCTATGAGAGATATCCAACGTAGAGGAATGAAGCGGCTGAAAACCCACCATCACGCTCTAAACAGCTTTGACAGGCCTATACTTGTTACGTCATCTAATGGTCTTAATTGTGATGAAGACAACTGCAGAAACATGGAAGATAATATGGTCATATTTTATATAATATTAAGGTCAAACCAAAATTCTGGGCAGCTTAAGAATCTCGCCAACAAATGTCCAACTCAGTTTTAAACAAAGATATTTAGAGCTGTTAAAAGGGAGTGGAATGTCCAAAGCATCGCGACTCCATCAGGAAAGAATTTACTGGGTTGAATTGACAGCATTCCACTGGAACCAGCAACACTAAAACACAACTCACTAACTCACTTATCGTCGGTCCTACTAAGAGACACACCCTCTAAACTCTCACAAGCATCTAACACCAAAGAACACAATCGTTCACCCTAAGAAAGTGACAATAAAACCCTGCTGGACTTAGACAGAATGTGAGCACAATGGTGTGTCTGGTTTTGGCACAGATGATATCTCACAGCTACTGAAGGAGAACAGTAGGCAGGTTCACATAGGACACTTTTCTCCTTTCAGAATCAAATCTTTCCGAATTACTTCGGTCGTCTGGTGCTTACATGCATCGACTCATCTAATCGGAAAGGCTTTCAGACATGCTCAGACGATCCACACTCCCGTTCGTAACGTGGGGATAATGCTTTGTTGAGTTGGGTGCCGCCAACAAGCGGCAAGAAGAATACGACAAAGAGCGTACGCGGAAGTGACTTTTCACCCATCTAACCGTCCAAAAATGTTAAAATATTTCCAAGTTGCAATGGATAAATCACTAACCGATGCAGACCGGTACTGTTTTGAAGTTGCTTTATTAATGGGTCTCAGTGATGAAAAAAACTCAGCAGAGTGTTACGTCTGGTCATGCGCAGATACAGCTCAAACAGAAATCTTTCCAATACAGCGTTTACATGCAGCGCTGGTTATCGGAAAGGCTTTCCGCAAAGATTTAGACCACATCCTTGCAAAGGAATTAAATCTCACTTGGAAAACGTTCTTTACATTCAGAAAGGGGTGTTTACACGCAGAATAATCTTTCCGATTAGAAGTCTTTTCCGAATCTAATCGGAATTAGGTTGTCCATGTAAACCCACCTAGTGTGAGCAACAAAAGTCATTCTCTTCACTCTAAAAACATATGTCAGGAAAGAGCAACACACAGCACAACCACCTTGGAGAAAAAGCCTGAAATGACAACTTAAGAAAAACTTTCTGCATGATCTGGAGTAATCCAGCCCAGTTATAGCCCTTATATACATTGCTTCAATTACACCTGGGGTGAGGGACTTTCTTCTTTTCTCCATATCATCAAACAGTGCTGATCGAACCTATCACTGCTAAATAAATCTCTCATATTTCACAGCTTACTAGAGTTCTTAAATCTGTGGCCGCTTTACTGCGATTGGTGGGTAGTAGCAGGATTGTAGGTATTGGCACATTTCACGTGAAATAGCAATGATGAATTTGTTGCATTGCTCTCCTTGGTAGCGCGGGTAGACAAAAAAATCGCAACGACACATGACCTTGTGCAACCAACCCAACCGAATGCATTTTCGTTTTAAACAGCGAGAATAGTCAAGAGTTCGTTTATAAGTTTAGCAGCCTACTTTCCACTGCAAGACTGATTACGTGCAACAATGGAAAGAACATTTCTGGGTTCTGGTAATTAAACACTTTGCTTTACATCTTGAGTATGATGGTTTTTGGCACCTTTGACCTCCTGCTCTGTGAGGCAGAAATCTGGACAAACTTTGGCAAACGCATTCAACTGCTGCAGTCAAATATGGGCCGCACGAGAGTCTGCCATCATACTAATTGCCCTCCGCTATGCCAAACAAAAAATACTATAGAAATAAATAGTAAAATAAATACTGACACGACTTAAATGCTGGGCCATGAATCATCTCAGTCTCTGAAAATACTAAGTCAAATACAATACTAACCATTATTTGACAATAGGAATGCCTTTTTCACATTATTTGCTATTAGAAGAGAAATAATTTAATCTAGTAGTCTACTCGGGGGTCCGACTTGCAAAGCTATGAATTACAAATAAATTAACAGTGCAATGCAGCTCTTTAGCTACCCAGAGTGTTTGGGGTTGCAATTAGCAAAAAAGATTAGTGATTGATTTGGATTTAGAGGAAATAACAAATTCAAGGCAACACATTTTAAACCTTGAGCAGGCATACAGATGGCGCGCTATTGTACCAAACATGTGGATCTTATCAAAAGAGCTTGTTTTTAATGCCTTTTCCTTACTTATCATGGTTAAGCAAATGACAGAAATCACATGGTGCTTATTTCTGCTGGGTGATCAAAAGTATGTTAATATCCTCACTCTGCTTGTGGGTAACACCTGGTGGCTATTGGATGTAATAACAGTCTGAATAGATTTGATGTTTTTAGTGACAAGGAGACAGCAGAAACATTATTTATTTACCATGTGATTGTTTCACCATGCTGCCCTTTAAAATATTGCATTTAAATTCTTTATCTGATTAATACAAGATAAACAACAGCAGAAATGGTCTTATTGTACATCATAGCTGAGTTTGTTCATCATAAACGGGAGCCCTGATTGGCCCGTAAAACGGCCTACGAGACAGAGCCTACAAAACAGGCTCAAACTCTTTCAAACACCTCAGAGATGTGGCAAAAACCAGAACGGACATGACTATTATCAAGAGTTATTTTTAAATGCAAAACGTATTATAAAAATGTGAATGTGTGTGCCGTTGAGAGGTAATGGGAATAAAATATATCCTTCCAGGTTATATTTTATAATACTGGTGTATTTGGATTATTTCAATATATACATTCCTCTTAAGCCTTCGACAGTAGTGGAGTTTAAAAGGCAGATTGAATGATGATATATTCCAGAAGGAAAACGCAACAATCAATTAATAAACCAATACCAGCCCGGTTTTAAGCTACTCCATCAACGTCAGTAATTACAATTGTAAAGCATGATATCATAATGGAGGAAATATAACTTTTTCTAACTCCTCCAGTTGTTGTGTAGAATCCCAAACTTCCTCAACACTCCCTCGCTTGGGACGTCCAGCCTTTACTGGCGTCAAATACTACAGATTGTTGAAGGCCCGGTCAAGTTCTATTTTCACCACTCACTAAGAATGTCGATTTACCAACACTCCTCTGACACTAGGCAGTAATGGTGCTAAAAATGTACCAATACAGTGTAGAATCATCTTTTGGTTTAGGTTTGACTGGCAAACAGTTCAATTAATATATCTATATTCTTTGACTAATAGTTAATACTGTCTTTAATAAATACAAGTTGAAAAGAGGGGATCTCGGCTGAAAATGGCTGATCCAGAAAACTGCATGCTTCAGCTATGGGAACAGAATCCTTTGTTCTGTTATTTTCCAAGTAAAGTAAGCTGATGTCTGTCCGGTATATGATCAACAGTTAGATACCCCTAGACCGAGAGTGGGAGGTACATTAAAATCAACTTATACCCCACAGAACAACTGATGACAAACACATCATCTGAAAAGTTTGCAAAGTACACTTAAATTATACAGTAAGTGTTGAATATTTCTAATCAGAATTACATTAAAACCTTCATTGAGCTGGCTCATTTCAAGCATCACATTGATAACATAAGAATTCAAGCTCATATTCTAACTTCAAGATTTGGGTGTGAGAAAAATCAGACGGTTGGAACTTCTTTCCCAATACAAAATTTCCCCCCAGATGTCCGCCTCATGTACCTGCTCCATCACCGTCCTTGTGAGGTTACAGAGAATCAGTATTGGTAATTTTATGATGTTCTTAGGTGCCGGATATTGGTTCATTCCCCATTTTAGCTATCTATAAAAATGTCCTCACTCTGATAGTGTAAGGCCCCTTAGATTAACACGTCTAAGCCTTGAACTGAGGGTCGGAGAAAGGATCATAAGGCAGCGCAAAGGTTTCTTGTCAGGATCCATCTCTCCCGTGTTCAACAGTTATTTAAGTAGAGAACCTAAAGACACAATAGCATGGCACCAGTTAAGGCTTCATCATTGTGAATTATATTTGGAATCATCCATTCTATCCTTTTTTCAACTGCTAGTTCACACAACTGATTTTTAAAAACACACTTCTACTTTGCAAAATGCATCACATTTGTCTCTCCTCTTCCTCCTTATTCTGTAGTAGTAAGAGGAGAAGAAGAACTTTCTAGAACTTGTAGGCAGTCAGACCTGGAGTTGGCTGCTGTTGCTGGGTCAGTGTGGCTGCCATGGCAACCGCTGCAGCGTTGGGCACACTTGAGAAGGGGGCGGGCCCGGTCGTGACTCGAGGCGTGCTCTGCCACTTCCTGTTAGATGCCCTCTTGCACTCGAAGACGTCCGTCGAGTCTTCGAGGAAGGCCCGGCGATAGGACAGGTATTGGTGCTTCAAAATCTACAGCATCAGGCATAAAGAAATGGAAATACACCAAACAATACAATTAATTTTCTTATAAATAAAAATTAGGGAAGAAATGCACAAACCTAGACAATGATAAAATGTATATGGAATACTTAACACTGTTAGAAAACTGACCTTAACATTCTCATGGACAGACTGGAGCTGTGCAGCCTGAGCAACAAATGTCTGGTATAACTTCTGCATGGCTAAGGTCAGGTCTGGAAGGATTCATGGGGATTTAATGGAATGAACAAATGAATAAATGAATGAATGAAGGGGTAAAAGAACAATAAAAACAGAAATCCCAAACAGGTATAGAAAAACAAAACTCAGATCGTCATTTATTTTTTCAGGTCCTTCTCTCACCAATGTCTTCCTACCTTGAGGAGTGATATGGGAGCTACTGCTCTGCGTTGTTAGGTGGTTCTCTAGTTCTTCAATCTGCTGCCGGTACTGCTGCAACTGCACCTCAAACTGCTCGATCAGGCTACGGAAGTAACTTCACACAAAAAATAAAACATGTTATCTTTTTTTGTCAAGTCCATGAAGTGTTGGGCTGAAACAAACAAATATTTTGATAGTCAATAAATATGTAGATCATTGAAATGATTAAACTACTAATCGGATTATGGATTTTCTTTGTCCTTGTTAAATAAAGTTTAAGTAAACAGGAAAATAAATAAACAAATCAAACAGCTACTAAATGGCTCTTCCTCTGCGTTTGAATTTAGCTTTAGGTTTTTTTCTGCACATGCCAACTAACAGTGCAGACAATAAAGATGAGAAAAAAACATTACTGGCATGGTTCCTGAGGTGGATTTAAGGCTAAATCATTTGCAAGTTGGATGAGACCCACATCAGACACGCACACATGCAGAGACATGTGCAATCGTCTTCATGAGCATTGTATGTGTATGA
The DNA here is from genome assembly GCA_037951165.1 of Lophius americanus. NCBI lineage: Eukaryota > Metazoa > Chordata > Actinopteri > Lophiiformes > Lophiidae > Lophius > Lophius americanus. Next base: position 11,026,153 of record JBBDHG010000011.1, on the reverse strand, counting down.
TTTTAGCATTTCTTCTTTCGTAATGCTGTTGCCATAGCGCTGCTGTTTACTTCTTTCTTATAACGTGGTTCCAGAGGCGGTGTCAGATGAGGTCACCGACTAATCGACTAATAAATTTGCAGACGACTAATTTCATAATCTATTTTTGTCAATTCCGTTGATTATTCGTTGCAGCCCTAGCTGAAAAAAATAGATCCAATGGCAAATTATTTTTCTGTGTTTTTAGCCTATTATAAACAAAAACTGGATAGAATCAGGAAACAGGGAGGGGGTCAAAATGAACTACCTCAACCCCCTCCTTTCTACTTTCAGGACTACTATATGTGATGTCACTTACTCTGATGGAGCAGTATTTTCATGCTGAAGTCCAGGAGGAGTCTTTTGTGTACGTAGTGCAATGTCGGCATTTTTGAGCTCCTTAAGACGAAGGGAAAAATAAAACAGTTTCAAATTTTCAGAAAGTCAATTCCTTCCCTTTTCAGTTCATGGTGTGAGAAAAATGTCACTTATTTAGATTTTTACATCTTTTTTGGTTTTCATTAAAGTGCTTGATTATGTTGAAATTTGAGAAATGAATAATATGTAATCTTTGTACACCATACCTAAAAAAAATTGAGTTAACAACTTCTTCTACATGGGCTACGGGCACAAACTTAATATTTTTACCTGGGCGGTCTCCAGTTTAAGCTTGTCAATGGCGAGACACTGGCGTTGCAGGCCACTTGCACTGACAGAAAGAAGCTGCTTCAGGTTCTTGATGTCGTCTTGGACTTTAGAAATTGCCTTGGATGACATCCTGCTGATGTCCTCCTGAACCTGTTTCTGGTCTTTCACACATTTTCTATAAAGAATAAAAAGTATAATGGTCATTGAACATTACTTAGACAACATGGTTTGAAGAACATTAATTCACTTCATGAAATACATAGGTCTCAAATCTTTATGACTATGATTCCATTTTCACGACACAAAACAAAAATAAGGCACCACTCAAGCAGAAACAGCATAACTGATAAGTTACGGTAACATTTACATCTTTAAGAAAACGAAACAATCCTGACATGAAAAGCACTGGATCCTACACTGCAACAACAAAAATATATACAAGAACACTTACTGGAAATTCTCGACATCCTGACAAATGACTGGGGGCAGATTCTCATCTTTCAAAGCTTTACTGTCCCTGAGAAAGAACAATTTTTCATGGAAAAAAACTTGATCAGCACGACATTAACAGGATATAAATACACTGGATCACCAATACAGGTGATGATGTGTGTTGGTCAACTGGACTCACTGTGCATTGGCTCCTGATGATGTGTCACTCTTATTCTCAGAAGACGTGCTGAAGTCAATTCCACCTAAACCAATACTGGGGGCAGGAGCTGATGATGCAGCTGTGGAGGAGGCTAGGAGAGAACCCAACGTTAACCCAACTCCTCCTCCAAGAGTGGTTTGGCCCAAACCTGCAACATCCAGTGAGTATGGAAGTTATAACATAGCATTTTTTGAGATGATGTTGTGTGTGAACCTTATTATCTGACTGTTTATTTTCACCTCACCTGTTGGCACATTGCTGGAGAAAAGCCCCACACCCAATGATGGCCCAGTTAAGGATGCTGCGGGGATTGTTGTGCCACCCAGACCGAGAGCAAAGCCTGTAGCTGCAGGTTGTTGAGGTGCAGTGGCTGTCAAGACAGATCCAAATGTTAAACCTGCACCTGCAGGGGCAGATGAGGAGGTGGTAGCTGTGGCGGTGAGGGAGAAGGGTGTTGCTGATGCGGTGGGTTTGTTGAAGGCCAAGCCAAAGCCCGTGGATGTGGCTGAAGGTGCTGGAGTACCTGAGAGTAAGCATACATATAAATCAAGCTAAAGTCCTTTTTCAATCCAATTTCAGGTATCTTAGCTCAAATTATCCCTAAAATATAAATATACCTAATGTGAGGCCAGTATTGGGCAAAGCAGCACCTAAAACAAACACCAAGAAGCATGAGTGAAGCAGACGGACAGGTTAATTACACAAAAAATGTATTTCATTGGTTTCAGCTGGGTTCGCTCATATGTGTGATGACATTACTTGAGGTAGGTGTGTTGAAAGAGAATCCTCCAGTAGGCTTCTGTGCAAAGAGACTGCTTCCTAGGCCAAGAGACGGGTTAGTGCTGGTGGCGGGGGCAGGGGTTGCTGCTGCTATACCTAGACCAGCCCCGATAGAGAAGCCCCCAGTACTGGCAGCAGGTGCACTATAAAGGGACATAATGGCATTAATAAAACAAATAAAGGTGTGCGTTTGTCATATGCCTTAAAAACATTACTTCCTATTACTGTGACATAAAGACAATATTAATGAGGAAATGCATTCCTATATATTAACCAGTCTAATATTACCACAGAGACTTTGACCTGAAAACAAAAACTAGTGGACTAACTTCGCTGATCTGCATTGGTGCACATGGTATTAAGATGAATTGCTTGATTACAATTACTAATACTGAAAATACTGCACAAGTAAAAGACTTGGATTTGAAACCTCGCTTGAGTTAAATTTTAAAAGGTATATCATCAAATATACTTAAAAGTACTCAGTTGGTAGAATGGTTCCACTCAGCAAAGCACGATCATGTTTGGATTACTTATACTACTCAATAATAATAATAATATGTTTGACTATATTGGTGTTGTAGCTCTTAAAGGATGAAGTAATCTACTTTACGATGTTGTTTAGTTTCATATATTAATATCATTGCCTGTTTATACCATCATTGTCTTGTGGGAACTGCCTAAAAAGCCAACTTCTCATTAAAATCAGCATTTTCTTTTTTAGTTTTTGGACATTTCATTTAAACGTGTATTTATCTTTAAGTGGCAGAACGTTTTTCATAATTAATAAAGAAATTAGTTTTCCTCAAAGATATAACGCATTTAAAGATAAATGATTTAAGATTTGATCCAAATGTAAAGTGCGTAATAAATAAAAATGTGTTATGATAGGTATGAAAAGTAGTAATCGTGGAGAATGCAGTGGAGTAGAATACTTATTTCTGAGGTATAGTACAGCATAAAATGGTAAATCTCCCCCGAAAAAGCACAACTACTTCAAAATGTGTACTTAAGTGGAGAACTTGAGTATTTGTACTTAGTTACAGTCCACCACGGCTTCTAATGACGGACATGGAGTGCACGCGGCAAATCCCAAAATCCAACACCGGTCATTAACAGCCTTTCTGTCAATATTAGATGTCTAAAGTTACACAAACAGTCATTCTTTTTCCCTAGATAATTTACACATTATCTAAGGACAAATGGTAATGGCTATATCCTGTACTGCAAGTTATGCTACGTGCTAACGAAAGGCTTACTCGGTGCTAGGCTAAATAATACCAACTGTCATTACCTGGATGCGTTCCCAAAAGTAAATCCAGTGCCAGTATTTGTGGAGCCAAGTGTCCCTGCTCCAAAATTAAAACCAGACATTGTATTCTATTTTTACTAGTCATATACTTCAGCTACTCTTAGAAATGATGTGACCTAGCCACCATGTCAGCTAACATGCTAATCAGACGCGAGGGCCAAATCCGTGGTAGTGTCTTTACTCAAAACACACTTTGACAAAGAACACCACCCTGTACATACAAACCCAGAAACAATCGTAGCCGTTATTTTTTTCACCCAAAACCTTTATTACTATAGGTCTAAAGCTGTCACATTACACTAGATAGATATCGCGTGGTAACTACTTTTCCTATTCCCCGCGTCGTATATTATTTCCCAAAAACGATTGCATTTTGGGTAATTCTGTTTTATCAACGACGTTTCCCATAATCCCCATCGCGTTTTGTGTCGCATGACACCCCACGCACATGCGCAACGTCACTAAACAAAAACTATCAGTCAAAATCAGAGTCAAATTAATTCCGGATAAAATTTCAAAGTAAAAGAAGCTATCTGAAACAATTCAAACAATGTATCTCTCATGTATGTGGATGAATAAGCACTGTCTCCAGACTTTCACGGACTGTTCTTCTCTACTTATTTCAGTTTTGTCTGTGTACCTTGTATGTACAACTGCTCTGTTTTATCTCTGATTCATTCTCTAATATATTTACATTTTCACCATATCTGGACTTCGATTCATTCAGAAGTGTGATGCAATTCATCAGAAGTTCTCTGATGATTCAACCATCGTTGTTGTATTACACTGTGGGGGCTTTGAGCAACTCTTCAGCAGCATATTGCTACAACCACTGTCCCGACTGCAGTCAGACACTACAACAGCTCAGTTTCAAACTGTATTGTGTATGAAACCCTGTTCTTGCCTCCCTCCATGGGCTCCCTGTTAGATTTATATTATTCCACATTCCACTCCTCGTCTCATCAGATCTTTTGATCTCAACCTACTTTCTATCCCCCGCTCAAACTGTACAGCCAAAGGTGATCCTTCCTTCGCTGTTTTAGCACCCACACTTTGGAACCAGCTCCCTAAATCCATCAGTTCTGCTGATTCTTTGGACTGCTTTAAGAAACATCTGAAAACTCATTTTTACAGACAAGCATTCAAGTAATTCTCATTCTCTTTCTGTGTGTACAGTTGTTTTGTTCCCGCATGTCTACCTTGTTGCATTTGTTTTTGTTGCAATTTATTTATGTGTATATATAATACTAGTATATAATACTATCTGAACTTGTATTTTCTGTGTCTGTGAAGCACTTTGTAACCAAGTGTTTTAAAAGTGCTATATAAATAAAGTACATTATCATTATTATTTTCATGAATGTCTATTTATTCAGCATATGCATACATTTACTCTTGTATGCCTTTAATATTAAGTTATTTTATGAGTATCTTGTACAAATGTTAGAGCTGCTGTAACATCTAAAACTCCCTGTGGGGATTAGTAAAGGTTTTCTATTCTATTCTATTCTATTTACATTAATGTATTATATGTACAATATTATTTTGCATATTTGTTTTGGATTAGATCAAATATATACTATATATATTTCATTAATAGCAAGACTCCAAAATTATTAACCGTTGTAGAATTGTGGTTACAATATTATTTTATACTATCTTACCTTATTATATATGTCGGAGTTAAATTGTATCTTGACAGTTGTCATACAAAAAAGGTAATGCACAGATTTTGATGACATTACACACCAGACAATCGAGTGTACATACAACATTTTTCATCTGTTATATGTGACCTTTCTTTGATCATATATGTGTAGTTGATTTCGTTTAAGTAAAATATCAATATTGTTTGGATCTGGGAATGTGAGGTGATTAGCCAAAACATTAAAATTAGTTACTGGATCCAGTCTAAGGATTGATAGGTTTAGTGACTATACAAGGTATGTTTTATCAATTGATTGATGAATACAAATATCCAACTTATTTACTAATACATTCACATTTTACTCAGTGTGGAATACTGTGGAATACATTCCACACTGACTCTTAATGGTTTCTAAATACCCTTTTTTTCAAAACATAGACTCGTGCTTTTACTTTGAAAACCTCTTACGGGAAGCGTCATACTGAGGTTGAACGTCATTACTGTGATCTTTATGCGGATGAAGGAGGAAAATAGCTGATAATAAACACATATCGTATGCCTTACAAAAAGTGAAAGCGGCTTGTGTCGCAGGTTGAGTCGTTCTGTTATCAATGATTCAGTTTTCTTCGGAGGACGTCATCTGAAGTTTTGCATCTGCTGACAGCTGCTGGGACCCGGGGAAATGGAACATATCCGTACGCCAAAGGTAGCGTCTGCTAACATTGAAGCTAATTGCCGATTGACTCGATTCTGTCCGCAGCTTGGCCTGTCTTCTAGTGGCGTGTGTCACATTTGACCAGATATCATTGATTAGTCCTAATGCTCTTGTATTACTCTGTTAGCATGAGGGCACAAGGTGTTGCCCAGCAGTTTGTGTTAGACGTGACGAGCGTCAATGAGGTGGCTAATAGTGATCCCCAACTGCACGCGCCCTGTTATCGATCTTGACAAGGCTTCACTTTACACCTGACCAGCTCATCAAGACTGATAGAACACAAGAACCTCACAAACGTCATGATAAAAAAATAAAGAGTATACAAGTGTGTGAATAGTACAGTATTACACATCATTTACAGTTGTCACACAGAGTAGGTCTATTGTGCTGATGACAGTTGTCATACAAGAAGGCGTTGCACAGAAGATAAGGATATTGCACACAGAGTGTTGCACGGTTTTTTCAGTATTGTATAAATATTAAAGTAGGGAGGAAAATATGTGAACTGATTGGCATACTCTACTGAGGGCAATTTTTATAGTAAAGATGAATGGCAGCAGGAAGGAAGGATCAGCTGCATTGCTCTTTCAAACAAAGCAGACTGCCGAAGAATCCTACATGGGGTTGGGGTGTGACATGTTGTCCAATAGTGTCCTGTCCCACACCACCTCCACAGTTTCAAGTGGGCGACCCTAAGTGGAACTGGCCTTTTGGATCAGCTTGATGAGTCTCTTCCTGTCGTCTGTTGGGATGTTGATGCCACAGCAGAGACATCTGTAAAAGATGCAACTACAGAGTCGTTGAAGGTCTTCAGTGGAATATGGATAAATAGACAGATGCGTAGACCGATAGATGTTCATTGGTGTGTTTTCTGATGTTCTCCTGACTAAGGCCGGATATTGTCCTAATTTTTTTGTATTATTCAAAAAGTTTGCAATATTTGGACTCTGCAAGCACATAAAATGTAGGAAATGTATCACCTATTTACCAATATCTAAAATATTCTGAACTTCCAGAAAATTTTATCTAACATTTTAACCAAGACCAATGGTAGGTCTCATATCACCCCGATTCTCACCTTTCTTCATTGGTTGCCACTAAAGTTCAGGATTGATTTTGAAGTTCTTTTAATAACTTTTGCGGTCCAACATGGTGGCATGCAGATAAATCACATGGGAGTTTTCACCCCCATTAACCTGTTTGGATTTGAGGTCCTGCTTGTTGTGCCGAGATCATGGCTGGTGCCAAAACCATTGTCCTCCGGATCCCTAGGCTATTGGACTCCCCGCATGTGCAGATAAAGGATTCATGTATCCCGGTGTCATTCTAGACACTGGAATACATGAAAACAAACAAACTGTAGTGCTTGGGTCTTGGTGTCATTAAAAAAACCAATTAATAAATTAGCAATAAATAAATAGATAAATATTTAGTTAGCAGTACAGTATGCAGCCAAATAATAAAATCGTATCAACCATGGAGCAACTGAGTAATGTGAAATATAAATAAAAACCATAGTAAATTAAGATATATGGAATATAAAGTTTGAAAATGATCTCAGAAGTAGTCATTGAGCTTTGTCTGGGAAAATCTGAACTTTTAAAGTTCAGATTTTTCAGATCCAGTTACTCCTCACACTGTGGTCCTGGTGGGCATAAAGCTTGTAGATGATTCATGAAATTGCTTTTGAGTTATTGCACTAACACGAAGGATCTGCGGCGGTGGCGGCAACGATGATTCCATAATAGGCCCAACTTTTTGGCGGATATAATTATGATATGTATTATTGTAACTTTGTTCGTCGGGTTTTGTGTCTGTGGCGAGTTTGATTTTAATTTTCTTCCAAAGTATCCTATCAGTGTCACCGTCTTTAATCCTTCAGTTCTCCAGACGACTTTTGCAGATGCCTTCCTTTAACTTTTGAAAACTGCCATGTCTTCAAACCGAACACGGCTGCACTCGTGGTAATGTCGGGGAAAAATCTATCAGTGTTATTTTGATGCACAAATTCAGGACCTCTGGAGCAAACGTGAGTCACGGAGGCGTGACTGCTGTGACAGTTATCTGAGGGTGTTAGTTTTGTGAAACATAAAGCAGAACGTTTTCATTGGTACTACTTCCCCAGCGATCCACGTGTCGCAGACTGCTGTCTAGAGCAAGACTCCAAATCCAAGTTTGCTGCCCAGGCGCTTCCTTAGATCGGTCCATTGCATCCTCAGGGATGGGTCAAATGTAGAGAATGTATTTTACATTACATAACGTGATATTATAATTTAGTGCACATATGATAATAATTATAAAATTCTAAAAGCAAAAGACAAAAAAAAAACTATCTTGTGTGTAAGTTAGCAAAATAAATACTTAATGAACCACGTTAATGTCTTAATGTCTGTGTTTAGCATCCTTATAGCAGAAGGAATGGCTTAAGACTTAGGACTTAGGAACAGCAGAGTAGAGATTTGTTCTCCTCATGGGAACATTATAACGTCAGCCTGCAGGTGAGGTGAACTCAGCCAAAAGAATTTGATCTGACTGCCTCATAATTTATGTGAGTGTGACTACGTTCACTCCCAGAGGGATCATTATAGCTATAACGTTGTTTCCGTCAATTAATTTTCATTCATATCAGTCCAGTCTTACTATTCTGCCGTCTGGTCGGTTCATGGTAGGATAACACACAACCCATTGACGTAGCAGTGGAGTATTTGGCTGTGGTGAGTGGTTTTTTTTTTCGGTTGCAGTCTGTCGGAAACGTTCAATTTCCGACAGACGGTGTGAAAAAGTGATAGCATTATTTCATGATAAATGGTCATTTTTGTTCCATTTGTTTAGGTACAGATCTCACACTATCCTCCTAATCACCACTTTAATTCAAATGCAGTAAGTTCTTGTGCAAACGCAACATGCCCAAAGTGTAGTGGGCCGCTGTGTTTGTTAAAGCTTGATGTCTCCTATAACTCAAACGTATTTTTTGTAAGCGTCTGCGGTTCTCAAGTCAGAGACAGGCTTTAGACTCACACTTACTGCAATCTGGTGGGTGGATGTGTCACCATCATTTCAGCACTCATTTTAGATCTTCCACTATAAGCTGAGTTTAGAAAATATTGTAGATTAACCTTAGAGTAAAGTTACGCTAGGGTAAAGCAGGTGTATCTTAAAAACACAGCGTATGAAGTTTTATGCATTTCATTTGATATGTATTAAAAGTTGCTTATATTGCATGGTTATTGAAAATTTACATTTGTTTCTTCAACACAATGACTGTTGTTGTTTGTTAAGCCTCTCCGTGACTGTCTTTGTGGTTGCCGAGAGACAATCATTTCATCAGAGCTGACAGGAAAAGGGAAACCGAGCAGAGGATGACTGAGTCAACAAGAGATCTGCTGCTACAATGATGAATCAACACAACGTAGACATTTACCAGTGACAGCGGCCAAACGGGCCGACAGTCCATAAACCTTCGGCCACATTATCTGTCATTATTGTCAGTCACTAAGCAGAATTCTTATTATAAAAGAGACGGGTGTATTTTAAAGGGTCTCAAAGTCCATCAGTGGGTTTTTTTTGTCAGTTATGACATGTAATAGCATGTTAGATGTTTTATAAGTGTTTTATAAATGTATGCAAGTTGCAGGTGATTTAGGAGCCTGACGGATTGTGTGAAAATGTAAAACTTGAGTTTTTATTTATTGAGTTAGTGCTCTACTAAGCAGATTAAACTCTGTGCATGGAAGAGCTGCAGGCATTGACTGGAAGCACTGTAGCAGTTCATTAGAATACCTGCGCAGTAGAACAATAGATGTGTTTGACTTGCTAAATTAAATCTGGTATATTAACACAAGAAATGATATTCTCCAATGAGCAGGAATTATTTGCAACTCTCATTATAATAGTGCTGAAAGTGAGGCCAGATGGATCCGCTGTGTCAACGGGAGTCAATCCCACTAACAGATGTCATTCAAGTCGGCAGGATCCTCTCTTCTTCGTCGATCATACACACAACTTTATTACCAGCCGAACAAGTTATCTTTACTGCCTGCCAGCCAACGGCTGATGCGTATTTTCACCGGTGTGTGTTGTGTGTGTGTGTGTTTGCAGGTGGAGCAGGTGCGACTGCTGGATCGCTTCAGCAGCAAATACACAAACGGCACACTGTACCTCACAGCCACACATCTCATCTTTGTGGAGAGCAGCTCCAACAACTCCATATCTGCCGGACAGGAAATCTGGGTGAGCACTTCTCCTGCCAGTATTATAATTACACTCATTTGCGGGTTCTCCTATTAAGTGTAATCATATTAATGATAATAGCTTTATTTGTTTTTCATACATAGAAAGCAGCTCAAAGGGCTTTACATGTAAAAATGAACAATCCAGAGCAAATCCACGATGATAAATATACATAATGAACTAAAGTCGCTGTCAAATACTGATTAAAACAAATAAACAAACAAGGAAAATAATGGAAACATGTTTGAAGGACCAGACGAGTAAAAGTCAATTTAAGAAAAAGGACATTAAATTATAGGGAGAAGGTTGTTTATTTTTGAAACAGGTAAAAATTGAAGTAAACGTGAAATAGAGATGCGTTTCAGCTTTGGGGTCCGACTATGCAGCGGCGGGCTTTGGGTGTTCCACCTGGGCTTTCAGTGCTGTACTCCTGCAATTACGCTGCCCTCAAAACAGACACAAGCTGCTGTAGTAATACATAACCAGCCCATATTCAAAGAGACAGTTACATTTATCTAGCGTAATGAAGTACTTAAAAGGAGGTTTAACGTCATCAGACGACCACCAAGACGACATGAAGGTCATCAAATACAAGTAGGATTCAACAGCGTTTCCACTGACATATAACACATGCCATCAGGCGTACTGGCGCCGACAGAGCACTCAATCTGGACCTCATTCACACAACAGCACTGCCAACCATCTGCAGCAAGCAATAACCAACAGCTACTTAAAAATTAGACTCACCGAGGTTGTTCCTCATCTGAAAGCACGCATTTCAAAGAAAAGTGCCCAAATGGCAACTTTGAAATCTGATTGGTTAAAAAATTTGAGAATCAACAACATCATAATGTGTAATTTAAGGGGCTGAGACCTTTTCTCTGGAAGCTGCTTGCCCCACGAAGACGTCTCAACCAGAGACCCCGGTGGAGAAAACAAAGCTCACTTATATAATAATAATAATAATAATAATACATTTAATTTATAATGCACTTAACGTTGAGCTCACTGGAAGCAGAGAGGGAGAGGAGCGATGAAACGGATGGGAACAAACTATTCACATACATTCACAACACTCTATTAAAATGTTTATTTATATAGGATTTATTTGATTAACTTTGATTAACCGATGTCAGGGCTAGCTGAGAAGACCTCTCTAGCCCTGACGGTCCGCCACGGCAACTATGAAATGGACCTAGTGAAGAATTTAAATTCTGTTGCTCTTTGTTGAGTTTGAAAAAAGCTCTAAAACGCAAAATAATAAAGGATTTTGGTGTTAATTGATTAAAATGTGAAATAATTGAGGATTATAATTTAGAGTGTATTTATCTCATTTTTGGTTTGGTATTGCTGATGTTCTTAGTTACTCTTTCGATGTTATAATATAGGACAGGCAAAAACAAGCCTTTTATCGCTTATTCTACGGTGACAGAGTTTGCGTGAAATAATAGCTGTTTCTAAAGATGTACAGCATGCAACCAAAGTTAATTATTCCTTCATTCATTCAAATCAATTTACCATTCAAGATCTTGGGATACCTTCTTCAGAGATGGAAACATTTAAACTGAAATAATAACTAAAGGTTATTCGAGGCACTTATCACACAGTCTAAATCTTTCTTTAAGCTAATCAATTCTTTTTCACATGTTGAGACAAAGCTCTGGACCGAACTTGAGTAAGTGTAAGGCCAGTGTTTGCTTCTCAAACATTAGAGAGTTAAGCAACACAAGGAAGTGTGAGGGGCTGGGAACAGAAACTAAAGAAATAACATTTCAACCGTTTGATGACCAGTTTTGTCGTAATGAGCAGAGACCCATATCCTTTATTCTTGGTTTTTGAGGTGGCAGTGTGGCACACATCGTGTCTTTTCTTGCTCCGCTCTTAGAATATGTCATCTCATACATATTTATCTCTGGTCAAATAGTAAATAATAACATACTACTTTATTCAATTGACTTTAACTGCAATCCAAAGGTAAATGGTGGTAGAGGTAAGACACAGGATTTTTAATGCTGTAGGTCTGTTCATTTTTAACAGCGTTTGGAGTCGAAGGCAAAGAGAGAATTTCACATCACACGGATGTCTGTGCATACGACAATAAACACTTTGAATCCTGTGCAAACGTTTTAGTCTCATGTACTGCAGGTTTTATTCTTGTGTGTGTGGTTTAGGCTGGCAGATTTATTGAGTCCTTGATTTATTGAGTCCTCGATGGACTGATGAGTAAAACAATCTGGTAGTTTCATTGCTCTCCAACATAACATCAACACCTTGATATATTCTGCTGATATACACATCAATGAAAAAATAAATGCATATTTGAACCAGGAATTATGCTGTTGTCCCTCACAGCAAGGTTTTAGGCCCAAAAGTCCCCAATCCCCTTCGTTGTACAAGCAATCCCCCTGACCAACGGTTGAGATATTATGATGAAAACTTTTGGAGATAAACTCCCCCTACTGTCAGAAATATACAACCAACCTTTCCCAATCAATCCAGTTATTCCTCTCACTAAGGTCTATATTGGTATGAAATTTGGAGATGATTCATGAAGTTCTTTTTGAGTTATCGCGTTAACATGAAGGATCTGCGGCGGCGATGAAGACGATTCCAGAATAATCCCAACTTTTTGGCCATACAACCAGTTTTTTCAGTAAAAATATAAGACAACGTTTTATAATTCTGTTGGTTGAAGAAAATCCAAGAGGATCCGTCTTTGTCCTTGTGGAATTATTAGTTAAATTATTATTAGTTAAGGGTTCTTATGAGTTATCACGGGAAACCCTCTGATCATCACAGGAACAAGAGTCGCACTTGGCTGCACCTCTTCAGACCAGTTCTCTGTTCATGTACGTCCGGTCGGGCAGAGCTAACCACTAGAAGAAGTTGATACCACATGGTAGTTCCAAAACGAAACACAATCTGCACAGACGGTGCAGAACAGTAAGTTAGTCAGTTCCTTTATGTGAGATCTCATCAGTAAGTCTCACCCATATGGGCATCAAAAGGAAATACCTGTTACTACAACAGACCGTTAATGGTGTTTAAAACGTTCTAGTTAGTGTTAGGGTAAGCATGTTATATTTGCATACATAACTAAAATAGTTTGTATTACTATGTTGTCACTCGTGTCAAGCTTGTTGATTGTTTGCAGGTTTGGATATCACCAAATCTTGACTGATTTAGGATTTTATTATTTTTCTTAATAACTTTCCATAACATTGCAACATTGGCCTTTTCTTTACATTTTCTCTAATTTCTCAAAAATAATCCATACATTGGGAAGTTCAGATATATGGTGTTGATATTATTGAGTCTGTGTTTTATGGTACAGTAGCAAAGTTTCCGTCCCGCTGGCTAATAGTACCATTAGTGGTCACTGTTAACCTCGGCCCTGGCCGACGTGGTTTGGAATTCATTTCCGTGTTCTGGATAATGAATTCAGCATAGTTTTTATTTTGGATGTACTTCCTGACCCAAACCTCTCCCTTTATACGGGTTTGGTATCGTCACTTTAATTATACTCAATTGTGAGATTCTGATCGTAATCAAGATCTGCTGACTGTAACTTGAATTTGTAGGGAGTGATAGTCATTTATCCGCTTTATATTAGCAAATGTTGTTCGAAAACACACAACTATGATCAATGAGGGCTGAGATCATTGGGATTTGAGCGGTCCGCTCCAGTCTTAGAATCACAACATATGCAGATGACGATGACTTAATTTAATGATCGTTGCGGTGGATCCAAATTCGGCTGATAAAAATTCTAAAAGTCTCATTCATGGCCTTTGTTGTAAGAAAAGTAGTTTTGATAACCATAATATATACAAATTAGGAGAGGTAAGGAATTCACTCATCTGCATTGTTTACAACATGCCACACTTAAAGGCTGTAATAAGGTGAGAATAACCGTTGGGACACAGTTATTACACAAAACATGCTGACATCAGCATTTCACACCATGGCTAAGAAAATGGCACAGCAGTACTAAACAATAAGAAATTAAAAGAGACGATACACAAAACTGTTCCTTAAGAATAAGAGAAATAAAGAAAATGTGTCTAAAGAGAAAAAGGACGAAGCCTAGAAAGAGAGGACATATGGCTAAAAGGACGAATAAGGCTATGCTTAAAATATTTACAAATCTATTTTTTATGGATAGATGGTAATCTTGAGCAATTTAACTGATTCATGTGGAGAAAAAGTAAGTCTCAAAAAAATGATTCATGTTACCAGACCACTTCCCCTTGTCTTTTATTCTATTTTAAAAGCTGGACAGACGAGATGGATTGGTTTTAGGCTGTGACAATCTGATTTGTATTTGTGTCTTTTTGAAGGCTTGTACTGTCTCGATTACATTTTGTTCAGCAATATATTGTGCTTTTATGCGTTTGTATTGTAGGACAATAGGTTTATATGCAATTATATGATATAATGAAACATGTTACTCTAGTATTTATGGTCTGTTCTATGCAGCCTTGTATTAAAAAAAACGACTGTGGTGCAGATGAAGGTCAGGGACCTCCTGTCCAACAGCCTTTCCTGCTTTATGTGCTGAGGGTGGACACTTTCCATTTGTTGCTCCACTTATTTAGTGGAGCAAGCGTGGGCGTGTGTGTGTTTTTCCTTGTTCTTGTGCCCTGTTCATTATCCTGCATGTATCTGCAGCAGTTTACAACCAGTCTGCTGTGTAGAGAGAGAGAGAGAGAGAGAGAGAGAGAATGTGTTTGACTGTTTGTGCGTAATAAAATCTTAAACAGTAGCTGAGTTACTGTTACTATCTCCTCAACCACCGGTGAGATCAGCATTTACAATGATTGTGCCGGTTTCCTGCCAGGGTGTCGCGCTGATCAGCACCAATGCTGATGAATGTGCATGTTTATGGTTTCCACTGGTTGGAATCCAGACTTCCTTATTGAATTAGGTTGTTTATATGAAAACAGTTAATGAGTCTGACTGAAAGTATTTTTCTACTATTCAGTTCAAAGTACTTGTTGATAAAATCCTTGCACACCATATTATTACAGCGATGGTTTCCTCTAGTGGCCCATTTCACAATGACTTTCAAACTACTGTGAGATTCCAAAGGTGCAGTATAGGCGAACCGCCTTAAAAATGTTGAATACCTTTAACACCGGGTTCCTCTGTCTTTGTCAAACTCAGAATTTTCAGTTAATTTAAACTTTGTTTACCGACTATTTAACTAGCTCTTGAAATCACAACTTAAGAGATATACCCCTCCGTTCCCATATTCTGACACAATACATATCGAGGAGGTCAGTATGTGTTGGGGACATAATGGCTGAAGTAAATATTTTGATCTCACAGATCCTAATTTAGATCTATGTATGAAAAAGTCCACAGCAGTCGATCATCATGAGTTTTTGATGTATGCTTCTATTTATTCCGATTCGACTAATTTTTTTTTTCATTATTATTTTGGCAAAGCTTTAATTAAAGGCCTTCTCTCGCAATGAACACCGGTGTCTTGTTTATGAGGCTTATCTCAGTTTGGACCATATGGGGGGCAGAGACATCTGATCACAGGACACATACTAGTTTCCTGGTTACTGATTACTTCCTGCTGTTTCTTCAGGGGCCTGAAACGTTTATAATACTGAATTTTAATCTGACTTTTCTGCGACTGATAGATTGATTTGACCTCGACTATTTAGCACTATTAAACGCCAACATGGCGTCACAGATATGGCTTATTCACCTTATTGCCAGCAACGTGAAGATGAGAGTGACGGACAATATTGACCTCGTCTTCCACTCCGACAGCCGAAGGTCTGACCGTTCCGACAGCCTGTAGGACAAGGGGGAGATGGATGAAGTTTCAGACACGTGACTGTTGGGAGAGTAAACGTCCGTATGAGCTGGGAATTCTTTCACCGTCAACCAGAGGAAACGACAGAATCAGCTCTGTTACACATGAGTCACATTGTCGAGTTGGACAAACAGGATTATTATGGGAAGCGTTGCTGGTTTCTAACCACGCCAGATTCACGGAAACTCAAGTCATAAAGTTTGTTCTGTCCTGCCTCCTCTCCCATTGTGTGCGTTTCTGCTACTTCTCTCTGCACCTGCACAGTAATCCACAGTATCCTAGTTTCTATTAGAGTACTTCAGCTAGAATACTCGGGATTCTCAGAATCAAAAATCAGGCAAAGGTCTGTTCTAAATTCCATGGATGGGATTCTTCAGAAAACTGATAATATGAGGATACTACGGATTGGCATGTAAATACATTGTTGGAAAAACAGAATTCATAAAATCCGTCCAATCCAACAAAAAACAAACAAACTAGAAAGCATTGTTGTGGGAAATTATCATGCAAATTCATTCATTAATTCTTTAAAGAATGGGTTCTTGCTAAAAACCTCAAAGTGCCCTATGTGGCGTTGTGAGGTCATGAAGTAGCATCACCAAAATGTAGAGTTTATATTCTAGGAAATGCCAAAACCTACCTCCCTATCATGTTGTCCACATTCTATGCAAATCCATCCATTCGATTTTCCATAATCTTGCTAACAGAGAAAGAACCAGACAAACCTCCAGGTTTACCTGGACCTGTTTCAGGTTACTCAGCTCTAAAGAGTTTAATTCTGGTTTATCTTCATGCAAAATATTTCAATGTACATCACATTTGCTGGAAGGAAATTAGAAAGGCATATTCAAATTAAATGGAAAAACTGTTTCTTTCTTGGTTCCTCAGATCTTCTTGTTTTACCCATCTATCAATATCGGTTGTGAAGATGGATGTGTTTAGGGACAGGCAGATGTTTTAAGCATATGATGATTTTTTTTTGTTTTTTTGGTATTATATTCCTGTAATTTATATATAATCAGTCTGTGATTGTGAAATTTGCAATAATGAAAGCGATGTAAATAACAATAAAAAGTGATTTGACGCTCATCAACTCTGTTTCTCCATGTTTCCCTCCTCCCCCTCCCTCCTGTGCAGATTTTACATCATCACATAGCGTCTGTGGAGAAGCTCTCCCTGACCACCACGGGTTGTCCTCTGGTGATCCAGTGTCGCAACTTCAGGCTGGTCCATTTTGTGGTTCAGAGAGAGAGAGACTGCCACGACATTTACAGCTCCCTTCTGCGTCTTCTACGGCCCGGTGGGTTTCAGTCTGTCTGTTTTTGTGGAGATTTGTTGATATCTTCCCATACATCTTTTTGCTATTCTCACCATAATGCTGATCATTTACATACTTATACCCACCCCCCACCCCCCTCCTCTCCTCTGTGCAGTATCCTATGAGGAACTCTATGCGTTCTCCTATAACCCCAAACAGAATGACCAGCAGAGAGAGGAGGGTTGGCAGCTTATCGACCTGGGGGCGGAGTTTGAGAGGATGGGCGTCCCCTGTGACCAATGGCAGCTTACGGATGTCAATAGAGACTACAAAGTAAGTACTTAATATTAGAGTTGCACCGATTGCAACTTTCTTGGCGGATCGCTGTGTTTTTGGCCGATTCCGAGTTGTTGTTTTTTCTTTAAAGTTTTAAAATCCTAGTAAGTTCTGTATTTTGAGTGCTCTTATTTTGACGGAATCCTCCGAACCTTCTGAAGATGGCAGTGAGCTGTGTTGTGACTGAAGTCCGACGTGTATAATGTGAATAGGAATGAGGAAAGTAAAGTCCCCTGTGGAGTTCCTGAAAAACTGAAAAAAATGTCTCTACCACCTATCTCTTAGTACAACTTATCTGCAATCCAAAGAAATATGCTGCTGCACAGCAATTCCACCTTCAATACTTTTTAATTTTAGTCTTTGAGCCTATGGAAAACAAACAGTTTCCATAAAAATGGAAGTCCTTTAAAAGTCCTTGAATACGATATCTCAGAGCGTGGGGGGTAACAGATTTTTTTTCTGAACACTGTTTTGTGCTCAAACAGATCCCTGCCCCCCCTGCATCCAGGTAAATGATTCCTGAGACCGGATTTGGCGAGACGCTTGATTGTAGAGGAGTTAATACTTAACTCTTTTGGAACTCTTTTCCAAAGATTGTCTGTAAACAAAGCTGTGTTTCTAGTGAAAACTGTGTCCACTGTGGAATTCGGGTTGTATTACTTTACGTTGTCTTTGTTTGCCTGTTGACCCGAGCCAATGGAAGCCTTTGTAGTAATAAACCGACATTAAGCATTATGCACAGTCGGCCACCAGAGGGCGCTATGCGACCACTTCATATCTGGTGCTGACTATTAGCCCCTCTTCAAGCAGGAACCGATTCCATGAGATGGAAATCTGTAGAAAAAACTGACTTTGATCATAGTCCACAGCATCCAGGAATAGTCTGACAATTCTGACAGATGGTTGGATGGAGGAATCTTGGCTCTCATTTTTGTGAGTGGAGGTAAAAGGCAGTTGAGGTCAAAGGAGCAGGGTCATTTCACCTTTGCGTGTGTCGGGCAGCTTTTGCTGTGGTCGTGATTTTAATCGATTTTCCTGAGGCTTGGACACCAATCTTCAACATATTAAATGTAATGGCTGATCAGTTTATGAGTGTGTTCTGTGTTTGGTTTCCCAGGTATGTGAAACATATCCACGAGACCTTTACGTTCCCATCACGGCCAGTAAGCCCATCATTGTGGGGAGTTCCAAGTTCAGAAGCAAAGGACGGTTTCCTGTGCTGACATACTTCTACCAAGAGAAAAAGGTACTGTTAAGAACATTTAGAACCTTCTCAAAGTACTGTAGTAGTTCCAGTTTGCTCCACAAACAATTTCCCACCAGTTTGTTTACATACATCTACCGAGTTTGGTTTGGACTTTTGGCATGTTGTAATAGTTAAGGGTGGAAAGGAAAACAGACAATCACTCAGCAAAGGGGGAAAAAAACAATAATTTGTCTCATAATTACGAGTTACTATTATCATAATTATAATAATAAGGATACATCCAAAAGTGACATTGAAAGAGGCATCAGGATCTTGGGATTAGGAGAAAATTCAGCTCTGTGGAAAAAGTACTGGGTCTGATTCCTTCTACTTTTTATTTAGTGTTTCAAACACTATAGATAAAATTATGCATAAAACAAATGCAAAGTGAATTAACACAGAAAAATTGTTTTTTTTATGATAATTGTATTAGTAGGGCAAACATGGTGAGTCATCTTGGCCCAAAGCACAAAAAGTGTCCAGGCAACATCACTCTCTTTTGAATGGATGGAAGTTATGATAGTTTGATGAGAAGTCCATTTCTACCTACTCTTTTTCATGCATGTTCTACTTGATAGGGTAAAAGTCATCAACATGTTTGCCTATAACACAATTAAAATTGTGCATCCTTAATTTCCTGTTTTACCAGTAAAAGAACCAGAAGAGAGATTATTGCCATGGCGCAGCCTTCATACTTTATCACAAATAAGTCACCATAAATTATCCGTCAACCACTGGAATGGGGACACGCGCCCAAACACACTACAACAACAAAAAAAAAACACCACAACGTTAAACTTTTAAGAATTAAAAGATATTGTGAATTTGCTGAAGATAACACAATGTTTTTGTTCTGGATTTAGTTCATTATTTACTATTTTGCGCTCTGTCTTCTCTGACAGGCGGCGGTGTGTCGATGCAGTCAGCCTCTCTCTGGATTCAGTGCTCGGTGCCTAGAGGATGAGAGCATGCTGCAGGCCATCAGCAAGGCCAATCACAACTGCCGATTTGTCTATGTCATGGACACCAGGCCAAAGGTGTCAGTATAAAATGTGCCGCACATATTCCTAGGTTCAGAGTTAGAAGATTTGCAGTCACGTCGTGTTTGTCTTTCCTGTCCTACAGTTGAATGCCCTCGCTAATCGAGCAGCAGGTAAAGGCTATGAGAACGAGGACAACTACTCCAACATCCGCTTCCACTTTCTCGGCATTGAAAACATCCACGTGATGAGAACCAGCCTGCAGAAACTGCTAGAAGGTTAAGAACGCATCACCACTCAAAAATGTAACAAACATGGCGTCACATTGTAGTTGTGTCTGAAACATGATATCCTGTCTGTGCCTTCCAGTGATCGGGACCCGGTCTCTTTCCATGAGTGACTACCTGATTGGCTTAGAGAGCAGTGGTTGGCTACGACATATCAAATCTGTGGTGGATGCAGCCATGTTTCTCACCAAGGTACCTTTTTTTTTTTTTCTTGGTGTTTGTGTAGATTCTCATTCCATTCCAGGTCATACTAATCTCCGAAGGTTGAATCAGAAGCGAATAGTCTTATTTTTTAAAAGATGAAGGCTTTTCACCTCGCTTTCAAATAGGGTCATTCAAGGAATTTCTTTTTTAATGTGAATTTCTCTTAATTGCCTCCTAGCATCAACTTCATTCAGGATAGTTAACCCTTATTTTGTGTTCGGGTCCGATTGGCCCGTTTTAGCTTCGTAATGGGAAAAAGATATAATAGAGCATTTTCTGTACTTTCTGTGGCCTTAAACTTTTTTTTCTGTGGAGAATATATTCCCCCTTTTTTTCCCCAAAGACTACACATCTTACTCCTCCTAACCATTTTAGACGGATAAAGTGCATATAACAACCGGTCATGATAAATATCAAACTAAAAGGAAATGTAGACACACAGAGGACACGCACACAGGCTCATCACAAACACCAGAATATGAGGTCAACATGGAGACTAAATTCTGAATCTGATACTGATTTGATGAAGATGAGTCTCATTCAGTGTGCACACCAGTAAGAATCCAGAAGACAGTCAGGGGGAAGGAACAACATCCTTCCTTGGGCCCTCAACCATTCACAAGGCAACACTCCAATGCGTCACAGGACCAGGAGTAACGTATATCTCCAGAACGGAGATATCAAATGGTCATCATCTCCACTAGGAGAACCATCCTGCTGAACTGCTAACATCACAAGGATGGTGCCTGGACTAGTACAGAAATGACTGAGACTTATCCTATCATTAATCTAATTGCCATAAATAGTAAATATGATCATTCCTGTTATCATTAATGCTTTAGGGGGAGTTAGAAAATAAAAATACTTAGATATTACATGAATTTTGACCCTGACCACGACAATGAGTGTGAAAAAAGGACACAGAATGAAGGCTATGAGTTATTTTAGAGGAGAATTATTAAAAGGAATTGCAGTATTAGCCTTCATGATATTATGGTAACCTTCGTTTAATCTTGGTGTTCCATCTGGAATGTAATCCTAACAGCCCATCATTGAAAGTGCTTCATTTCTTTCAATCCCCTTCTGTCTGTCTTCACCCTTGACCCCAGGCTGTTACAGTGGAAGGAGCCAGCGTCTTAGTTCACTGCTCAGATGGATGGGACAGAACCGCTCAGGTCTGCTCAATGGGGTCGCTGCTTATGGACCCTTACTACCGTACCATCAAGGGCTTCATGGTAAACACACACACACATTTTCAGAAGATGGACTAAAGAGCTGATCTGAATATGAACTTGCTCCTGTTTGTGTTTCTTTCTTCAGTTCTTTTGTCACATCTTTCTTCCAGGTGCTGATAGAGAAAGACTGGATCTCGTTTGGCCACAAGTTTGCAGACAGGTGAGGGCTTAGTTGGAATAATAAAGTAGCCGAAAGAATTTGCTCAGGTATGAAAACATCAGAGATGCTATCTAGCTATGACGAAGATATCAGAGGTTGTTTTTTTTATCCACCACCAGTCAGTTTAAGGGTTATATTTTTATTACTGTCACCTATTACTACACACTGACCAGTCATAACATTATATATGTGTGGGTCCGCCTTTTGCCTACAAACCCTCTCTGACCTGTTGAGGCATGGACTCCACCAGACATCTGAAGGTGTGCTATGGTATCTGGCACCAAGACGTCAACAGTAGATTCTTTAAGTCCGGGAACTTGTGAGGTAATCAAACTTTTGGTTTGTCCGGTACATTCCACAGAAATAGGATAAGAGCGATATCTGTGGAATCTGGAGGCCAAGTCAGCACCTTGAATTCTTTGCCGTTTTCCTCAATCACTTTGCTTGTGTTACAAATTGAGAGCTTTTTCTTCATTGAAGATGAAAGATTTCCAGTCTGGTGAGATGTTTGTAGCCACGGTAGCTCGCCATGCTCGGCCAATTCCCGATCATATTAAAATAATCCTCCTGGTGCCGTTGGATCCGTGCATCTCTAGTTGCTTATTTTACATGTCTGCGATTAATATGTTATGGCTGATCAGTGATTTTTTTGTTGATTTTTTCACTGATGGATTTAATTGTATACGTTTAGGTGTGACCAGTTGGATGGGGATCCAAAGGAGGTGTCTCCTATCTTCACTCAGTTCCTGGAGTGTGTTTGGCAAGTGACCGAGCAGTTTCCTCAAGTGAGCTACATGACACTAGTGTTTTTACACAGATGTATGTGTCCACCTTGCACCTGCATATGTCTTAATCCATTTATTTCAAATTGTTCTCTAGGCCTTTGAGTTCAGCGAGTGGTTCCTGCTGCAGATCCATGAACATGTTCACTCCTGTCAGTACGGAAACTTTCTTGGCAACAATCAGAGACAGAGAGAGGAGTTGCAGTGAGTTCAGCTCACATTTTTATAGATTTCTATGTCCTTATGACACATATTCCAGTATGTTTAAACAGTCAAACATACTGACCTCATGCACTGCACCTTCTCTCATAATCTCTACCTGCACTGAAAGCATAAAGGAAGTCACTAATGTTCTTAGAAACATGAAGACTATACTCTCAGCCCTTTTAGACTGCCTTGAAGTTATATAGGTGTCCATCTAATGGCTGATTTGTGTTCCAGGCTGAGAGAGCGGACTCACTCGCTGTGGGCATTCGTATTCGGGGAGAAACAGAACTGCTTGAATCCGTTCTACAGTCCTGAATATGCCAAAGCACACCCTGTTCTGGATCCTTCAACTCTGCCCTACAATTTCAAGTGAGTGCATAGCTTCACACCTCCCATTGATTATTTGTAGTGCAGTCCTGTAACTGCTCCAAAAAAGAAAAGTGATGTGTACGTGACCTCTAAGGAATCTTACCCATGTCCTTGTGTGAACTTGTTTTTTCTCCAAGGTTCTGGAGGAACATGTACCATCAGTTTGATCGGTCCATGCACCCACGTCAGTCCATCCTCAAAACCATCCTGACTCTGAGAGAGAACAGCAGCAAGGCAGAGAGCACGCTGCAAGAACTGCAGACTGTGAGTTAGCTCAGACTACACATGTTGCAGTGTGATGATTTAGCAATAGGAATTACTGTTTGTTTCTGAAGTGAGATCATGACCGATGTCTCGCTATTGGAATGCTGATTATAACAAAGCAGTAGAGTATGAAAGAAAACAAGAGTCTGGATACGTCACTAAACTTCTGACAAAGGCCCGTCAATGGTATATGGCTAATCTCAGATGCAAAGACACAATTTACACCTTTACAGACGCGCTTATCTGCAAATGAGGAACTTGAAGTGAGAATCTGATTGACCCTCCTTTACCCACAATTCTACGCAAACATTAGGCGGGTTTACATGGACCATGTGAATACTACATTTCGAATGAGAATGCCCTCTACAATTTTTATTTTATTAAATAATATATATATATATATATATATATATATATATATACACATTTACATATATATGTAATTCTTTGAGAGTTCGTACTAAAAACGAAACTATATGTCAGCTGTCACATCATTGAAGGAAACACTAAGATTGCATTGTAAATGATACATACATACATGCCATAGTGGTAACTGGGTGCATGATGTCATTTTATAAGTGTAGTCTCGATAATGACTAGGCTTGTTATGAGTTATCCTTTTTCATAAATGAGCATTTCTTCATGAAAATTCCTGTTTTTTTTCTTCTGTCCCTCAGCGTTTACACAAGCTTGGTGTCACTTCGGTCGCGACCCCTGATCTCTCCCCAGCACCTCCCACCAGAGACCAGCGCACAAACTCCAACACCCTCCCGCAACGGCCCAACTCCCTCATTCTGGGTGCACCCTTCAGCAACAAAGAGGTGCAACAACAAGAGGAGAAGGGCGGGCAGGACGAGGTGGGTGAGGAAGCCACAGAGAGCACCGACATGGAGCGGACAGTAGAGGGCAGCAGCGGCACCGAGAGCAGGAAGCAGAGCTACGGGGAGCTGGAAGAGACATACAACAGTGAGCTGGCCAAAGAGGAGCCAGCTGTAGTCAGTCTGGAGTTTGGAGTGGCGCGAATGACCTGCTGAGACCAAGCATGATGGATTGTGGGATACTGAGGGACAGGCATGACTGAGTGGGTGAGTGTGCTTAGTGTGTGTGAAGGGGACGCTTCTGTAATGCGTGTGGCAACAACCAGATTTACGCAGTGAACCTGAATGGGCTGAGTGGATAAAGTTGTTTGTCTGTATAGTCTAAACCTCCAAGAAAAGCCTCACTACTGTTATATCCTGCACCTATAGATTTTTTTTATGAATGTTGTAAAGCACTATAAATGTATAGACTAAAAAAATAAATTTGTCCAACAAACTGTTTGTCTACTGTTTTGATTAATGGATTTATTTTTAAACCCATGTCCTTGATATATTTCCGCATGAAATCTAAAAGGAAATCTCATTTTTGGCATTGGGAATGTTTGATCCCATTTAAAGGCTTGAATCCAGCCAAATCTGGATGTGGTGTGCGATGTGAGCAGATTAAGCCCACGTCACCTGGTCGGATTTATTTACATAGCACATTTTACAACAGGGAAATTCAAACTGCTTTACACAAACAATCAAGACAGGAGACAGGAAGCCAGTGTAGAGACCTCAGAACTGGACTGGTATGATCCATTTTCTTGGTATTGGTGAGGACTCCAGCAGCAGCGTTCTGAACCAGTTGCAGCTGTCTGCTGGATTTTCTTAGGAAGACCAGTTAAGACGCGGTTACAGCAGTCAAGTCGGCTGAAGATAAATGCTTGGACTAGTTTTACCAAATCCTGCTGAGTCGTCATTCTTGCTAGATTCTTGAGGTAATAGTAGGCGTCTTTGTAACGGTCTTAAATTGGCTATTAAAACTCAGGACAAAGCTGGGCGCTGACCTTTAACCTTTCATCTCTAGCTCCAAAAACTTCAACCTCAGTTTTGATCAGCTGAAGGAAATCCGATGGTTGACGTGTTCCACCTCTCCCAGTGCCTGTATTGGACTATAGTCCTCTGGTGATAAAGTTATGTAAATGCGTGTCTCGTCTACATAGTAATGGTAATTTATTTTGTTGTTATGCAAGATCAAAGTCAGTGGAAGCATGTAGATGTTATACACAAGAGAGCCCAAGATGGAGCCTTGGGGAACTCCTTACGTGATTTAATTCAGCTCAGATTGGTAATTAACGACAGACAAAATGAAGTCCCTGTCCTTTAGGTAGGACTAAACCAGCTGAGTGCGGTGCCGGAAAGATCCACACAGTTTACCAGTCGGTCTAGTAACATATTGGGGTCAAGTGTGTTGGGTGCAGCACTGAGATCCATTAGAACCAAAACTGAAGTTCTTCCACTGTCTGTGTTCAGTCGGATGTCATTGAAGTCTTTAACCAGATCAGTGTCGGTGCTGTGATGCTCGAAAACCGGACTGGAAGACGTCAAATTAGTCATTTAGTGCCAGAAAGATATTCAACTGTTGAAAAAGAGTTTTTTTTAAATTATTTCAGCCACGAAGGGAAGATTTGATATCGGTCTGTAGTTATTTACTGTTGATGCATCCAGATCGTTCTTTTTTCTGGACTGGTTGGATGACGGCAGCTTTCAGGGCCTGAGCGGAGACTCCTGAAATAAAGAAGAAAGAAGAAGAAGATTCCTTTATTAGTCACATAGAGTCATACACAGTACAACATAGTGAAATTACTTCTCTGCATTTGACCCATCCCTGAGGGAGCAGTGGGCAGCCCCTCGTGGAGCGCCCGGGGAGCTAAGGATTCAGGGTCTTGCTCAAGGACCCTACGACAAGTAGACCCTGGTGGGATTTGAACCGGCTACCTTCCGATCGGGAGACGGCCGCTCTACCCACTGAGCCACAGCCGCCCTAAAGAGATGCAGTGACGATCCGTAAAATCTCTGCGACCATGCAATCTGAAACTTTTTTCAAAAGTTCTCTTGGCTGAATGTCCAGCTGAATGTCAAGATTTTAGGTATTGAATATTGTCCTCCAGGTATGTCTGGTTTACCAAAAAGTAAGACATGACTGCTGCACATTTGAAAAGGAGGAAAACTTCAGATCACAAATTTAGTTAAATTATGTATGATTTTTCTTTTCTTTTTTGGTGCTCTAAAGAATATTTTCAACGAAAAAAAAAAGTCCATCGTAGCAATTATATCAGACATGAATGAATGAATGAATGAAGAGTGATTTTCTTTTACATTTATATCTTAAAATTAGCTGGGAAATCTCATTTCACCACATGATATAATTGAAAGGATATTAGAAAGGTGGTATTTCAACTTTTTAAGTTAAACTATGTCTTCAAGTTAGCGGGAAATACGCATATTGAGCATTTGAGATATTTTTAAAATCCTTCAATTTAACAAAATATACAAGATGCACTGTCTAAAAATACATCCCTATATCTCACTGACATGCAATTTGTTAGGGCAATGAGATGTGTTTTTTGTGACTAGTATACTTGGTAAGATTCAGAGTTTAAAGTGTTGGGATCTAAATTGAATTAATATACTGTAAACAACTGTATTAATGTCGTATTCTGACTGAATATCAATTAGAAAGAGTCCCGATGATTCTTCTGGTCACAGATTTACAGGCCTGGGGATCTGGCATATGAATTTAGGTCAGGCATTAACATTTAGTTTTGAGGCGGCCTGCGCTTGGGCTTAGCGTTTATTGGTTTTAGGCGCTAAGAATTTTGAATCGCTGATTCTGAGGTTGTAACTTGGCTTTATATCAGAGATTAGAAATTATTTTTATCTGCCTGGGATTTACTGTAAAACCTGGTCATGAATCAGTTCGCTGCCGCGAAAACAAGAGACAGGACGTCAGCATATAGTGTGTGTGTGCGTGTGTGTGCGTGCACGCGTGCAAACTCCTCATCATTTATTTTATTTTAATAGGCCAGGGCTTTCCCGGCACTCAAGGAAACATTGTTCATTGTGCTCTCTCGATCTCTCGTGTGGGTGGATTAAAACTAGTTCCACCTTGAACATATTTCTCCTAATGGCCCTCAGTAGCGGAACCAATAATTGGAGATCTGTGTTTACACGCATTCACACAGCGATCAGACAAAGTGTTTGTTGCTCTCAGAGAAAGAGATGGGATGGCAGTGTAGAGTGATTTGACACCAAGAGTCACCTTTCACCGGAGTTCAAGAGTCTTCATAGATCATATATCATATATCTATATCTATATATCTATATCTCTATATCTATATCTATATCTATATCTATATATCTATATCTATATCTATATATCTATATCTCTATATCTATATCTATATCTCTATATCTATATATCTTTATCTATATCTCTATATCTATATATCTATATATCTCAAGAGTCTTCATAGAACAAATACCCCATTCATTCCTATTTGACCCTTTTCCACGTTTCAACAAGCCAAATCTAAGACTTTTTAAGACCATTATGAATGAAATTTAACACCTACTTTAAGAAATAACTGGCAAAAACCCCCCAAAAACAATAGGTAATTGAACTTGAATTCATCAATCTTTGACTTGTTTTTACCACTCTGACCTTGAGTTTGACAAAAATCAATATCTGCGACGTGACTAAGCACATACTCCCCCTGACTGCAGGTGAAAGGGTGGGTTCAGGTTTCAACTATTTCAGATTTTGATTCAACAGTTATTGTTAGAGAAATAATCCCGGCTTTCATGGTTATTGACACTTTGGAAGGAAACACTGAGAAAGAGTCCACAGAACTTCTTGCAGTTGCTTGATGATTGCGTGTCGGTGCTGCCGTAGACAGGCTTGTGTAAATTACATCCACACCAATCGGCCATAAGATTAAAACCAACTGCCAGATTTTGTGATTGCATCACAACGGCTCTGTAGTGTCACTGTGTTCTGACATGTTTCAATCAGAACCTCGTGAACTTTTTCGGCAGTTTGTGAAGCAGAAGCTCTTCTGTGGGCTAGCATCACACACACAACCATGACTTTTGTGCATCTTTGATGCTTTAGCTTTAGCACATTTTTCCAATGTGGAAGAAATGTGTCATATGTGAAGGATGATTGTCCGAATGTTGTTCTGATTTTGGATGTTCTATAATTTCCGCTTGTTGCACGCCTAGTTCTAATTCTACTGTTTTGTTTTTTTTACCAATAGGCAGAGTATTTTTGGCGCAAGGTTGTTCACACACTTGAAAACAAGTTTTAAAAATGAAAGGCTTACAAAGCTGTTAGAACCCAGCAAAGGATGTTTCGTGAGAATTTGTCAATGTTGCCATCTATCAGGTTTCTGATTCATTATTTTAATTGCATGTTTGTATGATGATTCAATGGGTGTCGTTGATTGTTGGCTTGGCCCCAAACGGTTACACAATATGACAAATGGGAATAAATCCTGCATGCATAAATTGTTGTGCTGCGAGGTATATATTGTCTTATTAGGCGAAAGCAATTTAAGTTGGTCTTGATAGTTTTGCACAGCTTCTTAACATGTCTATCAAATTTAAGCTGAGAATCTGAAATAACACCTAAATATTTGAACTTGTGTTCTTCATCTATCTCTATCTCGTCAATCTTTACTCCAGAATTTTTATTGGCTTTTTTCTTTTAATTAAAAACATTGACAATAATAATAAATGATAATTTAAAGTTATATGATTGTTTGTGACCGTTACACACCAAGAAGAAGAACCAACACTCATGAGAACTAACGAGTACCCGGATCGAGCCCTTTCTGGGTCACCACCAAGAGAGTCCAGGAAGGCCAGATACCCTGAACTGTTGTTCGTCAGTGGGCAAGACAACTGTCAGTGCCTTCTCTCCTGCAACCTTCAGTCACATGGAGGCGACCCTCTCGTTCTCTGGGGAAAACCCCAACACCGAAGCGCTCAGAGGGGCGATGCAAAGAGTCTGTACGCCGTCACCTATTACCGGTACTGCTTAGCACCTGACCCAAATGTCCATCGATGCAGGCGGTGAACTCACAGGTAGGCGGCTCCATGAAGCTTGTTCGGGCTTAGCCTAGCTGAGTCACATGGAAAAAGGCCTGGCCATCAGATGATGGCTGACATGGTCCCCACCCAGGTCTGGTTTCAGAAAGGTATCCCTATTCATTGGGGTCTTTGAAACGCTTTTAATCTGACCCCTCCCCTGAGACCACTTTTGCTACGGGAGACCATACCAGGGCCTATTGTCCAGAGAACACATCTGTCAGGATCACAGAGGCACACCTACTCCACTCCACGTTAAGGTGGTGCTGCTATTTATCTCGAAACTAAGTATTACAAATATAATACACTGCCGATGAATAGAAGTAGCAAAATAAAAGCTTGATGAGGAGATCCACTTCATCATGTTTTGAGCTAAACGTGGCAAAATGTTGCTGTTAAAATCAGCATGTCTTACTTTACATTCAGTGCCTATAGCTTTAATATCTACTATTCCGTGCTTTATAATAGTTCTCATTTCTATATTGAAAATATGTTTGATCATGTTGCAGCACCAGAGCACCATAGTAGCATGTATTAGTTAATATTTAAAGCTTTTAAGCTGTACATGCTGCACACTGGAACGTTGACAGAGCAATAAGCCGGCGAAATGCACTTACAACACAATATCGCTCCTCTCTTCCTGTTGCCTACTTGTGCACGTTACCACACATGAAACATTGAGAGGTTGCTGCAGAGGGCTCTCCCAGCGCCCTGAATGATTCAGATGAATATCGCGTGCCATGCCAAGAGAACAACCTAGTGAGTATGGAGGGAATGCTGCACACACACATGATATGAACCCATCCCGTAACAGTTTTTTTGCACATAAAAAGTGCCTTTATAAACATGCAGATTGTATTCCTGCACGCGTACCACATTATATTCAGAGTCGGATTTCCTGTATTTGTCATTTTCTATGTACTTCCATATATTAAAAAAACAAATTACCTACAAAAATATCACTGCAGATCAATAAATACCGATAAAATAGAGAGAAATGGATAATATAAAATAAGAATAATAAAAATAAATGATAAATGTCTGGTCGCTTATCCTTTTCTTTTGTTTATGGTCGTACAGGTTATATAAATTTCCATCTGTAGTCCCTGCATTTACACACGATTACAAATCAGATTACACACAGACACAATCAGACAACACACTACAGCATGGACTCCGTGTCTTCAGAATGTGTGTGTATTGAGCAAGTTTGGCCTATCCAACTTTCACCATATTACTTCGGTCTACGATCACCAACCATCTCACTGCTCTCATTGTGAAATACGATCATTTAAGACATTAATATGATACAGTTTTTGTCTAACCCGAAGAATGAAGGTTGACTATCCTTCACTCAATTCATATGATCCAAATTTGCACTAAACTGGACCAACTATTGAGAAACTATACAAAAATTAGCTTTAGCTCCCATAGTGGTGGAAATATATATCTGACAATTCCCAAAATCAATCCAGTTCTTCCTCGCACTAATGTCTATGTGCGAAATAAATTTGAATTTGACCCATGAAATATTAATTTAGTTAATCACGTTATCATGAAGGATCGATGGCGGACGTGGTGGTGATGACGATTCCATAATATCCTAAATTTTTTTATGGGATATGCTTATTTCTCTACAGCTACCAATCATTGAAGAGCAGTGGGAAGCCACTGAGAAGCACCCAGGAAAAAAATGGTGGTTCAGGGTCTTGCTCAAGGACCCCACAACATGTAGAGTGCAGAGACTGGGATCAATTCCGATTAGGGGATGAAACATTTATCAACTGAGCTACAGCCACCACAGAGGTAGTCCATCGGACCTTGGACTACCTCTGTTCCATTTATGTGGCAGAATGAGACAATAATGACCCAACATACCTAAATGGAACGGAGCCATTCTTATAAGGGAACGTCTCTCCACACGACTTACATCACTATAAAGAACAAATCTGTATTTAGATTTTATCACAGCCAGTTTCCGGGAATCCATCAATTGGTTTTAATGAATCACAAAAACCGTCAACAAAAAAGTGTCTTCTTCAAAAAGGTGGAAGAATTCCAGAGTCTAGAACTTCCCCCAGATCCGCTCCGAAATTTAATGTCTTCCTACTCATTACATGCCTTCAACCAAGTCTCATCAAAATATGTTGGTGGGTTTATGCGCAATAGCCTTGAAGGTAGAAAAAAACTTTTATTTCACAATGTTGAGATAAAAGGAGATAAGATGCCTCTATGATGATTCACTATAAATAACATGGAGACATTTCCTGTTGCATTCCCAAACAAGTTTCATGAAAATGGTATGAATGAAAACGTTTTTTGTATAATCTTGAAGGAAACCAGATCATTTCACACCCTTGGTGGAGGCAATGAACCTGCAGAGTCATTTATCACTTTTAATATTTGTTAGTATGAATAAATCCAGCGGGACTAGACACTTATTCTGACTGTTGTTGGACGGGTCAGGCTATACACTGTACAAAGGAAAAGTAAATCAGATTTTTTATTGAACTGAAATGTTTTTCTTTTGTTGAGTTACCCACTTAACGGTGCAAGTGGGGAACTTTTTCTTGTCCTTGTCAACATATCCTGGACAATTGGAGGTGACTTTAACCGTGTACCGGACCCAACAATTAACCGTTCAACTGGAACAGATAATACCCACCAACGAACTAGACAAAGAATTAAACAATTCATCACTGATCTGAACTTAATTGGGTTACTGAGACACTGTAACCCCAGTAAAAAACACCTACACACTAAACATACTTCAGAATTGATTATTTTTTAGTGTCTAATAGTTCGATAATCAAAATTGAGAAATGCTGGTATGATACTATATTACTGTCGGATCACGCTCCTTTTTCACTTACTATTCGGATGATGGAGAAAATAGACTTCTACTTTTATATTAATTCAAACCGAACCAAGGCCTCTGTCAGGTGGGACGCTTTCAAGGCATTTATCAGGTGAGGTGATTCAAAAATCCAAAACGTTTTATACACAATTAGAGACCCTAGGGAGAAAAAATTATTGTTTGTTAACATGTGATAGTGTTCAATAAGTTTGTTTTCTGTGTGTAAAAGAAAATCAATAAAGATGCCACAAGAGTAAAATAATCTCAGGTTCGGGCACAAATAATACGAATAAGAAAATAATAAGAATTCCTATAGCTGGAATTTCAGTTTTTTTATTTTTTAGGATCTAAAGTTGCACTGTAACAAAATAACTTCAACTAGTAACCTAAATTAAATGTAGTTGTAAATACTTCATTGAGTGTTACCCGTTGAGGTTACTAGTTGGGTGATTCTCTTTTTACAGTGTAGCGCAGTAGGCCGTATTGAAGTTTGCTGTCATCCTTACTTTTTCTTTTTTTTTACAGTTGAAAACAAAGACCTTTACATTTCAAGATACTTCCAGTGGTATTGTTTGCAGCCATTAGAACTAAAAGTGTTTGCAGAGTCCATGTTGATTATGAGAGCCACAAAAGAGCAGAGCAGCACGGTACCCGCAAACACACACACACACACACACAGTATATACACAGTAGCTGAGTGTAATCTGGGAGTTGGCAAACAAAGTGATGATGTTGATGAAGAATGTGTGTGTAAATCTGTATAATAGTGCCATAACAGGCTGGGCTTTTTTTAAAGCACTAAAAGATAACAGACACACCTTGGTCTTGTTTGCGTTGCAAATGTTCTACTGACTATTGAAAGCACTGTTTGGCGTTGTTATGTTGGAGTACAGAGGAGAGTAGCTCCAGGTTCTCGAGTGAAAATGAAATAAAGCAATCTGTTGTTTGATTTTGTTGCTATCATGCACGACATTAGACATACTAACAATGCATGTTAATATTAATCCTAAATATTATGAGTCGTGTTATCGCTGCGTAGGGTTGAGGATTATTGTACCTGTCATTCAACTCCACCCAGTTCAGGTGAATAGCTGGAGTATTTTCCAGACACCTGGTGATACCGCTGAGCAGATCCGGGGCTGTGATTGGTTGTTGAGTGGTGCCGGCTTTTTCACTTTATTAGACAAACACAACTCTTTCCATGGAGAGAGACAAAGAGAACAAGATTTTTCTTGATCATTCTGAGTAGAAACCTTTTTTTTTTAAAGGTTATTTAACATTTCAGGTTCAGGCATAATGAAGAGCGGTATAATTATATATCAAAAATATGTATTTAATTGTTGAAGAAAGGTGTAGAACGTTTATTAAAGAGGTTCCAGGCTATGTTTTGAAGTATAGTGAGTATTTTGCATGCGGTATATGGGCTGCGCACTTTCATTTAAATAACAAAGAATGTCCTATGAAAATACACAGGCAAGTCAGACAAGGTAGTTCCAATCATCACATCATCTGTTTGTTATCTTCTATCCTATCACGCAACCGCTCAGCAGCACAAATGTGAGCTTAACCCTTTCATGAACTAACGAAAATGGAGCAATCTAACGGTGAAGAGATTTTGTAAGTCCTTCATTGATGAATTGGGACAACCTGAGTTAGAAGGTTTCCCCAAATTGTATATTATTCTGTTTATTATATTATATAATTCTGCCGTTATCCATGATCTAATAAAGCATTTTTAACACATTTTTAAAGTTCCTCGGATGATTCCAGACGGACATCTATCAAGTCACACATTTTTTTTTCAATAAATAGGTCAGTCATTGTTGGAATTCTTTATCTTCATCTATATTTCTTCAGCTATATCTCTGAAGAGCACCCGAATTTTTCATTTTAACCCTTTGCAGTACTTTTAATTTTTCTCCATCTTTCTTGTATATTATTCTACTTCAATTATATAATTCTAATAGAATTTAAAAAAATAATAATAATAATAATTTTGTATATCCACACATTTTCAGTTTTCCACATGTTGACTTGAGTGGGCATTTGAATATCTAAAAAAAAACAGTACTAGATAAAACACTCAGAGAGCGCAAACCTCCCCATCAGTACCTTTGGTCGTCTCCTGCACCTTCCACTTCAGGGTCTCTCTTCAGCCCACTGAACCCCAGAAAAGAAAAATAGAAGGAATCAAAGGAACAAAGGCACAAATAACCACATTGTGATGTCACATCTCGATATGGCATATTATTTTATTTTATTTTTAATGATGCAAGACACGTATCGTCTCCAAAATGTAATGACCTCTAGGATGTGCCAAAACCTACCATTGGTTAAAAGGTCTTTAAAATCCGCTCCGTAGTTTTGCTGTAATCCTGCCCGCAAACAAACTAACAAACAAACGGGCACATATAAAAATGAAAATAAAAAAAACAAACAAACACACAGGCATGAAAACATAACCTCCTTCCTCGGCGGGGGTAACAATTAGAAAAATACTGTTCAGTACATTAGAGCACCTGCTGACCTGACTCATCCATGTCACGGTCATCCTTGAGGTTGAATCTGAAGCAACTGGACTTTTTAACTCAATTTATTTTAATATTTTACTACATTACTTATTTTTCCATTTGCACAACATTTTATAAATATTCGTTTTCATCTTAATATTCGTTTACTTATTTTCTAATCATCTTTAATGTCTATAAATATTCAACCTTCAAGGATTACGTACCCTGGCTACAGTGAAAAGGACATACAAGCTATGAAAGCACACACACACTGACACAAACTCCAAGACACAGCGAGAAAGACAGATGCAGAGAGAGAAGTCGTCCTCTAACTGTCCCACTTAGTGCTCAGCTTCACTCAGGAGGCTGAAATCAAACCCCGTTTGGACAGATGGGGGGAGGAAGAGAGAGAGAGAGGGTGAGTGTGTGTATCTATGTGTGTGCGTTTGTACATTTGGTAGGTTGTGTACTTCTTCTATTGCTTGTGTGGATGTGTCTATCTTCACTTTCACACTCTATGCAGACTTCAAAAGCATGAGCCTCTGAAGTGTTTCCAAAGAATATGTTTATTACCCCGAAATGTAAAACACTGTCCTCAGATATAGTTTTTATTAATTAAATTAAACGAGACTCATCACTGCACAAGAACATGTGTTTATTCTATTATGTATTATTTTATGCCCTTTCTCTCACCATGTGATAACTGACCCCACTCAATCATCCATCTGTAACATCTGTTACTCAGAGTCAGTTTGAAGACCACGGACCAGCCGACTCGTCGGTAGCATCCCTGCACGGTGTTCTGTTTCTGATGCACACTGGGTGACTGACTTGTGGGCTGAGCAGGCAGAGAGTCTGTTATTGGGGAGAGCGTAAGGAATATATGCTTCAGTGCGTTAATCTGGGGAAGCCCTCAAAATGTGTTTGTGTGTGTGTGTGTGTTACTTTAGGTGAATGAATGCAGACATTGTTTGTTAGCAGTGGGTTAGAAGAAGAGGGCCTGAGCCCACAACAACTGAAGAAGAGGACGACAAGGGAGAAAAGAGGGAGGGGAGAGAGGAGGTTTGGAAGTGGGTCGGGGTATCATGGAGATTTGTGGAGGATTGGGAGGAGGAGGAGGAAGAGGTGGATAGCATAGGCAGTCAAGAGAGCAGAGTGGTTCTCCCTCTTCGGCACAAAAAAGGGTAATTCTGGATGAATCCACTGAAGATGAGGCTCACATATATTGTGGGAGAGACAAAACGGGGGCACCCATGGGAAACACCCATTTCAAATCTCTTCATTTTATTTGCTACAGTGCTTCTGAGAAAAAGGTAAAACACGGATGCACTCACAAACATACGCACACACACACACACACACACACACTCACACACACACACACACACACACACACACACACACACACACACACACACACACACACACACACACACACACACACACACACACTCACGCACACACACACACACACACACACACACACACACACACACACACACACTCACAGGATAATAGGGTGACAGTTAGATGTGTTGTCGTGGCGTCCTGACACCTGGTCCTGTGTATCCATAATGAAGGGGGCTTGAGGCCATATGGCCTATATGTCTAGCCCCCTCTATAGTATAAGCATGTCTGAGCTGGGGGTGTGTGTTTGTGTTTTGTAATGCCATTGATCGGCACATTTCGAGTCCCCTGTTGCAGGCTTTTGACATGCTTATGGCATTTTCTTTACTTTGAGCTTCTGCAGCCTCACAAATGCACACACAGGGCTGAGTGAAGGAAGTAATGCTGATTCAAACACAAAGCTAATTACAAGGTCACTTCCATCGCAGGAACACACAACACAGCTAAATCTACAACGTGCAAATAGGTTTTAATTACATTTTTATTTCCACACCTTCATTGCTAGAGAAATGCAACATAAAATACAAATAAGTAGAAGTAATAGCACAGTCTGTAAAATTAGCTATCCCGCGTTGTGCTATGACACATTACATGTCTAATCCATCAAACTCAATCAGCGGTTGCTATGTGCAGTGTAAACAAACATACACACACACACACACACGCGCACACACTCTCTAAAGTGGAAGTTTTTTTATGTAGTGCATAAATTGACGAAGAGTCAAGAAAAAAGTGCATCACTGCTGGGGAAGCGAGAGGAAGAGGATGGGGGAGGGAGTGAGGACAGACAGTGGCGCTCTGCCAACATTTACGAAAGCTGCTTAGCCCACCCAGTTGCCATGGATACAGTCAGGAGCAGCACCCAGCATGTGTGTGTGGTTGAGAGAGAGGGAGAGAGAGAGAGAGAGAAGGCTGTGAGAGAAAACCAGCAGGCAGACATTAGCGAGAGCCAGAGTGGCTGTGAGAGAGCACCAGAAAGCAGGGTGTAAGAGCAGAGAGAAAGAGGGGGCTGAGTGCATGTGTGGCCGCTGAGAGAGAGCGCGAAGAAAGGCAGCTGGAAGTCCCAAAGGAAACGATACAGTGGGAGAAAGAGAGTAGTAGATGATGGAGGTGCAGTCGGAGTGTGTGGAGCCTCCAGTGGCCCCGCAGTGTGACCCCCAGCCGACAGGCAGGATCAACAAAGCTGCTTTCAAGCTCTTCGGAAAGCGGCGCAACGGCTCAGGAATGGCCAGTTTCTTCTCCTTCAGGAACAAAGGGAGCAGCAACAATGGGATTTCTGACAATGGGAATTCTGCGGACGGAAACAGTTCGGGGGCATCCGTGGAACTCATTAGGAGCAAAACGCATGACGGACTAACAAACTCCAACAGCGATGCTGATGGACAGAGAGCTAGTTTGGAGGTAGGACCCGTGAGGTCTCTCAGTAAATCGCTGAGTTTCTTCTCTTTACTCCGACGTGGGAGTTTCAGATCGAGTGATGGAGGGGCAGGGCTTGTCAGAAGAGGGAGGGGCCTAAAGGGTTTCTTCAGCAGCATGCGATGGAGACGCAAGGAAAAAACAAACAAGGCAGAGGAGGAAGAGATGGAAGGGAAGAAGGAGAAGGAAGGGGACCATGCTGAAAAGGTGAAGGATATTACGCTCACCCTTGAACCACCTCCTCATCATCATCAGGAGGATTGTGGAAATATACAGGCGGAGTCCAACCAAGAGACCCCCACTACTAGTGTTACCATGACATCACCCCAATGTGTGGCCATGCCAGGGCCATCTGTGGAGCCAGACTCCCCCTTTCCTTACACACCCACAGACTCGCCATTGCATCCTCCAATCCAGAAAGCCATTTGTTCAATTTCCACCCTCGCCCCTTCCCTTGCTACACCCCCTTTAGACCGTTGCAGCACGGGCGACCCTCCCTCTGAGCCATCAGTTGACCGTCTCTGCTCTCTCCTATTCACTGATGTCACCTCCCTCAAGAGCTTTGACTCACTCACAGGCTGTGGTGACATTATTGCTGATGCAGATGAAGAGGGGCCAGCTGGTAATGGGGGTAGTGGCACCAGTAGCAGCAGCAGTGGGGGGGGAGGGGGCAGTGTGAGTGGGGGTTGTTGCAGAGTCATTGGTATCAATAGTGCCATGTCTCGTGGCTCCCCATCCAAAACTTCTCTGCCTCCCCATCTGTCGCAGCCTATGTTCTCTGTTTCCCCAAGCTCAGTGCCTTCCTCCCTTCCAGCCCGGGCCCGCGCGCCACCTCGACCACAGCAGCACCCACCCGGTAGTGGTGTGGTGGCATACATGGGTGGTGGTGAAGAAATGGCAAGTCCAGAAGGAGTGGACGATGCAGACATGCAGGGGCTCTGGCACATGTTGCCATCCACAGGTGACAACTCACCTGCTTTGCCTCGATCACACCAACCTCAATCTTCCACCCCCACCTCAACTTATCCCCCTCGTGCCACCTCCAGTCTTGCGAGCGGCCACCTGCCCTCAGCCTCCCGGAGTGCGGACCGCAAGGTACCCCAGGTCAAGACACTGGGTCTCAGTAAGATTCCAGTTGTTGGTGGAGCAGGAAGTAGAGCAGCTAAGCCCCCCCTTCCTCACACACACAGTCGTCATCCCATATCACCTGGTGAAAAAGAACCCCTCAGTGACGAGGGCTACTGGGACACACCCTCAGCAACACCCACAGCAACACCTGATGAGAGTGGACTGCATCGTGACCACAAGATGACCCTATCACGCGATAGTTGCTCTGGAGACCACCTGTACGATCTTTACAACGACCCCGAAGAGGATGGAGAGGATGAGAATCTAAACAGTACTCCATCTCCAACCACTGAATACAAACTGAGCCCTTCCTCACAAACAACTCCTCCCTCATCCTCCTCCTCTTCCTCCTTCCGATCAATGAAAGGCAGCAACAGCCTTCCTTGGGAATCCAAGATCCCTGTAAGCAGCAGACAAACATCCCCTCCTCATTCTGCAAGTCAGTCAGCACTGTCCTCCGTTTTAGAAACGGAATCTCCTCCACCAAAGACTCCTGCACCTCCCCCAGTTCGCACCAGGATCCCTGTATCAAAGGTGCCAGTTCGCCGGTCTGGGAACAAACCGGTCAACACAGCCAGAGCAACCAACAAGAAGTAGTTTGTGTTGAATGGGTTGTCGTCACCTGCTCACTTGTGGACTTCAGTGCTGTTTATGCAGAGCCAAATAATTTTCCCATACAAAGATGGTCAAATTTTGAGCTGTGGAGTTACAGCCCATAAATTCCTTCCAGATCTTCAAAGCTCTCATTCCTCGGGTATTTTGGCCTAAGACTGGCCAGAATAGAATAAGTGGGTTTGTTCCCCTGAGAGGGTCACGAGGAGACTCTGGAGAGGAGAGGAGAAAAAAACTGGCGATAACACGTCACAGCTTGCGTGGGAACATTGAAAGTTGACTCTTGACAATCCATAAACTCAGACACGTTTGCCTTGTATTTTCCCAGAAAAGTTCCTGACCTGCTGAGAATTCAACAGCCAATGATTGCACACTTAAAAAAAAAAACAGAGCACCTTTTTATCTGTCTACTTTTTTTCGTCTGTAATTCGACATAATTTACCCATCAGGGTGTCTATTCGATTTATTTTTGATTTTTTTTTTTAGAGTTTTCATCTTGTCTGATTGTGACAAATTACCTCCTAATATTTGACCTTGGAGCCAAAGTTGTAGAAAAAAAACAAGTCTTCATTTAATTTGAGGTTTTGGCTTTTTTAAGGTGATCCTCGTCTGACTATACACTGATTATTCCATTATGATCAGTGTGTCCGATAAACAAAGAAATGTTTTTAACTCACATACAAAAGGGTTGCAAAGCTGCTTTGCAGATGGACTAGTAATATCTTTACCTTTCTGAGCCTCCTCCTCTGTTTTGACTGGTTGTTTTTCTCATGGATGGACTCAAATGCCCTCCTCCATCCCCTGAAATACATCTACATGATGCCGATCTCTGGGATTTATACATGTTTGACTATTTACCAGTGGAAATCTACACAGCTATTGCAATACTTAACCTGGAGGGTTTTCCTTAGGACGCCTCTGGGATGAGAGCTGAAACAACTTTAAAAAGTCCAGTTGCTTCTGATTCAAACTTCGAGGGAACAGGCATTCACACATAACCACACACACACATTCTCTCGCTCTCTGCATGCAGTGCCTCAAATACCAGGCACAAAGGTCAGGGAATATCATCTAATACTGAATGATCTTAGTTACACGCACTGTTTAACCTTTGGCACTGTCCTTGTAGCAACACTGAATGAACAAAACCCTTTATTTTTTTGGTTAGTCTTTTCTTCCTCACATGATTTCATTCTGTTTTTACATAATCCTTCTTTCTTACTCCTGAGCAGATCTTAAACTGTGATTGCACCAGCTTCTTAACACCCTGATTATATTCTTCGTTATTAACTTTATCAAGGCCAATATGAATAAATAACAGGGAGGCATTCTGGATATGATTGCTGGAATATGTATATAAGTCTATGTGAATGTCAGATAAATGGCATTTCTGTCAGGGTTTGAACTAACAAAAAAAATTTCTGATTCACAGAATCTTGAGATGAAAAAGTTAAATTTATGTGTTTAATGCTAAATTAATCGATAAGTCCTTTGTGTGGCTTCATTCTAGGAACCACCTCAGCTGTCGGTGATTGTGAATTTTACTTGATATCATCGTAGACCATTGATCAGCATAGGTTCTTCTCTCTCTCTCCCTCTTTTGTGTGGGCAACACAAGCTAAATGGTTGCGTTTACTGTTTTCTAAACCCCCCTCTGCTCTGATAAATGATGGCTGCTGATAAATGAAGTGTTGCAACCTTGCAAAGCATCGGGATGATGCAATGTGTGATGTAGGGTTACAAAGTCCTTGTCAATAAGAAAGGTTACAGTTCAAGAGCTGTTTTAAAGGAACATTTAAGGTGATTCTCTCTAATCCAAACCACACGGCACCAATGACACCTGGGAGTCGTTGTACTTCATGACAGGTTTCCGTCTCCTTTAGAATGTGATGATTGATCCACAAAGCTGCTTCAGGTTCAGATATCCTTTCAGCCTCATCACAGTGTAAGGTGCGATAGCTCGTCAGGTAACCCGATCCAGAAGTCTGGAC
Source organism: Lophius americanus (assembly GCA_037951165.1). Lineage (NCBI taxonomy): Eukaryota > Metazoa > Chordata > Actinopteri > Lophiiformes > Lophiidae > Lophius > Lophius americanus. Next base: position 10,985,117 of record JBBDHG010000011.1, on the reverse strand, counting down.
TAAGCGTGTTCCACACTCAATGAAATGGGCAGACTAAAAGTAATTCAGGGAACAGGATGTGATTCTGTCCTTCCTTATACTCTTCGCCTACAGTGTTTTCTTTGTTCCTCATTATTTTATTTTGTGAGCGAGCGCCAACAGTTGCATAAGGTATCTTTTTGTGTAGATCGGGGTTCAATGTATTCATGGTAAGGCCTTTTCTTCAATCAGCAGTGATGAGGCTTGTTGATTATTGACCACATAAGCTGACCGAATAGTCCAAAAATCATCGTCTCACCAGGGTAAGGAGGTATAATTGGATAAAAGTGATCATTAGGCATCTTATGGTTCAAAATCATGATGTCCTACTTGGTTTTGTTCCACATACCACTGATTTCAGGGCAAAAATAAACTGTTGATCCATTCATTAGCATCAACCACAGAGGCCATTAAATTGCTCTAACTATTCCAATTGCTTGTGTGTTGTTGTTTTTTTTTAAATGTAGACTAATACTTCCCTCTTTTCTCCCTGACATCAAATCACAATCATTTTCCGTTATGAAAAGTACATTATGTTTCTTTCTTGTTTTGTTTTTTTACCGTCTATCTGTTGACAGTGTGAAGTCTTTCAAGTTTTCATATTAAATAAAAATTGTGTTTGCACTGATGGATGAACTCCTGACTCTTTGTAACCACATTAGACCTGAATCCACACCCTGCACCTTCACCCTTTGGTGGAGAGGGTGTGAAACAGAGAGGCTACTGTTGGTGTTTATGTTGCAGAGTTGCACGTGGAGAGAAAACGCCCTTTCCTCAAAATAATAATATATCTATATATTGATCACTGATGGCTGTGTCATTATCTGTTGTGGGTCTCTGGTGGGAAAAGACCATGTGGAGAAAGGGCCAACTGCTGAACTGATAACAAAGACATGCAGAATGCGGAACTGATGTATGTGGATTTGGAGCTTGTTGGTTTATACATGCTTCCTGTTGTTTTGAGGAAGAAACGTGTTGCAAACAGTATCTTGTTGATGTGGGTTTGCTTGAGTGTGTAGTGGGAGGAGGATTTGGTGCAGTCTGAATCCCCTTTGTAATGGTGCAGCAACACCCCCCCCCCCCCCCCCCCCTCTCTATCCAGCTCTCTTCCTCTTCTCATTTCTGCCTGGTGAGACTTATGTAAAAGCCTTACGTAACACTGTATCACTCACTTGTACCAGCCCGTCAGATCAAAACTAGTGATGCTGACAGTGGGAACTGTGTGCTTGTGGAAGCCAATGTGTGTGTGTGCTGATCCTATCAACGATCTGCTACTGTTGTGGTGCCGAATGAGGACACTCACCCTCATTGTCAGCCATGTTTGTGCCCGTAAGAGCACGCTTGTTTTGGGTGCATTAATCTGGTATGATTTGATGGAATCAGTTAGTGCTCAACAACGGAGGTCTTTACGAGTCCGTGACGGCAGGAGAACAGAGGAGTGAGTGAGGAAGAAATGTATGAGGGGAAAGTGGCAGAACAAGGTTTATTGTGAATATGAGTGAGGGTCTGTTTGGCTCCCTGGCTTGTAAATTAACCTTTTAGTCTGCTCATTGGTCTGATGGTGAATAGCAGACACAAGTAGCCTTTTTTTGCTGAGAAGCATATAGCTAAGATGTAGCCTAAAAAAAATGAGGATACTGACTCAGTCGTGTCGGCCGAAATGTCATCCTAATGATTGCTAACATGTTAAAAACCCATGTTGCACTCAATTGGAAAAGGTTAAGATTTATTGCTTTCAAGCTCCTTTCTCTTTTTTCTCATATCATGAATGTGCTTTTAAATACAGTATTGCTTCACTATAACAGAGTTTATGCTAATGTATGCTATGTGCTAAGAAGTACGGTTGTGTAAAGTTTATTACGATATATGTCACAAATCAAGTACTTCTATAATTAAAGGAGCAGTGTGTAAAATTTAGGGCTATCTCTTTGAATAAATGGAATATAATATTTATTCATCAGTTTTGTGTTCCACGTTTTTTTAGTGTTCAATCAGCTGGATATTAAAACATTCTTTAAACATGTTTCTTTAGAAAATTCCTCTATATGTCTAAAAGGAGCGGGTCTTCTTCCATGGAGTCCACCATATTTTGCTGCCATGTTTTTAACCTAGACTGAACAAAGACAGCAAAGAGTGGCTCTGGAGAGGACTCTTCATGTTTATGGGTTGAAGAAACAGAGAGATGATGAAGAGAAATAGAAAAAATGTTCCTCTCCTCCTTTGAGGACGCCTGCGAAGTGCATTGGCCAGGTCTCAAGCTCCATTGTTGTCGTTTTTGCATGAATCTGGGAGTGCATTAACCATTTATTTGGAGTAAAGTGAGAAAGCCAGCCGATATATTTGAAATAAATGTGACATTTTCCCTGGTCATTTTCACAATTTCAATCAAAATTGTGAATTTCCTTCACCTCTATCTCTAAAACGGGCCAGAACATCATACTAACGAACCATATTTAGAACTAATTTGGTAACTGTTACAGCTTAAGTCTGTTATTTTAACAAATGTATATTGTGTTACTTCAACTACATATCCAATTAAACTTTGACCAAGGAGATATCCTCATTCTGAAATAATAATAATAAAATGTGCTATACGGCCCAGTGGCCTTATGGGTTTGAACTGGCCAGCTGGCTAAGTTGGAAGCTAGGAGGAATTTGCTTGTCCCAATCTATGAATGGGTCTCCCCTCAGTGTTCTGGCCTTCAACTGTCTGAAGACATGAAGTAAAATTGTCTGTAGGTATAGATAGTGAGTGTACTGTCACTTCCGTCTGCGTGTCAGCCCTGTATGAAATGGTGAGCTTTTTCAGGGTACACCTCGCCAATTTCCCAATATCAGCTGGGATTAGCTCCCCTTCTCTGCGAAGGATAAACTCTGAATCGATGTATATGACCCCTTTAGTGACAGAACCTCTTGGAGAGAGACTAGATTGAAGGTGAGACCTTTATGTCTAATGATGATGGTTAACGGGGTTGATAAATGAGTGTCTGTATGTGATGGAGCACCATTCACTTGTTGTACCCCATATTCTGCATGTCAGCCTCTCCACAGCTGTTCCCATAGAAACTCCACTAGGTCAACCAATGAAAAGAGGGGGCTGGGCAGGAGAGAGGATGGGAGAGTGTTTTTGTGGGCGGTGGCCATGTGCAACGGTGTATGGAAGAGAGTTGTAGAGGTTGTGCAGCCAAACACACACACGCACACACACACACACACACACATACACACACACACACACACACACACAGTTACAACCCTGTTTTAAGTCTAGGGATGAAGGGAAGCAACAAACAAGCAAAAGTGTAAAAAGTACTGCAGTTCATTGCAGCCAAAAGGTTCCTAAGGCTTCATCGTCAGAATCAGAACTCACCAGGGCCGCAAAGCACTTGTGCAGGCTCTCATCTGCCCTCTGAGCTGCGATGAGCCGTTCCCGTGTCACCGGCAACCAGACTCCGCCAGGAGAAGTGCTTGAGATCGTCAGCGCTGGGCATACAGCTATAGGAACTACCCCACTCACTAATTTGGACACATACAGCCCAGAAGTATTGTACTGCAACAGTAGGCGCATTTATCTTAAAAAAAGAGTTAAAGACAATAATCGCTCAAACATGAAGAGCTTGAAAAACGGGTCAGGGCATATCAAACTCATGAGATGGTTTGACATGAGCCAGATCTAATAAACGAACCTCCTTATGCTGCTGCCGGGAGGATCAATGCTGCTCTCTGCGTTTAGTTGCAAGGCAATTGGCTCTAAAGTGACCCGTCGTGTGACAATAAGAGCACTCACGTTAGTCTTTCCCACTCACAGCAGCTTTCTTAAGGCCAGTCTGAGGAGAAAACACAGAAGGAGTTTTATCGGTGGACTGAGCCGGAAATAAAATCTTCTGAGTAAGCACAAATGTATCGGTCAAAAAACAGCTGCGACAGAAACTGTTTTTATGTTCTGTTCATTCAAATAAACCACAATACGTACTGGTAAGCACTTTTAAAATTCTTCCAAGAGAACGAGCTCCCTTAGAGAAGAAAAGTCAGTCACATCCAGAAGAACGCAACCTTATCCCTACAAAGCTCCACCTAAGTTTGGGAAGGAGACCTCTTGTGGCCTCTACATTTGTGCCTACATGCCTCAGGAAGTAAGTCTTAAGCACACAAAATTACAGGTTTGACAGCTTCGTATCAAAAGCTGTCTTCAATGGAAAGTGCGGAAATCACTTCTTGAGCTTTTCCGTGTATTCTACACTGCACCAACTCAGCCCAAATATCCAAAGACCACCTTAGGGCTGTAGCTATTTGCTCAAAGGCACCAAAATATGCGCAGACTTCAGTCTTTTGAAATATAGGCACAAATGTTATGTTTTTACTCATATCAAACAAGGGCTGAACATTGGAGGAACTGGTTAAGGTCTCTGACGTCACAGACTCAGCAGGCTGTGTCACCTTCCCGGAGGAAGGTGGAGCATGGGTGCAGTACAGTTGGAGCGTGAACACTCATTATACAACACACACACTAAGTTACATATTAAAATGCACATGAGTATATGCTGCAACCCCAGGCACAAGGGCACTCAAAGACTCCGCCTTCTCCATCTCGAAAGAGTGTAAACATCCCTTAATAATGCATCAGCGGCAGCATTACGAAGAGGAGAAATGCACGGCTCTGACGTTACGGTGGCCAAATAATCCGAGTAAAACAAAAATAAAGAGCTGGTCCGCAGAGCAACTTATCATAAAGCATGTGTTACAAACCGATATACTGTCTTTGTGTCCAACAATGGTGGCTTTCTGACCCACAATGGTAGTTATTCCTACTTGGCATACCCTTCGATGAGAGGAGATATAGTTTTCAGAAATAATACCTCTCAATGGGTGTCCTTTATCTCTTCCTTGCATCTAGCAGGAAATGAGATATGAAATCTGAGACAGAGCGGTGCCTGATCAGCTCAGGATACTGTTATTACATACACCAACACGAACGTGCCTGGAAAGGGATAGTAGTAAAACATCAGAAAACAAGTGGATTACAGTTGTAATCCTACAATTACATTGTTACATTCATTCATTATCTAACAGCTTATCATGTTCAGGCTTGCAAGGGCTTGAGCCGGTGCCAGCTGGCATTCAGAAAAGATGCGGGGTACACTTGGGGCTGACACATACCCCTTTCCCACCGAAAAAAACCAGGTGCTAGTTCCGGTGGTGCTGCTAGTGCCAGTGCTTAGTTGGTTCATCTCGCGCACCTCCTGAGAACCTGTTTGCCATTCCATTGGCTAGGAGCTAAGTCAGAGCCAAGCATTTATGTCACCATATAACGTAATAAGTTCTTGGCTCTAGACCCGAAAAGGGTTGGTGCTTGTCTGGCACCAGTTTTTGGAGCCAGGAGCTGGTGCTTAGGCTGTCAAAAAGCAAATAATTGGCTCTGGCTCCATACTAGCCCTGTAACTAGCTCGTGGGAAAAGGGGTAAGAGAGTCAGACAACCACTGATGCTCACATACTCACACTGGTTCAGTGGTACATGGTGATTGATTCTGACTTTGAAAAGAAGGAACAGGAAATAAGAAATGAATGTAATTCCGTTTCAGAGCTGCTAGTCAAGCACAAACTGAAGTACTGCTTACCAAAATATGATTGATATGTCCGTTATTAGAGGAGCACATGCTTAAATTAACAGCAACATTAATTTTAGCGTTTGTTTAATATCAATGTTTAGTGTAGATATTAAATGTTAAATCTAAATATTGAATGTTAAAACCCAAAAGTTATATTTCAATTCTAGATGTTAGAACAAAATTTTAAATCGAAATATTAAATGTTGAACCAAATTTTTACATCCAAATATTAAATGTTTGCCCGAAACATTAAATCTAGATTTATCATCTAGTTGATATCAATATAATATTTAAATATCAAATGTTAAAACTCAATATTAAATGTTTTAGACTAAAACTTTTATTTCAATATTACATGATGAGCTCAATTTTAAATCCAAATATTAAATCTGAACTTAAATCTAAACATTAAATGCCAAACCAATCTTTTAAAATCCAAATGATTTATCATGAAATTAATGTTCTACATTGAATCTAAATATGAAATGTCAAGCAAAAATGTTCAGCATGTTCGAATGTTTAATCACAATATAAATGTAATGAAGCCGTATTTTAAATAAAAATAAAAATTTAACATCAACAAGAAAGTTGTTCATTTCAGCATTTATTGCACAACATGTGTCCCACACTGGTGTGTGTATTTATTTTCATAATAAATGTAATTGTTGATAGAAAAAGGTCAGTTTGACATCATGAAGGCGACATTAACATGCAGAGTGTTGATGCTCTTCTTGTCGACGTAAAGATGGTGAAACATTAATCAGGAGTTTGAGCTGATAGGGACACATTCCATGCGTCTCTGTGTGTGGTGTGGTGTGCTGTTTGTATTCTTAGCAGGGAGCCATAGAATTGTTTTCTTAAGCTTTATCTGTGCAGCTGCAGGTAATATTTCAGTGACCTCTGATCTGCCCAAATATACCTGTGAGCAGAAAAGTGCCCTGTACTGTAAAAAGATCTTAACAACACGCTCCAGTTCCTTATTCTGTTCCTAAAGGTGATTTAAAATGCATTTCATAATGTTTAGCATATGTATATACATATATACGTATATATGTATAGACATACATACATACATAAACATAAAAATAGATACATATATAAACATATATATATATATATGTATATTTATATATATATATATATATATATATATATATATATATATATATATATATATATATATATATATATATATATAAATATACATATATATAGACAGATATATATAGATACATAAATATAACATATATATAGATAGATATATATAGATACATAAATATAACATATATATAGATAGATATATATAGATACATAAATATAACATATATATAGATACACAAATGTATACACATATATATTTATACATCTGTCACGAAAAAAAAAAGAGAAGGAAAAAAATAAATAGTGCATGTCTGCCACCAAATATACATTTCCAATTTTCATTCTTAACCCAAAGCCTCTATAGTAACGATTTAGTTAGAGTTAAGAGTTCCAAATAAATATCTGTTTGCAGGTCAAGGCATTTCACAAAAAAAAGGTTTGTTGAATTTAATTATCAATTGCTAAAAATAAAATGTATGTCTGGATTTAGAAAAAAAATGATTTTGTTGGTACAGTTGACATAATAAAATGAATTACATTTTTTTTTAATGTAATGCGTCTACTGTGGCGTCTCTTGTGACCAAACCGCCACAAATAATTACCAACAATTCCTTCCTGTGTTCAGAACATTGGTTCAGTTAATGGCAGTTTGAATGTGTAATAATATTATTCTAAGGATTGTTCCAAAAGCTGAAAACTCCATAGTCATAAGTCATCAGCCATACAAGGAGCACACCTGACACGCCAAGATAGAATAAATAGAACTAGATCAGTTAAAGTTGATCTCCAGTCAACAGAGTCCAGAACCCACAGCTCCTTCTAGCTCTCCGGAGATCCGATATCCACACTGATGAAAGTGTACAGCGTCTCCTTGACGATCGCCTTGACTGTGTAACGCAAGGAGTTCATCCCATCTGTACCCATGTCCCTCCCAGTTCGGCTCAGTTTTCCAGGATTCTTTGGATTTGCCTCATTAAGCAAATCTCTGTTATGTTTGATCATCTTGTACTTTCCCAGCATGAAATCGGGTCGGGAGATGGACATTCCACGGATGATGATTCGGTTGTAGGTATCATCATCCTCCCCGCCCCAGCCCCAGAAAGTGTTTGAGAAGCCATTGATCTTCAAGAACTGTTCCTTGGACAATGAAGAAACTCCACCGAAGAAATTATTGTAAGGCAGGTGGAAGTTAAACTTGTCCATGGCCACAGCCAGGTGGCGAGGATTGTCAAAACATTTGTAGAGGTTACGGTCGTCCATAGGAACCAGATCTACGTCAGAGAAGACAAAGCAGTCATAGTCATAGTCCTTCAGTGACTCGGTGTAGCCCACATTCATCAGCTTGGCTCGGTTAAACACTCCCTCGCCATCCTGGTTGATGACATACACGGCGTATTCCAGCTGCTGACGCATCAGGATGGGATGGAGGTAATACAGCCAGTGAACCAGGTGTTCATATCGGTCTCGGAACGGGATGATAATCGCCACCTAAGCAGAATCAAAAAATGTTTTATTTTAACATGATTGCAAAGAATCCCTCAAGAGTTATTCACAATTTAATCATATATACTGTATATAGATATATATAGAAAGATAGATAGACTTTAAACAATATGTATATTTAAAGACTTGAAAAGTTCCATGTCTTTCATCATACACAATAACATTCTTTCCGCATTCATTTGTTAATTATTTTCTTTCTTACCACCTTGATAAGCGTACACATACCTGCTCATCACCTATTTTCAGTTTACAGTTTTTTGAATTTAATTCCATTTCATTTTTTCTTGTTTTTGAAAAATAAAATAAAACATGTCAAACTGATCTCGATACACACACACACACGCACACGCACACAAACACACACATACACACACACACACACACACACACACGCACAAAAAAACCCACTAGAGTCAATACACCTGTCATGTACAACAATATTGCTGTCAAATTCTGATAATGATGTTATTTGTATGTGAACAATTAAAGACTTAAATGCAATTAATTACTTATTTCCTGTAATACAAATATGCTCAATTAAATATAATCCACTTAAATATTGACACCTCTTCTTTAAGTTTCTAAACTCTATCATTGTTCCATCCATACTTGAATCTGCTAATAATGCATTGCTCTCTCCATCTGATCTCTTACCTTCTGTAGGGAGATGCAGTCAGGTGGCTTGTAGCGTCCTCCTTTCAAATTAGGAGAATCGATTTCCTTACTTATCTCCTCCAAAGTCTTTTTATTATTAAAACTCACATAGATTTGGCCAACCAGATCTGGAGGGATTTCAGGACAGGACGACAGTTTCTCGTTGGCAGATGTTCTCGCCTCTGTCCTTACCTTGCTGGATCTTAGGTCATCAGTGTCCCAAAACTCTTCCACGCGTTGTTGAATGAGCTCTGCAATATTGTCCTTTCCATATGGAGATGTCACATGGGGACTGTCTTTATTGCAGAATAAAAGCACAAGAAAACATGCCAAACTGAGGAAAACAAAAAGTGCCAGGACCTTGTAAAGTTTATTCAGCATTATGGCCAGTCCTGAGGTGGAGTGCTGCGTGCTCAAGAGCTCCAGGTACAACTCTGGTATTTATATTTCTCTTTCCATATCAGATGCGTTTCAACCAAAGAGGCTGCCTGACAGGTTTTATTTTTCTTTGTGTGGCTTCCGCCTTGAAGTCAGCTGAACAGGTACAGCTTGATACCTGCGTTCATTATCCCTTATTTTTTTTTGTATTTAATTTACATATCTTATTCGTTATCGAGAAATAAGAGCGTTCTTGTGTATCTGAGTATATCTACAGTATTTTTTAATTTTCATATTGTCTCCCAGGTACCGTTAGACCGATGCAAATTTATATGAAACAAAGACTAAATACTTTACGTACGCGAAAAAACATTTGTTTTATTACCTGCAAAGTCTTTGCATTGAGACAATAACATTATAATTATTAAAGGTTTATTACTGCTGTAACCAGTAGAGCACTAATGATCATTTATGTAATATGGACAGATGCTGCCCTCAGCTGGTGGATTCTAGTGCCTGCTGAGTTCATTCTTTTTCTGAAACAGTTCTTCCTGTGCAGGGTCATGAGGGCTGGAGTCAATCCCAGCTGCCAGTGGGCTGGATGTGGGGTACAACCGTGGATAATTTGTCAGTTCGTCACATTGAGACGGATAATGGTCCATGCTGCCATTTTCAAATTCAGGCAGTTTAGAGTCCCCAATTCATAGACCAGGCAGTGTAAGGTTCTGGGTTCAAATCCACCTCTTCCACCAGCGGGCCTTCTGAGTGGGAGCATGGGTTCTTTCCAAGTACACTAGCTTCTCTCCACACAGAAAACATGCAATATTGATGAATTAGTGAGTCTAAATTGCCCGAAGGTGAGAATGTGAGAGTGAATGGTGGTCCGTCTCTGTCTCTTGCCCAATGTCAGCTGGGTTAGGCCCCAGACCGCTGCGACTCTGAGGAGGATAAGCAGCCACAGAAAATGGATCAATAAATTCAAACATTACATGTTCCTGGGTGCTGGGAGGAAGTCGGAGCACCCGGAGGAAACATTAACGCAAACAAGGGAAGGCGAACATGTAAAACTGTATTTACATATGAAAATATTTTTCTTATTACGTAGTATTGAGAGATCCTGTTCAGAAACAGGACCCGGGACTGGTTAAGCAAAGAAAGACAGAACAATACATTTACTAGGATCTGTTTGAAGTTAGGAAAGCATGACTACCGTGTTGATAATCAGTTGGAACTTCCTTTGTCAGAGTTCAAACGCAAATTTATTTTCCAAACATTCAGCACCTGAGATTAAGCTGAAGGACAGGGTGTGGCCCGGGAGTGTGAAGGTCCATCTACCCTTGGCTAGGGTAGATGGACCTGGGTGGCCGGATATGAAGTTTCCATTCAGTTTTGTTTTATATTGATAATGTGTGGGCCTCAGGTTGTTGTTTTTCTAGTCACTTAGCTTTAACACTCCAACAAATCGACCTGTGTTGTGATATTCAAGTCCCCCTCATAACATTTTCCCAGCCCCATCACGGAACCACCTCCTGCAGTTTGAGCCACTGTAGTCGATAACAATAATAATAACAATAATAATAATAATAATGTCTACATACAAACCTCAACCATCCAAACCGTCAGCGGACCACCACTGTGGCTTCTATGTTTGACCCACTGCTGTTGGTAAACGACAGGCCCAGATGATGCAGTGCTGACTCTGCTTACTGCACTCACTAAACACCTGATGCATCCCAAAGGATACGCCAGGGTTTTATTCTTGCATATCTGCGGGGCTTTTAATTACATGAAGACACATAATTGTTTGAAGTGATTGAGTGATCGTAAGATAAATACAGGTATAGTTTCTTTGGATTAAGAATTTTTTTATCTCAGTGGGGGCATGTCAGACGTGCTCACTGTGAGCACCGGCTTCCCAAAAGGGCTGTGTTCTTTCCCAGGGTTATTCTCGCAATTATCAAACGAATTTAGGGTTAATGACACACATTTTAAGTTGTTGAAATATTTCGACCACATCGCTTTGCTTGGCCTTCTTCAGAAATCCGACCTCTTATTTTAAGGCACACACTCAGAACCCTTTTTCTTATCTATTGAGATTAATGTAACCAGGACGAAAGAACTCATTTTTTGCACAAAATAATTCACCTGATTGCTAACGTGCTGAAACTGTGGAAAACTTTAAATACTTAGGCACAGTTCCAGACTCCCAGTTGAGCTTCTCTGGAAACACCTACGTATACACAAAGGACATTTTTAGTTGACCTCAAATCTATAAGTACTAACTTTAAATATTATATTAAATAATTGTTAATCTATAAACAAATAAATCTGAGAACAATTGAACAAATGAGTTTGAGTGATTCTGATTAATTACTATGAGGAGGTTGTTTTTTTTAATAAAGGTGTATAATCCCATCTATAGCAAAAGTCTGGTTCAGGGAAACGATATATCACTGTGGTTCTGTCCTACCCCAAGACACACAATGCAATCAAAATTCCTTAGACTTACCCTTTGACTAATTACATATGTTATTACAATAATGATGGATAGATGAGCTGAAATTTGGCTACATATATGGATTTATAGTAAACTTGAAGAGTCAGAGAACCAGAATGTAGTTTCTTTTGATCAAACTCATCAGGAAGGGAGGATCAATCCTGGGATTGCAGAGAGGTGAGACAGACACAGACAGACAGACATGTAGAAGAGAGGAGTCATCTGGATGTCCAAGCTGTCGTGTGATCACGTCTACAAGGAATCCTGTTTCACTAGTAATCCCTGCTTACTTGATTCCTCTGGATACTGTGAAGAGGTGCTTGATGAATTGTTTCATCAATTCCTCCATGCTATTTTAAATCTCTTGCAAACATTTCATAAATAGTTGAATAAACCTTAACATAACCATTGAGATAATTATAGTTCCCAAGTAAGTGAACTTCTATAAAAATAAAGTAGATGTTATTAAGTTTATGCATTGAGTATTTATTTACCAAAACCCCTGAAATTTTACAAATGTGGAGCAGGTTGTTAATAAACTTCTCTCACGGCTGCCCCTAGTGGTAATTTTAGCGAGACACACAACCTGGATACTGATAACAACAATAATAATAATGTAATTTATCTTTATACTTGTATTTATCTTGATCCAGCTGTTGAATCATAAATGACTAACTTGTTATTGGCAAATAAAGTACTTCAACTCCTGCAACTTCTTCAACTCTTCTCTTTGCGTCCTCAAAGTTCCACGTTTTTTTTCTGAAGGAAGTTTAGATTGCTGCTCTGTTGCTCTTGGATTACCCAGCACATTTAACAAGATGTGTCTCTTTAGTGAATATTGCCACATGATAGAGTGAGAAAAATCAAACTCTAGGTTTAACTCTTAAAAAGATTTCAATCCATAATTTTGAAACAAATTTCCCAAGTCTCCATATCCTTCCATGAATCCATAGTTTACAGAGAAATGGGGCATTGCCAACATATAGTTGACTCCAAACTGAGGTAGACGTCTATGTTGCAACTATGTTGTATATATTTTATATTTATTTTCTTTCTGGGCGAGTGGACCATTGGATGATATGACGTAGATTGAATACATAGTGACAAAATAATAGTTTGGGTAATCTCCTCTGTGAGCGTTTCCTATTCCAAAGGAATTTGCTGCAAATGTGGTCAAATTGTTCCAAACAACTTGACAGGAATATGTTCAGACAGGGACTGATTGACTTTCAAAGTTTTCTCATTACCCCCCACAAAGATAAGAATAGAGTCAAGGTAAAGTACATCATCGGAATATAGTCAGTTTGTGCACAGATCTGGACTCCTGGGAATGAAGGGTTACTTCTAAAGGCTTCTGCTAGTGGTTCTAGCGATAAACAGAAAAAAGCTGGAGAAAGACCCGATCCTTGTCGTGTTCCTCCCCTTAGTCTCCAATATGAATCATCCCGTTTGTCTCTCCTGCTGCCTCAGGTTGCTAGTTTAGAATTTCTATCAATCTTGTAAAGATCTGTGCTATTCCAAAGGATTTTAATACACATTGAAAGTTTTGTTCATTCAACTGCAGGTCAAGCTTTGTGCTTGTAAATCAGCCCCAGTACACTTTTCCTCCTTTCCACATCCTCTCCCTCTCCAAGATCCTGTTGAACAATCAAGTAAAATACTCCACTGCCCTCTAGTGGAGTATTTAACTTCCCCCCTAGACACCTCCATAACTCCATAACTCCACCGGTATGTCAGCAGCACCAACTGTCTTTCATCTTCTTCAAAGCAGCTCACACTTCCTTACTGATCCTTACTAATAAACTTGAACTTAATCATTCACAATTCTCACATCTTCCACCTCTCTCTCTCTCTCTCTCTCTCTCTCTCTCTCTCTCTCTCTCTCTCTCTCTCTCTCTCTCTCTCTCTCTCTCTCTCTCTCTCTCTCTCTCTCTCTCTCATTCCCTTCATTTATCAGTTCTTCAAAGTTCAACTTCCATCTCGCTCTCACACTTTCCTCACTTGGTAGTACATTTCCATCTCTACCCTTAATCACTATAAAGCCGGGTGTAAACCGCACGATTTGGACCCGATTCACATTTCTGATGAGCCTCAGGACTGCCGGGCCGTCTGACAGCATTAGTCCTTCGTCGTTTGTGGTGCAGTGTACGGGGGTCATGAGGGCCGATTAACAACACCCGGGCAACTGTTGGATAATCGGATTGTTAACTGGCATGTCAGACATTTTGGCAGGGTCTGAGCTGAATTTTAGTCTGCTTCGGCCCTCGAAGTGGTCTCCATCTTTTATTTTGGCCCCCTCTGTGATAGATTTTGGACCCCTGCTATAAAATATGTCTGATGCTTTTATCTGCTTTTGCTTTGTAGCACTTTGAGATTTGATTCAAATGTAAAGTGCATTATAAATTAAATGTATTATTATTATTATTAACTCAAAGTCCGTGGGCCACATCCGGCCCTAATTTCTATAATAGCTGTCCCTCTGGTAAACAGCTTAAACACTAGGAACATTTATACAGTCATTCTGATGAACATTTTTCAACCTCTGAGCTTTCAAACGAAACTTAATTGACGATTGTCAATAGTAAGCACAGCTTAACCTGCTGCACACCCTTCCCATCTCAATCCCTCCGTTTCGCCAGTTGCTATAATTACAGTAATATAAAACATCCAAAAAAGTTGTTTGTTTGTTAACATGATCTAAATTCTGATTATTGTAATGTACTTAAATTTAATGTACTGAAAATAAAATCAAAAACATATGTTTGAGGAAAATATAATCCCAGAAATGCAGCCATTTTCAACACTTAATTAAATGATTGCTATTGGCCAAGGTTGTTTCGATAAGATAATGTTGTTGTTTTCAAACAACTTATTGAATGCAAAATGTTGCTCTGGTTGACTTTAATTGCTTGGTTTGTTAAAGATATGCTTTTTAAAAGAGCCAATTGTTCAGTTTAGTGTGGTATAAGTGCGTGTGTGTGTGCGTGTGTGCTTGTGTGCTGTATGTTTTAGTAACGATACAAGAGAAAAACTCATTCTGATTATTTTAATCCCCGCCATAAAAACACAATTCGTTTGGCTGCTGTCCTGTTTCCTTTGTAAATGAATGTAGTGGTTTTACTGACACCACTGTGGGATGAAGGAATAAAAAAAAGAAGCTTATGTTCCCACATTCCATGATATTTTCCCAGGCTTTTGATGGAGATGTTCTTTGTCCATTTACTAGGATCATCATGCTCAACCAGGGGGATTCCCTCTCTGCTTTCATAACTACTGCTCTTATGCGATATACATGGTTAATATGTTTATGTTGGCACGCCGCTCAACTTCAGTTCTCCGGGCTGAAAAATAGTCTCAAGTGCCAACCGAGATGTCAAATGTTTGCATAACTCATAATTCTGACTAAAAGCTCAATTCCAAAAACGATGCTTCTAATAATAAGGTACTTTTCCAGCCTCAGACATTTCATTAGTGGCTTGTGGTGGAGTCTATTTTATGATCCTACATTTGGGGTAAATATAACGTGTGGAAGCTCGAGAATCTGTGGAGCAAGCAGAAATGTAGTGAGACAAAAGTGGCCAAATGACCAGTATGCATACTCTTCCTGTTATTTACTTTATATTATTAGTTTAACTGACAGGGATGACACACACTGTGATTGTAACATTTGGATAAAATAGATTCACTGCTCATAGAATATCTATGCTGACACTGCAGTCCTTGTCCCTGGTTAGGCCTTTGCTTGTTATTTGGATTATTTGTGAGGACACCATGTAGTTTAAGGGTGCCTATAAGAGCATCGTGAGCCATCACCAGCAGAGGGTGGTCTTGTATTATCGAAAGAGAATGTGCATGTCAGCCACTCTGGGCTGCAAAAGAAGTTCTAGCAATTACAGACCAATTGCATGCCTGTGTTTGTAGAGTTCTGTAAATACACACACACACACACCCACACACAAACATATTACATGCATGCGCGTGCATGTTTCACGCGTGTGCTTACACATGCCTCTGAGAGACTTCTACCACATACTTTTGGATAAAAGGGGCTGCTGTTCTTGGAGAAATCTGATCCTGAGGCCTCCGTAGATGGAATCCAGCTTAGCTTTGAAACTTTTAAAAGGATTTTTTTTTTTTTTACACCTCCTCCTGCTTTCTCTTTTGCTTATTTTTGCTGCTCCCAGAACGAGAACGACGCTTACCAAGACACATTTCTAACCAGAGGAGTGGGCTTTTTTGGATGAGCATCAACATAAACTGAACTACCAGGACCGGTAGAATTCTGCTGAATTTGCCACACAATTCTTTGGCGGTGTGTTAGATCCTTTGGGGGCAGGTTTTTTTTTCGTCTTTTTTTGAAAATACAGTTTATTTAGTTTGTAATGTCAGAGCGACATTGGCAAAACTGGTCAAATTTTTCCCTTTAACAGATAAGTGGTCTATTAAAACACATACTTCTCCATTAGTGAGTTCATGTAAATGATTCATGTCTGTGGTGATGACGTGTTCATATAATACTTGCTGAACAGATCTTCAGAACCACATGTCAGAGTGGAATATAGAGAATAGTGTCTCAATAACAGTACACTATTATATGAAAGGAAATATGCATGGTGTTTGCATAATAAAACTTTTAACTGTTGAAAAAGCTAAATTATTGCATCTAAAATGTTTAAAAAAACAAGTTTCATTGCATTAATTCAATAGTAAAGGGATTTGGGATTAGATAATTATGTTTAGTAAATTCAGCGTAACTATTTGTGCATGCAATATAACTGTGTTCATTATATTAAAGATAACTTTCTTTGTCAACAATGTAGCACTTAATTTGTATTTTTTGTTGACATTTCCTTAAAATAATTTAGCAAGATAAGATAAGATATACTTTATTGTCATTGTTTATTATCAGAAATAGGCAACAAAGGATATTGTGTATAGTTATTAGTAATAATTACTTTTCAGAACTTTTTCTTATTGATTTAACCCCCTTATGTGGGAACAGTCAACATAAGTAAGTTAAACAAATGTAATGTTTTACTAACACCACATACATGTAGATAATGTTAAAAATCTGTATATCTATAATAAGACCTTTTCACAATATATCCTTTCCGTACTCATCTAAGTTAGATCTCAACCTATTTCATACTGTGGAAAGAATTGAATGTGTATGAAGAGGCGGCAGGTATTTTTTCCCACAGAATATTGTATTTCTCTTACATTTATATCAAAATGTGTTTTTGTAATTTTGTAGTTTGAAATGTTAAATGTCAAGGAAGAGATTACATTCTTGAGAATTTCAAAAGCTTGCAGCATAATTCCTCCATTATCTGCAAATGAGGATAAATAGCATGTGTGCATTTATACCGCAGCCCTATGGAGAGATACAACATGCACACACATACACACACACACACACACACACACACACACACACAACACACACACACACACACACACACAGTTCTTAAAACAGCCCTAGTTACAGCCTACAGAACTCAGCAGTTTAGTGAAATATGATGCCCAGACCCTTGAATTGTGTGTATTTGTGTGCCTGTGTGTGTAGTTTTGAGTGGTCTCAGCTGTGAGGGACACACTGCAATGACAGCCAATCAGAGCTAATTCAGAATCAGAGTGGTTTTGACGGGTCTGTGGTCTACCCGGGGGAACAAAGCCGGTTGTGTGTGTGCAGCTACGTGGTTGTGTGAGTGTGTAAGAGTCCACACCTCTCAACCTCCCTCTGCACTCCACCTGCTTTTCATTGCCCAAATGGTCTGACAGAACCTGTTTTTTTAATATTCTCAGCATTTGTATTCTAAGGCTTTTTTTTTTTTTTCCATAGGCTCGCAAATTATTGAAAGTTATTTGACTTTGAATTGAAAATAATCAAAGAAATCAGTTAAATAGGTATATCGGTGTCCTTTCATTGAAAAGCCTTGCTGCTTATTACATTACCTTGTTATGTTCACAATACAAAGTGAATTCATGAAAACTGTAACATAAGAACATTCACTGATAATTCACACAGACATCTGTGGAGTGATGCTGAGGCGGGCACCTTTGCATACCAGCTCACCATTAGATATGGGAGGGTCACTGAGAGCATTTTGGGGCTCTGTATCTTGGAACACTTTGACATGACCAGCCTTGTGATGAATGGACAACCACTACCTTCAGCCATCCATACTAAACATCCCAATTAAGCTAACTATGTCAGTAATAACCCATATCAGTTAACGTTTAAGGAAATTCCAGTTAGGTGCCTTGCTCAAGAGAAGTTCTGCTCAACTCTCCTGCAAACATTTTCCTGGGCTGTCAAAGCAGACATGTGATCACAAGTATGCCATTCTAACCTTCAGGCTGTAATCATTTAAAATGTTTAAAAAGCTGAGTTGGCAACTTTTGTTCTTCGACTGTTGGAGAACCATCAACGTGAAGTCAAAGGGCTGCAGGGTAGGACACCAACAAGAACGAAATATGCTCCCTCATCATCCATCGCCCTCGTTTCCTCTGTGACATGAAGCTGATGTTCTCCCAATAGGCCCTGGGGAGACGTGTCGGCAACAAGTGGAGAATGAATGAAAAGCGTTGAATTAGGGTCCATTGACATACGCTCTTTCCGCCTAGCTACCTTCTCCTCCCACTCTTGATAGGTCTCTCTGAAGACCTCCAACACCCACAGACTAGCTGTCCGGCTCACTCACACACTCGTTCACTCATTCCACTCCTCATTTATTCAGGCGCTTTATTTCTCAGGTAGATAGACTTCGATGCTCATTTATTCACCTGCCACCTTTTGAATTAAACCGTCCTCCCTGATCTCCCCTGCTGAATGAGAATATCTGTGCAGCAAAACTGCTATTCACGGGGAATTTGACATAAAAGTTGCTGTTTTTATTTTTTTCTCATCAAACATAAGATTAATATTTACAGCATACATCATAAGGTAGTCCTACTAATAGAGAGGCTTTAGTTAACCTTGTGTATCCCAACAAAATGAAACCTGGACAGGACAGACAATGATCTTTTAAATAATAATATATACATTATTTTATCACATAGTCGTACAAGTAAATGTTATTCACAGTAAAACGTTGTGAAATTTATTCTCTATATTTGACCTATCCCTGATGAGTAGTTGGCAGCTACTGTGAAGCAACCAGGGAGCAATTGGGCTTTCAGGGTCTTTGCCCGCTTGGATCGATGTGTAATCTCCCTATTGTGGGATGTCTGCTGTGCCTGCAGAGCTAAAGAAAACTGATGTTCGGTAATATTTTTTTTTAAAAACAGCAAAAGAAATATTATATTTAACAAAAAGGCCTTTGGCAAAATCAATCTAGTCAAACCCATATATTCCACAATTTAAATGTACTGCTCAATGATCAATGTGCAAATACAATTACTTCTCATCACTTGCACAACATACAAAAAGTGAAGAGAAAAAAAAAAAAAAAAATAGATCCACACAGCAAGGGTATATCCTCAAAAAGCCCCCAGTGTCCTGCATTCTACAAGCAATCCCCCTGATTAACTCCTCAAATTGAATGTGAAGTTATGTGTGAACAGTGTTTCTCCTCCTAGTGGGTCAAAGAATTTTCGAATTGAGTAAAATACACTCTATATGAGATAGATCTCCTCGTATGGCCTGCAGATTTCAGAGATAAAGCTTTCCCCTAGTGGAAATATGGAACTGACTTCTCCCTAAATCAATAAAGTTACTCTTCGCATTAAGGTCTATGTGGGTATAACAATGGAAAATTATCCCTGAATCGTTTTGAGTAATGTGTTAATATGAAGGATCTCCGGCAACCATGATTCCTTAATATCCCAGCCTTTTCAGTGATAATATGTACATTTAGATTACAGCCTGTTTTAAATAAATAACTGTAGTGACCCAAACTACAAAATATAGGTTTTAAGAAAAATATATTTCATCATTAAAATACATTTGAGTATCCTCAGTGAGGATTTTCCCTGAAAAAACAAGGATATAATAATGTGTGACTATAAAAATGAATACCAAGTTTCAACAGTTTTCACCAGTAATTCAGAGCGTTGAACAGACCAACAGT
The DNA here is from genome assembly GCA_037951165.1 of Lophius americanus. Taxonomy (NCBI): domain Eukaryota; kingdom Metazoa; phylum Chordata; class Actinopteri; order Lophiiformes; family Lophiidae; genus Lophius; species Lophius americanus. The sequence continues at coordinate 10,965,287 of JBBDHG010000011.1, read as the reverse complement.
TCTTCCTCTTTCTGTATACATCCAAAAAAATTGTCACATCCATCTACAAACTATATTAATACTTATACCTCTGATACTTCTTAATTGTTATAGTTATGTATATATTTTTAAGACCGAAAGCAAAGTTTTACATACAGTATAATCAACCGATTGAAACAGCTAAAATCCCCGAGAGAAGAAGCACATTGTTATGGTGCCCTAGGTAGGTTGGCCATCATCACACCTGCTCTCATCTACAATCAAACCTGGCATATAGCCTCGGTTGCTACATTCACTCTTTGCCACTTTGTCCCCCAATCCAAGTGGTAGATATAGCGTTGGCTTAGTGTCTAGATCTTTTGATGCATGCTCTTTGACTTAATTTGATCTCTTCTCCCACTCCAGTTACCCGCCGTTGTTGACCTGCCTACTACGGCTGCCACTCCCCAGCTTGGTACAGCTCTGAATCTCAATCTCTAACCTCACTTCTTCATCAGTTGCCTGAAGCAATATTCTTCTTATTATAACACTTCCTGAGTTTGAGCTTTGCTTCCTGGTCCAGTCCATAGTATGTCTAACCATTGCAACCATCAGACCAAGGCAACACAAAAAAACCCTGACCAGAACCCCAAAATACAAAACACCCTCTGGTGGACTCTCTAAATATTACACCCCATTTTCCACCCATCTACAATTGCTGGGTTAAATGTTCCTGACTGTAAATCTGTACAGTTTATAATTTACAATGAAATTGAAAAGGCTGCAGTATACTCTCTATTGCTACAATTTTAGAAAATGTCCTAGCTAGCATGGACTTTAAATCAGTCCTTTACTGCAGAATAAGCATTGTGCAGGCCTGTGGTTGCCGATTGACAATAAAACGTCAATGGAAATGCTGGATATTTTGCAAAATATGCTATTAGGAGAGTGATAGAAGTCACATTTATATGTGAGCAGCTGTGAAGCATAACTGAATTACTTGGTCAAGTCTCTATTGACTGTTTTGCACCTGGTCTTAACAACGTAATAGTCTGGATCGTAATGCTAACCCCCGTGAAATGTCTTATTTTTGCTTGATTTAGCGTTAGTGCAAAAATTAAGCTATTGACTGTGTGGGTGTTTACTACAGCTTATAGGTGCGGGCCGCATTTTGGCTGTTTCTGTCAGGTTTCTTGTAAATGTGCAAAGCTAACCAAATAATGGTGGTGGTCAATGAACTTCTTGTTTAGAGTAAAAGCTAACTGTGGGCAAGTAAAGTTAATAAACATATTATATCAAATGTGACATTATTGATTAAAATTAATTCAATTACAATCACATTCTATTTTGGCATTTCAGTACAAAAGCCTGAGGGAATTCGTAATAAGGGGAAATTTAGAAATTGATACCATATCAGAAATGAAAACCATGAAATTAATGGTGCACATGGTTTGTGATGATCGCGATCTGCCTGCCAAATAATACATTGTTTTGTATTTGACCAAGAGTTTCTGCCAGAACTCGTTATCGAAATATTAAAGTATGTCTTTCATCTGGAGGATTTTCCTAGTACTGTCTTGTCCTGTCAAGTCAGTTTTTCCTCTAATGGCCCAAATCACAAATTGCAATGCGTCAATGGGGTTTATAATCTGTGGCGTGAACACTTCACTTCAAGTCAGGACCCCCCCTTCCCCTCTCAAAAACAACAGTAATGAAAGGCATCATCCTCCTCATATGGAAAGACACAAGACATGCTATGACAAAACTTCTGATAGATTACAAGATATAGAGAACATCGCAAACTCTATGTCTTTAAATCTACCTGATGATCACTCTGTTGTGTAATAATTGGTGCTTTGTTTTACCCAGCACCATGCTGGGAGACATAATAAAAGATAGTTTTTTTAAAAAGACCTATGCTGTTCTTGTGACATCCCCCCCCCCCAAATTCCCCCAATAAACTGTGTTGTAAGAGAAATCCCTCTGATTGAACACCTCAAATTAATTGTAAACTTCTGTCCACGTTATTTTTTGAAAAAAGTGATCCCCCTAGTGAGTGAAATATTAACTTTTAGGGTAAACTATAACATAATCAAGGTAGATGTCCTCGAGTCCAATCTTAGCAACATTTGAGAAATTATGGCCCGAAAAGTTTGGGAGAGGAAGCTTCTCCTAGTGCAAGAAATATACAACCGACCTTTCCCCAAATAAATCAAGTTCTACCTCAAAGTGAAATATATAAGGGAATTAGAATTTGAAAATGATCCAAGAAATGCAAATCAAATCTATTGTCCCATATTGAGTAAAATATCAACTCCTAGACTAAAATATAATATTTACAAGATAGATCTCTTTGAGCTGATTCATATACACAAAAAGATCATACCAAGTAATGTCTGAAAAACAGTGTTTTTGGTTAAAATAGCCCCCTAGTGAGAAAATGATGAACTATTAGAATAAAACGTGGCATACAGATCAATTGGAACAACGGCTGAGAAATCACTGCACAAATTGTTTGGGGATAAAGCTCCGCATGTCGGGAATATACAAGTGAAAATTGAAAATGATCCATGATATCATTTTTGAGTTATCGCGTTAACACGAAGGATGTGCGATAGACACAGTGGCAGATGTCCCAGTGAGGATGATGATGATTCCATAATATCCACAACTTTACAGGGTTATGACAATGATTCTAATAATAATTTTTAACAGTTGTTCGGGTCAAATTAAAATGTTTGTATATACTATTATCATATATCCATTGTTTCTTCCTTTTTCCTCCCTCTCTGGGTAAGAGTCCAATTTGTATTGGCGTAAAGATTCAAGCTCTATTGATGAAGTGCGTCATGATCAATGTTGCCAGTTGTACGATAATTCCAGCCTCCGTGAGATGTACGATCAATAATGCCAAAAATCCCACAAATGTATGATAATTTGGCCTTTTCATCACTCCAACATTTATAGCTAAGTTATCGCGTTGGAATTGTAACGAGCTCTTGGCTGTTTGGCGGCTGTGTTCCCGGTTCTTCTCACGTGAGATCTTCTCAGCCAAACTAAATGCTGTGACGACGAAGTGACGCGCAGTTCCGCGCGCGCGTAACGCATCGTTAAACCATGAGGATCAGGAGTTGGATTGTAGGGAGGCGAAGACAAAGAGGTTATTAAACTTAAAAATTGAGCTTCATCGTCTCCAGGTTTACAGACATGAGTTGGAAGATGACCCTAATATAACTGCAACTTGTTGCTGGCTGCAACAACAGAGCTTTCTGTCGTTGATGCAACATCCAGATGGTGAGTTAGATCACTGGTCTTAAAACACATAAGTCTAAAAAGCATCCGGAAAAAAAACCCTGTCCCCAATAGAAATGTTAAAAAGCAGGGCTTACAGAGGGCGTGTGAAATTGGTGTGCCGAGGCAATGTCACAGCACAGCGGTGACTTGGGCAACATCCAGTGTGTTGTTGTTTTTTTTTCTGCGTGCATTTCTTCTCTTTTCCAGGTTTGTGTATGTGTGGCGCTCCACACACCTGCTGTTAGTTCTGCTGCACACCTGAACTCCATTCACTGATCATCTTCTTAATAATATATCAGCCTCAGAACTCCATCAAACTAAGAGTTGTATCTAAGTATCTCTTGTGTTTATGTTAATACCAACTCTCTTCCTGGCTGGGGGTCCCCCGGTTCACCAGCAGACCTGCGCTACAATCACCGCGCGCTACAAACACCGCGCGCTACAAACACCGCGCGCAACATCCACCGCGCGATACATTCCGCCTCCAGCCGGCCGTCTCACACACAGAGACACAGTGGGAAAAAACCCCTTTTACTCTCAAGCTTTGCAGCCAGCATCACTTCTGCCAACCCACAAGTTTCTTTTGGACACTCACCCCTCTTAACCTTGCCTCTAGGTCTCTGCCTCTGGTTTTGGGTCCAAATGCTGTTGAGCCATAACAGGTAAAGTCATACTTAAAAAAATATATACATAGGTTATAATGTGAAAGACAAATGGTAATATTCTCCAACTGTTATGAAAAAGAAAATCTGTGATATACAGTACAGTATTAGCACGATGCAACACTGAGTTCTAACAGGGATCAAGTGGCAATTTGATCATTTTCCTCAAAACTTCATACGTTTGTGCCTCCGGTGCGATAATACTTTAACAACCGTCCGACAACGCTGGTCATGATCCAGTTGATTGCCCAAATCTAATGTTATGCATCAGTCTCCACTCTCAACCAAGGATTAAAAGTAATGTTGGTGTAACGTCTGTTTGCTAAAATGGAGATCTGTACAGTTGTTGTGTATAATTTCTTTGTAAATAAAATTCCACAGTGCCGACAGGGGTTACAATGCATCGCTAACTCTACTGTCTAAAGTTTGTAAGACATTACACAATACCATACAAATGTTTTTTCTCAATTGTAAACTTTTTCAAACAGCTTTGATGACTGAATATTCACCTGGTGAGATGGCGTGGTGACACCTCAGATAGCCATGGGAATGCTAATACAGCTACAGCTCATACAAGCAAGAGCAGGTAACAGAAAAAACACAAATGGTGAAAATATCTCGATTACAACTTGTAGAGGTCCGAGCTCATCAACCACAGCTTATTTTATTGTCAAGGACTGAGGACCTAACAGAGTTACATGAGAATGATGGCATTGTGATTTGATAAATAGGTTGGAGTCAATGTACAAGAAACCATTTGAAAGATGTGAATCACTTAATCTTCCAGTCCACATGAGGCTGAATTATGAACCTCATCTCTTTAAGGCAAGGTTGTTCACTGTCTAATTGTATTTTTCATAATCTCCTTGTTTAAATGGATCTAATTTGAGTCACTTGTGAAAAATGTAATATCAGTTTTGTTTTCAGTGAGGGGGACTTTGCCAAGCTTATGAATATCAGAGTAGACAGTGGAGGAAAATTACTTTCAAATTCATAAACCTCAGGTTTGAAGCATTTATTGTCATGAAGGATCTGGCATAGTGTCAGACAGCTTAGTTAGATAAAAGCGGATCATAAACATAATTCATAGGGATTCCAGTTATAATTAGGTAAAAAAAATCCAGTTCAAAAACTACAGATTGGAGTAATGAGAGTAATATAAAAATCTTTCCATGATTATACCTGGTGTTTCTATGTAAATGGAGTTCATTCATCACTTACCTGTAGTCCAAAAGAAGATGTACTGCATACAGTAGAGTCCACATACAGTGGATATTAAGGAGGTGGAACAAGTGAAAATCCATTATAGTACGGCTAAGAAATGCGTGTTATGGCATTTTATTTGAGTATTCATTCAATATTAGATTGTAAAATCGGTGTAAAGAAAGCAATGCTGCTGTTGGAAGTAGCCGTTAGTACGTGAGCAGCTCATTCAAGAGTGCGTGTCAGAGGGAGCTTTTCTGACATGCACCAAGTTTTCATGGCTTGTCATCATCTCATTCCCTCCTCGTTTTCATTCACTCCATGTAAACAGTCTATTCACCGCTTCTCCGGTTTGTGGGAGGGCGGATCTGTCATCATACAGTTTTGACATAGTTTATAAACTACTCTTTACTTTAGGATTGGGTCATCACATTTGCATTCTTGTGTTGAGCCGTGGTTTCTATCAAGTGAAAGAACAATGAGCTTCTTCTTCTCTTATATCAGATGTTTCCACTCTATATTCTAGTGACATTACCTGTTATTTTTCTGTCTGCAACAGATTTATCAAAATCAAGGTTCGTAAAGGGCCCACATTACATACATTACAGTGGATGTCAAGTATATGTGCAGCACTCATGTGCAAGCTCTTATTCAGTAACGTTTGTTTACATTTCACCTTTAATTCCTTGTTTGCTGTTGGCAAATTCTGTCTTTCCCATTACATTGTGGAAATGCTCAGGAACTTTTTTATATTTATTGAATTCTAAAATGAGTCCCCAGGAAAAATAAAATAATATCACCTTTTACCCCAAATATGTAATGAATAAAATACTTTAAAACAAGAAATGTATACTGTACAGCTTATGTTGTTGGTCTAGAGCAGAAAACACACACAGTGTGTTCAAATTTCCACAGTTCACAAGTCGAGTTGACCAGGAAAACGTCTCAATTGTCCTAGAAATTTTAATGAACCTGAGTTTTAGTTATAGCGTAAAGGGGCATAAACCAATTTACAGTTGTAAACACTTCTACGGTGGCTGCTGTTGTGTTAAAATCCTGAATTATGGATGTTGTGCAGTCTTTTTTTTACCAAATATTAATAGCTGCCTTTGTACACAGTGCACCAACTGCACTCAAATGAGCTGGGCCAACACTTGATAGCTCTACTATTAAACAGAACCTGCACCAAAGATTTTCATAGAAAGTTACCCAGTGTTTAGAAGTGAATTAAAAGAAGCTAGTGACTCAACAGGCCTCATATCCTCGGCCAGAAAGTTCCAGAGCTGAGGGGCCCGGACAATACAAGTCCTGGTGCTTGAAGTCCTCAGTTAATACTCAAAAAAAAGAGTCCTGCCTGAAGATCTGAGGCTGGACGTGGCTCATAGTGGTGCAGCAGCTGTAACTAATGTAACTAGGAGCTATCCATGAAGCGTTTTGTCAGTAAGATCTTAAAATCAGTCCTAAACATTATGAAAATCAGTGAAGAGAGGTTTAAAGAGTGCTAATGTGATCTTGTCTCATTGCATTAGTTAAAAGCCAGCCAGTTTTGTACCAACTGATGATGAGCAGTAGCTAACAGGAACTGCCATCTCTGAATGATTACTTAGCAGCCATCACCACATCTACTCTACCTCACTAGTCCCTTAGTCCCCTCTTGAGAAACATTTATTTTGCATTTTATCTTATTTTTGTTTTTAACTTTTTTTTTTAACTTGCCTAGTGTCCTTTAACTTGTTGTTGCTTCATTACAGATCCTGTGGACCTGTAGAAGTGTTTTAATTTTGTCAAATATGTCATTGATATTCAGGAAATAACTCAAATGTTTGTTTCCAGGGGTTGTTCTGATACAACCACTTCCCCCTTTAACTTGTTAGCCTTTTTTGTTTGAATACCACGAGTTGTCTCACAAACATTACATTTTTTGGTGACACAGATGACTCATGCGTAAGTCATCTGTGTCACTATGCCTGCCGTGGACAGACAAAAATACTTTTATTACTTTCAAATTCATGATGGCTACATGATTCCAGTGGTTGGTTTGCAGCATCTAATAATAAGTTGGAATTACCTAATTTTGGATAAGACAGATCAGAGTAAAGCAAAATTCATGGCGATATCACCATACTGTGTGTGTTATCCTCACAGTGGTACATTGTGAGTAAGTGTCCTTACTCACAAGTGCAGACATATCCTCTTTCTGAGCCTGAGTGCAGACAGAATTATGAGAAAATGTATTGTGTGATCATACAATAACACAGTGACTTCGACAGTGGGGTCCACTGGACTCGACATATTATAGGAAGCTTTCAATTAAGAAGGCAGGGTTTTTTAATTTTATATCGTTAACTCTTCTGCAAAGACCCATGTGAAAACAAACTTAGTTTTCAGGGTGAGGAATGCATTTCTGCAGACCCAAAGTTTGCACTTGTTTTTACAAAGTTTATCATAGTGGATATTAGGTAGGACGGGGATGCAGAGTCTCTTGGTTGGAGAGTGACTAGCGGAGGAGTTACCGTGGCAGGAGTTTAGAGGAAAGGCCGGCAATGAACTGAAAGACGAGAAAAAATATTCCTAGCTGGAGGTTGAATCCAGGCTGATTAGGAGCTGGGTGAGGTTGGAGAGCACCTTATTCTTTGGTAGTAGGAACACGGATGAGAAGAAGGCACGAGGCACAAACAACGACATCACATCCACAAACGCTATGACTTCCATGGCGGACTGGCAGTGAAGGGGATGAATCACGCAGACAAAGTAAACGTTTTTTATACGAGTAACAGGTGTAGACCGGGGACAGGTGAGGCACATTCAGGAATCAATGCTGACAGCCACACGGATAGACAAGAGAAGGGAAGATTAAAGAGTGAAAGGATATGTAAGGGGAGAAACATAACACTGACAACTTCAAAATAAAAAACCAAAGCACAGCTATAACACCGATGATATCAAATCAAAGATAAGCAACGGCAAAAACAACTATGACAATACATCCTATGAACAATTTTACTGGATTTTGTTTTGACATCGGCTGAAAACTATTTCCCCATAGTTCCGGTTTTAGTGGCAGTGGTGTTGGCAGATGTATGTGCTCTCTGACTGCTTTCTACTTTCAAGCTCTATTATGACCTAAAAGTGGGCAAACCTCATCAGGTGACCAGCACCAATAACTTAGGGAAGGCAAGAAAAGGACATAACTTTACTTTTTAGAGGGGTTAATAGGGCAACAGAAAATTGAATGAATAAACTTTCAATTTTGAGTGTTTTATTATTGGAATGTGACAATTTATTTTTCTAATTCCTAATTCTAGCAGTCTCACGCAACTTCCCAATCAGATGCATGTTTGCATGGATTCTAATAACTAAAACGGAACTCGATAAAGTGCATTCCTCTGAAAATGCCAAACTGTCCCCTCTAATTCAATCAGGTCAGATCCAAAATCCAGTCATTGCCCTTCAGTCATATTTTCCATTGCAGACTACCCTCTATGAAAATATATTTAAAAATATTCACCTTCCTGGGTTTCTTTTATTGGAAGAAACTAGTGTAGACCGAGTGAGGTCTATGTTGGGCCTGGACCCATCCGTTCACATACTTTCATGTAAATCTATTATGTAGTTTTTGAGTAATTTTGACCAACCCAAAAACAAAATGAAAAGGTCCAGAATTTAACCTCCTTAGCCAATTTTACTCATGGAAAATGTCAATCCTCTCTGAGCACAAGAAGAAGAAGTGTAGTCTTTAGGTCTTTTCCATCCATTACTCCTTCTTTTCTCTCCCCTGCTTGCTCTCCCTCTCCCCACCTCCTTCCTCTTGACATGTGTCACATTTTGGGCTCCTGCTCTCAAGGGATAAATGCCAGATTACATGGTGTAGTATTTTTATCCGTAGTACATTAACTGGCAAAGCTTACACCATCAAAGCTTGGAGGAGATCATCACACACACACACACACACACACACACACACACACACACACACACACACACACACACACACACACACACACACACACACACACACACACACACAGAATGAAACAGAGAATATAGAGTGCCTCTTTTGATCTCAACCTCCCTCCTTTTCTTAATTACCCCAGTGACACACATACTGTATGTGCACACAATGCGCACACACACACTTTATGGTCCCCACACGCACACAGTGACATGACTACATCCTGGAAATGCATGATATCTAAATCCATAAAAAATGGTGAATTAGATGTCAAATGTTCATCTGCCAAAACCTGAACAAAGGCGTTTTTTGCAGAGTGTGTGATTACACGTTACTCCAGCTGAAATCATGGTAGTATTACAACCTCCTTCATTAAATATGCAGGAAATCTTGAGCTGATAGAGCTGTAAGAAGTCTAAACTCTTGGATCAGTGTATTTTCTCTCAGTCCCTTAGAAGATAGGATTCTTCTTTTTTAGATATGTGGCATACTACCGTTTTCTCAGCTGTAGACAAAATTTAGGAATGGCGAAATCAGCTAAATCCACATTTTGTCATTAAGTCAAGTACCGGAAACCTATGGTAATTTTTTTTCATAATTGATCAGTCATCTTTTTAGTGGGCCTATTTTGATATTTTTAACTTATTAAAATTTCTTCACTAATGGGATTCTGAAGGATGGTCAACGTTTCCAGTGCCACAAACTGTACAGTCTAGCATCACGAAACGTGTCACATATAATAACATGATTATATACTCGTGCCTTTTGATATTCCGAGCTTCATAATCATTTTTATTTTACAGCAGTGTCCTTTTTCTGTCAGGGACCATCAGTTCTGGAACCCCCCTGCTTGAAGAGCTGAGTCTTTCCGAATCAGTAACATTCTTTAAATCACTTCTTAAAACATGTCTTTTTAAGAAAGTCTCATTGTCAGAAGGTCCCATTTGGTTTTTAATACCATTTGATTGCTTTCATTGTATCCTATAAAAAACTTGGTAACTTTGTTTTAAAAAGTACTGTACAAATAAATTTAATTATTCTTATTCTTATTAGTCACTCCCTGTGAAGGCTGAAGAGAGCCAGCCTTCCACAGCCCATCCTCACTGTGTAGATTTAGGAGATTAGTCTGGGATGAGCATAGTAGCAGATTGCTGGTAAAAACTGCACCAGAACCTGCGCAACATGGTTCTACAACAGTTCCTTACCAAAAGCTGTCAAATTGCTAAATACCTTTCCAGCATTTCCCACATAACTATCCTAATCCTAATCCTAAACTGTGCTGGCTGCCCCCAGCAGCGTGGTTGTTTGTGAGAAACAATCTTTTGGTCACCTGTATATTAATTATGCTCTTAAGGGTAATGTTCCTATCCAGGACCCAGGAGCAGACTCAGAGGCTTGGCAAGGTGTAAAAAAAAAAGGGTTTATTTTCCCCAAGAGCAAAAAGAAGTTGTCCGGCTTGGAGGGGGATGGTCCACAGGAAGCTCTATTAAAATTATGTAATTTAAATAGAGTGTCTTTAGAATCATATGTTTGTATGCTGTCACTAGTGTACAATGCAAAATAATCAGTCAACTTTTAAACAGATGACAAGGGAAAAAGAAGCAAGCAAACAAATAAAATAAAGGGGGACAGAGTGAAATCTGAATGCTACAACTGAGGGCTGAGGGCTGAATCTATGATGAATAACTATTCAGAAGATACGGAGCAAATAAGATGAATGACGGTGTGCAGTGAGAGGATGACCAAAGTAAATAAGTAATAGATATTAAATAACTACAATGGAGAGTGTGCAAAAAAGCAAAACTAACTAAACAAAAAAAAAACTGCCATGTACAATAATCAAGAAGCAACGACAAGACAAAAAAATGAAGAAATTATGATGTATGCAATGAGTTTGTGCAAAAAAAAAGTGGGAAAAGTTAATAAGTAATCTTTATTGTAGATCCGGGGCTGGATATGAACGGCATAATTCAAGCAGAACTTTTTATATTATTTGATACATAATCAAATGTATCTCATGAAGGATAATAAAGTAAAGCTGAAGTGAAAAAGATCACTCTGCAGAATCAAACACACTAGACACAGTGGAAAAAAGAGTCTTTGCTCTCCAGCTGGGAGCTCATCTTTTTCGGGCGCTGAGAGCTTCTCCCTCACTTATCTGGTGCCAACAGGACCTGTCGGGCCATTCAGCCTGCTGACAACACCGACTCGTTGACCTTTTGGTGTCGTCGGTCGATCGATGAAGAGATATTTGGCTCGGTTTCCACCACTGATGCTAGATGTCTGAAGGGCCTCACCCTACTTCATGAGGTCAATGAGGAGAACTTGGAGTGTTGGGAAGAGGTGTTGTCTCTGTAAATGTGCATGTGCTGCTCTGAAGATTGAATCTGCGTCTTTGTTCATGGCAGGGGGAAGCTGCTTGTAGAGGGAATGCAGCAGGAGTGATTTGTTGAGAGGTTCAATTGGCCCTACAGTGCATGTTGTTACTTGGTAAAATCAATACAGATCTATTCATGGAGTGCCTCCATCACAACTTGTGTGCATCATCCAACAACAGGTGAAGTAGCCTTGCCTTGCTTGTGTGTGTCAGTATTCATGTGTGTACGTTATTTTCACATTGCAAATCAAGATTCTAAATATTGACCATGTGCCGTTAATGTCTGTATCCATGTGTGAGACCATGCTATGTAATCCGCAACGACTAGTCTTTATTCTGATTATGGATGTTGATTGTGAGAGAAATGTGTGTGATCCACATGTCCCAGATGTGGTGTTACTCTCTCCTCAGTGGTAAAATGCCAATCCATGAGGGACGTACAATATACCTAGATTTAATCTTGATCAAGAACTTTGCGTCTGATGATTAAATTTACATGATCGCATAATATTGACCTTTACAGCGCTCCACTTCAAACAAAATCAAACGCCCCCTAAACTACTTATAGACTAATCACAAATATTACCTACAACGTACTTCCTGTGCAGATATGCCCCGCATCTAGTCCAGGTGAGTAACTGGGACAGCTCTCGTCATCCATTGTCTGGTAAGTATTTTCAGATTTAAGGTGCGTAATCTTGTGTCTGCTTGATAAACCAGGAAGGAAAATAAATGCACTGCTAATGTGAACTATTAACTCGGACGTCCATAAAAGCAACCCTGTACCGCAGCCATTCAGCTCACACCGACACGCTGCGCATTACCCATGTAATCACATTCCATTTGGTCAAAGACACGTGTCCAATAAACATAAGTGAGCTATGAAGACTTCAGGAAAATGGTCAACATGCTAATTTTAAGGGCTGTGCTCCCCTCACCCAATACTTTTTTCCAAGCGCCGTTAGCTGTGTTGGCAGCAAAACGTGGAGGGGAATAGAGAAAGATCTCACACCTGCCGAGCTCCTTCTATGAAATGCTGACCAATGAGCGAGCGATCAATGAATAATCATGATAAATAATTGTGATTTCATCGTCAATGAAAATAATCGGGATTATCATTGTGGACATAATCGTGCAGCTCTGCAGTTAAAGTTTTTCTATTGTAGTTGGAAAGACAAGAGAGAGTGAGACGAGACCTAGAAGAGAGGGGTGAACCATGGCCAGTTGGTAGGTGAAGATGAAAGAGCTGTTTTATGCATGACATTCTGCAGACGTACGGAAACGAAGCCAGCTATTGCTATGTTTGTCTTTAATTAGAGAATCCCGTCTGCTCCTTGACATTTGTTCAATGATCATTTGAGTAGAGGGCGACTTTGTGCTCATGAAGTTCTTCCCCTGGTGCATGGTAATATTACCTTTTTAATGGTAAGATAATTTCATAATATATCATCACTGGAACCTCATCCATTGACTACTCCACACTGTTTTCAGTGATGTCATCTGTTTGACAGTGGAAAGCCACCATTGACTTTTGGATTGGGAGAAGTGAGATGCAAAATAGTTAACAGTCTGGGATTTCACTGCTAGGTGCGGCTAACACACTGCAGCTTCATGTTTCCTGACGTTAACCTTGTAAATATCCAGAGCATCCGTCCGACCGAATTGTGCATCGAACAGTTCTATGTACACACATCCTCAGCAAAAAATATAGATACATATCATTGGTTTATAATCTTATTATCTTTGCAATTTAGGCCCATTTAAAAAAAAAAAAAATTCTTGTACATCTGCTCCTTTTCATTCCTGATAGAGTTTTTGGCTAATTCACATCAGCACAAATCAAGTTTTTCCTGCAGCGGGGCATCTGTGTCCTTTTCCTACTATTTTCTGATTTGAATGAACCATCTTAAAAGATATAAACCCATTGATTAGTAATAAGAATAAGTGATAACCATTCAGGGCTACTGCGTTGTGTTTGTCTGTCTTCTCCGGGTGAAGGAGTGGTGTTTGCGTGGAGTGCTCATGTCTGTCTCTGCCTCTGTGTGGGGTGCATACTCCCATCAGGGGTGGCTGACAGGAGACTTACCACACACTGAGAGCGCTGCTCTTCTTTAATCTCCCCCTCTCTTTCTCTCTGTTTTTCTCTCCCCCATCTTAATTTCTCTCAACCTTGACATGTAAAAGCCTTCACTCCCATCTTAACCATGCAGCTAATCCTTCAGCAGGTTTTTGGGAGTATCATGCTGTTTCTGGGCTCTTTGACTGACACAACGGTTTAGTAACATAATGACTTGCAAACACCTGTCCAATTAGACTGATTGTGTTGCACCTCAATCCGCTAGACGGATCCTGCTGTGTGGCGTGCAGATTTAGTGAAACGCACTAAATACTTCTCCTCTACAGCGATGTTTTTGCAGTTTTGTGACAAATGTCTTTCTGTAAATCCAGGTTTAGTGAGGGTGTAATTGAGGGGGCTTCAGGAGACAGTTGTCAGAAAAGCACAAAAGTCTTCCAGCTGAATTTCAGTTTCTATGTCAGTCGTGTCACAAGAGTGGTGAGAATTATGGGTTGTCCAAGAATTATAGGAAATTCTTAAAAAAAAAGGAGTCTTATAGCGAGATGAATTCAGCCACATTTAAATTGGTGCACTGGCTCAGATGTTTGTGTGTTTTTATGGAAAAGTTGGAAAAGGACAAATGATTAAATAAGCAGAGACGGACATTTTAAAATGAGAATAATTTTTAAATACGATTTATCAAAGTTGGACCTGGGGAGCTTCATCTCAAAAATTGTCAGGCCATCATTTTTCAAAACCAGGTCCGATTTAATCCAAATGTTGTGGATATGAACCGACTCAAGTATACATCGTTGTTTACTCCAACAGTCCATGTTTCACTCACTAGGGGGAGTTTACTACATAACCATTGGTTTGATTTAGTCAAATTTGGTGCAAATGAATCGGCTCAAGGAGATCTATCTTGAAAATATGGTAATCTACTCTCGTAGTTCATATTTTCTCACCATAAGGAACTATTTATTTTTTGTTTTTACAAAAAATACTGTTTTCCCAATCATAACTCAAAAAATTTCATGGATCATTTTCAAATTTTACACCTAAATAAACCATAGAGCGAGGAAGAACTGGAGTGTTGAGAATTAAATTGATAAGGCCCACACAGTCCAACCAAGGAATTCAACCCGGTCAGTAATGAATAGCTGTATGGTGCTGGGTTGAGACGACACAGCAAGCACTCATTCCACCACCACAGGAAGCTGCTGGCCCTTTCCAGCTCACCTGGAGCCACTTGCGTCACACTTTAATGAATAAAATGCGATGGTAGGAGTGCAAGTACTCTACAACCGGCAGCCTGCCAAGATCGCACAATGTTACATCTTTATGATCTCGCGAGTCGCGTCTGCATGTTTCCTTCGACAGCGAGGTTTCACCTGCCAGTGCCTTTTCTTTTGGTAAATAGTTAGTATGATCCTCCATTTGTCAAAACGCAAAACCGATATCGAGTAAAACCTATTTATCCTCTTCTTAATCATTGTTTTTTATGGTGAAGATTGAAATTTCTTCATGTAATTCTGACACATCAACCTATACATGCGGGAAATCTCTCTCTCCAGAGCCAGGGTCAGTTTTCCCATTCTAGGCTACTGTACAAACATGACAATACATCATGGTAACCTCCATGGAAGAATATCTGCTCCCTCTGTTGTGTTATAAGTTTTTCCCCCAAATTAACATTATAAAAATAGTTATTTTCAACTGACATACACTAATAAAACATAGTTGAGAATACAGGTCTGTTACCTGTATGTTTTAGTAACCGCACTATTAAGTTTTGGACAGTCTCAACCACCGGATCGTCTTTCTCTTTACAATTAATCATAAAATGCAAAAATGATTGAAAAGAAAAAAATGTAACAGCAAAAAAAGAGTCTCTCCAAACTTGATAGATGTATGAAAAACTATGATCAACATTTCATTCAGACAAACTACAGCTGCTCCACTCCGAGTGAATGATGGCAAACACCGTCCCAGTTTATGGCTTTGGAATGGTTGGTACTGTGTAACCGCTCATGCAGCCTGAGATTATTGTTTATTAACATCCGTATTTCTCAGCTAAATCCATAAATTACATGAGCTTAAGAGCCCAATCTTTAAAAACTTCAAACACCAATGGATAAATCAGCACCTTGTGTCTTGCTGCACTTTTTTACTCTACAATTTTAATGTTTCACCTAATTCTAAAATATAAAATCCATTATTTCATACTTCAAGGTTAAACTTAGTAATTGGACCATGTTCAAATCATATCCATGCAGTGCATCAGTTATTCCATGTAAAAATGTGTCTTGATACACACAGGGAGCGGGAATTTGATGGTTAGCATAAAACTATGTCAATGCTATCCTCTCCGACACCAAGGCTATAACCCCCAAAAGTCCCCAATCCCCTAAATATGAAGTTATGTCCGAAGCAGCGTTTAACATAAAGAAAAGCTCCCCTTGTGAGTAAATTATGATATAAAAGATAGATCTCCTTGAGTGGATTCATGTGCACCAATGTTAGACAATAATGGACCAACAATTAGGAAGTTATGGCTGAAAGATAGTCTTATTTGTAATAAGCTTCCTTTAGTGAGTAAATAATGGGCTACTAGAGTAAAATATGATATTTAAACGATAGATCTCCTTGAGTCGATTCATATGTACTAAATCTGGACTAAATAGAACCAATAGTTAGGAAGTTTTTTCCAGAAAAACATTTTCATAAAGAGCTCCCCCTAGGGAGTAAAATGTGAACTATTAGAGTTAATCACCATGTGTACAAGATAGTTCTTCCCGAGTCGATTCAAATGTATTATTAAATAATGTCAGAAATATACAACCAAGCTTTCCCAAAAACCCTCCAGTTCTTCCTCGCAATCAAGGGTGGGTGGGTAGAAAATCTGAAAATGATCCATGATATAGTTTTGAGTTTTTTAACGACTTTTTGGGAATATAATTACAAATTATTATGCTTTGACCGTGGCTGCTTATGAATTGTTGATACATTAGCCTCTTGCTTGTCTTGAGGATCACAACTTTATTTCTTCTGTTCGGGTCAGTCATATTATCGGATGGGACCTCTAGTTTGAAAAATATATATACTACGATTCTTTTGAGCAATAAAAAACTCTAACACATTGTGTGCTACCAGTAAAGTAATTTACATCCAAAGTTTAGGAATCTAAAGGATTTTGAAGTATTAAAGGTAGTCTGAATCCTTCAACAGTTGGATAAGATGGTGCTGGACTTTAAATGAGTCGTCCACTGCTGCCTATTTTACTGACTTCACAGTTACACTCTGACTTCATAAAATGGATCAGCCGACTTTCTCCGAGTGACCCGGACTTCCTTCTCAATTAAACCCCATAAAACGCTGCACAATGATTTTCCCGTCTATTTCATCGGTGACAGCTTCGATTTTGTCGGACGACTGCTGCACTATATCACATATTTCCTTCATTTTCCCTTTTTCTACCTGCCTTAAGCTGTGAAATTTAGGGTTACCACCTTGAATAAATGGAACATGATAATCTCTATTCTGTTTATATTGGTGTATAATAAGCTGAATATATATACATTTTTATACATAAGTTTAAAATAGCTGTTCTATGGGATGCTATGAAGGTTAAAGCAATGGTAGTTTAAGACCACATCACTCTCCAGGCCATGCACATAATGAAGCACAGTGTAGAGAGACACACATAAGACGACATGCCATGAACATCTCTGTATCTCCCTGTCCTTCTTCCATCTCTGTTATTTGCTCACTTGCTGTCTCTCTCTCTCCTCCACACCGTCTCTCTTGCTCTGTCTCTCTCATCAAACTCACACACGTACACTGGAGTTGGTGTGTTTCTCCCCTTCCAGCCAAACACTCCAGATTTCTTCCTGAGCATGATTAGAAGAAAATAGTGGTGAGAAAGAGAGAGAGCAAAAGGAGAGAGAGAGGGAGGAATGGAGACATGAAGGGACATGTCATACCATTCACAGAGCACTAGGTCTGACAGGAACCCTTAGGACATGGCACTCGTTTCAAGTGGGGACCTAATGGAGGTGGCACCAGGCTGTCAGGGCTCTCTAGTTAATTAGAAGACATTGCCATTCTGGCTCAGAGAGGCCAGTTTGAGATCACAGTCAATTACATCCACATTATAACATGAGTTTGACACCGCAAGTCGGCTTGTCACAGCTTATCTGATGTTGACCATAATGGCTTCAGACCATACATATACAATCAATGATGGCACGTCTGCACATTTTCTAGGGTCTACCGAGCACTAATGCAAAATATAGTTTTTGGGTAGTCACTCTGGAAGAAAGAGAGGAGCCAAGTGACCACAAAATATTTTTTTCTGGGGTTGTGTGATACACCAAACTCATGCTGAAGTATGTGGCTTCTCTTCTAGTTTGGTGAGGAATATAAAAGTTAATAAATACATTTTCTTAATGAAGAGAAATGTAATTATATGCTTAACAACATGCCGGATTTTCATGAAACACACATACTTGCTTTATGTTTTTTGGTGTGGACCATTGGAGTTGGGTCAAAGTGCCACCAAACCAAGATGGGTATCCCCGACATCACTTTCTGTAGCAACACACTCTAGCTCATCCTGGGGGATCTCGTGGTATTCACAGGCCAGTATACTCACTCAGAAGTTTGTCACAGATGTTGATGACTGGACCTACAGCACTGAATGAGTCTGACAAACCTGATTGTAATTACACAGAAAAGTGAGCCAAACAGCTTATATGGAGTGGATTAAAGGGAATGCCAGCACTGCTAATCTCCTGTTTCATTTGACTCATCTCAGGAATTTAATAATGACTTTTTGCTATTGGGCTTTAATCCAAAAAAAGGAAAGTAATGTTTAATATTAAAATCCTGAAAAATAATTTATAAAACAGTACTTACATAGTAGATTTTTCATACACATGATTTAAAGATCTTAAATTTCAATAAAATTACCGTTTATCTTGCTTTTTCTTATTTTTGGTTAGCTAAGGATAGCATCTCTGCTGTTTGCAGAAGTAGTAGTTATGTGGGCATCATCATTCCAAGAATCTTCAGCAGCAATGGGGTGGTTTGCGACAGAGTTGGAAGCGGCTGGTTATTAAAGTCAGCACCTCAAAATCTGAGGCCATGATTTTCTGCAGGAAAACAATCTTGGTTACATGTGCAGTGATGGGAAAAAGGACTGTGAGATGGAAAGGTGGTCCAGTGTGGTGAAGAAAGAGCTGAGTCGTAATTTACGTTCTAACACTCACCTTTCATCATGACCTCTGGATACCGAGCAAAAGAAAGAGGTCAAGAATACAAGCAGCTGAAAGATGATTCTTTCGAAGGGAAACCGGGCTCAGCCTTAGAGGAAAAAAGGAGGAAAGGAGCTTCGGTCATCCGTTGGATTCCTCCAGGACGCCTCCCTTTGGAGATTTCGCCAAAGCAGCAGGAGACCCCGTGGAAGATCCAGAACTTGAGGGACTATACGCATCTCATCTGGCCTGGGAATGCCTTGGAATCTCTTTGGGAGAGCTGGAGAGTATTACTGGGGAGAGGGAAATAACCTTCTCCAAAGCTGCCCTCACTATCGGACCCCAGATAAACGGAAGAAGATTGAATGGAATTTAGCGTTTTTAGCCGGAAAAGTCCTCCAAGAGGTTTGAAATGTTCAAGATTCCATGTTTATGCATGGTCTTACTCGTTGATGATGGGATTGGTGTTTTTCCTTTTTGTTAGTTATAATTTATTGTCACGGTGACCCTTCAGAACCGTCATGAGATCATCTTCCAGTGCGATCTGACACACCTTACAGTGCTGTTCACTGTACTGTAGCCAAAACTAAAACTGCCCATAATAGCTTAAGAGCTTTTTTCACCACTTTTCTTTGGCTGGATGAGAAAATATGCATTAAGTCTCACATTTGCCCTTTTCAACAATTTCAGTTTCTCTTCTGTATGCAGAATCTTTCAGCAACACCGTCACCAACAAACCACTCAGTGCCTGATCCCCATCTCTAAACACAAAGGAAAATATATGTCAAGTCTTGAAAGAAATTGTGCACCTGCATTTGAAAATCCATTAGGTAAGGTGTGCAAGCTGGAGTAAGCGAGATGATGAAAGCGGCGACTCACTCATTGTTGTTGCCGTCTGTTTTTGAAAGTGGAATATGGTCTCTGACTTGGCTACATGGGTGAAACAAAAACGTATGGACACTTTGCCATGAAGATGTGCACATATATGTTCCTGGTGAAAGTCTGGCACAGATACATACATATTTCCCTCAGTGGCTCCAAGCTACCTGATGTTTAAACCAAAAAGCTACATGGAGGCACACAAATCACAGCTTGTAGGCAAGAAGAGAAGTGGATAAGGGCAGGTGGGGTAATCAAACGAGAGCGCACTTGAGAAGAAAATGCTCCTCTGCTGTGTAGTGCCGCTGTCTCCATTGTCTGTGAAATGAAGGCCGGTTCTTTTCTTTCCATCATCTTTTCTGCGTTCTTCAATCTCCCCATCTTAGCCCTTCTTAGCCAAACTCTATTATCAGAAAAGCGCTCTAGCACAGCCTCATATTGAAAATAAAGTGCCTATTGTTTTCATGTAGCGCATTTACTGCTCTCCTCATCTTTGATTGGGTCAAAGAAGGAGAGACTGTAGCTTTTTACCATTTGCAATGGCTGAAGGTCTCAGTCGCTTGATATCACTATGCTTAATATCCATAAGAAGAACAATAAATTCAGAAATACCTACTTTTCTTAAGATGGCCTCATCTGTTTGTTCTACTTGAAACCACTCGAAGCCAAATGGAATCAGTCAGGGAACGATAAGCTAGTCCTGTAAATGACCAGAGAGAGGTGAAGATCATAGACCTTGCATCCACTCTGCTTCAGCTGAATAGTGGGAGTGAAGGAGGTCAGTCAATTAGTATCAACAGTCTGGTGGCACTTTGGGGCAGCGGGTAGCGCTGCCACCACACAGCAACGGAGCGGGTTCGGATGCAACTCTGCCGGTCTTTCTGCGAAGAGTTTGAGGGGCCGACTTTAAATCCAGCCGTTTCACACTCTGTTGCAAACCAACCCAGTGCTGCTGAATATTCATGGACTGATGATGCCAACAGAACTACATCTTCTGCAAACAGCAGAGATACTATCATTAGCTCACCAAAAATAGGAAAAAGCAAGATATACGGTTATTTTATTGAACTTTTAGATCTTTAAATGATGTGTATGAAAAATTTAAGTATGTTAGTATGATTTAATCATACCAGCGATATCATGTAGGTGCTGATTAACATAAAGTGAATAAAAATGAGTTCAATGAAAAACCCTCCAATCTACAAAACCAGGCAAACTATGTATGTAAATTAGAGGAAAAAATTTGTGTCAAAAACTGAAAGACAAAATAGATACAATTCAAATCCATGAAAAGTATCAAATAATAAAACAACAAACAAAACGAAAACTTACACAGAGAATCATGTCAGGAAACGCAAGGGAGCAGGATGGAGTGAAAGGGTTTTCTCGAGGAGGTTACACAGGAGGTGACATAAATTGACTGACAGGAGGAGTGTATTGAGGATGTCGCCGTCGCCAAAACCCTCCGTGCACGACTGAGAGCACGAGATGCGTCCTTCAAGACGGATGTACTGGATCTCCACGCTTAACACAATTAGACCTGCTGGACTGAATGATGACTTTACCCTCAGATGTTTTCTCTGAACAGACTTCCAGTCATTGATAAATATAATTCTTAGTTGTGTTGCTTAACCTGTCTGTTTTTTACCAGACCAATAGGTCAAAGGTCATTGTGACCTCAGAACTCAGCTCAATGTGACAGTTTGAGACAATTTTATAACACTTCCTTCCTAGGCGGGGGCCAGAGGCGAGACAGACAAACACAGACAGACAGACAGACAGAAAAAGATCTCATATTATCTCTGTTGGTGACATTGTGACAGATTCATGCAGTTTTTTCCGCTTTTGGACTTGGCTTAATGTGAAGAAGAATGCTAGTAGAGAATTGCGTTGTAGGGGTGACTATTCCACTTAAAAATAGGAAGAGTAATGCACACTTTAATGTTAGAGAGAAACGGAAAAAGGGAAACAGGTGGAAAGGGCGTAGAAGTAAGTAAATACAGAACTAAACCCTCAAAAATAAATCAGAAAATACAAACCATAATAATAACAATGATCCTACATCATAAAGAAGAAACCATGGCAAAACAGTTCTTAACGTTTGTTTAATATAGAGTGAATATGAGGAATGTGAATATGTTTAATATTTAATATAGCATTCATTTTCCATATATTCTTATACATTAAAAGTCAATATCATAAAAGTGTCAAGACCTATCTTCAAATTACTACAATGTTCTACAATGTTGATATAGTGAATTTAACATCAGGTTGGTCTCACAAACACACTTATGTCCAGGTGAGTAACTTTTTCAGTGAGATGGAAAAACATAATAAAATATGATTGAAATAAAAAAGATTTTTCCTTCAGAACACTAAAATTCAAATTCAAACCAGCTCTGAAAACAAAACCAGTAGTGCAAAAGGAGATGGGAAATGACAATTTGACACCAAGCAACAGCATTTCAGCCAAGTAATGAGATTCTTAGGAGGTACAGTAACGCAACAGCAACATCAGTGCAGCATTTCACAGAAAACAGGACACCACAATAATTCAGCAAACTGTAAACAGTTGTAGGATGTAAGACTGGACTCATTAACTCCCAGCCTACAGAGATGTGGCGCTGTGTTTTGTCACAAAACTTTATGTACAAATGTCCCATGTAACCGGAGAGGTGCCTTTTGATGTTCTGGGAATCAGAATTACTTGGGAGAGGTTGAATAACTTCCTTCCTAATTACTACTTAATACAAACTTTTTTTCTTTTTCCGACGGTGATGATTATGTTTTTTCGAAAAGAAGAAAAAAACTTTAAAAACAACGCAGAGCGATGCAGATACCTGCTGAGATGACGGGGGGGTTCTAAAGACGGGCATGTATGAAACCACAGCGCTGCTACATTTGTTGCATATTTGCTCATTTCCCTTGGCAGCTGGTTAAAGACGCAATGAAAACTCGTTTGTGATATTCTACCCTTCATTTCATGCTATCATTTGAAACTTGGCTTTTCAGTGGTTGATTGGTCTGCAGGATGGTCTGCTGGAAAAGTACACACTCACACACACAGACATAAACACACACACACACACACACACACACACATGCACTCGTCCTAAAGTCATTATGGCCAGACTATATTCTCCTCATCCCAAACACTCAACTATATTTACTGTTTACCACAACTGCTTCCACCACAGACCCAAAACATGAATTATTTCAGCCATGTTTTGAATTTGCTTCTGATTGCAGATGTCGTTTTACTTACTGTTAGTAATCTGTACTTCAGGGTAATTGACGAAGACCCAAGAGACTGAGAAAACCGAGATGAGTTATGGTAAACATGAAAAAATATGTGAAAGATGCCCGATAAATCTTTAAATAATAATATATATGGACATATTTAGGCCACATTAACTGCCTACACAGCACCCTCCAATATAAGTGCACATTAGCATATGTTATAACTTAGTGAGCTATGCAAATAAGCTGCCTTAATTAAGGATAAAAAGTAATCTGTCCCTCTCTTGCAAGTTTTCTCGAGGCAAGTGGAGCACTCGGCTGTCAACAGGGAATTAGCTAAACAAAAGCTCCGTGGAAAAGCACAACTTTTCCTCATCTGACTAATTCCCTGTGTTTTCTTAGTTAATGGTGTCATGATTAGTGCCTCACCCAGTGGTTTCAAAGCTCCTCAGCTGAGGACGCTGAGCTTTGAGCGGCTTCAAAACCAGCCGGAGCCGCAAATGTGATTGGACATTTCTGGGTTGGCTAGTTGGCATGTTGGATTAGTTGCAATATTAATTATGCTCTTGGACAAACAGCGGCTAAGACTAAGGCTCCACTTTGATACTGAGTTTGATACATTTTTGCCAGAAACGGGAGCCTTACTATATTTGTTTTCTTTTTAAATATAGTACATCTTCGCCGTACCAAAGAAACACATGAACCTTGTCAAATTAGTAATTTTGGCTTATGTGACTATAAGCCCTTTCCTTTACACGGTTTCTATAATAAGAACACATCAACACTCCGTGATGGTTTGTATTTTAGATCATATGCGGTGGGGTAGCCAACTGAACCCACTTACTGATTCCTTATCCATCGACCTTTGGAAAGAAATGATTTAGAATTCTATATAGCATAGTCAGATATTGAATAAACTTTTTAGTATTTGTTTTTTAATCAAATAGTTAAGTCAGGCAGGAGTGTCCGTGGACTATGATGTTCGTGGATAACATTGAGATCTGCAGGGAGCAGGTTGAAGAAAAAACCTGGAGAGGTGGAGGTATGCGCTGGAGAGAAGAGGATTGAATGTCAGTCGCAGTCAAACAGAATACATGTGTGTGTATGAAAGAGAGGCAGAAAAAAAGTTGAGGATGTAAGGAGTGGAGGTGAAGAAGGTGCAGGAGTTTAAGTACTTGGGGTCAACTGTTCAGAGCAAGGGGGAGTGTGGAAAGGAGATGAAGAAGCGAATGCCGGGTGGAGTGGGTGGAGGGCAGCTCTGCTGTTTGGTTTAGAGACGGCGGCTCTGACCAAAAGACAGGAAGCAGATCTGGAGATTTTCTTTGGGAGTGACGAGGATGGACAGGATTAGAAACGAGTACATCAGAGGGACAGCCCAGGTTAGACGTCTTGGAGACAAAGGCAGATGGAATGGACACTTGGAAACGAGGTATAGTGGATATATTGGTAGGAGGATTCTGGACATGGAGCTGCAAGGCAGGAGAAAAAGAGGAAGACCAAAGAAGTTTCTGTATATTGTGAGAGAGGACATGCAGTTGGTTGGTGTGACAGATAAAAATATGCAGAGGACAGCACAAGATGGAAAGAAATGATCCGCTGTGGCCACCACTAAAGGCAACAGCCAAAAGAAGAAGATGAACAAGCTCTTATAACAGCAACACAAAAATCCTGAACAGATCCTGAAAAATGATTTATAGCATAATCATTCATAGATATTCTGTGACTGTTTAACCTTTTCCCAGGTCACATGGGGGCTAGAGCCTATCATAGCTGATGTTGAGCAAGAGTCGGGCTGGATAATTTGCCAGTTCACGTCAGGGCTGAGACAAAATGACAGACAACAGTTACAGCCTGTTTAGAGTCACCAATTCACCTGTTTCACATGTGTTTTACTTTGGGGGAGAATATAAAAAACTGTTCTGCAGCATTGATGGCTGTACTTTTAGAGGGTTTAATAACATCCCTTCAAAATGTGACTTTCTATGACATGCATGCATGCCATAGTGCTGGACATCAATGTGCATGTGCAATAAAATACTCACTACAAATTGATTGTGAGCCTAAACCTTCTTATATCAAATTCTTACATACACAATTTAGTGATTGTTGTGGCGCTACATGCTAACGCTAGAGGCCTGTATTTGCTTGCTCTTAAATTGTTGGACTATTTCCCTATGCAGATCTTCAAATTTGGTTGCCACCTTCAACATATCTTTTCATAGTGTGAACTTGATGTAGCCTACTTCACAGCTGTAATTTAATTTTTTGTCTATGGCAAATCATTTATATTCCGGTAAACCACAACATTATAACTACCGACAGATGAAATCTATAATATCTCATTACAATGGCACCTTGTCATTCGGTGGGATATATCAGACAGCGAGTGAACATTTTGATGTTTTGAAAGCAGTAAAAAAGGGGGAAACTTTTAGCATCTGAATGGAACCAGAGAGTAATGAAAGGAGGTGGCCCACTCAGATGAATAATGTTTTCTTGTACATTATATGGCTGGCCAGGTGCTTATGCATCAGGTGCAGAAGATATGACACCAGGGTGCACTGTGGGCCATGATAGACAGTGTGATGTTCTGGGTAAACGGTATGCCGGGAAAATTTGGGTCCTGCCATTCATGTGGATATTAGTACATACATACATGTATTTAGACATACACAATTTACAAACACATTGTTGCAGACCAAGTAGGCTCCTGCATGGAAACAAAATTCCTTAATGGCAGTGGCTTCTTTCAGCAGGATAATGCTGAACCATCGATGTATGGTCTCCATGCTGGAGACCATACATCGATGGTTCAGACCTGTTTTGAGAGGGACCTACACATATCAGACAGATTGTAATGCTGTGTTGTGTATTAGTGATGTGGCAAACTACACTTTGTTTGAGGTTTGAATGAGGTACCCTAAAGCTGCAGTTCCTTTTTGGCCACTAGATGCACGAAGGAATTACAGCATGTGCTGCAACCCTGACCATGAGCAATGAAAATAAAAATAAAATTAGATTATTAATTGAAATAATGATTTGAGCTGAGTTTATTTGTTTTTCAGTACAAATTCTTAATTTATGACCAATCTTACTATTTGATGATCAAGTCTTACTGAGTTTGAAACTTTGTGCCTTGCATCCAGCACTGTAACCGTGCACAGCCATGAGATGTGCTGTTTGTTTCTGACAGACATGACTGTTGGTCCAAGTGTTTCCTGATTTGGTCACATGACCATTATTGATTTCTCGCTCTCTCTCTCTCTTTCTGACGCCACTGGCTGCTGAGCATCACCTGGGAATGAAGAGTTGTGTGTTTGATTTCATGGAGTTATTAGAGACACACAGGGGCTTGGGATAGCTTCAAGAGTCTACAGCATCCACACACACAAACTCACGCACGCACGTACACACACACATTCCAACCTCTACTTGGTAGGGGCAGATTGGTTCAGATGATGGATGTCACACTCTCACCCGTCAACACTGTGCTCCTGCTGCTTTTAATTGCCCAATCCGAAAGCTGAAACATTTGTTATTGTGGGGCAGTTAGGACCAGATGGCAAACAGTATACACACACACACACACACACACACACACACACACACACACACACACACACACACACACACACACACACACACACACACACACACACACACAGCATCTAGCTCTCTCTAATCATTGTTTGATTGGGGGCAAGCAATGCCTAGAAGAGTAGGAGATGTCTGTACTTTCCCTATGCACAATGTTGATGACAGAGCCTTGCAGTTGTCACAACACATTAAAGCACGGTGACACCTGTAAGTATATGCTCTCTTTCTAAAGGTTCACTTTAATCTCAGGAAACAACAATCACAATTTAGCAATGAGACGAAGCAGCAGGGTTGCTGCACTGACAAGAATCCGTGACAAAACACCACATTTGTAGACAGATAAAAAGAGCAGAAGAATAGAAGAAAATATAATCCAATAAATTTTGCTTTGGCTTCACACATCCTTCCGTGATGACTTTGTCTTTACTGTTGAGCTCTCCGCTAAGATCTCTCCCATGGGAAGTCAATAAACTCAACGAAATCGAGTTTATTCTGTCAAACCATGAACTCAAATCAAAGTTAAACATGTCGTCTTGATTGGTTCACGCGCGCGCGTGTGTGTGTGTGGGGGTGTGTGTGTGTGTTTAAGTTTGTTTGAATGTGGGACAGAATGTCTCCTCACAGTGACTGAAGGGAAATGTTGTTCCGTGCATTAACAGAAGGGGGCAGTATAACACCAGAGAAAAGTAGATTTGTATTATTTGTCTCCCTGTCTCTCATTTCCCCCTCTGTCCTCTCTTGATATCGTTTTTTTCTCAACATTCACTTCCTTCTTTCTCTTTGTATGCCGGTCTTTCTCCGACTCTTTTTGCATACACATATACTAATGCATGCACACCCACACTCACAGACACACACACACACACACACACACACACACACACACACACACACACACACACACACACACAAGTGCGAAGTAATCTCAAGTCTGATACAACCCGCTCAATTATGAGCTACAATGCGTGTAATTAGAAAAGAATAAAATGCATTTCAGTTTTCATTAATGAATTTCATTGATTGGCTCTGTCTCTTTGTTCCTTCTTTTGATGAAGTTAACTTTGAGGTGGAATAAACACAACAATTCCAGCACAATCAGACCGGTTGCAGACGTGCATTTGTGTGTCTCACTGATTTATGGTGGTTGCATCTTTTTTGTTCTGTCCAACTGGAGAAAAATATAAATAGGCCACACCGCAAAGCACACAAGAGAAGGGAGAATTAAAATCCGAATAAAGA
The DNA here is from genome assembly GCA_037951165.1 of Lophius americanus. Classification (NCBI taxonomy): domain Eukaryota; kingdom Metazoa; phylum Chordata; class Actinopteri; order Lophiiformes; family Lophiidae; genus Lophius; species Lophius americanus. The sequence goes on along the minus strand of JBBDHG010000011.1, from coordinate 10,937,575 downwards.
AGTAGTAAATCATGGGACTAGATTGGGGTGGACAGTTGAAGAAAAAAAAAGCAGCGAGTGCTGGAGAGCAAGAGAAGGTGAGACATAATTGGTACTGTGTTTGGGGACATCTTGCTGAAACACAGGAAAATAAACCGCAAATTATGAGTTGGAATAAGAGAGATTGTTCCAAATGGAGAGCAGTCATGTATATTTCAGACTATACGGTGCAACATATGTGTGTTTGTGCGTGTGTGGGTGTTGGAAGTACTTTGTGTGCATGCCAGCTCTCTACATATGTATGTGTTTCTTCATGCCGGTGACTGTGTCTGGAAGGATAGGTGCACTTAATGCCCACACCTTTTGTTTTTATGCATTCTTTGTGTGTGTTTACCACAAGTTTGTGTGTGTGTGTGTGTGTGTGTGTTTGTGAGTGTGCAGTGGAACAGAGGCACTGTGTCAGCAGTGGTATGCCCTCAGTGAGCCTGTCTCTAATTACAGTCTAGGGTTTCAGCATTTCAGCCCGTCCATCTCCCTGTTTAAACCCAGCTAAGGCAGCCAGGCCCCACTGAGCCAAGGTAAACCATACAGCTAATTAGACATACCCGATTCCATCTCTGTATCAACCGGGGGAGGTGGGTGTGTGGGGGCGACCGGAGAAGGGGGGGGGGGGGGCATGAGAGAGGGAGATAAATGGAGGGAGAGGTTTGAAGAAGGGATGAGGATAGGATGTGAGAGACACTGAACTGCATCTTCTGCTAAGTTCAGTTTAATTTGCAGATGTTCACTATCGTGTGCGAGCGTGATGGAGCTAGTAGGAGGGGTGAGGCAGTGTTCTGGTACTACAATCCGAGTCTGAAGGTGTTATGACACCCTCCAGCACGTTTTTGAACCCAGGGATAATTTGCATATTGTAAACAAATGTAAATGGTGGGAGAAGGTCATTGGTCAACCTGGGGCAAGCTAATCTGCATAATTGGCTCTGGTTGTTCAAATTATAGCCTGCTGCTGCTCTGCTGAGAGAGGGAAATGGTGGGGGAGAAAAAGGGAGGGGTTAAATTATGGTCATACGCAGCCATTGAAATGAAAAAAAACCCCCTTGTGTTTATTTATTTATTTATTTTCACTGCTGCCTTTGCCTATCCTCCTTGGCTTATTCTGACCAATGAGGGTGCTCGGTGCTGCCCAACAGCAATCAGAAATTCATCTTGCTCCACGACAGCTAAACCTCACCCCCCTCATAGAGGGAGACAGTGAGGTTGATGGGCGGGGGGGGGGGGGAGACAGAGACAGGAAACAAATGAATATGAGAGAAATGGAGAAAAGAAGAAGGAAAGAATGAAACGGTGAGAGCGAATACGGGAGATGGCGTCTAGACTCGCTAGTCTGGGCGGTCCAAAATGTGAGAGTGGGAGGCGCAGGGAGGGTGAGAATGAGGGTGAGAGGCAGACATTGGTTCTGGAGAAGGAGTTAAAATGAGAAGAGGACAGAGAGCAGAGAAATGGAGGGGAAAATAAGATGCTACTGCAGTCAGAGATAGGGTGACAGATCTGTTCTCCTCTCACCAAACACCATTTTCTCCTGCCTGTTGTTTCCCCAGTGGTAAAAAAGCCACATTTGCAGATTCTACCTTATCACGGAATTACTAGAAATCATGTGTTTGTAGCCGTGCAGGTGTGTGTGTGTGTGCAGGATGAGGTTGGATAAGGGCACAGTAAATAAATCACGGGGGGCTCATTGGAAGAAGGTCACCGGCTGGACCCTGCCTCACACACACACACACATTCACACACATCCAAGTGTGCTGACAGGCCCCTGCCCCTCATTTCGGGGTGCTCTGGGTGATTCTCCCAATGTAATGGCTTCTACCCCATTTCTAGTCTCCTGTCTGAAAGAAATCACACACAGACCCTCCAACAGTAGCTCACACACACTCACATACACACACCTGGCCAGTCGGGCATTGGGGAAAGGGAACGGATGGAAACAGTCGGGTAAATACAAAATTCTTTTGTGGATATTTGATGTTTGTGTGCGTCAGCATGTGCAATGTAGCTTTATCTATTATTATGTGTCTCTCTTTGTCGCCCACAGCGTTGTATATTTCCAGTCTCCGCTTTGTGGTTTTGTAGATTTCAGATTGTAAACATGCATGCTTAAAAGGGCCCCTGCTCGTGTTTGGCTGTCGCGAGCATGGGCGTTTTTTCCTTCATAGCTTCATGCTTTTGTCAACGGAAGAGCCCAGTAAGTGCTTGCACAGGTATGGTGGAGCTGCAGTCAAATTTAATGCACTGAACAGTGAGGTGAGTTGTCAATCGGGATGTTGCAGAACCTGTTTGATGGATTTTTCAGGAGCTACTTGTCACACGTTAAAACTCGACGTGGAGGAAAGTTGACACCTTGAGGGATTAAAAAATGCCTGCAGTGACTTTTTGAAAACTCTCGTGGTCCGTTGAGTTGATTTATTCATGCAGGTCAGGTCCTGTAGCTCGTACAGTTAATGCTCAACTTCTCGGGAAAGTAGTTATAAAAATGTTCTTGTTGAATCTGGCAGCTTGTCATGAATTAGAACAAGGGCGACATTTTAATGATGTATAATTATAATAAAGATTACACATGTAATATAAATGTTGAGGCCTGTTATGCATGACGGCCGATTGTTGCATTTATACTGGCTGGCTCAAAGGGCTGAATTAAAGCACTTTTAATGCGTTGTAATTTGTTGAAAATTCATATTTTTTATACCCGTAACTGTATGACTTAGTGGATTAGTGAGTGAGTGGGTGAGACTGCCAGAGGAAGTGAGAGATATGCGAGAAAGGTGCGAGCGAGATGCATATGTCTGTCTGAATTTTTATCTGTCTGTGGAGGGCGGCGAGTGGGAGGGTCCATCAATCATCCCCAATCATTTTTATTCTGCTGCTCATATCACTTCGCCACGATGGGGAGTGGAGGAGAGTCGACTCATTTGCATGGGAGAGAGTAACTGTTGAAAAGCTGCCAGAGCAAACAAAATATATTGCTGTATTGATGTATACATTGGGTGTTTTGTTCAGTGTGAGGAGCCGAGGATAAATGTGAGCATTCCGTTTGCTAGTGGGATGACGGATGCAATCTTTGCAGCAGGGGCGAAAAAATACCACCTTTTTGACAATGACCTGCTTTGCATTTTGTTGCATTTCTTAGTTGCCTTACACCTACTTGCAATCAGAATTCCTTATTGTCGTGTTTGAACCGTTTTATAGATGGAGTTTTTTTTATTTCTACGTACATTTATTATGTGCAAAAAGATATTAAAATGCAACAAAAGCAGGATGAGATAGATAGATAGATAGATAGATAGATAGATAGATAGATACATAGTAACTTAATTTATCCCCACAAGGGTAATTTAGGTGTTATAGCAGCTAAAGAACATTAGAAAGTGACAGTGGCTGTTAAAGAAAAATAGAATATAAATAGGAAAATACACGTACATACACACTATCACACATATTAACATAAAATCTAGAATGACAATATAAGGTATGAATATAAGATAAATATAAATGAACTTTCCAAGAATTATTTTGAAGAAATAACATGAGTGCATCAATTATACTTGAATAATTATGATCTTTTAAAAATCGTTTTATAAATCTTTAACATTCACATTCAGAGACTCATAGAGGTCTACTGACAAGGCAGGGAAATATATGGATCAAATCTAAGCTCATATCATATTAAATGAACACTTATTGTATATTGTGGTGTAATATAATGACTGGAAATTATATCGAGGAACTATTTAGAAATAAAATTGTCTGATAGTAATGCTGGTTTTTGTCTAATCCGGTGTGTTAAATGTATGGAAAATCAACGTGCTTCATCACACAACTGTGGAAATCCACTAAATCTAAACAACATTTAAGACACTTGACAGTTTTATCATCTCACAGGGGTGATTTCTCACTCCTGTATAGGCTGAACGCCACAACTCATGGGTCAATAAGCCAAATAGTTTTCCATTTTTTATGTAGACTGAAGATATTCAACAGTCCAAACGGTAAAAAAATAAATCTGCTTTCCTTGATGCATTAGGAATAAAAGCAGCACATTCTTTTGTTATAGAGGCTGATGACAGACAATGGTTGGCGGTCTGGTAACCTTTCTTGCTGAAAAGAATAAAATGATCAATTATAGAACTAGTTTTACCAAATTTTTGCTTGTAAAAACGCAGTTATGTTTCTTTTTTTGGTTAAGTTCATGGGCGCTTCCTAAATGGAGAAGTTTCGAGCGTTTGCTAATGAGTCCATCACCTGGAGAAAATGAGTTCTACATCTTCTTGGCCACATTATAGCTGACAAAGGATGATTTTCAGTTATCCTCTTTGTAAAATTGGTTTTCCCCTATTCCCCAGAATGTCTTTCAAAGTCCAAAAAAAAAAAAAAAGTGGTCATGCTACACCTTCCCTGGATCTTAATTTCTCCGTCCCTAACTCTGTCCTCCATTTCTGCCTATTTCTTCTGACTCTCTCTCAGTGTGTGTGACCTTGTGTTCCTCCTGTGTTAGTATGTGGAAATTGGGCACACCTAACTGCAGGAGCTTAAGTATAATCATGCATTTAGGTGCAGAAATGTACTGACGCACTGTTCCTCCTTGGAAAAAGAGAACTCCCGACATTAATTGAGGGATATTACTGCTCCGATCAATTTCCATGTTCCTGACAGTGATATTCATTCCTTCAGACTTAAACAAATATTTATGTCTGTTTGAAAAAAAAGGAGAAAATGACCGTCAGAGAGAGAAAAAAAAATAAAAAAATCCAAACTATGCAATCCTTTCTGACAGATTTTGAACTACTTTTTTTAAAAAAAAAAAAAGATATACGCAGTAAGTTGAAGAATTCAGTTAAATTTGAATTTACTGGTATTTATTTCTTTTGATCTTTTTTTAAAATCTGATCATTGAAAAACAAAATATATATATTTTTATATTATGTGACATAAGTGAATTTCCTAGCGTCTGATTTTGATCCAAAACAAGCCAAAAATATAGTCAGGGCAATTGTAAAAAATGCAATTCAGCCCATTTGCATGCATCCCTTTAGATTTAGTCTAAGTGGTGAGGCGGCCAATAGGGGCCAGTGTGTAACCGAGGATGGGGCCTCAGTGAGGCCGGAGCTCATTGGTGGAAGGGGGAGACGGGCAGAGGGGAGCAGGTGGGGAGAGAAGGGAGCTATTGTTGGTGGGGTTATTGTGAAATAGGAAACAGCAAACAAGGCGGTCTTTAACTCTGCTTATAGAATATGTTAAAGTGATGTCTGTGATGCACCGTGTGAATTATTTGCCTTATCATAAAGTGCATTTATGACGCACGCCCATAAATATGCATCAGTATGAGTGTTTGCAAAATTGAACCGCTCTCCTCTCTTATTTTCCCCTCCCTCCCGCATTCTCCCTTCCAGCCTCCCACCTTTTTACTTTTTTGCTTCGTGCTAACAACACAAAAAAAACAAAACAACAGTTTAAAAATGCAACCCACTAGTGGATGTTTTGGAAACAATTCCCTCCCCTCTCCTCCTCCCTCATGTTGTCGCTGCTCTTCCTGCATCTGCCGCTCCCCCTCCTCTCTTCCGGTAAATCTGATTATTGCATTATAGTGTGGGATGATTGGAAAATTGTTTTGGAGTCACAAAGTAATTACAAAATTCTTCGAACTGGTACGATTGTACTTGTATTGGAGGTACTACCAGCGCACACATTAACTGCTCTCTTACTCTCCCTCGCCCTCCCTCCTGCCCTCTCTCTCTCTGTCTCATCTTCATCATCAAAATCCTGTTTCTAATTTCTATGGATTTCCTGCCAAGAGCAGCCGCAGAGATGACCCCCTTAACTCGGACATATAACGGTCTTAATATCCAGATTAAAATTTTTTCTTTAAGCTCTTTTCTGCAACATGTGAAATTATTTCTGCAATCAACCACAAAGCCAGCCCCGCCCACATCCTCTGTCCTCCCCATGCCCCTCGATTATGGCCTGGCCTCAACAAACACAACTTCTTATGCAGATCCTCTGAATGCAACCACCCACCCACCCAGCCAGCATCTCTCTATCACACACACGCGCACACTAGCACAGATGCACACACACACAGACACCTCCCCCTTTTCTTGTCTCTTTGCAATTAATAAGTGAAAGACCGCAATAAAGGTGGCGCTGTACAAGGAGGGCAGTTAATGAAAGAAAGGATTATGGGTAAAGGCTGCATCAAGGGGAGATTAGGACAGGACGAGAAGGCCCACTGAGACAAAACATCCGACTGACCAGAGCTGCTTAAAACACACACATCTTTAAAACAACCAAACACACACCAGCTACACGAATCTTGAAAATGCAGATGTTTGTATGCATAAAACTGTATCTTCAAACGCATGTTTGAAAGAACGCTCTCATGTAAAGCAGCACAGCCAAAACGCCAGCCCAGATGTGCAGGGGGTGACTCAGAACGCTGCCACTGCTCTCTTGAGGAAACTACAATTCCGGTGACACACAGCATTGGATCCTACAGTAAAGGATTAAAAAAATATATCACATAATCCAAGTCCGTTTACAAGGAGATGACCCCCCCCCTGATTCCTCCACCCAGTCAAAGAAGAATCTGTGAAAGCGTTCAAGTTAATAATAATAATTATAATTATAATAATAATTATTCGTCTTTATTATTATTATTTTTTGTATACAGTATATACATAAAAGCATTCGTGAAGCATATTGAAGATAAAAATTTGATATGCAAACAGCAGTGAGGCGGTGAAGACGGTCAGGAACATTCATTTATTCAGAAATGAATCTCACAATTATGAGACCTTCTATGAATTGAGTCTCGATGGTTTGTCGGTTTAACAGGGGTCCCCAGCAAAAAAATAGCAGGAAACACTATCATATAGCTTCTGTAACGTAAAGTGAGGTAACACTGGTTCTGATAATAATAGTCATAATAATAATGATTCTGTTTATCATAGCATTGCTATTCACAGTTCAACATCGTGAAGTTCTTTCTCTGCATCTAACCCATACCTGAGGAGCAGAGGGCATTCCCTGTGAAGCACCCGGGCAGCATATTGGGGTTCAGGGTCTTGTTCAAGGACCCTATGATATGTAGGTAGCAAAGACTGGGATGGAACCGCCGACCAGCCGATGGTCCACCTGGGAAAACGACTGCTTTAAGCAATGAGCTACAGTGGCCCCTGAAGGTTCTCCCACCCAGTAGGTGCAGATGGGGTGGTTGTAATGATGTGAAAGACATGATAAGTGAGGCACAAGCAAAAGAGGGCAGGATCAAATATTTTCCGGGAGGAAGGATATCACTTAGACGGACAATAAAGGTGTGTTTGCGTGGTAGTGTACACCCTCCACTGTCCACCATGAGTCAAGCACACGATCTCTTTAAGTAAAGTGATGAGCACTTCGGTCTCAATGCTGAACAGGGAGCAAATTGAAAGCGAAGATTGCCTTCCCATAGACTTTATCTTTTCCCACTAAAACAGGGAGCGGGCGCCTACGACTACACCTATTGATTTTGCAATTTCAGCAAATTAAGAAGGAGACAGCCGGGCCTATTAGAGGGCTGTCTGTGGCTTGGACTAGCATGGCCACTGCGGTCTGTGATGATGATGATGGTGATGGTGCTAAGAGAGAGATAGACAGAAAAAGAGAGGGAGAGAGAATGTGCATTCATTTTTGGTAATTACTTGACTCAGCAGTATGTATGTATGTATGTATGTATGTATGTATGTGAATTTGTTTTTGGCATTCATTTCTTGATTTGGTGCTGCTGTTCAGCTGCTGCAGCGGTCAGGCAGGCAGGGAGAGGCGTATTGGCCTGATGTATAAATATAACGGAAGGCAATCAGGATGAATGAATCACCTACACATGTGGGCAGCCTCACATTTCAGTAATAAAAGAAGCTAAAGGCCAGACTGTACTGGTCTAATATCCACAGTAATATCCACGGCGATATGAAGAGTAATGAGATGAATAAAATTTTCTATAAGGGCTGGAGAAAGAGGTGCAATTCAAATGCATCAAATAATATGAGCTTGGTTAAATGTGCAGCACATTTATGTGTTGCTGTCTTTACATGTCCTGTTTATTGTATAATTTGTGCTGTATACTATAACTTTTATTATAATATATGCACTGCAATCAAGGCGTCCTTGTGAAAGACTTCTTCTCACAATCGGCTTCCATGTTTGAATAAAGCTCGTAATAAAAGTGTAATAACACATATATGAACTTAGTGATGCGTTAGGAGCATTTCAGTTGTGATGCTCTTGCTTAACGTGGCTGGAATGCAACAAGAGGAAGGATTGTTTAGCAGCACATTCATTTTTCCCCCAAGGAAGCAACCATCCAAGTGCACTAATCCATGATATACGTTTATTGGCAGGAGGCGATTTTTTTTTCTCAATTTTCAATCTGATTGTGTTATCAGCCCATATGACTTCTACATTGGAGTTTTAATATGGGAAATTCAATAGGAGCAGTGATGGATGATTTCTCTCGTAAAGGGTGCGCATTTTTCATACTGATAGCTTTTTGGGTCCTTAAAAATGATGAAATATGAGTTTTTTTTTCTTATTGATCATTAGTCTTGGCGCTGCACCTGCTTCACCAATTTGTTTCCTATCAAAATTGACATTAAGATTCATATTTGCTATCAGAGGGCTGGATTTTTTTCATTATTCATTCGATAACGAGCAGAAATTACAAAGACAAAGAGCAATACAAGACACCCAATTTGTACAATTTCCTCTATTGTGATTATTTTTTAATGCTTTTTTTCCTCCTCAGCCTGTTTTACATTGAATTTTAAACCGCTGCCCTCAGGCACCAGGTGCGTATAGTGAAGGAAAAATGGAATTCTTGACCACTTTGCTTACCAAAGGTGCATAACGGTTTTACAATCCACCTCGGGATATCAAAACTAAGCTAATTTGGCGATGTGTAAATTAATTCCTATTCTCTGTGCCATGTAGGTGCTTATTTTATACGTATAAGACGTATGCAGTGTTTGTGTGTGTGTGCAGCAAAACCTGTTACGGAATAATTGGGAGAAGTGAGGAGGGTGTTAATGGGAGGGCTCCTCTGGCAGCATAACATGAGAATCACAATCTAATTCATTGATTGCTTCTTGGAGGAGACGGCTGCTAATTGTTAGGTAATTAACATGGCAAGCTGCAATTATGTTCGCTGAAGGACCCGATTAGTGTTTCTGCATGTCTTATGGGCGCTGAGGGGCTATATCTGTGTGTGCGTGCGTCTAAGCCTATCTGTTTGCTCGAGGACAGATGGCACATTGTCAAAAGCTGACATGTTTTGTTTTCCCTGATGTGTGTGGAGAGAGAGAGAGCGAGGGAGAGAGAGAGAGAGAACAACGTAAGGAGAAAAGAGGCGAACTGTGCCCAGGGACTTGTCCTTTTGTTTCAGCATTGTTAATTAAGCGCTAATTGAGTGTAATTATTTACATCATCACACACAGCGAATGGAGATGTCAAGTGGTAGTGACACAAAAGCAGTTGGTGGGAGGCTGGCAGCTGCAAGCCTGCAATCTGTTGATGCCCGCATGCTTGCAACACTCCGGCAGCTGAAAAGGAGCACTGAAACCTGTTTACAGAACTGGGCCCTCGATTTTTGTATTTTAAAATTCCACATCGTGTTTGTTGCATCAAATGCAAACCGGAGGGACAAAGAGAGAATGTAGGGAATGACAAAGAAGGGAATAAAGCAAGGCAGAGTGACATTGATCAGTCAGGAGGCTAATGAGACGAGGCAGTATCTAGAATGTTAACACCTACAGCTAATCAACATGACAGGGTTCAGACTTGCCCTACAAATAACATACACACACACTCATGAAAGGGAACACACGGCCATGTCCTCACACATACTTGCTTTCTGAAACCAGGGTGAGATAAACATTAGCCTCAATTTAGGCCCAGTTTACTCAACCCCCGCCCCCCCCCACCTTTCTTAGACACGAAAACCCTGAACAATATTAATGATTCAAACACTGAAATGATAATGCTGGAGTGTACATGCCAGGCCAGTAGATGGCAGTGTGACTTTCACAGAATAACAGCACCAGACTGCATGCCAAAAAATAGTCTGCCTGTTTGGCGGATCGTACATTCTTAAATGCTTTTCAGGCTAAACAAAACGTAGCTGGTGAGTGTATGAAAAGGCAAAACCCCTTCTCAAGGTTTCCTGTTGGAAACTTTTCCGTATTTCCTACTGGGTGGCGCTGTAGAGGTAGCCCTGTTAACCTATATAATTGAACGACTCACTGATACAGTTGCGGCACAATTGAGGTCTATTGTTTTGTTTTGACCATGGCTGAATGTAACGTGTGTTGCTTCAGAAAGAAGAGCCGTGCTCAAACATTCATATTTCCTTCTTAAACTTTATCGTTTAAATTAATGGATTGTCATGTTTGAATTTACAAGTTTAGGCTTTTTGACATAATTACGTTAAAAGTAACAGAGAACCTAAATGGAGCAAGCTTGCACACGATTCTGGACCCAGCAAACCGTGCTTCATTCTAACACATTCATGCCGAATCCCTCAGAGTTACGATCTTAAACAAAATATGTCAAAATATGTCTCCTCAAACAAGGACTGAGCCTATAACAGCTGACATAGAGAGGTGAGAGGTTTAGTACCTCCTGATGAAGTCACCAGTTTATCGCAGGTCCGATACAGCCAACCGCTTATGATTACCAGTCAACCTAAATAGAATGTTTTTACACTGGCAAAAGTTACAGTACCTAAAGGGTAAACCTCAAAGACATGGGGAGACCAACTCCACTCAGAAGGGCCCCAGGTTTCTTCTGTTTTTGCCTATTTGCTATTCCTGTTTCTGAACATAAAACTAAATTTGAAACAAGACAAAAACATCCTCAAAACATATTCTAAATATATATTTTAGGCTTAATCTCCCTAACCTTTGATTACTTCCATTAATCGCAGATCACATTATTCTGTAGGTATTTTGGTCCACTCTACATTGAAGAATTGCTTTTATTCAGCCACACTGGAAAGTTTCGGAGCAAGAACTTCCTGTTCAACGTCCTACCACAGAATCTCACTAGAAGTCCTTAATTCTTTTGAGCCGTTCAGAGGTGGATATGCGTAGGATAGAATCGTGACTGTGTGCATTGAGAGTGCATGCAGGGCGTGCTTTGCCTGATTAAGGAGTGGAGTGGGTTTCACACCAAAAGCGTGGCTCTTTAAAGCAGAGTTGTGTGTATCATCCTTGCTACCAATGCTGTGGTTTGAGTTAGAAAAGGTGAGTGTTGCTGAAAGGTTAGTTCCTGCTGTAGACAGCCGTACATCTAACCTGCTTTTTTACTGTCACCATCACATCCCTCCCCCAGCAGACGCTGTGGTAGAGAACATCCTGGTGTTCTTTTTGGGATTGATGTGTGAGCTTTATATTCGCTATCTCATTTCTTCTGAAAAAGTTCCCCTCTAAACTGGTCATTGAGTTTCTTAGAGAGAAAATGTGAAAAGAGCCCGAATGTACCTCTTAGTTAGTGCTGTTTGTTTTCTTCTTATTTTCAAACATCCCCAATATTATTTTGGCTAACTTCTCTACGGTGGAATCATGGTAGCTGACTGGAGCGAGCGAGGCCTTCAGTCTTTAGACGTGTGACTCATGACCTCACGGATGTGCTGCTCTTGGAGGAATCTTGGTAGGCTTCTGTGAAGTTAAACCACCGTTCCAAGTTTCTTTTTTTTTTTGCGTTACATTTGAAGATAATGGCTCTCGCTGCGGTTCATTGGCATCCCGGAGCCTTGGAAATGGCTTTGTGATATATTTCAACAACTTTGTTTCTGGTCTACTCTGGAATTCCTTTTGATTGCGGTGGACTGCGCTGCCTGTTGAAACCTTTAAGCCAGCCTCATATTGGCGGACAGGTTTTATTTAAGTGATGTTTAGATTATGCAGGACTGGAAATAATCAGGCCTAATTGTATCTAGTCTAATTTAACCCAATTTTGGGTTTGGTTCATTGGCTGAATAAAGAGCTGTGGGGACAATTACTTTTTCCACACTGCACTAGTGGTTGTTGGATGTCTTTATCCACCGACACACAGAATGCTAGTTTCCAGAGAACTCTGTTTAATCAGGTTTTCTTAGTCTTTCTTAGTTATAATTAATTTTATTTCAAAAGCATGACAAAAATGCCAAAATAGAAGAAATAAGGAAGGCTGGAAATATGCATGTATGCAATATCCGTGTCATTAAACATAGACCTATGTATATTTCAGTGTTTGCTGTAAAAACTGTTGTAAATTCCACAGTAATTTACTGTATATTTGATCAATTCATTTCTTGCAAATGTGTGCACAAATGTACTGTGTATTACTTCAATGATTAAATTATTCAAAGTATTGCTGTGAAAATCCAATTAACGGTAATAATTTTCTGCGTTTTTTAACAGGAATAAATAAATTCACACTTGTACAATATCACAGAAATCACAGCAATAAACTCACAACTGTTAAATATGACAATAAATTGGTTTGTGCTGTATGGAATGACAATAATAAACTCACAACTGTAGTATATAACAGTAAATGTGTTTTACTGTGATAAATCACAGTACTTGCTGTCTGCTAATTACTGTGATTTTTTTTACAATAATTTTCTAGCTTCTTGTTGCCTACAACTTACTGTGATTTATTTTAAAGTGACTTACTGGCTACTTGCTGCCAGTTGATGATTTTTTTGTTTAGTTTTTTTTATGGTTTTAGAAAGTACCTCATACTGGTCACATCCTATATATCTTCATCAGAAAACCACTGAAGCCTGAATCAGATTTGGCAGCATCTGGATTCTTTTCCTCTGGTTTGGTGAAGACAAATGGGCGGCAATGAATCTTGATCATGTTGAAACTCCGTCTGGGCATAAGCACCTCAAAGGCCACAGACGGCAGAGCCTGTATTGGTTCGATGATCGCGTGAAGCATGGAGAACATGGAAATCTGAATAGCTGCAACCCTCGGTAACAAAGACAAAGTGCGCCCAGAGACAGACGAACGAATGTCACTTAAATATGAGTTAACAAAAGGTCACTTAACAACCCGCCGGTATAAAACAAAACCTCAGGCTCTTGACAGACAGAGTATCATACAGTTTTTTTTGTGTAGTTATATTGAGGAATGACAGCTAAGTGGAGCGACATATTTCTGTTATTAGGCTTTACATGTATAAAGAGAGAGCCGGCCGGTATCGATGCTGAAAATCAATGCCGCTGGAGTGGGCAGCTTATTCACCACACCTCCTCTCACAACGTTAGGATTTATGCTTTTTTACAAATAGCTTTCAATCACACATGATTTTTGGACAATTTAATTTCCTTACTGTTTAAGTTATGACACGGTAAAACAATCTGAGGGTCTGTGAAAAAAAGATAATAATGGCATGGGATGATGTTATACCTGAAAGAAAAATTTGGAGGCAATTTGTGATATTTTACTTGTAGAAAGCAGTTATTATATATTTCATTGAAATTGCTACTTTTAAGATTTAATGAAATATTTTTATTCTGTATTAAGGGATGGAATAAGACGATTAAAAAGTTTAGAATGCAGGTCTTAGGAAGGTGCAACTTGTTCATGCCCTCCTGCCAGACACCGGGTTTCAGTGCTGTTGTTCTGTGGCTGGCCGGGCCGGAGTTCCACTTCTGAAAATGATAAGGTGCATAAAAAGCATTTCATATTAAATGAAAGCAAATTTTCTTTTCTTGTTTTTCTCCTTGAATTTTCATTTCAATGTCAGTGCTGTGGCCTCTGTAGAGGATTCAGCACTTAAACACAAATGGCATGAAGGCAACTTAACACTTAATTAAAGCGTGCATGCCTTGTCCTAATACATGGGTGCAACTTACTAAAATACGCTTTTTAATATTTTTCCAACCATCATCCATCCCGGGCTGAAAATTCTCAGCCTTTTTATACATTCCCTGTCTTATCAATTGCTAATTTTCTTTAAATAACTTGACATTGTATATATTTCTATATGTAACACAGCCTCAAGAATGTACTACTGTTTATTTATTCTTTGTTTTACTCCCATAAAGCCCTTTCTAAATGTATTTTAAAAGTACTATATAGATAAAGTTATTTTTATTAGTATTACAGTTGGATTTTATTTCTGTTGGATTACATGAGTGCGTAGGAAAAACTAAATGCTTTGCATAAACCTGCACAGTTCGGTCAAAAAAGGACAGCTTTGCATCTGCTGACAGGCTTGCGATCAAGATGGAATAGTGAACAGCGAGAGCAAATAAGGACTGAATATTCCATATTCAGTGTGTGTGCTTGTGTGGATGTGTTTAAGTGTGTGTGCCTGTGTGTGTGTGTGTGTGTGTAGAGGGCGTTAAGCAGTGGGGTATTCTCGCTTCTGGTCAGAGGTGGAATTAATTTTAGCTGGCAGTCTCGCGCTGCGGTCATTTGATTTAAAGGGAGGTGTTATTATCCAGATTTGGCCGTAATGGTTGGGGATTGGATACCCGAGTGGCAGGGAGAAACTCACCTTTAAAGACAAAGGGGCTGGTCACTGTTTGTTCTTTCATAACTAAAAATTAATAGTGGAGATGTGGTCTGACAGGAGTTTCTATAAATCAGGTAGATACTAAAATCTGATATCTGCTCCAATCAGAAACCTTAGTTTAATGTCCACAGTTTTTTTTGTTGTTGTTCAGAAGGACGAATTATGGAAATTAAATTGTCATAAATTGCTTATGACACTGTCGGAGCAATTTAGGGATTAAGGAAAAACAAGGTGCATCAATAATTGCAATCAGACACCAAGCAAATTGTGATTAAGCGTGCGCATATGGGTCAGCAAATGTTGAATATAATGCAGCAGAACTGACGTGTCCACACACACAGAACACACAGACAATATACTTAACGTAATCAGAGATGGTGGCTATCAAGTAATTGTATTGTATATTCTTCTGAATGAGCCTAAGCCCCTATTTCATTAAACCAAAGATCTATCTCTTGACGAAAATACCCAAATGACCACATTCCCTGTTTTAAATAGCAGCCATCTGCCAAGGAGGGCCTTTTCAGCAGCTCGGTCATTTGCATAACCAAAAGATGATTATTTTCCCCTATGAAAGTTGAAATGACTGAATAATTATAATGTAGTGGATTAGAACGAGGGGGAAAACCTGCCTTGATGTCAGAGAAGATTGCTGAGTCGTCGGTTTAATCGCTGCTTAGGTTTTTAATCAGTGAGAAATATGGGCCATAAATGATTGCCTTTCATGCAAACTTCTGTTTTTGCACCAAGCGCATCGCAAATCAAATTTATCAGTTATTTTATTTGCATTAGAATTCAGCACCATAATGTCTGGCTTTTTCCTCAGAATTACATTATAAATTTGAAACAACCTGCCACAACACCAGCCAACTGATATACAAACGAAACACTCCCCATTCGGTCAAATGTTAATGTCCTTAAGCTAAACTGAATGCATTACGTCACCCTGGAATCTTCAACTCGTAAAAACACGTGCTGTTAAATCTCATGGCTGATGTACGGTACTGTACTGTAGTGTGGAAAGAAGAGCTCATACATTTATTTAAAATACCTCTAAGCCAGAAAGTGAAAGATAGTTTTAATATTACAAAACACCTCAGGATTCAGCTGCTCAGATAAGACGCTCTGTGGCTGGAGGAGAAAAAAAAGCGCACATACATATGTACAGCGGCTTTATCGACGAGCTCAAACCCTAAACACAGCAATGCCAGTCCTCCCCTTATCCTTAACAAAGAAGCAAAGCCAATTCATCGTGTCAGATCTATCCGTAACAAATTCATACATCCGTATCGACGCAACAGGAAACAAGACACCAAAGGAGTCAGGCATAGAGGGATGGAGGGATATATTTCTGCTCCTCTCTCCCTTTCGTTGGGGGGGTATTAGTAATCAGCTCCCCTTAGTCTTTACAGCTGCAAATTGCTTTGCCACCTCTTCCCCCAGCAGTCCGTCCCGCCAAATCCACCTATGATGTATCATTATCACAAGTTTGGGTGGAAATCCATAGAATCAATAGGTTTTCCAGGGAACTCATGCCTGGGATTGCTTACATGCTGTGAGGCTTGTTCATGGGCTAGTCAGGCCTATCCTGCCACAGGCAATCGCCAAACAAGGCATTCGTAGGTATGTGCAGGACGCACATGAATGCACACGCACACATTCACACAGGCGCGTGCAATGGGGAAAAAAGAAAGAGTCAGAGCCCATGTGTGTGTAACATGTTTCAATATCATTGAATGTACTAAATGATATTATGATATTACTATTAAATTCTACTTTGATATATATATATATATATATATATATATATATATATATATGTATACATTTTTTAAAATTACTTACAAATGTACTGCCCTTGATTTAAAAAGGAAAAAAAGTTAATTACCCTCAATTAAAACTATGTCCAAAGTCCAAATAAAATTTTTCCCCAGACAGGGCACATGACGCCGCTCCGTTCTGGCAAGAATCTTGGTAGCATGACGGAGTGGTGGGTAGCACTTTTACCTCACATGCAGGAGGTTCTGAGTTTGAGTCCCTGCCTGGCGTCTTTCCGTGTGGAGAGTTTGCCTGTTCTCCCCGTGTTCACGTGAATTCCGTTGGGGTACTCCGGATTCATCCCTCAACCCTAAAATATGCTAAACAGGTTAATTTGTAACTCTAAAATGTGCCGGTATAATTTAACAAAGAAAATAATAAGCACATTAAATCTAAAAATACAAGTGAAACTCAAGTCCTAGCTGAAATGATTTTGTGCAACCAATTGGACATAATAAAAATGCTGAACAAACCGTCTTCTCTGTGTGCAGACACACAGCCCTGCACAAAACTGATAAGTAAATATGAAATATATGTAGCAGACATCTATATATGTGTCTGTTTGTCCATATGTACGTCTGTCTTTGTCTGGCTCGTGGTTCTGTCCGCCCCTATCTTTGCCTATCTCTCTTGTGTTTTACTTCATTTGTCGGACTGGTCAGCAGGAGCTGGACGGACGTCTCTTCCCATGTAATTATGTTCGGTAAACAGGTCAGAAGGGTAGAGTCCAGTCACAGCTGCTGCAGCTTTCAGCAGCTCACACACACACACACACACACACACACACACACACACACACACACACACACACACACACACACACACACACACACACACACACACACACACACAGAGACTGTGGGTCCTGAGCTTTCAGAGTGGTATTGATTGGTTGGGCTGTGACATCTCCTAAGCCATGTCACCCCTGTGAAAGAAGCCTCCAAATTGACCAATAATAAAGTGGTGGAAGTTGTAGTGGCACTCTCCTGGGAGCTGTCCGTGTGGACTGTGTCACTATGTATGTGAGTGAGTGTGCACGCGTATGTGTGTGTGTGTGTGTGGACGGGTGATGCATGTATCTATGTTTGTATATGCTTGTCTGCCCTGTTTTTCATATGCTGTCTTCGTTAGTTGTAATAATGTATAAAATAAGCAAACACAGCAGTAAAGACATGATATTCCAATATTTAATGCACATGTGATACATTTTGACCATTGAATTAGCGGTTCTATACTGGTTATACTTTTTTTCTGCACTCTTAGAAATTAACCATGTTTTTTTGTTTGGATTACGTGACTTTTTTTTTGTGAAAAGAACTAAATAGTTTCATTTGTAACTTTTAAAAAAGGGACTTTCTTTGCATTAATATAATTAATGGGTTTTGGGATTCAATAATGTTACCTTACTGTATTTAAAATGAAATTAACATAACTGTGTCTGCTGCATGCAACCTTATTGTGTTCAGTAAATAAAAAAACATGGTTGGACTGTATTTTGCACAAGTTTGCAGAACTAGACAGATGAATGTTATATGATGTTTGAATATTAAAAAAAAATCTTTTCTTTGCATTAACGGAATAATAAAGGGTTTTGGAATGACATAATTTTGTTTAGTACATGCAGTCTTACTTTGTTTAAAAATAAATCAACAGATCTGTCTGTCACATGCAACATATTTATGTTCAGTGAATGAAACATGGATATTTTCTGCATTCGATCACTTTCTTATGTTGAAAGAACTAGAAAGATGCGTTTCTGCAAAACGAATTCAAGTTAGTTTCTTGCATTAATTACACTTTTTGAAGGGTTTTTGGGTTATATAATTGTGTTTAGTACATTTGACATTATTGTGTTCAGTAAATAAAAGATTATAACTTTACTACATTCAACTTAAATAAATGACGGAGCATATAATTAAATGGGTTGGTTAATATTTGAATTACATTTAGTTTTCTAATCTTTTGGCACTTGATTCATCCTAGTTTGGTGGGACCGGTTAAGTGAATTAATTTAAGTAAATGTGATCTTTTACATATTAGAGTGTACTGTTTTATGTATCGGAGAGTGCAGGTAATGGCCGTATGTCATATTTAAGCTGATATTTGCAGAGCTTCACTGCAGATAGTCAATTATGGAAACCATGAAAAATAATTCCAATAACGTCATCATCTGCACAAACTCCACTCTCACCCCGAGTCCCATTTAAATTATGCATGTAAGGGTAAGAATCAAACACTTCATTTCGGGCCCCTAATTTATCCATTCATTCTAAGCGTGCCATTATTGTATGTACGCGTTGGAACCCAAGCAGCTGCAGTCGTGGAAAAAGTACATATTATGCAAATGTCTTCTCTTAAAAGCACACGTGAAAATAGTGCATTAAATATATGTAAAATTGAGCTTTTACGATGGTGTTCCATGTACAATGGTCTTTAAATAGAGATAGATTTCAACCCTCACTGGCTATTTTGTGAAGAAAGTCCTTCACTTGACCCTTTGTTTTTGTTCGCTGAGCAATTCTGCATTATGCTGAACTTTTATTGTGAATTGAAAATCTTTCCTTGTAGCCAGTGGATATGATGTTATTACCTGCCCTTACCCCTTTAAATAGGTATGATAATGTAGTCTTTGATTGTCAGACATTATGGCTGCAGCTTCACACTGTTGACATTTGTTATATCCTACAAATAGACTGTTTTGTTAACACACAAATGTGCTCCTTGAAAGAGAGAGAGAGGGAATGAGAGAGAGAGAGAGAGAGAGAGAGAGAGAACAACCTTCATTCAGAACTGAGTGTGTGTGTGGGCATATACATTCTAACACCAACCTCATTATAGAGCCGCTTTATGCAAAAAGACTGTGGGGTCACATTGATTTGACTCCCTGGAGTATTAGCATGGGATTACAGCAGTCAACAGGGCCTCCATTGATGTGTGTGCGTGTGTGCGGGTGTGAGTGTGTGTGTGTGTGTGCGAGCTCGAGGGATTGGGTGAGTAAGAGAGATGAGAAAGATGAACCAAGGGTAATTAGTCCATAGAATAGTCCGACATGCTGTGTCTCTGCCATGGAGTGTGTGTGTTTTTCTGCGGTGTGATTGTACGAGTGAGAGGCCCTCATTAATTCTTTTTACTAATACAACCACCACCCTGCTTGAAGTGTTGGATTCTTTGAGTGCGTCTCATCTTTATGATTTAACACTTTGATGTGGGAGTGGAATTGTGTGTGTGTGTGTGTGTCAGTGTGGGCAGATGTTAATGTTGGGGCATGTGTGTGTGCGCGTGTGTTGCTTTGTATTAACTCACACTTGTATTCATTAACTGGTTGATCACGGTCTTGTGTTTTTTGCTGCATCTTGATGCAAGGGTCACTATCAGAGAGGAACGTAACCGACAATCCACAATCAATCGCATGCGTGTGCTTAATGACGGCCATTTCAAACACTTGCTGGATTACTCATCATCACAATTTGCATAACTTTGAAGCATTCATAGTATTAGTGAGGCAATTACAATCATTAACATGGGAATCCATGTCAATGGGCCACAGCCACGAGGCAAGTGCAATTACAGCTATGCTAATTAGGATTTGATTAAGCTTTTAAAGAACAATCGGCTTATTTAACTGAACATATTCAAGAGGCTGTAGAGACATTTAACATCCCCCCCACCCCTTCCCACACACACACCATAAAATTCACACACTTTTGCTTGGAGTCCCCATACACACCCGCCTAATAGTTTGTGGCACAACCACACACATATACGCACACGCAAATAGAAAACGCAATCAAAAAATCCTTCTATGAATGAAGTTGGAAAAGTATTCTTACATAATTAGACAGGCTTTGAATATGAAGCAGTTATTTTGGTCTTAATTAATGTACTTATGATTCATCTTGGTTAATTACAATAGATCCAACTTCATTTAAAAGGGTTGGCCCATCTAATTTTGCAGGTAAAATGACTCTACTAAATGGAGTACACATAACCCTTTTAGTAGAGTAACTTAGAATAAAGTGGCCCAACAGAACCACCAAGTGCAGAAAGAAAAAGCATTTAATTATGTGACATTATTAAAGTTCATTCAGTTTAGTTGCTTGGATTAGGTCCAGGCATTTTTTTTTAATTAGACCAACTAATTTAGCAGTTGTTAAATTACCCAATTAAATGGAGTTCATCTAACGCAAATAAATTAAGATGGCACCACTGAATTTCCTGGTGCTGAAGGAGCGTCATTAAATCACGTGGAAATACTTTCCATGATGTCATTTAATTCATCCAAAGGATACCTGTTGAATGAAAACAGTTTCAACAGTAACTTAAATTCAAGTTTCCACAGGATACATGAAGGCCGGACAAAAAACAAAGACAAAAAACAAACAGGGAAACTCAATTATATCAGTTTGCGTCATCTTGACTGAATTTGGTAAAAGTTAAGTTTTTGAATTTTATAACAGTCTAACAGTTACTATTATTTCATAACAAACATGTTACATTTGAGCCTCGGCAAAAACCTGGCAATTTCCTTTTTTTTAAATGTTATGCTATAGTAAAGATAGTAAAAAGCGGGTCAGGGATTCATATCTGTTACTTGAGTAAAAGTACAGTACTGTAAAAAATATTCCTATAAGTCATAGAGCTGCATTCACAGTCATAACTTATTTCAGCTAAGTAGTAAAATGTACAAAAGGTATTACAGTAAAAGTACTACACGTGCAGTAATTTGTGCCCAGACGTTTTTGGATTACCAGTCCTGTTGCATTAATAATTGTGCACACAGTAAGTTGAATTTTGTTGCTGTGGAAGTTAAACGTTGAATTTAAACCGCTTTAAATGCTGAAGGGTATTTTGAAACATACTACAATCGTATCCTGTGAATAGCTGCCCAATGAAAACTACATACCTCAGAAAAAGTCATCTGTTCCAAAATACCCTCCTATTTTCAGATTTGTGACACTGCATTTCACAGATAATCCATGGAACAGAGGAATTCTTATTTTCCTTCTAAATCAGATGTGTTTTCTTCTCCCGACAGGAAGAATTGTTCTAATAATAATAATCATAATCGTGAGACATTTTATTTACAACGCACTTTACAATTGGATCAAATCTCAAATAATAAATACTTTGAATAAATAAATAAATAATTATAAATAATAAAGTAATAAGAAAAAGTAACTAGTAACTACAGCTGTCAGAAAAATGTAATGGAGTAGAAAGTACATAATTCCTTTTGAGGTGTGATGGAGAAGAAGAAGCAAACAATAGAAATAATCAAGTACAAGTACCTCATATTTTTACTTAAGTGTAATGGAGTAAATGTATTTAGTTACTGTCCACCGCTGGTACAAGTTGATGGGTGCAACACAAAGACACACACACACATACACACAAACAAATGTATGCCCCCATATAGACACACAGACACAGACAAACATACATGCATACACACATACACGAACACACGCTCACACACACATACATAAATGCAAACATATAAAACAAACACATGCCCCCATATACACACACACATACACACACATACATGCACACACACACACACACACACACACACATACACATACATAAATGCAAACATATAAAACAAACACATGCCCCCATATACACACACACACACACACACACGTGCACACACCCTGGGCTCCCCTCCCTCCCGCTTCACCCTTGCTTTTGTTTTGTCCGCCAGTCGTTCTCTCCAGACAAGAAGACAGGATGTTTTTTTTCATTGAACAAGAACAATTTGCTGTCTGATGTTGGAAGCCTCATTGTAGTGACGGGGCCTAAATTAAAGTGTGGGCTTATTAAAGTCAGTGTGTGTGTGTGTGTGAGTGTGTGTGTGTATGTGTGTGTGTGTGGGTGTGCTCCTGACACTGATCCGCCCAATAAACTCACTGTCCGTGACTAAGAGTGCGCTCGCAGCAAGACAGACACAATTGCCTGTTAAGTCAGTGTTGCTTTTATTGGGCCTCCCTGAACAATCCCTGTCACGGCTCAAACCAACATCAAGACATGCCCAGATTATTTTAATGAATTATGGTGCCCGCCGCTTTGCTGTGAGGGTATTTTTTGTGATTGATGATCAATTCGCACCTTTGGTACTTAAAGCTATGTTCCTTTGTGCCAGGTCATTTGTACGTCTCTATTTTTCCACTAAAAATAAAATAATCTTTGGGGCCCCTTTTAACCTGGATAGGAATTTGGCTTCCCTGTCATTATTAAAATCCTTCCAGCCACAACAAAATACATGTTTCTCTTGGAGGAGCAGTGAAGAAAGAGTTTAGATAACTGTTTAATTCAATTCCAGCGTTGAAGGGAACTTTATACCTCCTCATTGGATAGCGCCAGATGCTTTGCTCTTTTTTTTTATTTCAGTGCTCAGAGCAGGATAAAACGTAGCTCTAAAATGTAATCCAGTTTGACCCCAGTCTGAGCAGTGGTCTCTAAAACTTTTTCCAAACTTGAAATGAGTAATTTAATCTTTTATCATAGGGTTGGGGCTCATTAAATTATATTGCTCCCTTTTTTTTCCAATGGGAATTTGGCAAAAACATGTATCTGACCTATTTTCTTTCTCTTTTCCAGTTTGGAAGATTTCTATTTTCACAGTTGTAATGGAAGTAAATCATGGCAGGAGGAAAAATGATTGATGGAGTCAGATTGTCTGTCTTATGGCCGGAGTCAGTCTGGGTCAGCTAGTCGATGAATGTCACTCAATGCCATGTCAGGGTCACTAAAGAGCAAGTGGAGAGGTGGCTTGGAAAGTCCATAATAACCAGTGACAAGAGGAGTGCTGTTTATTTGTTATGACACACATGGAGACAAACACACACATATTGTACAGGTACAATTCATACCCAGTCTCGCAGACAAACACACACCCACATGCACACATACACGCACACACAAACACAAGTACCTCCATTCAGCTAAAATCCATCCCTGCCTTCTGAGATCACTTTCTGCATGTGTGAGAGCAAGTCTGACAAATGTGTGTGTGTTTGTGTGTGAGGGTGTTTGAACATGCTGTATTTCCATATGCATGTGTGTGTGTGTGTGTGTTAGGCTGTGCGGTTGAACAGCTATCATCATTACCCTAGTCAATACCCACATGTCCACGTATTGATCACTCTATCGATGAGTAATGAGGTTTCTCAGTCGGCAGAAAGCCTGGTGGATCTGTTTAGACTTTTACTGAGACCACACAGCGAGCTCAGCCCCAGTCCAGCTAAAGATTACCTCCAGGGCAAGATTATTGGCTCTTAGAGGGCTTTACGGCCGGCATCAAATGCACACCTGATTACAGTATAGCAAATAAAAGTGGGTATTGGTTCATTACCATAGGTTTATATTCATAAAAAGAAAAATCCTATTAAGTCTTTGAGATATTTTTAAGATATAGGAGGGGTTAATCTTCCTTTACAAACATGCTCATCATTAGTTGAGTGAAAGTGTAAGGCTGCACTCATACTTGTATTTCAGTTCTCTTGGTGTGGACCAAACTAAAGTCATGTCTGATATTCTTCAAAGAGTGTGTTTGGCCCTGGTTTTCCTTGATTGGACAGCATTTATGCTAAATTAAACTCACCTCCTCAAGGCTCCTTGTTTGCCTTCTGCTCACATTGTTTTGTTGTCAGCATAATAATATAACCACCTTCCTCACATTGTGTATTTTCCCGCTGTGCTGCCAAAACAGCTTTCAGAAGCTATGCTTGCTCAGAAATAGCATCGAGTTTCGGGAAATCTGTGCTACAGTAGTTGTCCTGTGTGTTAGCCATTTCCCTCCATGTGCACCTTTGGATCTTGGGCCCCCATGAACCTACCGCCAGTTCACCAGATGTCCTTCCTTAAACCACATTGGTAGGTACTAACACTGTAGACTAGGAACCCCAAACAGGACTTGTTGTTCTGGAGATGTTCTAACTCAGTAATCTAGCCAATCACCATTTGACCCTTGTATAATTGGACAGATCTTCAGACCTGCCCATTTTTTCCAGCTTCAAACAGGTCAACTTCAGAACAAATATTCTCCTGCTGCCTAATTGTCTTCACACTGACAGGTGCTATCATATTGAAATAATTCATTTTAATCTGACCTCACCTCTCAGTGGTTATAATTTTATGGCAGAGCAGTGTATACCACTATTGTATATGTTATCTTGTAACTTCGTATCCTGTTTGTGGTGTTTTGGTACCGGCTGTGTTCACATCTCATTACAAAGGCTGACAGAGACCCGTCGGTTCCGCAGGTGTCGGTTCACCTGTTGGGTGCACACCCAGGCTAAGGTGTCAGTGTTCATACCAGAGTTCCTTTTAATGAGGCGAAGCACCTTAAATTATAAATCAGAGAGTTGTGCACTATCTTTTTTTTGCAAATCTCGAATCTTATCTTATTTAGTCTTTGTTTTCCAATTAAATCAACTTTTTGGATCATTAACGTTCAGACAGAAACAGTCGGGTTTCTTTTCCTTGATGATTATGAAAACATTAATTTTTAAAGATGTATTTGTCAGACCTCTTTGACACATGACTGGGTAAAACTAACAATGCATACGTCAAGTTTTACAGAATGTCTCTAAGTCTGAAGGATTTTATGGACTTTAAAATGATTTTGGTAGATTTTGTCACACAGGGGCCATTTGTGTTGTCAGAGGAATAAACAGCCTTATTTTAGCCCAGTGAATATTTCATGCAAGACAATCAAGCCAATATGGCGGCCAGCTTAATTGACGGCAACATTATAAAGACAATCTAATGAAGTTTTGCTACTTTTAGGATTTTCCCTCAATTTTTTGTAAAAGGATTTTCAATCCAAGTCTTAGAGCTGGGCCTCCAATGGTCGACCTGTACGACGAAGCTCACTTTAACTAACATGTGGTACGGTATAATATGCATTTAAGGACACACATGGAGATGGTTAATGTTATTTTAGGGCCACATTGGATCTAGAGAAATTGGTCTTGTGAGGTTCCTACCCCATTCCGAAACGGGACATTTAGTCTCTCCCGGAGAAGCAGGCTCATTAAAACACATTACTAGCCTTGACATGTGAGAACTTACCAGCAGCAGGACCACGGCCCATTTAACTCATTTTGCTAGTTCATGCAGGACATGAGTAATTAACATACTGCGTCTGATTGGAAGCTCTGCTCCCTGGTGGATGTGATATTGATTGTGTATTTACCATAAACGCCAGCCTATGTGTGTTTGTGTCTGTACACGTAACTACACGCCCACTGTAGTCATCATTTATGCAAGAACATCTTTATCTTAGTGCAGTTGCTTTGGGGGAAACATATTTTTATATGAAATCATTAGCTTATGTGTGAAATCGCTGTGAAACTCAACAACAGCATTGTGAAGGCCGGTCACAAAAACAAAGATAATAAGAGGTATGACAAATGCAAATCTATATGTTTGATGATTACATGCTAGAAATGCTGCACATATCCAGTCATAACCCAAATATGATATAGCGCTTACATACTATGGGGAGTATTTACAATTAAAACTCTTTTTTTTTTTTACATTTCATTCATGTCGCTCAGGCAAATGTATAACTGACAAATACTGCTTTTTCTGTACAGTTTAGTCCAAGAGTTGTGGCGTGTGAGTGTTAACAACACACGCGGCACATTTCCATATGACAGTATTGTTCCATAATGTGTGTCAACACAGTCGGATTGTCTGCGCATAAAAAATAATAATAAAAAAAAGCCTGCAGGCCTTTCTCCCTCTCCAGCTTTCAATCTCTGACCCCCCGTCCTCTTTACCATCACTCTCCCATCTCCCTCCTCTCACCCCACCCAGGCCTATCCTCCTCCTTCCCCCCAGGGTGTCCTGAGACCCTTCATTACTGTCGCCATAGTAACACCTCAACCATTTGACAGTGGTCCCAGACACTCCTCCCCACCAACCCATCTTTTTTTTTTTCCGATTCCTTCTTTCCTTCTGTTCCTGCTTTCTTTTCAGGCCCTTTAAACCCCTCCACCCCTCTTCTGCCCCCCCTCCCAAACTCCCTCCTGCTCCTCTCAAAACATGGCTCCCAGACAAAAATCATCAAATCACAGTGGCAAGTGGGGCATATGATGATGGGACGACCCCCCGAGGTTTTCCCTCTCTCTCCAACCACTTTTTTAATGGCTGGAGCAATCATAACGTCCTAACACTTTGAAGTCAGGTCCCAATTCCACTCTTTTTACTTTCTCCATCTGTCTGTCCGACTTCCTGTCTGTCTGCCTGCTTTTTTCTTACACGCTCTCCTCAAGATTCAAATTGGCAGATGTGTGGGCCTATATTGCCATGACAGAGGGATGGTGGGCTGACTATTCCTGAACCAAATCAGTCGGTATCCAATTAAACATGGGAATATTGATCTCATGCCTCATTTCTGAGGATTAGTCTTCCCTTTGAAATAGCTCTGTTTGAATCACGGCCATGATGAAAACACACACAGACTCAGACCAGCGCACATGCATAATATACATGCTGAGAGACATGAGCGCTGTGGGCTGTCAGCCCTTCAGGTGTGACACGCCGATTGTGTGTCATTACGGCTCGCCTTCACGTCAACGACAGTTTATGGTGTCGTTGTGAGATTTAAGGCCACCCCTGTTGCTGCTGCGCTGCCTCGGTCGTACACGCACACACTTACACACATATACATACACAGAGACACACAGACACACACACGAACTTACATACACACACACACACATACAAAGACACACACACACACATATACACAGACACACATACACAGAGACAAACACACACTCACACAGACATGCACACTCAACACACACACACACACACACACACACACACACACACACACACACACACACACACACACACACACACACACACACACACACACACACACACACACACAGGGTCAGATCAGAACTCCCTGGCCACCTCTGTGTTCTGTAGCAATGTTTTAATCATGATCAGGTTTGTTTGTAATTATAACCATACGAAGATGCCGATATCAAAGTGATTCATAGAATTCAGGCCTATGGGTATCCTTGTTTGCTTTTCAAAAATGCACGCTGCCCCCCTCCAACACACACACACACACACACACACACACACACACACACACACACACACACACACACACACACACACACACACACACACACACACACACACACACACACACACTTCACTTCAAAAGCAGGCTCTTCTTTTTGAGCCTTCAGCGTGGTTTTTGCATACACCTTAAAGGCCTCTTGCCCAGAGCCTCAAGGTCAACACGAGTTGTTTGTGCGTGTCGTGTCGAGCTGTCCCCTGGGCTTATCTGCTTCAGAGACCAGGCCGTGTTTCTTTTCTTTTTTTTTACACAGCAAGTGCGGCATCTTTCAAAGTCAACTTCCAACATCTGAGAGAAACAGGACGGGAGCCACAATCAATGATTTGAACAGCTTGAAACCCAGATTTTTATATATAAACAAAATGCTGACCAAGCTTATCAGACACATCTTTTATATATGAGTATGTTGTGACTTCTATATGCTGATATTGATGCCTTTTACGCCAACCTGCAATGATTGGTTAACCAGAGTAGGCAACAGCAATTAGTAGATAGATGGTGGTAGCAAGGCAGAGCCTGTGTGAATGTATTTTCCCTCTTCTTACTTTCTTACTCACTATACTAGCACATTGCTCCTGCTCACAATTCCAACGTTTATTTCCATCATTTCCCTCCATCATCGGTCAATACTGAAGTAAACAACTGCTTTGTATTTGTCGTGGTCAAAATTACATACGCAACCAAACACAACCCTGTTTTCGTACATATTGTGTGGAGGTGCACACAGAAACTTCCAGATGTCCACTTACACATCCGAGAAGTTTGTCCTACACTCCCGCTTCAACAACCTCCTGACGTGTGGACGTGATGTTTAAAGATGTTCAATGCATGCTCCGTACTGCAGGTCTAACTGAACCCTGTAGTGTAAGTTCCTGCTCGCGTGACTCCTAAACCCGGCAAGTTGGACATCACCCTCAGTCACACCATGAAGATCATCATCAGTTGCCTGGGTCCATCTCAGACATTTGCCTGGGTCCATCTCAGACGGATCTCCTGCTGGCGCCCTCAGACATTGTTCCAACTGTGCAGTTTGAGAACATCTCGCACACAGTCTGGTGGGCAGTTCCTATCGGATTCTAAACAAACCATTCAAAATCTCGTTCGAGACTCACGTAAACTGGGCTGGTTTAAACAAATCGCAATGCCAGCTGACATACTAGGGGCATGGAGATCTACCTGAGAGAAGGCTTCATGACCTTCACAATGACCATAACAACTAAAACCAAAACCTCTCCTGACTTTGAGCTACCATGCAATGATTGGGTCTCCCTGAACAGGTTTCTTTTGCTTGCTAAGGCCCTGTTCTCCACCTTCCTGTTAGTGAGGTATAATTCACACTCCTCTGTGACAGACCAATGAAGAACTGCAGAAAAGCTGTAGCACCTTGATGGCACTTCATCGCTCCTGCTGCCTCCTAACCAAGAGGAAGAATATCCCTAGTCCTAACCCGACCTGTTGTTTGGGTTCAGTGTGCTTAAACAGTATGTTAATGTAACTGTAAGGTGATGGACGGGATGTGGTGCTGGAACAAAGATACCAAATGTCCATCACTTTAGTTCAAGTTGCGTATAAAGGCTCGGTATTAGGCTTCATGCAAACATGACCGAAACTCGAATTAAACAAGAAAATAAGGTTCTGTTGTCTGAAAAGAAAGGTTGCACCTCATGATTGAAGTGATTTACAGATATAACTTGAAGCAGAGTCCTATTCAAACAACGTAATCTTCACTGCATCTGTTTACAGTCCTGACTCCCAGAGATATGGAGGAACATGCAGTCCACTCTAATAATAATGACAATGTTCTGCGGTTTATCCTTATCCCCTCCGTCATTATCAAAGTCATCAGCTGAATGCCTGGCTAAATTTAACATTGTCATGTTAAGATAAACTTATTTAATCTTCAATCCAAATGATAAATAAAACCCTAATCCTTCTCTGGCCTAACCTAAATATAATAGGTTATAATATCTCATCCTCCTCCTGATTTTCCATGAGCGTCATCTTTATTGTATTCCAAGGAGTTCTTCTTTATTATTATTTTCTGCCACATAAATCATGCTGGATTAAACTTTGCACATGTGTCAGTTGTAGGAGAAATTTACATGCCATATGGGGTCCCACAAAATGACTCCACACCCCCAGCTAAACGGCCTTGTTTAACCTAGACATTTGGTTTATCATCTATCATTGGTCTAACAAAACGGTTCTCAGTGTTACGATGTAACACTGTTACATGTTACAATATCATTTTTGATAAATGGTCTACATCAGGGTTGTCAAACTCAAATCAAAGAGGGGGCCAAAATTAAATATGGAAACCACATCGAGGGCCAGACAGGACTCAAATCTGGCCTTGTTTAATTTGAGGTATTATGACAATTTTATTCTTATTTGATTCACTCATTTGAAAGAATTCTGAACGAATCAATGGAATAGAAAATACCAAAAATTACAGATTAAATGCAAAATAGATTTTATGTCTTCCTCTTTATCATTATAGTTTCACAGAATAATTTCCAAGTAAAAGTTTTTATTCACAGGCATCAACAGCCAGAAAACTATATTTTCCAACCTACAAATTCAATCTAAAAATCCATGAAAAGAGAATTTTAAAAGACCCTCGGTAAATGGCTGGGCTGATTTTAGTCCTTTTTTTCACCTGTCCCACAATAAAACAGTAAAAGTGGACTGTTAGTGTTTGTACATGCAGTCAGGAGCAGCTGCTTCTCAGGGAAATATAAAGCACATCAACAGCCTCCAGGCAACACCTACTGGCAACAGGTTGTAAGCATCAGCTGACAAATATCATTAGAATAATGTGAAATTTTATACTGTGGTTTCGTGATGTGCGTTATGGGTAAGGTTTGAAAGGTCAAACCCGTGTTTACATGCAGGCATTCAGGAACGCAGAAGTGCAGAGGCTCGATCAACGCTTCTTACAGCTTTAATTGTAATGGATTTTAATAATAAAGCAACATCCCGTTACGTGTCCTTGAATTCAGCTTAAAATGAACTTTAAAACAATAAATGTATGGTATTAATTTGATTCAGAATCTCTCAGCAATAGCCCAGGAAAAAAGATTTGTTGAAGTTTCCAAAGTAATAATGTCATGACAAAGATCAGCTCGGATTGGAGGGACGCTCAGATCCGACCCGTTGACCGGTACATGTAAATAAAACATTTGGCAATGCCCCTGGTTTGAAGTCAAAGACCGACCCACGTCTAACTTCTGCACGAATTGCAACACAGACATCTTTGAAAATGACCTTGTACTTTCTGTTTACTTTTTCCTACTCTCTGTTACGACCATGAAATGAAAGAAATATGTGTTGTTGTAGGGGCAAAGGAGTGCATGGTGTCTCCAGAGTCATTTTCATTCACAGATAAACACACGGCAGCATTGGTAAACAAGATTCACGGGGAAATAGTGAGACACATTTGATAGTCATAAAGGATTTTTTTCCCTTCAACGAGCAGAGATCAAATAAACTCCGTATGTCTGAGGTGCCGCGTAGCCTCGGGCACTGAAGCATAAATTTAGAGAAAATCTTGTTTCTCTTACAAGGGTATTACTTAAATTCTATGCTTGGGCAAAAAGGGAAATGTCGGGAGCAAATTATGAAAAAAATTTCCAACACACACCGGAATACGTCTCCTGCCGAACCTTCCTTTCCATCAGGGAAAGATGCTGCATCCTAGCCCAAGTTGTCACCTCATATACCACCTGACCCCGCAGCCCCCTTCTAAAAACCATTTTGTTTCAAAATGAAAAAGCAATTTTCCTTGGCTTTATAATCTTCAGTAATAGTCAACCATAATTTTTTAATCTTTAGATGCATTTTAAATCCAAGCTGTAATGTCTTAACTCTCCACCAAGGTCAAATATCTTAGCAAATAGGGCTTAAGCTTTGTTTTATATGAAAGAATTACATGATTAATACCGAAGAATTAATCACGCACTCTTCAGATCTCCCAGATTGGGTTTGTGCTAAAGGATTACCCTGTCCTACTTTTTTTACATGGCATAAATTGACATGGAGGTTGGTTTTCAAAAATACTGCTAAATACATTCTTTTTAACTCTTGGGTTGCACAGAGAGCCGTGATTGCAGACGGCAGCGTTCAGAGATGTCATCTCCCCCACAACTTCAATAGATTATATTCAAGGTTAAACCATTTGCTGTCAAATCTTTAATCATATAAAAATATGTCATGGCGTTCAAGCTTCAATGAAGGGATTTAACACCGTGCTGTTGACAAAAAATACAATAAAATAAAATAATGATGATTGTATCGGATTATTTAAATAGCACGTTTCATATGATGTTATAGAGTGTGTTACCGGAAAATATAAAATAAACAACAAATAGTGCCGAAATGCATTAGGCTATGTGGAAAGCAGTAAAATATGAATATAAAATTATGAAAAATCTGACAATCAATTAAACAGGAAATGCATAAAAAGTTTATGCAGGGACTGAAAAATAACGTTCAGAACAGAACATCAGGGAAAGTGCCCTTATAAATATACATATTTTTACAAGAGATTTTAAAGAGGATGAGGATCCCACCAGTCTGATCTCAGGGAGATTGCTCCAGTGAGTTCGGACCCTGACCAGAAGGCCGGGTCGGTCACCCGTGGTGACCCGTGGTGACCCGTGGTGACCGACCATTTGTTATTAATTTATTTTGGCAATGTCAAACAAACATGCTTGCATTTCTCCTTCGTTGGACCGGGACCTCAGGTGTCAGTGGATGGGAGATCCCCTGAAAGCAGCAGCTTTGGTATAGGGACCAGAGCGAACCTTTAAAGTTAGTAAAATCAATACTAAAAGTAACCCAGTGCCAAATAAGTGCTACCTCATATAGTTATGTCAATTTTTACTCAACTCAGATGCGTTGCATTTATTCCAAACGGTTGCATTGTATTCATGTTGTCTGATTTAGTTCATTGTACTTAAAGTGTCTCATTCCAGCCAAAGTGAGTTATTCAAATAAATACCGCCTCATGCAATGTGCTTCACCTGACTTCATTTAATAAAGGTTCCCGACACCTAGAACACTTTGCACCAAGGGTACATATGAACGACCTTTAACAGCTGTTATTTTTTTTACAGCACAACCTTTTAAGATTCTAAATTAGTAGAAAAACAAACTAATTTTGTTCCCACAGAAATGGCAACAACTATCTTTAATTCCAGACCAGCTGCTATTACGCACAACAGCTTACAAGTGATCGGGTGAATCCAGGTTGGAGGAGCACACCGTGACTGGAGATTATGAAAATGATGTCACGTACTGCGCATGTGACAATAGTATGGCATGTGTATTGGGACAATCTTCACTCAGTTCCCTCATCCTACTGTCTTATTTACGTAACTGGGTTATATAGCTCCAACTTAACACAGTTAATAACTTCCAAAACAGGCTGATTTTAAATAAATTGAATTAAACAGTTGTTTGTAAAAGATGCAATAATTAAGTATTTTCACCATGAAATAGTTACATAATGCAAATAACACCCCTGTTTCATTTCTTAGAGTGTGGAAGGGGACATTTGGTTGTGGTTAATAGTCTGGCTGTTGTTTAAGTAGGTTCTGTTGACTCAAACTTCAATAAAAGGAGTTACAGTAATCTCAACATCTAATCATGTTACACTCACTGTGTTAACCGACCATTATTGAACCCACAAGAACTCAGACACATTTCCACTGAAAGGAAAATCTTGGCGGAGGTGCAATAACCGATATGAACCACATTGATCATATTTCTCAAATATTTTTTCAAAAACTGCCCCTTATCAGAGATCTCAAGATCGATGCTGGTGGAGCGGCACGGTGGTGCCTCGCAGCAAGGAGTTTTGGCGTTCTAATCGACCTTTTCTGGGTGGAGTTTGCATGTTCTCCTTGTGTTTCTGCAGGTTTTCTCCACCTTCACCACATGTCCAAAAACATGCAACAGTGGTGATTTGGTGAATAAATCAGTGGGAGGGTGAATGATTGTCTCTGTGTGTCGGCCTTTTCATGAACTGCCGTATTGTCCACGGTGTACACTCTCTAATGTGAGCTGGGATGGGCTCAAGCCCCGACTGTGACACTGAACAGGATTAACTGTTACAGAAAAAGAATGTATGTATGGCACACAAGTGTTTTATCATTGCTTTTCCTTATTCGATAATAAATCGACTTGATAATTTTTTGCTTTAGAATACAAGTTTCCCTTTTTTAAATTTATTTCACTACATATATCAACATTTGTTTTAGACAAATGTGGACAAAATGACGGCATGAACATGTTATTGAAGCTTAAGGATTGTTAAAGGAGGTAAACTTTCCTCAAGTAAGAAATAAATAAAGCTGACATTTGACAGAATTTGCAGATTATGAGTAGGAAAGGAAGGATGAAACTGTTTGAGGAGCTTTGAAAGAGTTAGTGTCACCATTATTTCTTATGAATTAAGATGAAGATGACATGAGAGCAAAATCCTGTCCTATTGATGGTTCAATACGACTTTACAGGACGTGGCCACGCTGAACACGTCACTACATCAGAGATAATAACTCTCCAAAAGGAACTGGCACTTGACTTCGCAGTCTTCAGGTCCACTGAGTCACCTTGTCACTCTCCCGGCTCCCTGGAGAGCAGCATTGTCAAACAGTTGCCGTCGGGTCGGAGATACTGATTTGAAACCCAGGACTATAATATTGCACATTTTCCTGTTAAGTGCCGCTATAAGACAAGAGTAGAGCAGCCATTCATCTGCAGAATCAGTCGTCGCCTGATTCTCCAAACCCAAATGATAAGCCTCCACATCATGTTTCTGTATTTACAACCACCCAGGAGGGCATCTCATATTAATTCACACTTTTATAAACTGGACAGCAGTTTCACTCATCAGCCCCCTTCCCGTACGTCTAAACAAACCCTGATTTATAATTCCCCTGATTTATGATCCGTCAGCGAGCCGAAGTACCGCCGTCTACTCCGCCGTCGGTTTGTACATGCGCCCACTACAGATAAAGTAAAACTAGATGTAGATGCACTGGATGATTTCATTCAAAACCTGCTCATGTGTTTATTATGCACAATAAATCTAAAACCACTTGGAGTGTCAGAGCAATCTGTTGCCTCCGCTGCACTTTTATTGCAGGGCAAAATGATAAGTTGCTTTGTAAATTGTGGTATGGCAACGCATGCATATTAATGGGAAAATTTCAGATGTCCCCGCCTTTTGACCAGTGTGAAATGAGTAATTGTGTTTCGTCGTAATACACAGTTAGGCTATGGATCCGTAACTTTAGGGAACAGATTTATCTGGATCAATGCACACCAGCCAGGTTTATATTTATTTATTCATAAATCTATGACACGCAGTTTATTTGTCACATATTTTTAAATGCTCCCCTATGATAGCCGTCCTATATGGCTCGTTGTTGAACATTATTCCAACTCATCATACCACTCACTTTGTGAAACACCGCTATCCCTGGATAATACTACCTGAAATGAGTATCATGAAGTTGGCATGAATGCATGCGATTATCATATGAAAGGTTCTATTTGACCTTCCACAGTCAGTTGCGTTTAGCATCTATTTTGAGTCATCCTCCCCTTTTGTTCTGGATTACTTTGGATCACACCTGGCTGTGACTTTGAGTGTAATGAAGGCTGATGTCTCTATATGTGACAGGTATTACATAATAAAAATGTTTCAGTAAAAACTCACTATGTGGGGTAATTGGTTCTGTTTAAAAATGCATCAGGTTCAGCCTGGTGGCATAGACACAAGCAGTTGGAAGCACACACACACCCACTTACATACACACGCATAGACGCAGTTGCGCGCCAGCCGCTTTCTGATCTGACCCGTCAAAACTCATTAAGGCTTAAAACATATTTCCAACTGACACCCGAAGTCTCCATTAGAAAACCGCCAATTACCACTGAAAGATATCCCCCCACCTGGCTGCCACATTTGCATATGATTGGAGCGATCAGTTAAAATAAGAGCATTTTGGCGCTGCTCAAAAATTCACAGTATGCTGCCAGATCAAGGGTGGGGGGCATAGTAATGTGAAGTCAGCGCTTTAACTGCGGGTTTAAAAGTAGCTTGGACTGCGGGGGTGAGAGTGGGGTTGTGTCCTGAAAATCACGGCTATAGAGACGTTGGACGGCGCCGCCACGTCTTTGCGCAGCTCTCAGCATTATGTTGTTTTGCCAGTGCAAAGTGAGTGGATCTAAACATCCCTCATTTAAATACATTTGAATACAAGGACGAGGAATAATAGGCACAGAACATGTAGCTCTATTGTCGTGGGAGTAAAGAGTGCAAGCCGTGCAGTTTTTGGCACAATTATGAATCTTTTAATGGTAAAGTTATGCTCCTGGACTTTTTTTTTTAGGCATGGTTTAGGAATACGTGTGTTTGTGGGAGTGCAGAATGTGTGTGTGTGTGTGTGTGTGTGTAGAGTCAGAGTCTTTGCATCACGGTTTTCAAGAAAAACAGCACTTATACCCATTACATACAATCAAGATGATTCATGTTCAGACCGTCCTCCCTGTGTCTCCATCTCTCCTCTTTATTCCTTTGTCTCGTTCTGTCAGTCTGATTGTCTGACCATTACTGCCTTGATAAAGTTGTCTGGAGACGAGAAGTCAAGTCTTCAATCAGCGCAGAAGTAGGCCAATAGATGTGAATCCAAGCATATGTCAATCAGAGACATAATCACCAAGCCTCTGGCTGAAGTGGGAACTGTAACAGTGTACCCCGTGGGTGAACACACACACACACACACGCACGCACACACACACACACACACACACACACACACACACACACACACTCAGGTTTTTTTATTACTTGTTTTTGGGTCCTTATGTGGTAAAAACTTATTTTCAAATAGATATTTACATATATATTATATTATATATAATGTGATTTGAGATCAGAGTGAGCTCATTTGGTAACTTCTCTATTTGCCCTTTGACTCCAGTTTGCCCCCAGAGGTCATTCACCGATTAGCCATAACATTAAAGCTGCAGGCTTTATATAATGTAGGTCACCATTTTACACCGAATCAGCTCTCTGATGCAAAGTGTGTCCTGACATCTTTTTATCCGAACCAACATTAACTGTATCAGTGATTTGTGCTACAGTAGCTCCTATGTGGGATCTCCTTTCTCCCCACAAGCATTATTGAGAATGTAAGTAAGTAAGGCTTCATTATATCCATGAAAGGTTGGGGATATTATGGAATCTCCATCGCCAACCCCATGTCTGATCTTTGCTGTTAACGCAATAACTGGAAAACTATTTCATGAATCATTTTTCAAATTTTTACAGCCCCATAGACCTTTGAAGAAAGATTGGTGTATATTTCTGACACCAGGAGGAGCTTTATGTGCAAAAGTTTACGGGCCATAATTTCTCAACCATTGGTCTGATTTAGTCCAAATTTGGTGCAGAAGAATCAACATGAGGAGATCTACTTTGTTGTGTTTTACTCACTAGGGGGAGCTCTTTAAGACAAACCCTATTTTTTGGAATTAGCTTCATGATTAATATTGCAATTTTCAATATTTTGCAATATCCTGCATGTAGCAATATGAAAATTCTGTAATATTCCTGTAATACTCGTCCTGCCGTAGAACTTGTATCAGGGAATCAAATAACGCAGAGAACATTATCTCAGACGAATCCTGCTGCTGAATACATTAAGATAAGGTTTGAACAGCAGATGTCACGTCTATATGAGTGGAGAGCATCTCATGAAATAAAACCAGTGAAAGTCACCATTCTAACGTCTGGACACTCGTCTTCTATGTGTGGCGTCAGAATGTTCCTGAACAGGACTTTGAAACGTTTCATAATGTGCACCTCACTCAGTCTGAGACACAACTCTGTCAGAGGAACGCATGGAAAGACAAGTTAATCAACACTTTTATTGCTATTGGCTCTGGTTTGACTTTATACAAGAAAAGATAACACTCCTGATGAAGACATCAAAGCTGCTCCATTGACCACTTTATGTGCCTATTCGTTAAAAAAATCTATATGCTATCATGCCGTGCAGCCTGAGCTTAAATTGCTGTGGATGGGGTTGCTAAATGTGTAAAATTAATATGTAAATATAATAGGTTGAGATAATGTGAATTGGGTTATTACCCTCCTGTTAAAAATGGTGATGACATTGATTGGAAGGTGAGTTCTTCACACGCAACAGACAGTAATGACCATGGCGATGGCAGGACGATCATTATCACCATAATCATCATTGGTATAATCAGCACTGTTTTCAGTGGGAGATTGCTTTGAGCCTCCTATTGGTCGCTCAGAGTGTGATAGGGAGATGGAGAGACACACAAATCCACATTTTCACACACACGCACACACAAGCACCGATAAACCCAGCGGCTCTAAATGAGGCTCTTCATTGTTTCCCATGTGATTAAAACCGAGTGCCATTGAGTCTCTTATATTGTCATCAGCCCGCTTTTGTGATGTGTGCTGTGTGTGTGTGTGCGCTTTATATGTGTGTGTGTCTGCTCTCCCTGCAGTGGCCCCACTCTAAATGAATGTCAGCTTGCTTTAGTCGGAGCATGGGCCCCAATGCGGCCGATCGATACTTCATTAGGCCTGGATTGTCTTGTGTCCATGCAACCTTGAAGCTGTTCCTTAATTACCCCAGCATTAAGACCCTGGATGGTGCTACAGACCACGCTACACTGAGGCTGGCCAGACCCAACAAAGCAACACCCCCTCCTCTTGCCACATGCTTCCCTGCATCAGATGCAAAAATGCACACAGATATAGAAAACACACACACACACACACACATACACTTATATTGGCAGGAATAAAAGTCAACATGCATTCATGTACGCCGCTCCTCTGTCTCTCTCTCTCTCTCTTAAACAGACATACACACAGCACCTTGAGGCTAAAGCAGAGGGAGGGGTTGGATAGGCCAAGGAGGGGGAGAGAGGAGGAGGTCCGGGTTAGGAAGGGAGGGCAGGAGATACTGTAGGAGAGAAAGGGTGAATTGAGGGCAATGAAGAGATGGAGACAATCAGCAGGAGGAGAGAGTGTATGAGTGAATTTTCAAAATTTTCCTTAAATCACTGCAGTAGCACAAAATGTAGAAGAACCATTAGTCGTTTTTTTCCTGGCTCGGTCAGTTACCTGGATGGCCCACCTACAAAATCAAAATGGAAAATACATTTGTTTATTAAGCTATCTGCATTACTAACCTCCTTTTAAGATCAGAAAGATAGAGACACAATGCTGAAATGTCACCAGGTTTGGCATTTCAATGGTGCATATGTGCACTTGTGTGTATTTTTATGAAGTGGGTGTGAGTGGGTGTGCATTGTTGCACATGGATGTGTGTTTAGCACTGAATGCCGCTTTAATCCTTCCCATTGAGCAAGAACAGAGATGGGGGATGATGTGGCGGAGGAAAGGGGGGAGGAGAGAGGAAAAGATGATGGAATGACAAATACGAGAAAATAAAACATTGAAATAAATCCAATCTGGATCTTCTTATGCGCCGAGTCAGAAATCCATGACATTTTTACAAAGTTAGAAAGACGGTGGCAGTTAATGTAAGTATGTGGAAGGATGGCAGTAATACTGGGGAGAGAGACGTGCGATGGGAGGGATGAGGGCGCGGGTGAGGATGAAGAAAGATGAGAGACGGTAGAACATGTTCAAATAGATCATTACAATGAAAAGGGAAAGGGAAGGGAGAGTCGGGTCGACAACGAATGAGGTAAGAGACGGGGAAGTTGAGGAGTGAGGAAAGCGAGAGAGAAAGGGTGAGATGTGGAAGAGGAGGCAGATGGGAAAGAGGAAGGGGGGAGGGAGGGGGTGCAGTCAAATGGCACTCATGACAAATGACATCCCCTGTCTTCCAGTCCCCTCTCCTCAGCACCATGATTTGTCTTCTCCACTTCTGACATTTTTCATCGCACTATCAAATCACCCTGACAGAATGATATTTTCTAATTCTCCCAGCCTCGGAGCACGCCAAAAATAAGGACCTCCACATGCCGCGCGCACTCCCTCTCTCTCTTTCCTTGTCTTAATTCTTCATCCTCTGCATCACGTAAATATCCGATGATTCTTTTACGAAGAATATGCAACATTGCAAAAAATATGGCAGGCGGGGCTTGACGGGAAGCAACTTGTCCCTCCGAGTCATTTAGGCCTTTTCCTATTAGTGGGTGCACACAGAACTTTTAACCCGTAAGACCCATATCGACTTAAATGAAAATTCTGATACAAAGTAGACGAAATGAAACACGTTTCTGAAATATTTTCTAGATCCTGCCCTTTTAGACAGATCTGCAATGTTTCATTAGGATTTTATGGTAGTTTCTTCCCCTACATTTGAATATAAACCTTTTAATTTTCTTTGATGTACATGAACAAAGCTTCCCCTTTTTATTACTCCACCACACACATAATAGTAGATTTGTTATTATATCAAATTACTCAAAATTTGTTCTCATAACTGGTTTAGTGATATACAGAACATGTTATTAAAGCATTAGAATAGTTGTAATAATAAAACTGGTCTCACCATGGTTACGTATGAGTTAAAATAGTTTAGTTTTTGAGTTTGTTATTCAACCACTTCATTTTATTCCTTGAAAGAAAAATGCATTTCTCTTTGTGTGGAAGAAACAGTGAAACTCCATGTGGACTCTAAGTATAAAACAATTCCTATTTACTTTACTTAGTTAAGTCAACCGGTCCCCGAAAAGAAGCTTGAATAATTGTGACAAAGATTAGAAAAGTAATTATAACTTAATGCTTTGAAGCAAATTCCACTAAAACATCTTAATTAATTGCTACACAGTTATGTTGAATTTAATAAATGAAGTTGTCTTTACTGACTGAACACAATTATGTGGTAAGAACTAGACACAGTTATGTTGAATTATACTGAACACAATTCTGTAATCCCAAAACCTTTTATTATTGCATTCATTCAATTACACGAAGCATTTGAATTGTCGAGATTACAACTGTTTTTTTTTCTTTCAACAGAAAACAAGTCACGTTATGGAATCACTATTTAACAAAATGTAACACTATTATGTTGCACGTACTAAACACAGTTGAGTTGAATCTTTTACATACAGTTAAGGTGACCTTACTAAACAGAATCCCGTAACTACAAAATCTTTTAATATTTCATTAATGCATCAAAACTCCCTCATCTGAATGCTGATTAGTTCTTTTGACATACATCTATCTAGACAACATCAATATTTCATTTCTAAAAGTGTGACTTGAATCTGCATGTCTTAAAGTTTTGCTGTTAGTAAATCCCACGACAGATATTTTATTCATTTTGTTGACTGAAGTTTATTTTATTTTTTTCTGCAGTGGACACAGTGATAATCTCCACAGTAATCCTTTATCTTTTTCAACGCTGACAGAAGTTTGAGTCCCCTCCACCTGCTGAGCCCTTGATTTCCAGCGTATCATCCTCCATTGTTTTATTGAATATTTATGAGGACGATGTCATATCTGCCCTGACCCACCTTTCCCATAATCCAGGCCACGGCACTGCAAATGAATTTATGGTTAATTCCATCCCAGCAGGAGATCGCTATCGCTGCAGCCCAAAGGCATATCCAGATAGGGATCTCTTGAACTCCTACTGTGAAGGCTGTCCCTGGATCCTTTTGATGACCAGACACCGTTTGCCATTTAGCGACATGCAAATGTGTTTACGTCTTATATATTGTTTCTCAGGAATAATGCCGACCAGAAAAGCTGAAGTCATAAAAAAGATCAAAGTTCAATTATATAATCTCAATTGGACTCATTACGTTTTCATTATTTCTCTATTTCAAATAGTTTGCTTTTTTTTTAAAACCCTTCGGAATAAATATTATTAATGATAAATATGCAATGCAATGGAGAGTTGCGTAAATTGTCTGGAAGATTCAGATATATGTATTTTAACACAGTAAGTGCTGAGTCATGTAGACTATAAAAAGCCAAACTCATAAAAGCAAGACTTTGTCACGAACATCATTAATCAAATAACCTCATTTGGACAAATAACATTGTAATTATTATTTTTTAATTAATGGTAAATGATAAAAAATAAGTATTTCAACATGTGGCTACATGTTGTGGCTACAAGAAGGTGTTTCCCGCCAAATGTTAACCTCCAGGGAGAATAAATGTGTGTTCGACTGTTAATTCAGTGCAGAAAATGTGTCTTAGATGGAAAGAATGTGTCTTATGTTAAATGACTGGAATGCAGTTTATTAAATAATCTCACTGGCTGTTAAAGCATGTGTATGTGTGTGTATGTAGGTAACTCCTCCTCCATATATATATGTGTGTGTGTGTGTGTGTGTGTCTGCACCACTTTTACGATGTCTGGGGTAATTATGCATTATACAACAAGGGATCAGTGTCTCGCTCTAAGCAGCAGCCGGGTGTTGTTGTTTAATGTAATAAATGTCATGTATGCATGGTTTCACATGCGCTTCGTTAGCAGCGCAATGCTAACCGTTGCACAATACCAGTGCCTCACAGCCATGAGCCAACTTCTGCTAATGACACCAGCATTTAGCTCAAATCGTCACGTCAAGGAGGATAAACACGAGGCGTGAGGCCGCGACATGATCCTCGCTGAAACCTGCTTCATTATTCGCAGCTGGAAAGGCGACATTAGAAAAAAATATCTTCTTAATGCCATCTTGTCAATCAACACATTTCAACCCATGTTGAGTTACGCTGATCTGTCATAACATTATAACCACTGTCTGCCCCAACAATGGTGGGATACTCTAAGCAGTGAGAGAACATTTTGTGCTCAAACTTGATGTGGAAAAGCCCATTTTCAACTTTCCCAGCATTTCGTTTTTCTTGTCCCAACTGATTTGAAATTCTGATTTGATTGAAAGTTTTCTTATTGTCTTGGCCATTAATAAGCAAATATTTAACAAAGATGATAAAGTACATTTAAATACATGAACAATATTCTTCGCAATGGTTAAATGGCAAAAATGATAAGTAAATCCATCAATTCTGTTTTATTTTTTATTTTACAAAGCATCCCTTTTATTTTTGGAACTGGGGTTAAACATACTTGAGATCAAGAAGCCAGCCATACATACATTTGTACAGTGCATCATTTATGCACTCTTTAATCCTGCACAGTAGCCACCATTATGAACACCAGTAAAAAAATACCACTATAAAGGCTTGGAGGAAAACATCTCATTACAGCGGCACCTATCGTTGGTCAGGATACATGAGATACAGAAACATGATAACATTTTATACTGAAGTTGATGAGTTGGAAGCAGGGAAAACAAAATGATCTCATCAATTTTGACAGGAACCAAACTGTGATATTAGGACAACTGGGTCAGAGCATCTCCAGAAGTGCAGGACTTGTTTGGTGTTCCTGGTCTGTGGAGGTTGGTACCTACCAATGTGGTCAAAGGAAGAGCCACTGGTGAGCGGGCAAAAGGGTTAGGTCTGCCCAAGACACATCGATGCACAAGGGAAGCAGAGATTAGTTAGTTTTGTTCTATTCAGTAGAAGTTCTATGGTGGCACAACTTGTTGAAAGAAGTATTGCTGGTTTTGACAGAAAGTTGTCAGAACACACAGCGTATAGTTGAGCTGTTTTGGCAACAAATTTGGACCTGTACAATATTAGTGAGGTGATTTAAATGTTATGATTGATTGGTGTACATGTCAGCTCTTATGGAATCCTCATAGTCCTACAGATAGTCAACATTTCACACTTCCAGGAAAATACAAGGGGCTTCCGGCTCTGTCCCAGAGATATTAAGGCTATTTCTTGTAGAAATGGTGCCAAAGAGGGAATAACTATTTTTTATAGTTTGATTCAAAGTTTTTTTTCTTTTTTTTTAGATTTTCTTTTTTTGGAATATTTCAGGATTACCGAAACTAAGTTTGACTGGTGAGCATTAGATGATTCCAAATAAATGTAGTCATTATATTTGACATTTTATTTCTTCACTATATCATATTATATGTGAAATATTCAAAAAAGCATTTCTTGGTATTTTATTCACCCAACCCTAAAGGTGCATAATGTAAGAGTAAACTTTGATCTTCAACTTAACACATTCTCCTCATTTTCCACACAATTATTGCAAAGTCAGGCCGCATGGTGACGAAATGAGTAGCGCAGTTCCGGGTTCAAATCCACCTCTGACCGTGGGGCTCTGTCTCTGTGGAGTTTGCATGTTCTCCC
This sequence comes from Lophius americanus, assembly GCA_037951165.1. Taxonomy (NCBI): domain Eukaryota; kingdom Metazoa; phylum Chordata; class Actinopteri; order Lophiiformes; family Lophiidae; genus Lophius; species Lophius americanus. The sequence goes on along the minus strand of JBBDHG010000011.1, from coordinate 10,893,798 downwards.
CATGTCTGCGTGGTTTCTGTCCGGGTACCCCAGCTGCCTCCCATAGTCCAAAAACATACAATGTAGGTGAATTTGGTGACGCTCACAATGGCTTATGTGTGATTGAAAGAGTGGATGATGGTTTGTCTGTGTGAGTCGGTCCTGGGATGAACTGGTGACTGGTCAAGGGTGTAACCGGCGTCTCGTCCGATGTCAGATTGAAACATGGTGAGTGAAATAGTCCAAACTGAACTGTAAAACATAAATAAAATAAAATGAAATAAAAATAAAAAGCTTTGCTGAAAATGTTGCTGTGTGGTGGACGAGCTGCAATTAGAGGTTAATCAAACACCCCCACATTTGAACTACATTCCAAGACTTGTCTTCACGGGGAGTGAACAGTCCTGACATTTACACTACTGGATTCTGATGCTTTTGCGAGGGGTCACAGGGAATGCTTTGTAAAGTTTCAAAATCTGAGCTGGATGTTTCTCAGGTTAGTCAACCCTAAGACTGTGCCCTTGTAATACAGAGCGCCATGGCAGCAACACGCTGAAACTAAAAGAATATTAAAGCAATTTCAACTCTGCCTGCTCTGAGATTGGGCCACAGTCAAAAGTAATACCAGAGCAGAAGAGATCAGTTTTCTATCATCTGAGAATTCTCTAAAGATGAAATGGGCCCCATAAACGAGCCTCAATGATAACTGATGTATGGTAAGAGAAGATAATATAGGAAATTGGGCGAATGGTGTCTGGAGACTGAATCAATTCATTCTGAGCAGAGATCTACTACGGGCCTTAGAATTTCTTTAAGGTACAGTCCGTGCTTTGCTGCAGATTTTATAATAACTCCTACAGCATCATTTACACACATCTAGCCTGTGTGGCACAGCACACACTCACTAAAGGAAATAAGAAAGAGTGCAGATGTGTAGTAAAGAGGGCCCAGTGGTTATCGGCCCACATATCATAGTTTGAAAGCCTGCTCAAGAGCACATCAGCTGGTCACGTGTCTGCTCATGTGCTCGTCAGCAACAACAATAGTCGCTTACCTATTCTATCTTTGTAGGCTGCTCTCGATAAGACACTCCGACTGAACCGGAGTGTAAAATGTTGGGGAGTGGGACAAGGACGGGAGTGGGAGATAAGTAGAAGAGAGGGAGGGATGGTGGAGTGGATAGAAAGGAAGGAGGTGAAGGAGAGAGAAGAGGAGGGAGAGATTGATTCAGCCGGGGAGGAGATGACTGCTGATGAAGGCCTCTCATGGACAGATGGATACGGCGTCAGGTCTGCGCTCCCATAAGCCCTCAGTCTAATCCACCTCAAATTTCCCTCTGATTGCTTCTATATTGCCTTCTCCAATAGTTTCCTGCTGATTTCTCACCGTGAGCTCCTTCCCGCCCCACCTGCCTCTCCGAGCAGCGAATGATGTCTTGCCTGGTGAACCGCTTCCTCGAGTTGGCCAGAGAACGTGCAAAGAGAGTGATAGACACGGGTATGAGGGTGACGGCTCGGCGTGCAGGCGTGTGTCCGTCCCCTCATAAAAACCAGTCTCAGGTCTAGTCATTAAATGTATTATCATCCCGCTGTGTCAAGAGAGGAGACAAATGGTCTCTCTCTCCGCCTGCCATCTCTCTCTCTCATTCTTATTCTCTTTTTTCATACACTCCCTGACTCCATCTCTTCAGCGCTGTAGAGACGGCTGTAGGATGAATGGGGGATCTCTCTCCTTCTCTTTTAATTTCTTACTTTTTTCATTTTCTTTTATTGCAATTACAATTGCATCTCCCATTTTTCACTGCCATACTTTGTCAGGACTCTTTAAATCCATTCCTCCCTCCTCTTCCTTTTTCTTTTTTCCACCACTTTAGACCTCTTCAATTCAGGTGAAAATGTAAATCAGAATTATTGAGACTAGGAACTTTGTTTGCTCTCTCTGGGGTGGGAGCCCACACTCGTAACAGAGCTATAGTCTAACACACTTTGATTTGTTTGCCACTCGTTTATCGTGTGACCTTTTCCTGCTATCATTAATAGACACACACACACAAACACACACACACACACACACATAGATGGAGGGATGGACACAGTGAAGGAGAGAGGACAGACAAGTGGAGAGACAAAACCCAACATACATTCAGAGATACAGAATGAAAGGTCAAGTAAAGAGACAAACAAGGAAGGAGGGAGCTTTATAGAATAGAGGGAGATGGAAGAGAGAGGGAGAATAAAATTGAGAGAGAGAGAGAGAGATAGCAGGGAGGGAGTAGAGAAGATTGCATTTCAGAATTACTGGCCAACACCTAACAATTTATGCCCTCATGCAGTGCTTGGCAGCAGCTGGAACCTGCAAAGCCTGTGGTGAGTATGCACGTTCGTGTGTGTGTGTGTGGGTGAAAGAGAAAGAGAGAGAGAGAGAGAGAGAGAGTAGGTGGGGCAGAGTAAAGGTAAGCTACAGTATTCTATAGCAGTGGAGTGACATTATCAAGGAGTATTAACAGAAAGGCATTCTATCACGGCGTCTGTTTTTATTCAATATAACACGGTTCACATTACAGCAGCAGCAGCGGCGGTATCCTGCAGAAAAGGGAAGTGACAAACACAACCGAGCTTTGTTTTATCTTATCAAATATCTCCTCTCTTCTATCTTATCTATTGATTTCTAAGATGAGCCCAACCAGGAAGAGTGTTTTCCTAATATCATTTTATGACACAGGGCAGAAAAAACTCATATTAGACATATCATTCCGTATTTCTTTTTTCTAAAAAGAGGAACATAGTAGAATTAGTTGATTTTCAAGTAAAATCAGAGTTCTTTCATACAATTATGTGTAAAATGAGAGGTTTTCTTAATTCCTGTAGGAAAGAACGGTGACTGATAAGCCTCATTGTTGCAATATTTTTTTATAAAAGTGAAACTGTGATCAAATCCACAAGGCCTGGCAGACAATGAAGTCGGCGCGGTCAAAGCTGTGCAGGACTGCGAGTATAAACCGTTTACAGTGCTGCTTTTTTATGAACAGTTATTGCATGAGGCTGTAGTCAAGGACAACTTAATTTACCCTTTTGGGTCCATATAAGGAAAGCGGTTATTAAGTCAGTTTGTTGATCGTCGAGTTTTTTTCTCTTAAACAACTTGGAGTTTTGGCAAAGACTGGAAACAATATCAGTCATCACAATGACTTGTGATACAGATTTATGCACGCACTGTGCTGCATACATGCATAAACACAGGCCTAAGAGGAGGTAAGAGGAGGTAAGAGGTGGTGTTGGTGGTGGTGGTGGTGGTGGTGGTGAGGGGCCTGCAAAATTAAACCATCTACAGAGAGCACCAGTCCGAGAATATGAACAGAAAAATGAAGGTGACATTTGAGAGAGAGAGAGATTGAGAGCGAGAGAGGTGTACTGGTGTGGGAGAGAGGGGGGATTTAATAGGTCCCTGTGACACGAAGGGTGTGAGATGAGATGATGAAACCAGAGGATAGAGGGGAGGGAGGGCGGGAAGAGAGAGGGAGATTGTGTGTCAAAATGTGGATGTTTGGAGATTGGGCTTCCAACCCTGCCAAATGATTAAAATGTTCCCTCTGACATTCATATTCCCCCATCTGGATTCCTGCCTATGTACGACGTCCACGCTGAATATGAATTCAGAGACGGCCGTATAGAATTTGATCTTAAGAGTGTTTATGGTCGGAGATGTAATTTAGGCTCGTCGGCGTTGGTGACAGGGTGAAAAAAAAGAAGATAGGATTTGATTGCGTGTGTCAATTAAAGCTCATTGATCGCCTGCAGGAATTTTTGGATAAAATATATAGAAAAACATTCAGAGGAAATGTGTTATTTTCATATCCTCACAATGACTTAATTTAGGGCTATTTTGATAAAATAATATGACGTTTTAAATGTGTTCCTAAGACATTTTTAAGCAAAAATAATTGAATTGAGCTTTAAACAGACAGACTTCTGGGTGTTTTTATAATTGAATAATATTACATGAATAAAATACATTTTTATTCAATTTCGTGGTCCTCTTTCCCACTCTCTCACTGACATACACACACACACACACACACACACACACACACACACACACACACACACACACACACACACACACACACACACACACACACAATAAATGCACTACAGAAGAAATAATGGGGACCTCAGACATCAGAATCTCCCTGAGTGTGAGTCGCCATCCCTTCCAACGCTCTAGAGATGAGGGTTGTCATGGTTACGGGGGCAGAAAAATCACCCCATGGCCCACCCCACCTTCCGTCTCTCTCCAACACACACACACTCGCAGCATTTTTCCATCAGTTGTCCGAGCACTGCTGATGTCAGTGGTGAAACAATGAATTTAGCATACAGGTCAAGAGATGCATTTCTGGGCTGCGGTAAGGCGTCACAAGACGTCAGGCGAAAAAATCCACAAGAACCTTGGTGCCTGACTGACGGACACTCTGACCGAACGCCCATGAAATCTAGGAAGCAATAAAAAAAAGAGGAAATTCAAAAATGAAACCTCCAAGAGATTTGCACTCGAGGATGTTCTCTTTGGTCCTCTTTCTGCGTTCCAGGTGCAATTAGAGCATTTTCTCAGGCACAAAAAGCAGAGCCTAATTAGAGGGAAAGAGAGAGAGAGGGATAGATGGATGGATGGATAGATGGATGGATGGTGAGCAGAACATAGAGACCGGATTCTTTTAAGAGTTGCTTTTGTTTTTGCTGCTTCTGTGGCATCATAAAAGTACTTCCCCCAGCACTTAGGGGATTACAAAGCACTTGCCTCTGATAAATATCTTAATTTTGATGTGATTTTTTGGCCATCAACAAAATGATTATTTTTCATTTTTCCTCCCTGCTCCAACTTGTTTTTAATGAAGACCCTTTTCAATAAACAAATGGATATGCATTAAGGGGGATGATGGGGCTTTCAAGTATAAACCTCTCATATCTATTAAGTGCTTCCATTACACCACACTTCTTCTGCAGCACCCCACTAAATGTTCTTTTTTCCTATCTTGAAAGCAGATCCGTAAGGTTTGTGCTGACACGTCTAGGCATTGCTCAATTTTTACCTTTTGCATCTCCAAAACGTCAAATACAAGGAAAAAGTTATTATTATTTAGAGAAATTATTAATTTGAAATTTGTGACATGACAGGTTATACATATATATATATACATTTTTTTTAAATACATTTATTTTCTAAGAGCATTCATATTTTTATAACTCATTCTAAAGAAATAAAACATCAACTTTACTTAAGTTAATTATGTCCGAAGGCCCCATTAAACCAAATTGAATAAATAGGGAAAAGTTTAGAAAACTAATTATTACTTAATACTTTTAAGGAAACTAAAAAAGTTACGTCTCGTTTACTGAACGCAATTATGTTTCACAAACTAAAGACAATTCTGTAATCGCAAAACTCTTGAATATTATTTTAATGCAGTGAAACTACTTTGTTTTAATCATCAGAAATGTGACTATTCAGTTGTTTCAACATAAAAAAAAGTAATTTAATGCAAAGAACATCCATGCTCATGAACAGAATTATGTCGTCTTAAAATGTTTTAATATGCCATTAAAGTGATGAAACTTGTTTTTAATTATCAAAGTTGCAACTGTTTAGTAATTTAGTGGAAATAACATCCATGTTTCAAGGCTGTCCATAATATACAGTTATCTATTCCTTTATTTAAATGCTACATCATACAGTTATAATAAGAATAAGAATAAATACTGCTATGTTCTATTTACTAAACACAATCCTGTTGCATGTATTAAACACAATTATGTAATTCTGAAGCCCTTTACTAAAGGTTAATGCAAAGAATCTCCCTCTTTTCAGTTAAAAAAGGAACGGATGCAACTCACCAGTTCTTTCAACATGAAAAAAAAGAGAATAATTCAAACTACATCCTTGTTTCATTAACTGATCACAATGTGTTTTGTGTGAGCTAAACATAATTATGTTGAATTTATTAAACACAATTATGTAATGCCCAAATTTTTTAATATTACATTAATGCAATTCATCTCCCTTGTTTTTAATAATCAAAGATGCAACTATGTAGTTGTTTCAAAACAAAAGTATTAATGTTACAAAAACAAGCCCATGTTTCATTTCTATGATTTACATAATTTACATAGTTAGTTCATGAATGAATTAAAGTCACAGTTTAAGATGATAACCTCTGAGATGAAATATTTTTCTTTAGTTTGAAGTTTCATTCCACTGAGAAATGACAGATACAGGAGGATTAATCTCAGCGCCGAGCGTCTGGATATTGTCCTCACATAATTGGTGTTTGATAACTCTGATTGACTATTGATCTGAACCCAGTTCTGACCCCCGCAATAAATCCAGAACCCTGGTGGCCGGGACACTGCATGGCTGGATCTGAAATATTTTATCCGAGGCTTAAGAGGAATAGCCACTTATTCTCCCCTTACACACGTTTTTCTTTTTTTATGACAGCAGCGCTCTCATCCTTCCTCTTAAGTTTTACCCTTTTGTGACCTTTTGGAGAGACCAAACGTGTCTGTGTTATATATGGGCTGTCCTGCAATGACGGGGTGGGTATGGAGGTTATGGAGGGGGTGCATTAGCCAAACCCCCCCCTCCCTCCCCACTCTGGGCCAAATCCGCCATGGTAAAAGTCCCCAACCCCAACCCCTACTCCGCTTCACTTCATTCATTTTGTTCGTCCCCTGCGGTCGGCCGGCAAGGCCTCTAAATCCTCCCTTTATTGTACACAGAGCACACAAAGGCTCGGCCTGCTCTCTCATTTCCTTGATGTGCCTTTGGACAGTGGCGCTGGCTTTGTAGGCATCGATGCAAACATTAGCATAAAGCAGCTCCTGGGGACCGCAGAACAATGAACTCAACTGTTTCTGGTCGATCCAGGAGACTTACGTATGGTGTGTGACCACGGGAATTAAATACCCGTGTTGTGGTTTCAGTCGTCAGCCGAGGCGCCGTAGCCAAAGATGCGTGGTCAGACGAGGAGAGGGAGATGACCCACTTGACCTTTGATGACATGAATCTTTCCTTTGGCTTTGACCTCACCTCTCCTGCTCTCTGTTGCTCCTCACTTTCCTCTTCACAACCAACAAAAGTGGGATTACACAGACACTGGGGGGGAGAGAGAGAGAGCGAGAGAGAGAGAGGTGGGGTGTTTATGGCTGAGTTAAGCTTTTTCTAACCAGGGGGTTTCCATCCTAAAATAGACTCACTCCAGGCCGCAAGGCTGGTAATTATTGACCAGGAGTGGAGAGGGACACAAACAACAAACTCATTACACATGGAGATTGCTTGCTCACCAGTCAGCAGCAGAATGGTGATGCTAATGGGTAGCTGCCCCCTTTTTGTGTGGTCAGAAAACCAGAGGGTCGTTTGAATTTTTGTTGGGCCTGTTTAATGCTCCCGAGTTGCACGTGGGAGTCACCCAGCCTTTGAAGAGGTGGCAGCAGCTCCAGGGAGGGAGTCAGTGGCCCGGCGGGTGCTTGAAGATCCTCCGGCTCAATCTTTCATGTCTTCCTCATGTGAGGTGATGAGATTGAACAGAAGAATCAATGCAAATGTCTCCTGAGGTCCTTCCTCACCTCTGCAAGGAATCCAGTCCGTGGATAATAATGATGATAATGATAATAAGAATACTAATAATAATTTTGGTACAAATGTGGTCTTTAGGTTTTGTTTTCAAAAATAGTCTTTAGTTAATATCGCATGTGTGGGAAGAAAAAGCTAAGTAAAGCAAAATTTCAAATATATCCTGCATTATTTTATTTTTGTCAACTGGTCCCGCAAAATTATTTTATCTAAATTTAGATGCTTTTTTTTTTTTTTTAATTAGGCGTCACTCACCTTAAATGTTTTGTCTGAATTTAGTTTAAAATTATTTTGTGGAATAATTGACATAATGAAATGAAGTGGAGTCAACAAACAGTTTTCTTTTCTTTCTTTTTTTTATTTATTAGTGTTGCGTATCTCTTGCAGGGCACAAATTAAAAAGAAAAAAAAATCCATGTAAATTTGAAAAAAAAAAAACACTCATAAATTTGCTTTTATTTGATCAGGTCTACAATATTTCTTAGAATAACAAATAAGTCATACGTCAGATTAATGTTAGACCCCCCCCCCCCCCCCCCATTAATTTACCCAAAATGCAGCATTAATAAAATAAAATATGTTTTGGCATATTTTAATTATTTTATCATATCAGATTAAATAGAAAATAACATAATATTGTCTATAGACTTGAATGAAATAATTAATTACTTAATTACGGTCCATTTAAACATTATTTAAATTGATGTTTATACTGTATATATCAATATATCTTAGATTTAGACTTAAATATACCCAAAATGGGTAGATTCACTCAATTTGTAGGAAATTAAATTTTCTTTTTACCATACTGCTTTTATTTTATTCACAATTTACCCAATATGCTTTGAAATGAACATTTGCTTCTTTCTTTTAACAATACTGCACATTCTTGTATTAATAGGACATTTTCTCACATTTGCCGCGTTCCCTCTCCCCTGCACTCCAGCGCGAGCTTTCCAAAGATACAAGAAAACAAACAGGGTTGTTGTTGTTGCAACAACAATGCACACTTGTCTTTGACCTCACTTCTCCGCGTGTTGCGTCGCTGAAAGAGGATGACCGTCACCTCTGCATTTTTCAATTCCCAAATGCTTATCAGGCAGATGAGAAACAGAACAATTGCAGCACCGATGCATCATTATTCATAGTCGATTTTAGCTGTGTGACACCGACGCCTCCTCTGCGGCATGGCGGTTGGTTTATTTCTACCCATCAGGTAGTGGGGCATGACAGGGGGAAGTGCTGTTAGGACCGGGGTCCCTACAATGTCCCCTGATGTGGACAGACATTATAAATGACATTGCCCAATCAGATGCGAGATGGCGACTGGGGGTTGCTGTGGTCTGTCTGTGTGTGTGTGTGTGTGTGTGTGTGTACTTGGTTTATGGGAGAAATAAAGAAAAGGGGATGGCGAGGGAGGAGAAGATGAGAAAACATGGGGAGCCTCATTTGATGCAGTTAATGTGCAGATTTATGTAGAGGGACAGTGGTCAACATTCATAAGATCTTCCTTCCTTCCTCCCAGACTCCCCGCCCCCACCTCCTCCTCCCTCCCTATTTCTTTCTACCCCCCCTTCCCCCCACAGGCTTTTCCTTTCTTCCTCTTCCCCTCTCATTCTCTCCCACTCTGTCACTCACCATCATTCCTCCCTTCTCTCCCCTTTTTCCCCTGTCTCTCATCTGTCTTTCACGCCGCCCTCCCTTCCTCCCTTCCGTCTACCATCACGGAGGGACTGAGGCTGTTGTGGACTGCAGCGATCAGACCAATAGGAGGCATAGGTAGACCACAGAAACACCAAAGCGCAGAGTGAGAGATGATACAACATTCAATATTTTATTTTGCACAAAGCTGGTGACAGCGTTTCCATCCCACACCGAACACACCAGGTTTGGGTTTGCTTTTCTAGCAATGTATAGCTTCATATACAGTGAGCTAATAAAAGCCAGACTTGTTTAAAATACAAATATAGCTCTGATTACTGAAAAACACTTCTGCTGCTTTGAGCCATATAGGTGGCAAAAGCAAGAAAAAAAACACATATTCATAATAAGACAGACAGACATAAACCAATTTTCCATATCTGTGTAAAATGAGCACTATTGTCTGTTAAATGTATTTATTCCACTTTAATTTAAGAATGTAATAAATTGTGCACCTCCGAAGACAGCTGAAATAAAGCCACCCTTACATAGAGTCTCTTCTGTTGTCTGCTGCTGCTCCTGCTGAAGGAAAAGTTCAAATCTATTCAGTTTCATCCTCTCCCACAACCTTGAATATGTGCCCTTTCTATATCATCGCTTTATGTTGAGAGTAGATTCGATGGAAAAATAAGGCTTGTTGTCTCTGTGTTCATGAAGTTTATTTCTTTTTCTCATTTTGGGGGACATAATCATCCACGTATTTATTTATTTAATAAGAGTTAATTAGTGTATTTATGTAAGGAATTGGTTTAAGACCACATTGTGTTAAACGTTAGGCTTTCATATTATAAATACAGTTGGGGGGCAGAAGTTGAGTGAAGTGGTGTGAAATGAAAAAGCATCGGAAATTGCAAGTATCAAATTGCCCCTTTTAGGATTGACTATTCTTTTCATTATAGCGGTGAAAAAAGAAAACCACACTATTCCTGAATTAGTCCTAGAAATCACACCCATACATTCACAACAGCCTCTCTCACTTTCACATCTTTTTGCCTACTTTACTTTTCCTCTCACTTTTATTCTCTTTTGCCCTTTTCCGACTCTGTCTCTCTCTCTCTCTTACTCTCTCTCTCGCTCTCTCTCTCTCTCTCTTTCCCAGTCGACTGAGTTTTCTGGTAATCCCTCTCAATCATTACAGAGGCCCTTCACTCTTGGTGGGACTTTCTCACCCTTCGTTGCGCCCCGGACTTCCATCCATTTTCCTCCGGTGCAGTTCCCCTCTCTGAAACCCACCTCGGCCCGTCTCCTCTTCCTATTTCCAAGGTGGAAACCTGACAAATAATTTTTTATGACACCCTGTTTAAAACGGCGGAATCTTTGCTGAACCTTCATCCAAAGTCAACGATCAATAACAAGTATGAACATTTCTTGCAGATTCTTAATAAATAATAAATCTATGAATTAAACAATTATCAGTGAAAGAGCTGCAGAAACATTACATTTACTTAATTTAGTTTTCAGCCGGTCGCATAAAACTAAATTGAATGATTAGAGAAAAGGAATTATTATTAAATATTTGAATCAAATGTCAGAAAAATGTCTTAATTAAGTGCTGTATTACTACAGTTATGAAGACTCTCATAAACATGTCCTAAACACAGGTATGTTGAATTTACATTACATTAAACACAATAATGTAATCCCAAAACATTTTACTAAAGAATTGAATGCATTAATGAAGTAACGCTCCCCCATTTTAAGGTCAAAGATGCAACCACGTCATTTTTTCAACATAAGAAGGTCATGTGGTGCATGTTTCATTTCCAACAGTGCGTATATGTGTGTACCTGTTTGAAGAGACCTTATTTTGATTGAAGTGTAAGAAAAAGTAAATACCGCCAGGATACATTCAAATGCGAGCCTCACTTTCATGCCAGCAATCATTTTGTCACACATTTTCAAACGGGGGGCATATCTTGTTTTGGAATAAAACTCTTGGAGCTCAGTGTTTTTCTACCTGTAGCGGCGGCCGTCTGTACTTCTCTCTGTCTCAGGGCCTAAAGCTGCAGCTTTACAAGTGAACCTGCCAGAGCAATCTCAGACTGGCTGCACCCTGGGGCAAGGCAGAGGAGACTATAGTTGTGTATGGGTGAATACCATGTGTGTGTGTGTACGGTGTGTTAAAGCTGGCACAACCACTTTCGAAATGTGCTCTCAAGACCCTTGATTCCATAGCTCAATATTATGATCTCTGAGAGCTCTCTTATGCCAGGATGGAATTTATGGATTTTTTTTTGGCGTTCGCCTTGTAACACCGTTTCGTTGTTATTTCAATACATTGTCCTTTAACCTCAAAAGACAATGTTTTTTATTTTATTTTATTGGCCTGGCTTCTACTTTGTCACAAGTCAAAAAGAATGTGAAAATCAGTTTTAGTTTTAATTGATATCCAGGTTTGACTTTAGCAAACTAGCTTTCCCTGTGATCTCACATATTATGCTATTTCTTTATTTCCTTTGTCTAGTATTTCCAGAGGGACTAATTGTGTTGGTGTAATTTTCTCTACACTTGATTATTTGGATTACTTTAGTTCTGCTCTGACTCCCATGCGTCCTGATGATCACCGCACGTGCATGCAAGCTGCTTCCAGTCAGGATAATTTGGCGCTAATGCAGCATATTTAAAGTGGGATTACACAGTAGAACGGGCCAATCCTCTTCATAGCGTTCGGATGAATCCGGGAGCGGGACAAACTTTTGAAAGACTGTAAATTCTTGTGAAAAGGAAGTTGGCATGCACTGTACGATTTTATACATATTATGATTCCAACTTCAACTGTACGAATAAATCATCTGCGATGTTAATCCGAAGATCCCACCATACAGTCCCATCCTGAAGCTACAACGTGAGTGCCCACATTGTAAAATATAAAATAGAATAATAAAAGCCGGTTATTTGTTTGAAAGCTCAGATGTTTGTTTGCTAGCCACATGCTAACAAGACAGAAACATTAGCTGCCTTTATCATCTGTTTCATCCTGTGTGCCAAAACGTCTGAAAAAAACTCCCCAAAAATAAAAATTGCCAGTGTATGTGCACTCGTTGTTGGCTAGGACAATGATGAGAGTATGACTGGTCCATTTTGCAGAGAACTGGAGGTAATTAAACTAACTTTTACTCCATACAGCGCTAACCTGATAGCATCAAAGCTCTTACAGCTAAAAAACCTTTCTTTTTTGTCCTTGCTGTGCTCTTCCTACCAGCTATAAAGTGCACTTACCTACTTTAATTATTATACACGATGCGTTGTGTCGCCATGGCAACAAGGACGCTCTGTTTGCCTCTTCGCACAGACGCAGTGAGAAAGAAGGCGCTGCTCTCTGGGGACCACCAGCCACTCGTGGCTCTGCTTCGTGTGAAAGCCGGATGACGGCCGACCAAAATTTCAGAAATGTCAAAAAATTCAGCCGAATGTCCCAGGGTCGTCCGGGATTTGCAGATCGGTCCTCACGCCCCCATGTACAGTGTACAGCAAACAACGCCCAAGCACCAATTACAGCCCCAAAAGTGGGGTCAAAAACTGTCCCCCATCTAACAGTGTGTCCCAGCTTTAGTGTCTTTAGCACCATTTATGGAGTTCAACATAAAGACGTCATTATAAAGTAAGAAGCTGTGATTTTTAAAGTTGACAAAGAGTTCCTTTTCATTCTAGTTAGAGGAAGATGGCTTGATTGACAGAGAAAGACTTGAAGGGCTACACAGAGACTGCTAGCTGGGACAGCTGGAGAGAGAGCGAGCGTCAGTCGCACTTGCTAATTAAAAGAGAAGCAGCTGTCTTTCTTTCTCTTTCTGTTATTCCCTTGTTCCTGGGAGCATTAATGTTTTATTCAGGAGAAACATAACTACAGATGAAATTAATAAAATCGGGCCCTGTCTTTTCCCTCGCCATCTCTTGGGAGGGTGGGAAATTCAAACGCTCGTTTCTCCCGGCTTTGAAAGTGCAAACTCAAAGTGCCGTGTGTACTGTAGTTTTCATTTCTTCATTTCCTGCATATTAAGTTACTTTTCCCTTTTGTTTCAAAGCACATTGCCCCGAAAATAAAGATCAATTTTTCAGTGCGAGAGGCTTTGGAATTAGAGCAGTGTTTTTCCACTCTGGCAGTGATTTTCAGTCGTTACTCTATTAATTTCATGGGATGTGTTGGGGTTTTTTATTAGCCTCCAAAATGTTGTATCACAAATAACAGAATATGGAGCTGTTAGTCCTGTTTACACAAACCTGCGTACGATACAGAGAGAGGAAGTGTGATTATATTTGGCTTTACTGCGTCTGTGTTGTTGTATTAAATTTGTTGTGCGTGCGAGTGTGTTTCATTTGACTATACATCCAGGCCCTGGGAGCATTTGCCTGTCTGATCACCTCATGTGAGTCTAAGAAGGGAAGCCATGCGCAACTAACACGCACTTCAGAGTTGAACTAATTGTGTCATTTTTAACATGAATCTGTGCTTGCCCACATTTGCTTCACTCTTCTTCCTCTCCATCTCCCCTGAGCCGCACACTGAACGCAGAGCGGAGCGGGGCCCCTTTGCATCCATCTAGCCCACTCTAGAGGAATTTTCAATGCAGCGTGCAGGTGCATCATTTATTTGACCCAATGCTGGTGCTTGTATTTCTGTTTGCTCTACATCCCCGATTTCAAAGTAACACAACAACCTCACAGTGATGATGAGAGGGGGAACATCCAACATTTATTGCCACTGAGTTCATTTCTGAGGTAGAGTTTGGGGCTGAGGTCACTGAGGTGCGGTATTCGGGTTGGGTGCATTGGTTGACGCCTCGTGTTCGGCTGCGTAGCTCTCATGGACGACCATATTGCGGTTTTTGCATGAAGGAAAAAAAACAAAGCAGAACTCTAACTAATTTCCTCCCTTACAGGAAGTCGGCGGTGTCAGTCCAGGCCTGTACGGGATGAAAATAAGCTTGTAGAGACTGGAGGCTCTCGTGAGATAGGCAATCCATCACGGTATGGGTTTAGACACCTTTATTTATCATCGGATGATCAGCTCCAAGCAGTGATTGCTCACAGTTGGTCAGCACTCTGTTCTGATTTGAAGAGTTTACCATCCCTGTATAGTTTGTGCTGCAAAAACATGTGCGTTTATATATATATATATATATATATATATATATATATATATATATATACGTGTGAAGGTCATCAGTTCACTCAAATCTTTTCTATTAACGTTTTTTTTTTTGCAAGCAGACTCTGCATTAAATGTGTGACAGAAATAAAGAGAGGTGGTTTTCAGCAAATTATAAATGTTTGGTTCTTGGTTTAGGTAATGTAGGAAATAATCAAGCTATAATATTTTTGTTAAATACGGTAATACACACTGACTTTAAAGTACAAACTTTCATCCTCTCCTCCTTTTCATCAAGTCGTATCGATATCAAAGTAGGATCTTTGGATTATTCATTAAAAAAACACAAAAATCTCACCCCTGAACATGTATTAACTAAGAATAATCACAAGCACATATCACGAGAAGTGCAACGCTTTTAATTCCTTCGTAAAGCTAAACCTCAGTTACGTTAAACTCTGTAAAACACATACAGAGTTGAATATTAATCTATGATGAAATTGTTTTAAGCAAGCGAGCAGGAAACCTTTTATTTTCCCCGTATACAGCGCAGATATTTTAGAAACAGGTCTGGAACTGGGGCTCAGCCTCCCCCTGAAATAACGTCTGATTGTTCACACAAGTCAGCAAAAGATAAATTCATTCAACATGTAAATCTCTGTTCATTGAAATCTATCCAATAAATTAATTTGTGACGTTTACTGACATTGATAATAGGTTTTAATGTTGTGGCTGATTGCTATATATTACATCTTTCATCCTTTATGAGCCTGTAACCCTGTGATTTATTTTTTTGTTTATTTATTTGACGTAGGTGTTTTATCGCAGTCCAAAAGTGAACATAACTGATGATGTATGGTATTCATTGGATAAGATCACCCATAGGAACCCAGAACCATTTATCCTTAAGGGAAAATTGTGTGGATATAAACCGACCGAACGGACCGCGTGGAGCACATTTAAGACATTTACGGCATTAGGGAGTCGGTCGGGGATCTGTGTTCTTATATATTCAGCACGTTACATCTCCCTCTTATGGTCATTTAAGAAAAAAAAAGCTTGCCGATATTCTTAAGCACACAAATTTTCCCTCCTCACGTCTGAAGTTATACATCATATATAAATATTTCAAAAAACTTTGCCAGAACCTGTTAAATGTTTAAATACACGACACGTTATTGAGGGATTAGAACTAAATGGATTGACAAAATTGACCTTCAAAATAAAAAGGTCTATGAGGAACTGTGGAGTTTTATATATGGTTCATGACAATTGTATCACGCTGGTTTATAAAAGATTAATATAGCTTTGATGACTGCCATGAGAAGCAGATGAATTCAGCATTAGAGTCATTTGTACTGCTAAAAGTTGGCATGTGTGCCTGGGATCCTTCACCCGCCTGAATCTGATATCTTTGCAAACACAGTTATGTTGCTAGAGAGGCTTGATGCTTTGACAGCAGGAATATTTTAACACAGATTAAGGGAAGCCTGGCCGCTATTTATTAAGTGCAAATTCAAAACAGGAAAAATTCTTGGAAAAAAAAAAACAAAGAACGGGGAATTTGATCCAGGGCCAGCGGGGGGGGGGGGGGGGGGGGGGGGGCTCCACATGTGTTTCTAGGCTTGGAAGACATCGCTATTCAAATATCTCATGTCACTCACTGAAACGTTAGTGTTTTTGTCACCTGCAAACTCTCAGATCTCATTCTGAAACAATAAGTGAGAGCGTCCGTAAACCAAACAAAAAAAACTTCCTCCGCTGCTCGTAAAAGAACCTCTTTGTTGACAATTTTACCGCCGTTGTTCAAGATCACAGCGGCAAAAATCACAATTTAATTTTACGTACGACGTCTTGAACAATAGGCTACCCAAAAATGTTGGTGCGCTGGAGAAAAGGAGTGGTAATTGAAGGCTCTGTAGGCCGGCGTTTCATTGTTGTTGGATCTAAGTACATGTGAGTGTGTGAAGCCATTCTTCACACTGCAGTGAGTAGTGAGGCTTTTTAATGGCAGTCTGTGTCTCTTAGCCCAGGGATCTCTCACTCCACTCAGCCAAAGCCACAGAACCTTAATGGACTTCCTACTTCACGAGTAATGAGATAAGTTAAGACGTTACGGAGAGCAAGATGGAGATGTAAAAACAAAGGGAGAGGACGCGGCGCTCAGGGCTGAGTGATTGCATGCCAAATACAGATACTGGTATTTAGGCGCACAGATGCATGCATGCGCACTGACACACACTACAGGCACATACCTTTACCTATCTAACAGCACACACACACACACACACACACACACACACACACACACACACACACACACACACACACACACACACACACACACACACACACACACACACACACACACACACACACACACAAACACCCACACTCACAAACCGAGACAGTGCTGTCTGCTTGATCAATAGTTTCCCGTGCTGGGGAGGGGTGATGACTGCAGACAGCAGTCAAAGCCCTGAGGACCAGAGGGTGACACCCCTTATCAACTGAGCGAGGTGAAATGTCAAACACTGGATCCCAGACCCTCTCTCTCTCTCTCTCTCTCTCCCTCTCTCTCTCTCTCTCTCTCTCTCTCTCTCTCTCTCTCTCTCTCTCTCTCTCTCTCTCTCTCTCTCTCTCTCTCTCTCTCTCTCTCTCTCTGTGAGAAACATGTACAGGACCAACCTGGTATAGACATTTATATTATAGCCAATTTATTTAGATCTATAAAATAAGAAATAAAACAGCTCTACTCGCTCTACATTTCCCAGTGGTTTTCAGTGCAGACTATTTTTTGGTTCATTCATATCCAAACTGTTATTTTGAATGCAAAACAAATGATGACAAATGACATTAATGTGTTTAACTTTTTTACTGGTAACACATGCATGGTGACATCACAGGGCAGCATTGGTGGTGAAGAGGTTTGTTGGCTCTGTGAAGCGCCGATTCTTCCTGGGTGTATCTGGCCTTTTGTCATATGTCAGCAGGGATAGGCTCCATCCCGCATGAAAAGGCTAATGTGTTTTTATCATAATAACATAGCAAAAAACTGTAAAATGTAAGTTTTTATCTGCAAAACCATCAATGAAATTATCTTGAATAGATTTTTCTTTGCACTATTTTTGCATGAGTATGATATTTTGACTGTGTTTGTACATCCTTTTTAAAAGTTTAGTAAATAATACATATAGTACAAAGTAAAATTGCTTTCATACAGCGGTTGCATACTCCAGCAAGTTAGGCACCGTCTAAAATGGTTTGCTGCTCACCAGTACACACAGGTGAAGATCCAGCATGTAGACTAAGAAGAAATAAGACAAATTAATTAAATTGGTAAATTATCCAAGTAACTAAATTAAATCAACTTGAATAAATTATATGGACACAGCCCAAGAACTTTAAAGTGAAGTTGTTGAATTTCACGCCAGTCCTACATTATTTTATAAAATAACATTCAAATATGAAATTAATAAATACAAAATACATGTTACCATCATTCAATGCAGCAGCCAGCCAGTTTTTCGTTTTTCAGTGGAGAGGGCAAAGACATATCAGCAAGGAGAAGCTTTTTTTAAGCCTTTTCTCCGTCATAGCCTTTTTCCTCTAAATTATAATCTCTTCCATTCAAATATAAATTTCCATCGCTCTGTCTTTTTCATTCTTCGACTCTCTGATTGTTAACCCCACTCTAATACACTCACCGAGCCGAGGTTTCAGCCTTTTGCTCTTTTTAATTCTCACTTTCTGTACATTCCATCATACCTGATTCGCTTAATAGCAGCCCCACCCTTCTCCACCACCCACATGCTTCTTATTATTCTCTTTTTGCTATGTCTTCCCCACATGTTTTCCTTAAATTTTCTTTTTCTCATCCTTCACTAAAGAATTTAACCCAGTTTTTTTTTTCCAGCAGAGAAGCTTATTGAGCAGAACATAGATACAAATATGAATTTGAATACGGGGACAGTGTTTGTGGGGGTGTTCCAGTGCTAATCTGGCTTATATGCACTCTGCATGTCTTACACCCTGTCCATTCCCATTGCCCTGAGCTTAATAACAACACTGTAGGATTAGTGCAGGGTGACTTCACACAATAAAAAAAAAAAAGAACGAAAAAAAAAGCAGACACTCTCTCAAAAGCAAGCAGCTGGAATACAGATACATGATTGTGAAGGAATTCAGCATGTCTTTGATTATTGGTTTGGGATGAAGAATCCCAAACCAAAATTAAATTAACACACAAATATAAAATTTGCCCGGCCCTTCCGTTTGGTAAACAAGCCTTTGTGTAACCCCACAACAACATATCTTCTCTCTCTGACTACCACGTAACATTTGGTATTAATTCCTCATCTGGCAAAAGGATTATCATCTTCAGATTGGATTTATGATCTCAGTGCTCAGGCAGGTTTATCCAGCCACCATATGCAGAATTATCTTTAGAGCTTTAATCCCCCGCAGACCACTGAGATACACAAACACACACACACACACACCCTCCCTGCATAGCTTCCCCAAAGAGGGTGGTGATTGGCAGTTAGTGAGTTTTTTTTTGTTGTGTGTTTTTCTGCCCAAACACATTCCGTTATAACAATATAGTTAGTTTGTGTGTGGTCACTCACACTCACACACACACACACACACACACTGGACATACATAATAATTGCAGACTGGATGATATTTGAAGCGATGACAGCCAATTGGCCAAGTCCTGGTGTCAGGGAGCGGGGAAAGAGCATATTATTTCTTACTTTAGTCCCTTTTAATCTCAATACTGTTTATGTTTCTGTGTTTTATCACTGGTACTCTCAGGCGTCCCTTAAGCCGGATTCAGACTACATGATATTTTTGTCTTTCAAGATTCACCATGTCACATCAGGCGATCACAGCGCCCCTAAATAAATGTGTTGTCTAAGTCGGAAAGGCTTGCAACACTACAATTTTGACACTGACCATTCGTTCATGTCAAACGATGTGGCGTTGATCTGGAGGCGGGTCAATCGAGGCTACAGAAGCGCTCTGTGTTCTCGCCAACAACGCTCTTTTATTACTCTGGTGGGGTATTTCTTCAATAAGGGGTGTCAACAAGCCTTTCGTCTTTAAGGCTTTTCCAACTTGCAGCTGTGACACTCTGTACTTCATTTCCACCATGTTTGTGTTGACTGTCGTCCTGTTGGTCACCTTCAGAATGGGTCGGGAGCTGGGTGAAAAAAAACAAAACTGAAAAACTGTTCATGGTTAATGATGAGTTCATAATATGGTTGATTATAGTTTTATTTACACATTTATTCACATTATAGCCTCCTTGGGCTCGTCAGTTCATTTTAAGACTTTGCTCAACACTTTCCACTTCAAAGCTGCCGTCTTTCACCTGTCTCACCCCGCTACCTGCATCTGCATGACGGCAAGGCAGGAACCTATGGACACATCATGTTTAGTCATGTGACTCCATCCTGTTCAACCAAAGATAGAAAATGTGCATTTACAAACACACACACACACACACACACACACACACACACACACACACACACACACACACACACACACACACACACAAACATTTTACAGCTTTTTCAAACTAATTCAGAGAAGAAAAAATGTATTTTCATCTGTTCGACCTGGTTATTGAAATAATCGTCAAAATCTAGACAAAAGCTTTAACCTGAATTCAACCGAAATACCACCTGTTCCTTACCTCGAGTGTGCATCATTACGGATTCATAGTCCCCACTATCCTCTCTCCATCAGTATCACCACCCCCTCCCCTCCCCCCAGAGCTCCCCCAGGCTCAACCGTCTCTAATCAAGGCCTAATGAGCCTAATTGGTCATTAAAACATGCCAGAGTATGACACAGCCGTGCTACAGCGTCTGCCATATGGTCGGGGTTGGCCCCAGGCCCCCGAGCTGCCAACTGTTCCCCCGTCACTGCTTGCGCTGTGCTGCGCTGACTGACAACGGCTGTAAGAGGAGTTTCTCTCCTGCTGATGTTCCAGCACTCAAACACAACACAAGCACAAGTGTGTGTTTATAGGTGTGTATGGACTGACCAATTCACTATCTTCATTCCAAACTGTTAATGTGAAACTGGAGCTGAATAACCTGTTCAAATTACTTGTGAAATCCTACATGTAGCGTAGACCATTCTCTTACAGGCTCAAGGGGACTCCAAATCCAGATGTATTA
The DNA here is from genome assembly GCA_037951165.1 of Lophius americanus. Lineage (NCBI taxonomy): Eukaryota > Metazoa > Chordata > Actinopteri > Lophiiformes > Lophiidae > Lophius > Lophius americanus. The sequence continues at coordinate 10,873,209 of JBBDHG010000011.1, read as the reverse complement.
ATTTGCAATAAAATACAAGTTCTCACATTTGAAAACTTGCTGAGGCCAGGGAATAAACAATCACTGGTCTGTCAATAGTACTGATGGATTTTCTGTCAGTCAATCATCACATTTTACCTTCTTTAGGTATAGAATACTTCCTTTTTGTTCATGTCCAGAAGAAAAAAACATAAAAACCAATTCATATGAATCAACATTTCTGGAACTCGTCATTGTTTGAGTTTTTTCTTTCAGACTATCGTTTTTTACCCTTTCAGACTGTATTAAATCCTTAAACTAGTGACCCTTGCTCCGGGGCTGAGAAATGAGCAGTAATATTTTATCTAGCAATATTTAGACATCCTATTGCCGTCGGTGTGATGTGAGCTGCATCACTAATGTGTTGACTTCATAGTGCTGCATGGACCACCACTAATTAATTTGCCTCTATAAAGTTAGAGCTGTGAGGACTACTGCCCTCAGCCAATTTACTTATGACCTTAAAATGACCTATGTACAGCTCTATGTGGCTGGGTTTTAGTGTGTGTGTGTGTGTGTGAGCGTGTCTATGTGTGTGTATTTGAGAACATGTTAAGCATATTTTACCAAAACTAGGAAGCCCAACATTTAACAAGAAGTGATTATGTAAATGATGTGTTGGCAGCTTCAATACCATTGGGGTTTGAAGTGTGTGTGTGTCTGTGTGTGTGAGTGTGTGTGTGTATGCGTGAGTGTGTGAGTGTGTGTGTGTGTTTCTGTGAATCATACAATCAGGCTTGAATTGATCCCATCGCTCACACATTCAAAGGGGTAACCCCATCTAGTTTCGGTAACCATCGCTGCAGTGATGGACGGTGCATTTATTTCATTTCATATCATTTCAAGACTCAAAGAGAAGAAAATTCATTCATAGCAGCTGAAGAAACAAATTGAAAGTTGTTTTTTTTTTCAAAGAAACTATACATGATCAAAAAAATATTTAAAAAAAGCCCAGTTCTTTAAATCATATTTGCACATCATTTTATTCATATTAACTCTCATGTACTTACCACCCTAAGATATTTGGGGACACCCCCAGATGGCTGCCTGTCTTGCCGGATAAGAAACATTTATTAATTAATTTATTTAACACGTTTGATATGGGACCTGAAAATGAAATCTTAATGAAAAAAGTATGGATAAGGGAGTCGTAGAAGCTTGTAAAGGCTTTTATAAAACCACGATACTTGGAAAATGAGTTAAAAATGAGCAATGAAATCACCATTTCATTTCAAAAGTTGGCATGATAAAATGTCATGTAAAAAAAAAATGTATTAAAAAAAATGCAGAAACACAAAACAGCAAACAGAAACCAGAAATCCCCCTGACTGAAATGTAACCCATGAATAGTCTCACAGTCCATATTGACACAAAACTATTTCTATGAGGCCAGCAATATGTGATAGGATAAGATCCCATAGTGATCTAATAAAGAAGATAAATGCAGTTAACTAGTGTTTCTGAGCTCATATGTAAAACAAGTCAATTCATATGAGATAAATCTAGTTTTGGACAAGAAACTGTGTTTTCCCACAGAAAGCAAAGAGTAAAATATGAACAATGAGAGTTGAAAAAAAAAAAATATATATATATATATATATATATATATATATGTATATATAAAGATGGATCTCCTGGTGTAGATGCATATGAGCCGAATTGGACATAATTTGACATATGGTTGGAAAGTAACCTGTGCTTTTTGCAAAAGAAAGCTTCCCTTTTGAGTAAAATGAAAACTATTTGAGTTACACAGGATAAATCTCCTTGTCTCCTTGTTATTTGGAGTTAATACGACCACCGGTAGATAAATTTAGGCTCAAAAACGTTCAGAGATAAAGCTACCCCTAGTGTCAGAACTATACAACTGACTTTTCCCAAAATCAACCATCGACCTTCCACTTTCTCACACTACCGTCTGTTTAGGTATAGAATTGAAAATTACCCATGAAATAGTTTTTGAGTTATATTTGGAAAACAGTGTTTTCCGTTAAAGAAACTCCACCTCGTGTGTAAAATATGAACATCTACAGTAAAATTATATGTACAAGACAGATCTCCTTAAGGCGATTCATATGCAGCAGATTTGAAGTTACTAAAACCAACAGTTAGGAGGTTATGTCTGGACAATATTGGAGCTAAAGCTTCATCCATGGTGTCAGTAATATACGACTGAACTTTACCCAAAACACTCCAGTTCTTCCTCGCACTAAGGTCTATTGGGGTCTAAAGTTTTTAAATGATTCACCTTATAGATTTTGAGTTTTCGCTATCCATCTGCGGCGGCGTCGAGGTCAATTCCATTTTCAGGGGAATTATATAATAACTCCACCATAGCTGATGAAAAACGGGTGTTTTGATGTTCTGTTCATTACCCAGATGATCAAACCGCATACAAACAGTACATATAATAAACTAATGCCTCAATAATGTTAGTCAAGAAATCTCCGTCCCGCTCACAACCTTTAAATCGTGTGACGAAAAGCTCCCGGGACCCCTCTTCCTCCCTTCTTTCCTCTTATTCTTATTCCCTTCCATCTCTTGTTCCTACTGATGTCTTCATCAGGGATGATTCCGGGTCCATGTAGAGCGCGGCCAATTTCCCCGCCAGTGGATATAAGTTGATTGAAGGAAACCAGCGCCTGTCAATACGGCTCGCTTGTGTTTGCCTGCTTCCTGCCTGCCTGCAACACCACTGATTATTGGAGACCTCTCATAGCCGTATTGAGCTGCTGTCCCCACTCTTGTTACCTAGCTGATAGTTGCATTGTTTATATGCAGATGGAGGTGGGCTATTGAACAGCCGAGACACTTGCCCCTAATGGTAAACAAACAATTGCAGTGGCGTGCAGAGAGAGAGAGCGAGGTCAATAGAGTTGATTAATACACATAAGGGGACACATTATGGACACGGCGATCTAATATATTCTGCTGGTCACATCCTCTGAGATTATACAGATGAGAGATTGGATGAAATGTTGGATGTGGTAGAAATGAGGAGTGGAGGGAAAATTTTGTGGTGCGCAATCTTTTCTCAGAAATGTAGATCTGATTTTCTTTTTTTTTTCATTAGCCAGTATGAGGGAAAACCGGAATGAGAAAAATGTCTTCATACATACAAAGAATGGAGCGCTGTGCCCATCATTGTCTGTCTTTTATTAAACAATAATGTCAGGTCCATTCAAATTCATGTCAAACCAGACAAATGCAGTTTTGTCATCATGCAACAAGAATGAATCGACAGTTTATACGGAACCAAATAACTGGTGGAATTCTGTTGTCTCTGTTTTCAGCTGTTTCTCTGCTACGCTTCAACCACAGATTGTTGCAGAATTCCATCCATCCCACAGTTATTAATAATAATAATAATACTACTTTTTCCTTCATTAATCACATGCAGTCATACACAGTACAACATAGTGAAAATAGTTCTCTGCACGTGACGGGACTGCGTTTTAAAGTATGAATACTGAAAATAAAACATGGTTTCATGAGCAAGAAATAATGTGTCGCAGCAGGTCAAAGCCTTGGCGTTTTGTACAATCGGTGTAAAAAGAGACTGTGTTATGGCAATAAAGGTTGTTTTTGGGGTTGCTGCGGAATTTTCTTGTCATTTTCCTGTCTACATGTTGCCTATCCAGAGATCCATTAAGTGCTACCATCCTTGATTTTTCTTTCTTTCTTTTTTTTGGATTAAATGTGTTGTATTGAATTTGTTTTTCGCACTTTTCTATTTAACCTATTAGCATTTCTGAATATCCATGTGTGACTGATATTTTGGAAGTTGATATTTTTCAAACAAATCTGAATGAGGAACTACTAATGATGCACACCCTCGTGTAATCTGTCCTGTTGAATATCTATTGTTCTATTTGTGTTGATTATTTTTCTGCATAAAATATATCAGCACGCATATCATATCACTTCATACATATCAGGTGCATCCAAAAATATTTATTTGCTAAATCATGATCTCATCGATAAGATACAGACAACTAAGTGAGTGTCCTGTTTGCTGATTGGTATTTTGCGAGACCCTTCTGAACTCTTTTACCAACTAGGGGGTTTTTGGACCTAACTTCACATTTAATTTGAGTTAATCAGGATCGCTGCTTGTACAACACAGGGGATTGGGGACTTTTGGGGCACATACTCTTGCTGTCGGGGATAACGGCGTTGGCCTAGTTGTTGTTACTAGATAAATCCAGGTGAACATGACCATATATGTGTTGATTAACCTCTGTGCGTCACCCACCTGTTGTACCCCAATGTCCCCCTAGGGGTAAGCCTACCCCCATTTGAGAGACATTGTTTTTTTTGAGTACTGCTGAAGTCCGTAAATACTTTGTGACAATTTCAATCAGTCCCACAAGTGATGCTCTTTCATCGTGGCTCCTGCTCCACTCTCCTGTTCATAATGTGTTTTACAATAAGTACTTCCTTATATTAAAAAAAGTGTCCTTCTGTCACACCACTTATTTTAAGAGCTTTTAATAATCCTATTGTCCTTCCCCGTCCTCATTCTCCCCTTCTTCTTTGCCCTTATGGTCACCTCCATTCCAATTCTCAAAATCTTTTAATTTGATTCATCTGTTTGTACTCGCGTCTGATAATAATGTGACAACCCGAGTGAAAAGCATACATCCTTTTGTTACAAATGAAGGCTACCCAACAATGCTGGGCGGCACAAACCCACACGGCTGGTTGCAAGCTTTCAAAAGGAAAAGTTGGGTTCATTCGTTATTATTATTTTTTTTTCTGGCCCCGTCTTACTGAAGTTCAAGAAGACGTGAATGAGCAGAACAGCAGTCTCATCTGTGATGTGCAAAGCTGGAAGAAAAAACACTACTTTTCTTATCCACCTTGAAAAGCGTAGGTAAAGGCTGACCCATACATCAAAATATATCAAAGAAAGCCTTTTGAGGGAACTTTAAAGTGCGAGGAGACGTGTGATTGAGCAAGTGGTGTACTAAGACTAAACAACACAGTTCAACTGATGTTCCAATGCCTTGGAGTTTAGTCCTCAAAAGCCAGGAAAGAAGCCAAGAACCATGCTAACTCTTCAAGCAGCAGGCTGCCGTACGTCCAATTAAAAGCTGATGTTTTTGTGGCTTTACCTGTGATGTTTGTTTCTTTGCCTGTGACTTACCACAGGTCAGAGGTTGAGCTGACATAGTGGTACTCTTGAGCGAGATGAAGATGCTGGGATAGAATTAACATTTTCCAGTGGAAGCAAGTGTTATGTGTGAAAATGGATCCTTTAAAGACGCAGTGTGTAATATTTAGAAGTATCTCATTTAGAAAATTGGAATATTCACAGCTATAGTATTTATATAATATTATTTGACGTTATTTTGTAGAAAAGAAAACTTCATTCGTCAATAAGGGGCGCAACATGGCGGCCACCACGTTGCGTTACCATGTTTGTACGGCAGCCTGAAAGGGACAAACCGAACACTGGCTTGTGCACACCCACTCCTACGGGCAATTTTAGTGTCACCAATTGACCTATATCACATGTTTTCGACTGTGGGAGGAATCCGGACTTCCCGGGGAGAACCCACGCAGACAGAGGGAGAAAATGCAAACTTCACACAGAATTATTGTTATTTTTTTATTGTGCTAAAATATAAATGGATAATGATATTACTTGATGAATGATATTACATGAATTACCTCAACCGGCCCTTCATAAAGGGGTAAGTCGAGGTGGTTCGGGCATCTGGTTAGTATGCCTCCCTTTGAAGGTTCTTCCGGCACATCCAGCTGGGAGGAGACCCCAGGGAATACCCAGAACTTGGCGGAGGGACTCTTTATCTCCTCTGTTCTGGGAACGCCTCCGGATCCCCCATGGTGAGCTGTAGAGTGTTTGCTGGTGAGTACGATGTCTGGACTGTGATGCTCTGCTACCTAGACTGCATAAGTGGAAGAAAATGCATGGATGGATAAATTATACTTTCTGTACCCCTCCTCCTCTTACCCAAATCAGGGATGCAGCCACCAACGCTACCACAACACTGAATAAATAATATTTGTTTTCCTACATCTAAGCTTTGACCTTTGGTTTATTAGAGTAAATATCTAAATATAGCTTCAAAATACATCTATCTAAAACAGGGGTGGACCATTCTTTCTCAACTGGGGCCCACGTGAGATCCCCTCATTGTTGCTGGTTGCCTGACAGATCTTTGTTACGCTGTACATCAATTTGACCACCAAAATGGAATATAGAGAACATACTGTGCCCATATCCAAAACCAAGACACCAAATACTCATTCTCCTTAAATTAACACTATAACGTTCGAAGAATGCGCAACTTTGATTGCAAACTGCATATATTCAGAGTTCTTGTATTTGTTTCTGCTGGTAATAAGACCTGAATGTATGATGGAACTGGTCTCAGAGGAAAGTCTGTTAAAGATTATTCACCTTGGCCCGTAAATAAAACATCCAACAGCTCTCTCAGGAATAAAGCTCATGTGTGGTGACCCTGAAAGGTTAAACCCTGGAAAAAGGTTAAAAGAAATATTTTCATCACTTTTCAGCCATTCCAATCAGCCGCTCCCCTGATGGGAACCAGTGGATTACTTTGTTTCTTTGTTTTCCTCGTGCTTCAATATCACCTTATGCAATTCCACATTGTGTGGAAAAAAAAAATACCGCTTGCATGCAGTCGGTACGTGCAGGGTGCAATTAACTTTCACTTAAGTGATGGAACCACTTACTGCACAGCAACTCTGCATACGGCCGTGCCTTTTAACCTTTCAGAGTAAATACCTCTCGCCATTCTAGAGTCTTCTCACAGCCGCAATTCTTTTCACCGCACTGTTCTTGTGTGTCTGCATGTTAAGAAAAAAAAAAAAGGTCACGACGTCCACCACTGAACAATAGATTCTTCTTCACAATATAAGGGAAGATTAGAGAGATTGTGCTATGGCCTGATTTCAAATTGTATTAAAACATCAAAAGCAGGAAAGAATATGATCGCATTAAAGTCTGCTGACTTCATTCAAGGCCATGGAGCTGTTTACAGTAGCGGGTCCGCTTTAAATCCTCAACCCCATCTCACATCACGGCTGAAACCGTATAGATTGATCATCTCCCACTCATAATTAAAGGTCTTTTGACTTTACAAATTCTTCATACTAAAATCTACTTTTTTTCCCTTCATCATCAATAACTGCTCTCCAATGCTGAAAGTGCTCAACCATGCTACCAGACAGACGCAGCACTCGTCCGTCCGTTATCCACGGACGCAAGAGTCAATTAATCTCAACAATAAAAACAGAAAGCCATTTAAATTGTTAACCCTCCTGCAGCCTGTTGTTATGTTCTCAGTTCCACATTTCCATTTTCATTTGGCTCATTACTGCCTAAGAGGTGCCACAAATGGTCAGAATGATGTCACCGATTGAATGAAGACCATGGGAGAGATTGGTTTAAATGTCTCTGTGTAATTGAATCGTATTAGCCAGATATGCAATTGAATTATGTTTACTTCACTGGACGGGCTTGTGTACAGAGTGTACTAAGTGACTGTGTGTGTCTGTGTGTGCGCATGTGTGTGTGTATATTAGTTGGGGGATTGAGTGTGGGGGGGGGGAGTCAAAGGATGTAGTTCAACATGCCTCATAACAGTAAAGAGCAATTAGAAGAAAATTGAAAAAGATCAATGATCGGTTTATATAATTGATCATTTAGCTCAAGTATAATGTATACGTTTATGTTTCATTTGCAGTTATTTCCCTCTGCTGCAATGCCGGATTTGTTTTTCTGTAATTTCATCAGAAAAAGTCATGACTGTATGAGAAAAGTAGTATGAGAAAATAAAAAAAAAAACACCTTATTTTCGTGCTTTTCAGATGGATAAGAGGGGAGTTTGGCAGCATGAGATTTTAGTAGCTGCTGTTTCAGGCATTGTGCTGTGCCACACACACAAACTCACACACACAGACACAGCCTCCGATGTGTCACTATGTTAACGAAGTAGTCAGATTACTTTAGAACCACTGTTTGTGGTACAAGCCTCTATCCACATTATGTGATGGCTGAATTTGTCAATGCAGCCTTTTATTCCTGCAGCCATAAGGTGTTTGGACCATCTGAGATTCCATGTTTGATGCATTCAGGATCCAAAAATGACTTGACAGAACCGGTTTCTCTCACAACATTTTCAAAGTTCTGATACTTATAATTATGTGGTGCTGCCGAGCTAAAAGATTCAACATTTCATTATTTGTCAAACCCGTGTTAAAACATAGTTTGAAAAGATTCTCTCCGTTCCTCGTTCTGACGCTGGAGACACTCTTCTGATCTCTGATTTTACTATATTCACTTTATTCTCGTGAAATTACAACAATTCATCTCACCTCCATTTTTAAAAAACTTTATTTTAGTATTTGTCAATGTGGCGCTATAAATCCATTGTAACAGAGAGGTAGACCTTTAAAGTGATTTATTATTTCCTTCACTAAACATTCTGTCGTGAGGTATAAACATTTTGCAAATGCCCTTAATGCACCGTTTCAAGTAAATAAAATAATTTTCTTCCCCTTATCTTTAAGTTTCACGTACTTATTATTATAATTGCCAAATATTTTTGAAAGTTGTCAATTAATTTAGCAATCTGACTTTATTTATCTAACAATTCAGAAGGAATTCAAAGTGGTTGATTGAAACATCTGATGGAAAAACAAAGTTAAAATGGATTCAGAGATTAACGCATGAAAAATTAAATATGGGTTGTTAAGATTTAAGTTCAGCTCATTCTTTTCTGTGGTTTAAACGCTTTTTTGTCAGCGTTCAAACGTCAGCCTCAGCTGCCGCCTCTGACGCGTTGGCTGACGCTCACCTCCGTCCTCGCGTCCTCTGCCTAGCCGGCGGCGTGCTCACAGGCTGAATGATATCAAAGCGCTGCAGCGTGCGTGCACGCCCACCGGCACGGACATTCGTCAGTTCAGACATCCTTCAAGAAAACAGGCCTACAGCCTGCAAATTGTAAATAGCGTCTGCTTGTTCATCATTTAGTGAGACACAGTCTGTGCCAACTAGGAATGTTTTCCATTTAAATGTCTCCAAAAACTATTCAACTCATGGGACCTTGCAAATCCTGTGGTTCCACTCCAAATTCTTTTTCAGTCATTAGAGGATTAGATAAGAGGATTTGCTTATCGTTTGGACTGACACATACTGCGAAATAATAACATGTATTCATGCAAGACTATATGTCTTAGGTAGCTGGTATATGTTAGTAGATTAACCTGTTTCCAATATATGAAAAAAACGCCTCTAACTTAATGTAAAAATATATATATACTAGCTATTATAAAAAAAATACAATGAATGATTATGTATACATTTTTTTACCCGGGTAAAGTTGATTTACCCGAGCGGTTATTGATCCAAATTACAGGTGAATACACAAACTGTTTTTTGCATGTTGAGCTGGGTTAGGTCATAGATTTTTAATTTTTTTTTAATTAAATTTTTTTTATGATTTTGTTATGATCTGATACAGTTCTTAATATTTTTCTAGACATTCTGTTTCCGTTCAATATAAATTAAAATAAACTGTGTCACTAATTATCTTCAAATTAATACATTTCATACAAGTCCAATCTCTCTGAGATGTTTTTGCCTAATTTCAGAATAGCCTGCTATTATTATTGTTTTTTAGTTTTTTATTGTGTTGCTAATAGACACAAACACTTACTGGATAAACATAAACAGGGCGTGTGCTTAATGTTTTTCATTTTCTTTAAAATAATCGTGATATAAAATCATTTCTGATTGATAATGAGGTGTGGACGTGGGCTGGAGCTCCTATGGATTGGGTAGTTTTATTATTTTGGGAAAGCTCGGTTGAATATTTCTGACACTAAGGAGAACTTTACCTCCAGAAGTTTTGGGGCCATCATTTCCGTACTATTGATCCGATTTTGTCCAAACTCGATGCATAATGAATCAACCCTAGGAGATCTATCTTGTTTATAGTATATTCTTATCTTATAGTTCATATTTTACTCACTTAGAGGAGTTTACTCAAAATACTGTGGACATAACTTTACATTTTACAATTTTAGGGGTTCAATCGGGGCGATTGCTTGTACAAAGCAGGGTATTGGGGACTTTTCGGGGAAATGAAACCTGACTATAGGTCTAGATTAATTCATACTTTCATTTTGTGAATTCGAGACAACTCACGCTGCCATGCACTCTTTGAGCTCACACTCATCATGCAGCTCGTCATACACGCGCGTGGTCTGATATCTAACTTGGCACACCCCTGACTGTGACTAATCGGTGTGTGTGGAGTGTGGACTGTCGGATTATCTGAGGACACAAGCTCCATCTCCTCTGCTTTCTATACTGTTGTTTCAGTCGGTCATTAGAATAACAATAACCACAATACATACGGCGCCATAAGCTGACATCCATCCAATAAGCTGTAGCGGCGGGGCTGAGGTCAGGAGATGCAAGTATGTGTGTGTGTGTCTGTCTGTGGCAAAGAATGGACAAGATGTTAATCACAGCCATCTTTGTCTCTGTTGACTTTAATCTTTTAGAAGGCCAACAATAGTGCGTGTGTGTTTGAGAGAGTGTGTCACAGTCAAATGATGCAGCAGTGATGATGGCGGCGCATGGCGTCCCTATCATGTGGCGAAAAATTGATTAGCCAAGGGTCACACGCAGCAGAGCCCCGAAGCGTGTCTGTTAGCGTGTGTGCATCTCTGCGCATAAATGTGTATGCGTTTTGGGCGAGAGTGCGTATAAATGTGTGTGTCGTCAGACCTCCTAAGCTGAATATTGATGTATTGATCAGGCGCTTGTGTTGCTTAGAGCCATTTGCTCCTAGGGGAGTCCTTCTAACACAGACACACACACACACATATATACACACACACACACACACACACACCGAGCATAGCTATTGACAACTGTGTCATCTTTTCTATGGGAACAATTACTGACAACCAGCGTTGTTTCTCATCATATTGTGTCATTGTCTTATCGGACAGTGGCAGGGTGCTGCTACAAAGCACACCTGCCACACGTCCATTCACTGGGATGCTAATGTGAGCTCAAGAACATAATACCATTATGGAACATAATAGCCTTATGGCCCACCTATTGGCCTCCTGCATGTGCTGCTGCATTGTCAAAATGATGGCATATCCCAGATGTGTTTTATTTCAGGGGGTGTATGAAGTGAGCGGGCAACAGGAGGAGAAGACGTGTCCACAAAAGTCTAGAGGATGAGATAAATCTTGAACCTGGTCACAGCAGCAAGGGCGGGCTTTTGTGTGAAACCACAGCAGATGGTTTCAGAAATTACAAGGTGGGGACTTCGGGCGGCCCAGTGATGAAGACAGATACCGTATTACAGCAAGCTGTGGACCAGATCTTTCCTCTTTCACATTTACTGTCTTCACCTTACTACTGTATCTATCAAGTGAAAGGCAAAATGGAAAAAAAGGAAATATTCAACCAGGTTGATTTATCTTTTGACTTTATATTAGATCCCATAATCCAGATTCTACGCAGTATCTAAAGACAGGGCCCAATTATAACCTGAAGATGTTCACTCCAATAATAATAATAATAATAATAATAATAATAATAATAATAATAATATAAAGGTTTATTATTAATAGGGCATAATCACATATCAGCCTTAACAATATAACCACCTCCTTAACATTACAACTAACCCCAACAGCTCTTAAATGCCAAGGCATGGATTCCATTAGACTTCTGGAGGTGTATCTGCTCGTCTCTCGCACCAAGATGTGAGCAGCAGCTCCTTTTACTCTTTTACTTGGTGAGGTTATGTCTCCATAGATCTTCCAACACGTCCAAAAAGACCCACGGCTGGATAGAAATGTGGGGGTTAGGGTTAGGCCAAGTCAAAAACTTGAATTGGTTTTGTGTTCCTGAAACCTTTCCTGAATATTTTATCTCAGTGTTCAGGAGGCATTATTCTGCTAAAAGGGTGAATGCCATTACAGGAAATATCTTTACCTTTAAGGTTTGGACACTGGAATCGGCACCTCAGTTTCCTCGGGCCGCCACACTCAGACACTGGGGTGAACATTACACTGTTCCCGTAGGGCCGGTACCAAGCCTGGACAAATTGGGCAGGAATGCATCAGAAATGGGATCCTGCATGAATCACATGGAAGATCATGATGTGTCTCCGCTGTGGTGACCACTAATCTGCAGCCAAAAGAATACTGAAAATGATTTTGGTATATGATATGGTAAAACTTGTGTCTCTTTCTAAATGTGAGCACCATCCCCTCCTGAGGTGTCTGCACAATCGTTTCCCATGCAGACCCTGTAACATGCAGACCCTGGTTCACTTCCTTTATCCAAACCAGAAAGTTAATAATTCGACCTACAAAGCTATAAACTTGTGACCGATAAACCTCTTAGTCACTGTGACTGTTTAGGAGTTAGTGTTGACAAAAAAAAACAACAACAAAAAAACATTAAGGGAGAATTGAACTAATGCCAATCTGAACTCAAGCACACAGTCAGTACTCAGGAGGAATCCCCATCAGACCTGCTCCCACTGAACAAACATCTGACTACAAAAAATATTATAAAAGAAATCAATGATTTTTAATAAGATCAAAAACAATCTCTTAAAACACAGCATCAATCACACACTGTCATCTCTTCCTGTCCATGTGTGTGTGTGTGTGTGTGTACTGTGTGTTTCTACGGACTGCCACGGAGATGAATAACCACCAAACATTGCAATGATTCAGCATCATATGCACTTTATCAATCAAGCAGTGTCTGAGAGGCACAAATGCAATTAGCTAATGTGTTTGCCTAAACTCATCAGAGGACGCAATTAGCAGGGGAAACAGATAACCTTGCATCATTTGTCAGAGGGCTGGAATCGAAGGCAGAGCCAGAGGGAGGAAGGAGAGGAGGGAAAGGTGAGGAAGGAGAAGACAGATGACAGCAAATAGAAGTAAAATTTGTAATCCAAGACAATCTGCGAATAGGACTAAGGAAAAAATTGCAGCTGTCTGTGAAAGGTCCTATCTATTGTACCTTCCAACCCAACTCCTCTCCTGCCTTCCTCCCCCCTCTCCCCTCTCCCCTCTCTCTCTCTCTCTCTTTTTCTAATTACAACAGATGGCATTGAAGTGGCAGCCGGAGCGTATTTCATCAGAAGGGAATAAAAGCAATTAGACATTCAATTTGGAGTGTAATTAATCCTACATTAAAGCCTTCATTAGTGATCGCTCGTTAGTGAAACATGCCTCTTTGAGAGGCCCAATAATAGCCCTCTTCGTCAGGGGATCGGCGCTAAGAGGGAAATCAAACAAGGTTAAACAAAAGCCATTGTTCCATTGGCAGGGAGACGAAGACAAATGAGGTGGTTAGGCCGGGTTTCGACTCGCTGTTTTACACACATTTCCAACTCAAAGCTGTTTTCCTGGTTAGAGGTCTTAACTGTTAAAACTCGGGCTTAATGTGATTGCCTCCTAAGTCAGTGCCTCAGCACTCCAGCTCCCTCTTAGGCCTGGATAAGACTTAATGAGCTGGATTGTGATACTCTGATAAAAGTTCATTCACTGCGAGGGAGGGAATTGGAGTCGATTCTGCCACCAACATCCTTCCAATGGAAGATTTCCCAAACATTCATTTGCAATACACCAAATGCTGCTAAAAATGAATTAACTAAACCTCTGTTGTCTTGACCGACAGCAAGTCTACATCCTGGAAAAATCTCCAATTCCCTGCGTTGCACAATAATCCCCCTGATGGAACTTCTTAAATTAAAGCTAAAGTTATGTCCACAGTATTGTTTTGTAAAAAGCTCCCCCTAGTGAGTAAAATATGTACTGTCACAGTAAAAGCAATGTATAATATATAGATCGCCTCGGGTCTCAATTCATATTCACCAAATTTGGACATAGAAGAAATGGTTAGGAAGTTATATCCGAAAAAATAAAAAAATAAAATGAATACTCCTAGTGAGTTAATTATGCACCATGAATATATGTATATATATATATATATATATATATATATATATATATATATATATATATATATATATATACTTCTATATATATCCACTTCTATATATACTCCTCGATATAACATACTCGAATCATATCCATGATGTTTGAACTAAATTGGACCAACGGTTATGAAATTTGACCCTTACAATTTTGCAGATAAAGTTCCTCCTAGTGTTAGAAATATACAACCAAACTTTACCAAAAATACTCCAGTTCTTCCTTTCACTAAGTTGTGAGGGTTTATGTGGCTCCAAAATGTTGAGATTATCGATAATAGAGTTTTTTACTCATCGGGCTAACACAAAGGATCGCGGAGGAGGTGATGACGATTCCATAACATCCCAGACTTTTTGAGGATATGATGAAATACTTAAAGTTTCTATTTCATAATTTTTCCGTTTTGTTTATTTGGGTTCTAATCCAGCAAGAAGAGTCCGTTTCAATCAACCCCTGGCCCCTCTCTTGGGGGACAAGAGGTGGAAGTCCTGCCCATGTTTGCAAAAGAATATCTCCCACACTACAAAACATGCGATATAAGTGAACTAAATCAGGAAGTGTGTTTGAATGAGAGCATGAATTGTTTGTCTCTTTGTTTCTTAAATTTATATTTAAGAGACAACTTAAATATAAATTTAAGAGCCAGTTCCTCTGTCCAGAGTTTACACTGTCTCTCTCTCTCCCAATGTCAGCTGGGATAAGCTTTAGAACCCATCTGACCATGAACAGGATAAGCAGTTCCAGGAAACCAATGGATGAATATTCATGTCATTCAGTGTGTTCAGTGGGTGTCCAGCTGTCTCCCCCAGAACTGCTGGACACCAATCAAATACATTTTACAACTGCTTTCTATGAATCCTAAAGATATATGTCTCATGGCTGTCTTCAATTATCTCATTTTCACATTTTGAGGAGTATTTGAACTTTCATGGCGGAGGTTTTCATGAGCACAGATTGAGTTCCTCCGGTACCTGGAGCATCTTTATTATTTACAGGGACAGTACTGTGACAGCGTTTTCCGTGGGATTGCCGTTAATAGGAGTTCTGTAGAGTTTCACTTTCTGCAGGTTGTGGTCTTAAGTGTGTCTAGAAGCATGACACTGCTGAAGTAATCATTAAGTACTTTTCAGAACCTGCAATGAATATTTATATCCCAGAAAAAGTTGCGGATATCATGGAATCGTCATCGCCGCCAACGCATCCGCCGCACAGCCTGTGTGTTAATTTTACATCTGCATTGGACCTCAGTGCGAGGAAGGCCTGCATTAAGTTTGGCACAGGTCAGTTTTATATTTCCAACACTAGGGGGAGCTTTATATCCAAATGTTTTCAGGCCATAATTCCTCAACTATTGGTCGGATTTAGTTAAAATCTGGTTCCCATATCATATTTCATCCATATTTGAATATAATATTTCATATTTTACTCTGCTTTACTAAAAAATACTGTGCACATAATTCACCATTGATATGAATAGTCCAAACAGAGGGATTAAATGTACAATGCAGGGAATTGGGGACTTTTTTATGGGATATACCCGTGCTGCAGGGGACGACGGAGTAGGCCTAGTCCTGTCAATGTTTCTGTAGGTGACAAGTACCAAAGTTAAACCTGTGGTGCCTGATGTCAAACTCCTACCCCAAACCCTTTATGTAACACATTATATCATGTACTTCTTGTCACTGTCTGATATTTTCAATTTCAGCACAACATCTGTTGTACTATAGATGCTACAGCAGACAAAGAATAATATTTTATTCCTTATTGCACTGATTATTTTCTTTATCATTTTTTTATTCTATTTTTTACTCAATGCTGTGATAAATGCCTTAAACCCATACATACATGCACTGTTGAAATTAAAAAAAACAATTATACCTACATCTGTCCTAATCTGCAGCAAGGGTATGTCCCCCAAAAGCCCAATATCATCTGCATTGTACAAGCAACCCCCCTGATTGAACGCTCCAAATTAAATGTCTGAAAAACAGTGTTTTATTTTAGAAAAGCTCCACCATGTGAGAATAATCTTAAGTATAAACTTTAGAGTTCCTCATGGTGATTCATATGCACCAAATGTGGTCTCAGTTGGATCTACAGTTGAAACATTATTGAAAGAAAACTTTTAGAGATAAAGCTTGTTCTAGTATTGGATATATTTAACTGACCTATCCCATAGTCAATGAAGATTTCCTATCCACTCTCATGTCTATGTGGGTATAAAATTTGAAAATTATCCATGAAATGCTTTTTGAGTTATCGCGGTAACATGAAGGATCTGCAACGGCGGCAGACGAAGATGAAGCGGCAGCAACAATTCCATGAAATCCATGACTTTTCTGAGAAATAAGTAGTTGCAGGAATGAAGGCTAGCACATCTTAGCATGACAAAAAAAAGAAAAAGATTTTCACAATGTGATGTTAAGGTAGTGAAAATAAACAGATGCAATGAGATGTCTTTTGACACTCCACAGCATAAAAGTGTGTGACAACACACAGCAAATCATTCATAATCGCCTCAACTTTATTTGTCTTCATTTTAAAAGGTTTCCTCCAGTTCTGGACAGGACTTCTGGAGAGTATCTGTCATTTATATTCTGGTACAGGTAGGAAGAAGAGTTAGTTACAGCTTGTATCTCTCCCACACCGACACTGCTGTCAGAGCGAGAAACTCTTTAACAAAATGTTCTTGTTTAGTCTCTCTGGGGTTTGTATTATAACCAACAAAAGAAACAATGCACGTTCTGGAGGATTATGATCTATGCATAAGTCCGGATGTCCAAGAACACAGAGGCGGAACTACTCCTGGAAGTAAGGGGAGAGAAAAAGTCAGGGAAATCCACAGTTTGGACAATACTTTGGTTCCAGCTTTTAACACAATCCAATCTTTTCTCATCCATCAAACATGATTTATTTCCATGTAGTAATCCGAGCATTAAAAATTTTACATTGGGATGGTGCACTTGCACCTTTACATCATTAACTGCCCGTTAACCTCTCTGTCCTTTCCCCTCGGTCTATGGAGTGCTACTTTGGGACGCAAATGAAATTAGGGCCGAAAGTTCTATTTAAAACCGTAAAAAACAAGAAGACTAACCAAATTAACTGATGCACTGATGTTTATGGATTTTTGTTTTGCACCCTGAAGAGTACTGCACTGACACACGCACCTCCTAATTTAACGCATTTTTTCCGGAATTGCTCGGTGCAAACTGCCCGCTTGCGAAGCTGTGTGACTTACAGTACGGGAATATTTAGACACCAAGAAAGAAGGGAATCCTAATTGAAATATCAGGAACATTCACAGAATGTGTGTAACTCAACTCAGACACATGTGTGTGAACTCGATGCACTCTCGGTCTGATTTATCGAAAAACAACCAAAATACAAAAAAAACAGCACTTTATATGTTACTCCAATGGAAAAAAAAACACATGACATGGACTATTATGCAAAATTGCTTTTCAGATTTTAATTGAGAGTGAGGATTAGGACCACATGGAAGAAAAAAAAATTAAGAAGATACAATAAAGTTGTAATTCTATATGAATGATATCTTAGTTTTAAGAATGAGATAGTAATTTCACAAGAATAAAATTGTTTAATGAGTATAAAGACAATAATTAAATCGTCATTAGGAAATTTGTAATTTTATGGAATTAAGTCATAATATTACAAGAAAATGTCATAATTTTATTAGAATAAAGTTTTGATTTTATGAGAATTAATAAGTCAGGTGCTGCTACACTAAAGAGACAAATTCCTCCATGTCTGTGTGCTTCTTTCTTCAGAACAGAGCCATTTTCTTGAACAAATTTTAAAAAGTCCTGATACATATATTAATGGGTTGATGATGAGCCACTAGAGCCACTTTTTATTCAAACCTAAATTAAAATATAGCCAGAGAAGATGCAGGTGACATTCTTTTGATATTTCCCCTCTAATGCACCGTATGGCCTAAAATTAGTACTTTATTCTTGTTATCAACCAATCAATCAATCTTTATTTATTTTTTGGTCATCCTATGTTACACAATATCGTAAGCTACATCAAATATAATAGACAAATCGTCTTAATCAGGGAGTTCTTGGATTCAGTTCCTGCAGGATCCGGCCAAAAATTAAGCCCATCTAATAATAATAACAGATGTATAATGATGTAGTTCAAATAACAACAAACACTTTGATGCAACCCAAACCAAATATCCCAAACTTATGCCCATCAAGGGATGTGGGGTTCTGGTATGATGAAACCAGTTGAAACAGGCTTCAGGTGAGCTGTTTCCAGTTTCTCTCTGAGCTTATGTGTCCCCAACAGGGGATTCAAGTCTGTTCCAGCAAAGAGAGTCAGATGAGGGGTGGCAACAAGATGGAGAGCACCCACATGCAAAATTGACATGAGGAGTTGAAGAATGGAGGGATGAGGGGATGAAATGAATAAAGCCTGCCTCTGACTCAGAAATTCTCAAACTTCATTTACTCCAGAGGATAGTTTTGTGTATGGTGAGTGTGTGCATTGTGCACACAAGTTGATTTTCCCCACACATCTGAGACCCTGTGTTCATGCAGTCCCGTGCACATAAGAGTAATACAATATCCTTACAGAGGGTTTCGCCTGCTGCCCGAGACACACAACCAAGATGAGCAGATGAAAAATGAATTAAAGAACAACAGAAGAAAGGCAGAATAAACAATGAGGATGAGCAGTGGCTCCAAATAGTCGAGTGGCTATTGAATGTGTGTGTGAGGAAGGGTGTGTTCGCACATGAAGGATGTCTTTATTTTATGATTTACACTCTGCCCTAGTTTGAAATGCATTTTCATCCTGAGAAGGAGTGTGAGTGTCTGTCCATTGAATATTTAGTGCTTTTGTCTCGGTAGCGGATATGTGAAGGACTTTTCACAGAGGAAATTAGTAAAATTAGCAAACATGTCAGCTACTTGCCCACAGACAGTACTATTTAAGTTTGTGTTCAATCCACTCATCTTGTTTGAAATGAAAGGATTCAGTTTGAGTCCAGTGGGATCAGCGAAGAAGCAGCAGCAGAAGACAAGGCTCTGAGGACAGAGTGTTCTTTGTGGTACACAGAGTACATAAGTGACGGAAATGTGTGATTAGCTCTCTTCTTTGAATTGCTTAGTGGACAAAAACACAAGTGAAAAGGCAGTCTGAAAGTGTATTTCTTTCTAAATAACTCTGTGTATAAATTGATATCTTCTTTTCCTATCAAGTTATTTATTTCTTCTACCATCCTGCCGTGTCCGGCGGTACAATTAGAAATGGTCTATGAGACAGCATGAAATGTCTATAATAAATGGGCTGTAAATAACAATAAACACGTTGATACTACAAATCCCAGAATGCACTGCAATAATAAGACATGCAGGTCAACAGCTATACAATCAACATTATAGAGTTCATAACATTATTACCATTTTTGAGAATTTTCGTTTCATTTTTGTTGGTGTTCTAGTAATTTTAGAATTATTTTGTGAATATATAGATACATTTCTGACTGTTATTGATTGGCCGTAAAAAAATACTAAAAGCTTTTCACTGGAAATCATTTAGCTGATAGAGAGGGAGTTATAGAAATTATTACTGCTGATGTTTCCATTTATTTGATTTTTCCGAGCTCTAGTTTTTCTTTCTCTTTATATATCATTGATTTGATCTGAATTCTTTGAGATGGTCTTGAGAGCAGTTACGTTCATATTACTGTTTGAACAATGGGTCAATTGGTGATAATTTGTGATTGAAGATGGTGGCGTGTTTGTGGCAGCGTTTTTTGCAGCACCTGATGTCATATTGGTGTTTTTACTGTGTTTTTCACTGTAATCACTGTGTGTGTGTACAGAAGGTGAAGAACAATGTGTCAGAACATACAAAGCATGGAATAACTTTTGTGGAGAACTTTTTGAAGTTTTCACAGTGTTCCTGTCTTGTGGAATATTTTGCATTGTTAGTGTTTGAAATGTTAACAGCGTTAGTGGCTGAAATGTCAGTGTCAGCGTTTTACATAGTTCAAATGTTGGAATGTTTTGAAATTTTTTTACAGTATTAGAAAATGTTTTACAGTGGTTTAAATGTCTCAAATGCTCCTATGAATAAGCACCAAAGCGTTTGTGATACCTCGAAGGGCACCCTTCTGGAGACGGACCTAGGAGGTGTGCTTGTCGACGAGCATCTGGTGGCCGGGCCTTTTTCTAGGACAGGCTCAGCTTGAACAAGCTTGATCCCATGAAGAAAGGGCTCAGACGTGGGAATACTCACAAATCCATCGGTTTTCCAAGGAGACCAAGAGGGTCGCCTACATGCGACTGAAGGTTGCAGAGGGGAATGCTCTGACAGTTGTCTGTGCCTACACACAGAAAAATAGTTCTCTTGGTGCTATCCTTGAAAGGGCCCCAATATGGGAACTCTATGGCGCTCCTGGACGACTTCAATGCCAATGTTTGCAACAATGTAAAACCTGGAGGGGAATGATTGGGAGGAACGGTCTGCATGATCTACATAGAATGGTGCTTTGTTTTGTGACTTCTGTGCTAGTCATGAATTGTCTATAGCAAACAACATAAAATAAAATGGCTCATAACTGTACTTGTTCCCAGGCTACCTTAGGTCAAAGATCTATGATCGACTTTGTGGTTATATCATACGATATGCAGTCATATGTCTTAGACACTTGGGTGAAGAGAGGAGCAGAGCTGTCCAATGATCACCACCCGGTGATGACTTGGATCAATTGGTGAGGGAGGCTGCAGGACAGGCCTGGAAAACCCAAATGCTTTGTGAGGGTGAACTGGGAATGTCTGGTGAAGGCCCCTGTCCGTGAGATGTTCAACTCGCATCTATGGACGAACTTCCAACATATTCCATGGCAGGTTGGAGATATGGAATCCAAATGGGCCATTTTCAAGTCTTCCATTGTGTAGGTGGCTACTCTCGGCTGTGGCTGGAGGGTTATTGGTGCCTGTTGTGTTGGAAACTTGAGATCACCCTGGCGGACACCAGCGGTGAAGGAAGCCGTAAAGCTGAAGAAGGAGGCCTTTCAGGCTTAGGTTAGGGGTCTACTGAAGAAGCAGACAGGTACCCAGAAACCAGAGGGCCCGGATTTTGGCAGTTATGGAAACAAAAACCGGGGTGTGGGGGAAGCTTGACTTCAGATCAGCCCCAAAGAATTTCTTTGTGTCTTGTTCTCAAGTGATGGGAAAATGGACCCGAAGAAGGACAGGCGGTTATGTGAGGCATCAGCACTAATGCAGGTGTTTTATCGATCTTTGTGATGAAGAAAGAGCTGAGCCATAAGGCAAAGCTCTCAAATTACCAGTTCATGTATGTTCCAACCCACGCCGATGGTCATGAGCTCTGGGTAGTGACCAATAGAATAAAGTCATGGATACAAGCGGCAGAAACCAACTTCGTAGGGTGGATTTCACCTTAGAGATAGGGTACGGAGCTCAGACTTCCGGAGAGAGAATTGAGGCGAACAGTTGCTCCTTCGCTTCGTAAGGAGCCAGTTGAGGTGGTTTGGGCATCCGATTAGGATGCCTCCAGGATGCCTCCATTTTGAGTTTTTTCAAGCACATCCAACTAGGAGGAGCCCCCAACGTAGATCCAGAACTCGCTGGAGGGACTATATAACTCATCTGGCCTGGGACTGCCTCAGGATCACTCAGGATATGCTGGATAGTGTTGCTGGGCGAAAAGAACGGATGGCTAATTTGTCATAATACCGCTGATTAATTATGGACAATATAAGTCCTGTTTATGCCACGATTTGGATCAAGTTTTTAGTTTTGGCCCCTTCAGTGATTGAGTTTGACATTTCTGCTCTCGAGTCTGAACATGAATCTCCCTGATGAGTCCAGGAGACTTTCAGACGGTCTAATTGCCACATACCATCTGCTGTAATAAACAAACTCTCTACCTCACTCCTGATTGAATTGAATTTGTGAGAGAGTCTGCCGTGGATGCTTGATGGATTGACACAGTAATGGGGGGGAAATGAAAATTAATTATACATGTGTGTTTATTTATTTATTGGGATGGGGTATGCCGCAGGAATCTATTTATTTGTCCCTCTGTCTGTTTGGCTCCCCCTTCCTGCCCCTTTCAAAGCAGAGCAGCTAGGATTTAGGAGAATGCACAGTTTGTCATTTGGCCAGTGAGACAGATACTAAGAGTTTTGGCTGTGACTTATTTGAGCTAATGGTCCAGAACATTGTGAGCACCACCCACACCCAGAGGCAATTTCGTAGGTGCACTGGGCCGGTACAAATGGCCCATGGTATATTTCCATGGTCAACACACATATGCCAAGCCCCGACACACATGCATACATCAACATACACACACTCGCACATTCACACCTCTCCCATCATCTGTATGTAACAACGGCCAATGTTAAAATTGTGATAAATTCCACATGTAGCTGCATAAAAACAAAGAAGAGGGTGTACGAGGGACATGTAATCAGAGTATCAGGCACATGCAGACAGTGGGAGATATGCAAAAAAAAAAGAAGATAAAAGATAAGAGAGATTGGACAAGAGAAATTAATTCAAAAGGGAAGGTAAAAGCGTGCAGAGGAACCAAAAGGGCAGGTTTGTTGTGTTGGAAGAAACTTCCAGAGAAAGACATGGTAGGAGTCTGTGATTAAATTGTCTGACTACATTTCTACACTGATTCTGTGGCTGAGAAGCCCTCTAATTTCCTTTGAAAAGTCCACTCCAGGCGAGACACTTCAGCACAACATTTAGAGCGTCTGAACTCTCACCGAGAGACTGGAGTGACTGGTCAATTATATCCCCCTGGGAAGACAGACAAATCAACCCTTCCACTAAATACACAAACACATACAGACACGAGGACCGTAACAACACACGGACACACTGCCCACACCAGAATAGGCATCCTCACAAACACGCACAACCCGTTTCGGCATTTTTCTGTATATTAGCATGCATGAGTACGGGGAGCAAAATTGCAACCATAAAAATCAGTTTGTGAAAATGGTTAGTTCGGAAAGCTTGGCTTTAGTTCCCCTTTAACTTGTAGCCATTATGGAAATCCAAATTCTGTTGACTATCAGTAAATATGTCAAGGATTCACGGGAAGTTAGGAAGGAATATTTCAATGTTTTTACAGTATTTCACTATTGTTCTTCATGTTATTACTATTATCATATCCCCCCCAAAGTCGGGGATAGTATGGAATAGTCAGTAGCGTCCGCCCCCATCGCTGCCGCATATCCCTAGTGTTAAAGCGGTAACTCAAAAACCATTGCATGGATCATTTTCAAATGTTATAATAATAATAATACATTTAATTTATGACGCACTTTACATTTGGATCAAATCTCAAAGTGCTACAAAGTAAAAGCAGATAAAAGCATCAATAAAAAATAAAATAATAACTATATAAAAACATGAATGTTAGCAATGTTAATTAAAGTTATTGGTTCTGCTAAAAAAGAAAGTTTTAAGTCCTTTTTTAATGTGTCAGTCGTCTGTGGAGCCCTCAGATGGTCAGGGAGGGCATTCCACAGACGAGGGGCAGCAGAACAGAAATACTAATTATATACTAATATAATAATATAATATATAACAAATACAATAAATTCAATAAAATATAATATAATACTATATATATATAATACTAATTTATACTCACATGGCCTCTAGTGCGAGGATGACTTGGGTTGAGTTTGTGAAGGTTTTGGTTGTATATTTCCAACACTAGTAAGAGCTTTATCTTCAGAATCCTTCAGAACACACTTTCTCAACTGTTTGTATAATAAGATCAATATTTGGTGTGCATTAAAATCGTTTCCAGGAGATCTTCCTGACCCAGTCAGGAAACTCAAAATGAAGATTACCTTTCAGGTCTGGAACAAATCTTGTTCTACTTTTAGTCTCAAGAAGAAGCAACCTTTGTGCCTGTAATTGATGATATATTGTACGAGGGGATCCGTCCTTGCGGACAAATCCTTCAAAACTTTTGAGATACCTAAAGTAGTTCCATGCAACAGACTTTACTTTCTTTTTAGGGGGATGGATATCATTTACTTCTGTCTGTCTTTTCTCTGCTACGTCGCTGCTGCATGTGTGTAGCACCTGCTGCGGATTCTGACAAAGTCGAGAGGTAACCTAGGATTCTCATGTGAATGAGAGTTTCTCCTTTTATAACACAGTAATAAGCAAATGTAAATGGTACGATAACCATCAAATTTTGTACCGTGGTATACCGTGAAATCAGTAACTGCTGCCACACTACAGCCCCGTCGTCCACTTACTGAAAGGTCAGCAAATCAATCCCTCTACCCTGCTGTATCACATGTCCAAATGTGCTTGAGCAGGATACTGAAATACAATTTGTTCCCAATGGCTGTGTGACTAACTGAGTGAATGGGAATCGCTCCCAATGAGGAGATTCCACCTTGCAGGGTGCCATCACTGTATGAATACGTGAACGCTGGCCTCTGTTATTAAGTGCTTTGAATGGTATTTCAGAGCAGAGAGGTGCTTTATAAAGTCAACATTCATCAGATAGTGACACAGACTCTGGTCTTGGAAATCTCTGCGGTGCACCTTCAACGTTTAGTTCTTTGTGCACATGCGTGTGCGGTGTCTGTAGATGTGTACTGGTTTGTCATAATCAGTGTGTTTCTTGTAGAAGTGGAGCCAAGAAGACACGTGTGGGTTACATTATTTTGTTTGTGGTTCTTTTGTTTATCTTGTTTTTTTTCCCCTGGTAACTATACAATATTAAACTTTATAGATCCATCCTGGTGATAAATAAGTAAAACACAAACTCCGCTAACCTCTATTTATATTTATAATTCACACTTAGAGGATTGAATGAATACTGAGATTGCACATTTCTTTGAAAACTTACTGAGCTGGGTCCTCCAGGTATCGATAAACAACGAAGGTAGACGATTAAGACTGTTCTGAAAATATTGCTTTTAACAAGTCGAATTCCACTTTCAATTCTGCATGAGACACGTTTATGTAAGATACGATAAGATACGATAAGATACGATAAAATACGATAAGATACGATAAAATACGTTAAATAAGACTTCATTAAGTCTGAAGGAAGTTCATGTGCCAAGAATACTCCAAATCTATTTTTTACCAAAAACTATTCAACAACTGTGTCCAGACAATGGAGGATAAAATACAAGTGATAAAAGAGAATTGATTTAGATCTTGATGGTAACTGGCGGTAAAGACTCCCTGTTGTGTACTGTGGTGGTCATCAGTGGTCTGTGAAGTCTGAAGGTGCACTCCAGTGTGACGTGCAGCAGGTGAACAGCCTTTTTTTCCTTTTTTTTAACTGCTGTATTTGGTTCCATAACGGCTTCGGTGAATATATCAAAAATAAAATTGAGGTAAATATAATATAATTTATGAAACAAATCATTGACAGAAGGACATTTTATACATTTAATTTTCAATGTTTACAGTAAAGTGATGCGAATAAGAGTAAAAGTCTGCATGGTGATCCTATGTATTGACTTTGACTTGTTTTCCACCGCTACTTTCCCCTCTAATGCATCTAATATCCGACATACACTCATGTCGTGTGCACACCTCCAATCCCACAATCCTACCCCGAGTAACTGGCCTGCAGGATGTTGAGGGGGAAGTTCAGAGGTTGCGTGATATTTATATGCATTATCGTTTTACCCATAGCAAGGGCCAAAGACGGAGAATCAGGTTACGCTTGTTAAGTTTAGCACGCCTCTAATTTTACTCTGGCAACACAATAGAAAATATAATTAACAGGGATAGTTTTAAAACACTGCAGGGTATGTCCTTGCATTGGTCAGATCCGAGTCCAGAGGAACCAGAGTGGGCGCTGCTAATTTTATTTTCAATTATTAGTACATATTTCCTGGAGGTATTTAGACTAACGAGGTTTCAGAGGGCTTTGCCTCATCTTTGTTTGCTTTGTCCAGATTGATTTTTTTTTTTTTGCCCCGGCCATGATGCGGACAACACACAATGCACTCCAGTGTTTTGTTGCTTTTGAGAAATTAGCGCTCCGTGGCCTTGTTCTGTGTGTAGAGACAATCACGTAATGACAGGAATGATGCTACTGACTCATTGCGGGGGGGATGTGGAATATGATGTTCCTCCAGGCAAGGGAATGACACAAGGTCAAATATTTCACCAAGTATTATTCTTTATAGTAGCCAGTCCTAGCGCTAATAAGCAGCACTGTTGTGTGTTTCTTCATGTATGCAAATAGGGAGCTAGGCTCAGATGTATATCATCAATACTGGTGCCCACATAAGATAAAGCAATACTATTAGTAAAGTGGAAAGGCTCCACATATAAAAAATATGTGGAGTCGAAGCCATTGGTTCAGGACATTCCTCTATTATTATTGTGGTTATTGTCAGGTTTGAATTTTGCAAGCAGCAGAATTTCTTTGAATGTGTCTTATATGGCTCCAAACAGCAGTATTATTTGGTTTTCTGCTTCACCTCTAACCTCTATTCACTGCATTTGTACAATACAGCAAATAAAGGCCTTGTTGATGTGAAATCCTAAATAATGTAAGAAACTTTTCATTATTTCACCACATAACTGCTAACTTATTTCTTATTAAACACTTAACTAACCCTGAAAGTCTGACAGGATGGCAAGATATTAAAGCTTTTGCTATCAGTAAAGGTGCAGTTCACAGAATATCCCAGTCATTTTGTGTATCCTTCTCTTTCACAGTAACATCTTCCCCGCATGTTTCCTCGTTCAAAGAAATTGACAGAATTTTAACGTATTTCTGCCTATGTTGATAAAGAAACGTCCTACAGTCATCTTTGAAGAAGTCATCTTTGCTATTTGTATTGGTTTCTAGTTAACTTCTTTACTTCAATCCAACTCAATACCAGAAGTTTCAGACTCCTTTATGTCTTTAATGTTCCATAGTCTTTTACATGACATTAAACCTTGACAATCACAAGGTGTTTACAGAAGGGTTTATTTGTTTATTTATTTACTTACTTAATAACTATTCTTTTTTGGTTTATTTTACTCATTTTTTATGTAAATTATAATATAAGTTTGTAGATTTTTGACCCTGACCAGCATAAGTGGTTATGGTTAATGAATGAATGAATGTAAGATCATATTGAATATGACATATATTGCATATTATATTACATGCATGTGTTGTATAATATATAATATATTTTGATGTTATATTACAATTAGAATCAGAATCAGCTTTATTGGCCATATATATATATATATTAATATATATTATAATATAATATAATATAATATATTATATTATAAGATATTCAGCAACTTGTGGAGAAAGTGTGGGTCCAAATAAGTCGGTACATATTCACAAAAAACATATATACATATTTGAAATAATCCTTTCATTCAATCCAAAAAAAATATTTCTATCAGTCACTCAATTGAATGCGTGGTGAAGAACATGGAACCATCTTTTTTCATTTATATTTCTGACATAAAAATTTTGAAAGGCGTCAAATTCGACCTGTATCTTTAATACATTATAATAATGGTAAGAAATACAAATAAAAAGTCATTTACATCAGAATGAATGAATGCTATGCTGACCATCCTCTACAGCTGCCATCTCTACACCCGTCTTTGTTGTAAGCTCAGTATTTCATCGCAAACATTCCTATCAACACATCACATAACCGGGTCATGTGAGTAGTGCTTGAATCAAAAATCTAGTGAGGAACTATCCGTTTAACCCGTGCATGAAGGCACAGACTCTGATGTACTGATGTAACGTCCTTCATAACTTCACAGTAGTGTTTACCACTCCAGACAAACATTCCAGCTACACTATGGATGGAGTGCATCTCCCTGTATGTACTTGCCCCAGCAAATAAAAAATCAGCACACAATACCGACAGCATACACGACCTTTGAGCCGTATATTCACAGGCTTTGTACATCCCCCTCCATGACAAGATCACTGAAGAGATACACTCACACACATAAACGGACATACACACTCACACACACACACACGCTTAACCAAACACATTGAGGGAACAAAAACTATTCAATCAAAAGGTTAAAGGGCTTTTATTCCTTAACGTAAAGCTCACAGTGACCGTATTTCTATCATGCTGGCAGAATAAATATTAGAATATATGATACACCACACATGATTTTCTACATCTGAACTCTTAAATGGGAATCTGTTTACCTTAATACTGATGTTAGAATGCCGCATTGATCTATAGTCAGCGTGTGCGTGTCATGGTTTGATACTGTTTTGCAGCAATGTGTCTGCATGCATATGCCTTGTTTCAGTGGGTTTGCTTTACACCACAGAACTGATTTTAGCTTCACTTTCCCATAATATTTCCCATATTCCCATTTCCCATATTTTTCGTATAAATGCTGCAGGAGCAGCGGCACATGGATGCTAAAGAGAGGATCCCTCTCCACGGCTCTTAAAAGCTACAGTGGCTGTACTCTACTGCCATGTATGGCGTCCACTCATGCTAAAGATAACTGCATTGGCCTCCACTCTTAAGATCCCTCTTGGATGGAGGGTGGAATTGTGGTTTTCTGCACCATAAACTGAGCTATGTCATGACCTTGATGCAATTGGTCTGACATGGGTGCCACGCACACACACATTTATATCTAATATAGTTACAATTGCAGTGTTAATCTGCACTATTACTCTGACATTATCCTCTTGAGTTGCATGTGTGATCTCAAATGTCAGAATCACATGAAGAGGACATCACACTGGCGTTTACACGGCTGGTTCTTAAGTGTAAAAAGTCTGCACATTGTCCAAGTGAGCCCATAGGTGAGTGGAGCGGAGAATTCACACGTGTGACGATGCTGCACTCCATACTGCTTCTCTAGTCTCTATTTCTTTCTTTTATATTGCGGATACTTCCAAGTACATGAAGTATTGACACAAAACAATACATTGTTAAGGCCATCCTTAGCCCACACCAAAAAAGAGTATTTCCAGTAGGTGGGAAGGTGTCTGAAATGGACAATATTGCTCCTGTAATACGTGTGAAATGGGCAGCTATAGACGAGGTGCAGACCGGATTTTCAACACATCGTCTAGAGCTCCTATGAGAATACGGCTCAACAAGGTTCTGATAAGCTATCTCCTTTTTTCCATGCTGTTAAAGTCATGTAGTCTAGTACTGCTATCCAAGGTTTGAAGATGAAGAACTTTTTGATGAAGAACCGGAAACCTACGCGGCCGCTTTCATGTTCTATAAAAATGGACAACCCTAAGTTATGAATAGTATTGATTTCTAATTAGCACTTTGCTGTGCTGACGCCAAACGTAATCATCCGTAATGTTAAAACAACCTGCCTAATATTGTTTCCGTTCTATCATCAAAACAGCTCTGTGATGTCACTGCGTGTTCTGTTACCTTTCCATTAGAAACCGTATCAAGTTCTGTGCTGCAGTAACTCTGAGGAGGATAGTCTTTGCTCCCCATGCACATCCATGACCCTTGAGTGCCCATCAACCTCTCAACAATTCACTGCTTGTCCGTCCTTTGACCAATTTTGTGAGAACTAACCACTTCATACGTGAACACCTGACAAGGTCTGCAGTTTTGGATATGCGCTGACCCAGTTGTCATGCCAACACAATTTTTTGCCATACAGATTCTTATTCCAGCACATCAACTTTGAGGGAAAAAAATGTTCAGTAGCTGCCTAATATAACTCCCCCGTACTGAGAGGTGCCTTTGTTACGAGGATATCAATGCTATTCTATTATTGATTAAAATGTTGTAGCTGATCGGTGTCGATGCTGACACTGAAGAAGCAGTTCACTAATGTAGGGCTCAGACACCAGGAGCTTTAGAACTATATGTGGAGATTCTGAACTCCACATATTATCGTGTCCCAGATCTATACATGCAAAAATGACTAGAATTAAAAGTATTGAAGAATCACACCGTTCAGGATTTCTTTAACATTTATGGGTCTAATCTTGGAAAAGCAGAAGAAATGATGAGGTTTTATTAGTGATGGACCTACTTTGCAGTTAGAAACAGGAAAACTGAGGAAACAAGTGCAGCGCTGAGCGGCTCATATGGGGTCCCCATTGTTCTTCCGGAATGGGTCATCTACTGATTTCACAATGTTTTACTGCATATAATTTATAATTGTGTGACTATGTGATAAAACAAATTATTATAAATTTCAGGAGGTGTTCAATAAATGCTACACACTACCAGATAATCTGAGCTTAAAAACGGGGCGCGATCAAAGCTCCAGACCGTTTTTTTCCCCCTATACTGTCAGGAGGAGCAAATTGGCCCACCTCTTCTATAGTGAGAGCCAAATGAACTCTCTCAACCAACTGTCAACTTCCTACATACTACCAAGGGAAGGTACAACTTTTAGCATGTTGTTCATGTAGGAAGCCATGCATGTGTTTTATCACAATACAGGCTCTGCTGGATAACAGCAACGATACCAACTGTCAGATCTAAATGTGTGATGGACCGGAATCAATCAAGTTAAGAAACGGGAAGGGGGTGCCTACTCTACACCAGCACTCTCTTCTTGTTTGAAATGTATCCATTGCTGTTGCAAAAAAAAGAATAATTGCAAAAAGGCGTCACATTTGTTGCATTTGAATGATTGTTTGTCTGCGTTTGGGGTTTATCTTTGTGTTTTTTCCATCCTCAGCCCTAAAAGGTCATAGTACCTCATCCCGCTGACATTTAGAGCATTGATAATATTCCCTCACATATCAATTTCACCTATTTTCTCATCATTCTCGTTTCCCCCTAGCAGAAAATGGAATCATTTGTGCTTTCAGCAATTTGTTATTGATTGGGAGAGCGCTGGAAATAGAGGGTAGCCATTATGGCAATGCTGCAGCTACGGTTAAATTGAGTTTTAAGCAGGCCTGCAAATGTATCATTTCACAGCCATAACACAAAAGCTTTTAAATCCATGAACCTCAGGATGGATCAAATGCCTAAAAATACCAGTATTCTCATCATATCGAGAGCTATTAGAATTTCTGCCAATGAAAGGTTTTCCGTAATTCTGTAGAATGTGACAGTATGTGTCTCCGCTTAAGTGAAACCGCAGTTAAGATTGATTCTCTGACGAGCATCAGGCCTGTTTGAAAATGTGCCATTGTGGGCAAAAATAGTGATTCAATGACTATTGATGCATGCCAGATCTCTTATTTTCATGTATACTGAGCTCTTAGTCTGTTTGGTCACTGTAGCTGCTTCAGAAGAAAATAATAAATGATGGGGGCTGCATATGTGTGTTTATTTCTGATTTGCCTTTGGAGTTACGGAGAGAATCAATGCATGTCTTATGCGTGCATGTATGTATGCATGCATGCATGAAGGGTCACAAACACACATACACACAGCCAAGGATTGACAAATGCATACAGTACACCCTCAGTATGGGGATCTCTATTGCTCTTATTATAAGAACTCATATGGATGCGAGTCACAGAGAAGTGCTGGACTGATTTCTCCAGCTTTCGACATCTGCCCCCCAGCGCTTTTCATTCAGCACCCAGGGGACGGTGCATCAGGCCGGGGCAGGAGAGGCAGTAGGAGCGCCTCAGGCTGGGTCTTCACCACATCATCCCAGCTCTGGTCTGGTTGGGATACCAAAGGAACTACGGGCCTGTAGCACCTCTCCCCGTCGCTCATAAATAATGCTGCCTGTTAATAATGAATAAGTAATTACCTCAGCTGTTTTATTTTTGTTGACCAAGGAGCAGAGGGGCTCGTAAATTAGTACTACCCCTTCCATCCCAGGGCGGAGTCCTACTCCTTAATCCCCAGTGGGGGGTTGCCAGCTTTTTATGGCCTGCGAAGAAACTACCACCCCCCACACTCCAACTGGCCTTTTAGACTTATAGTCATCCCACCCATCATCTGACCCCCCCTTTTCCAATTGTCCTTTTCTTGAATGAAAGGACCTGTTTTCATAAGGTGGGTTTACATTTTCTCCTTTCCTAATTAAACCTTTCCGAATTGCAATGTTGGTCGCCTGTTTACATGACCTGTGATCTTTTCAGACCCAGTGTCCACCTGCATCGACTCATCTAATTAGAAACACTTTCACACATGCGCAAACGATCCACATTTCCGTTCATAAGGTGGACATAATGCTTTGGTGAGCTCGGTGCCGGCCACCAACAAGAGCCCAGAAGAAGAATGTGACAAGGAGGGCGTGCACGGAAGTGACTTTTGCTACTCTAACCGTCCAAATATGTTAAAATATTTCAAATTGGTGATGAGTAAATGACTCTCGATGCAGATCGGTACTGTTTTAAAGTTGCCGTATTTAAAATACGTCGCTGAGCATTACGTCACGACTCTGGGAATGCGCAGTACAACTCAAACAGAAGGCTTCCCGAAAGGATTTTGACTACCTCCTTGCAAAGGAACTGAAATCTCATTCGTGAAGGTTCCTTCGGTTCTGTAGGGTGTTTACATGCTGCATTTTTATTCCGATTAAAAACCTTTTCCGAATCTAATCGGAATTAGGTTGTCCATGTAAACCCACCTACTGTGTGACATCCTCCTGTAGACCTACATGATCCATGATGAAGATTTTTGGTCCTCTTATGACGCCACCAAAGGGGGCACAAAGAGTTACCCCTGTCTTTCTGGTCGGCTGCTTTCAGCACTCGGTTCAGTGCAGTTACTTTATGTACTTTGGAATCAGTAACCTGAATCTGATTCTCTCAGAGGTTCTCAAAGTAACCAGTTTGTTCTAATCCTCGTCTTCCATGTATGAATGTGTGTTGGTTTGTGTGTGTGTGTGTGTGTGTATGAGCCAGTTTGCCAATCTATCCAGACCATACATGTTCACCTAGTTGTATGCTTACCTGTGTTCAATCCTTAAAAATATTCCCAAAATCTGCTAGAAAAACGTAACGGCAGCAAAAAACTTTCGACGAAATCCTCATTAAAACAACTGTCGGAAAATTGGTACCAGAGGCTGAGAGCACTGGGAGGGCGTTAGACTGAAGTACTAAAGGTACCTGGTTCCGGGATCTGGCATAAATGCTGACTTTTAGGTCAGCAGTAGCTCAGTGGGTAGAAGATCAGCCTTGAGCAATCCCTGAGCCCAAATGCTCCTCAAACATTTCACAGGGGCTCAGGTTCTTCAGGGATGGGTCAGATGCAGGGAACTAATTTCACTCTGTTGTATTGTGTCTAACTGTATATAATTAATAAAGGTCACATTACATTACACTCATGACCACAGCTGCTCCTATTAAACTACTAAAAAGCCACTCTTACAAACAATGAACAAATAGAAATGAGTTATATGACCATTTCAGTCAAACCCTAAGATTCTGTGGCCTCACCTGCCTCCCACCTCTCTCCTTTGGCCCTCTACGCCATACCCAAAATGAAGGTGAGTGGCCCCCATGCTCCAGGTTTTTATTTTTTCTGGCCACTGTCTCCATATTCTTGCCCAAGCTGGAACTGCTCACGAGAATAAAGAGTATAGTCCAGGTGATCCATCCATCCACTTTCTTCCACTTATCCGGGCCGGGTCGCAGTGGTAGCAGGCTAAGAAGGGATTTCCAGATTTCCCTCTCCGCAGCAACACTTAAGTCCAGGCCTGTTCTTTTTAAAAAGTTTGTTGTTATTAAATTCTATGAAAATAAATGAACTCGACTTAGTATCAATTTCCTTATCAATGCAGTTCAACACATTTTTTTCCCCTTCCCATGATACTTTGCGATAGTATTGCTTTTTGTAGTATTCTTCTCAATAATTTCACTTAAAGTACTGTTATTCCATCTCTCGTAGATTGTACTTAAGTTTTACAGCATTGATGCAGTAAAATACAAAAAAAACAACGTTTATTCGTACATTACATTTTGAATGATACACCAGGGTACATACTGTCACTGCTTTGTCATTATTTGCTTGGGCTAACTAATGCAGACGCTGTTGGGCATTCTGTTGAGAAGACACCCTTCCAATTGAATTATTTAGGATGCAAGTGCACAAACCTACACTCAAATAAAATGTGAGTTCTACTACATTGTCATTTTGGCTGTGTGTCTATTACAAATCTGTATTTGTCAATATATGCATGTAGTCAACTTTTGTCATAGTGGGTTGATAAGCAGAAATGCGGGGGGGGGAGCTTGCCCTTTTCAGTTCTGTAAGGGGTAGCTGTGTGTGTGTGGTTGTTGACCTGGAGAGAGAGAGTGTATGAGCGTAAGAAAGGGAGAGAGAAAGAGAGTCAAAATGCCAGACTCTTAATGATCCCTCAAGAGAGGTCCTGCGATATGTGCACAGAACTGATTCCTGGACAGGGAAATGCGGAGAAATTAGCCACCTCTCTCTGTAACCTCGGAAGAAAGCCTGCCTCCTACCAGCTCCTCTCTCATTGGCTCCTCTAGACGATAAGCCAATTAGAGCAAGCCAGCTAAGGGGCCAGGGCCTGTGTGAGCATCTGTGCAGGTTTGTGTAAGTATAAGTGAGGGATGACGGAGAAGGAGAGGAATAACAGCACAAGTTTCTCAGGCAGAACTTCCTCACTGTTAGAAATCCATGGGAAGCTGATCCTAAGTCAAATTTTGAGACAATTGAATGTAATTAAATTACTTCTTGGCCAACAAAGTCATTCAACAAGTAACTCTTTTTATTTTTTATTTCAAATTTAAAGTAAATTTCAAATAATTTACTGTATTATATGACTGAAGCTTAGGTGTTGATAAAGGCGTATCTATGCTTTCTTGTGGAAATTCCGAGGTAGCAAATCAGGATTACACAAGTATAAACCCTGAATGTGATCTTAGTCACACGGTTTCACAAGTCTGGTAGCAGCTGGGATTTAGTCCTTGTTTGGTGTTGTCGCACAAAGAATAAATGGATATATGAAACAGTATTGAGCTAAATGTTTACAAACGTAAAAATAACTCTAGATGCTTGAAAAAGCCACAGGCTTTCGCTCAATGTAAAGTGTTTAGGTTCGTCCAACCTGATGTACTTGGCACAGTACAACTTATGAGGGCTGATTCAGTTCAATTACTTGGATTAACTCCAACTTAATTCATCAGGGTCGATTCAACTTATTTACTTGGAGTTGGTCCAACTTATCTACTAAATGGAGTTTATTCCACCCAAATAAATGAAGCCCAACAGAATTCCTTAGTGCTTAGAAACCCATTTAAACATGTTTAGATACTCAAAGATCTACTGTATAGTACTTTATACTACATATAAATAATGTGAACAGTGATAAACATTTAATTTTCAATTCAGGCACTATCAAGGTTGGAAACAAAGGAAGACAACAAATGTTGAAACTCGATCTTATCAGTTCTTGTTAACTTGACTGAATCTTGCAAAACGTAAAATTCTTGAATGTCAAGCAAGACCTACGCTTACATTATGTTCTTTTACAAGCAGGAAATTATTTCATACAAAGTACGTGTTTCACTCAAGGAAATGTTTCCATTCGCGCATTCATTTAGTTTACTTTTCCACATTTTATTTGCTTGCATATATTTTTACCGGATTTACAGTTTACAATTTTAGAGTCGTGGATTTTGATTTCAACTCACAGTATACAACTAAATTGTTTGCAGAATCTCACGAATGGTCTTTTGTGCTCATCGAGAACGACTTGAGCACTCACACTGTACGGCCGGTCGACCCCTGCAGCCCGTTGTCACTATTGATAATCGTCAATAAATTTTTGCCTGGAAGCTCTGAGGCAAAAATGTTTGTTTGCTGGCAACATGATAACAAGACAGTAATCTATCTAATGTTCTCGATAGTTTTTGCCAACCTTTGTGCCAACCCCTCTTAAAAAAAAGGCGTCCGGACTCTTGAGTGGCTAGGACAACTTGGACAGTATGGCTGGTCTATTCTGCAGGGATATTCGGAAGTAAGCGAGCTAAGTTTGACAGTCTAAAGTGTTAACTTGATAGCTGTCACTGCACTGACAGCTAAAATACTTTCTCTTTCTTCCGTCCTTTGAAGCTGCTACCAGCCACAAGCTGTACTTTTACCTTATGACTACTTGTTTTTCATTATCCACATGACGCACCATGTCACCACGGTAACTCAGACACCTAATAGCCACTTCCACAGTCATGAAAAAATGGTGCTTACGTCAGTCATTAGCTGTGGCCCTGCGTGGACTTAATATTAAGGTTAGTGATCATTCTGTTTGCTTTCTTGAGTAGCAATCAGTTCTCACAGGGCCTTTGGATGTAAAGGTATTTAAAAACACAGTGAAATGGCAAGTGGCTGGTCTAGCAAACAAGCTAAAATCAAACCTGAGATTCAGGTAGTAGCCGACAGGGCACAGTAGGAATAATGAAATGTATAAACTTTAAAAAAAATCCCATGAGCACAATAATGATCTAGCCTGAATTAAAACTATCCGAAAAACTATAAATATATTTTAAAATTTAACTTGAAAACACATAATTTTTTTTCCCCCAGTGCTTCGCAGTCACATCCAATTGCTGTCCAAATAGCTCTAGCCCCTCATACTAGTATAATCGCTTATTTATTCATTTAACCTTTACTTAAACAGGAACACACGTAAGAATAAATTTGTATTTTTATGGACACCTGTTAAAATAATAGCACACTAATTAAAGGTTACTCCAAAACAACAGCATTCTAGGTTCAAAATATCCATCCACAAACCAGCGGGTGATGCCAAAGTGGGTTTACACTTAGATACTGAGATAGCTTCTGATAATGAAATATTGCATTTTGTGTTTAATTTAGATTCCAGCATTTACAGATATCGTTTTTTTTAAATAAAAGATATTACTCTCCCTTCCGGCCTTCCTTCCTCTCTCTCCCTCCTGCCTCCTCATACGTCTCTCAGCCTCTCTGAGATATTGGCCCGTCTCTCCGTTTCATAACTCATACTTTACTTGTGACGCTCAATTAAACTGCATACATTAGGGGAGATGATGGGGAGGAAGGACATTTGTAATCAAGCATATTTATTCTCTGTAATCACCCTGGGGACCTGGGGAACACAGGAAGCCACACACGTAAGATTCATGCAAATACTAGGGGGCAGCCCTCAATCCAACAACTTACCAGCCAACAAGACGTGTACAGCAATTCATGCCTACAGAAGATGCCCACACACACACACACACACACACACACACACGCATGCACAAAAACACACTCATGCACCCAAAGACATGCCAGCACAAACACACACTCACATATGCACACGTACGCACACACACAAGCACAAATACACACACAAACATACACACAAAAACACATGCAGTTCACACACAAAGGGACACACTTGCACATACACACTTGCACATACACGCATACACACATGCACAGACACACACATGCACACGCACGCACACACACATGCACAAATACACACACAAACATATACACACACAAACACATGCACCTGACACGCACATGCACGTACACACACACGCACATGCACGCACAGACACACAGCCACACATGCAGAAATACACGCACATAAACATACACACAAAAACACATGCAGTTGACACACAAAGGGACCTGACGCACACTTGCAAATACACACACACACACACACGCACACACAGGGGTGCTTTTATGAAATGGTGCTGAACTCAATCAAGTCGAGGCTTTGACTCCTTCACCCCCACAACTCCCCCTTTACACCCTGGTCCCTCGACCCCAACCCCATATTAATGACAGCACACTAGTTTACATATTAATGAATACCTTGGTTTTAAATATGCTGCTCACTAAATCACAGAAGGCAAGCAGACAGGCTATTAGTGCTTTGTACTTCACCGGCGTATATTAAAAATATATGGGGTGATTTGTAAAGCATGTGCGCCTGTGGGTGTTTTTGTGGGGGGGTGTCAGCAAAGGCTGTCTGTATGCATATCTTGGAGGTGCATATGTATCTGTCAGTGTGTGTGAGGGTACGAGATTTAAACATTAACACCACCGGTAGCAAAAGGGTGGTTTATGGTTCTGATGCTTGCATTTGTTTCAGAGGCATCAGTATGATGTATGCAATAAAAGAAAGTTCAGCATCGACCTCCTTCTTATCTGCATTTGATGAAAAGGCTTCACATGCACACATAAGCAGAGCCTTACACACCATTTGTTATTTCTGTCAACTTGGACCAACTGTAATCATGTGCAAATACACCCCACCCTCAGTTAATCTCCCTTTGCTGTCACTAATCACATATAGAGGAGTGAATGAGATCTGAAAGGTAGGAAATAATTAGAAATGTTCCCAGTGGCTGCTTTGTGACCGGGACTCACCAGTACCTCAATTTTAATTAAGACAAAGAAAACAGCACACCAACATTCAATAGGCACACAAACACACACCCCTGTACAGTCACAGTGCACTGTAGGCATTGAGATCTACATGTGCAAACACACACACACACACTCACACACATACACACACATGTAATCAACAAACGTACTTTCCCAGTGAGCAACAGGGGAAATAAAGGCTTGGTTTAAAGAGGGCTTAGAGCTGTCCATGACCTAGAATGAGTATATGTGTTTGTGAAAGAGAGAGCGAATGTGTTTGTACGAGTATGAATGATGTTCCTTAAGAAATACACAATAATCGACCAAAACATTACAACTAATGCGAATAAAATAAAATGTGAAGTTATATCGACTGTATTTAAGTAAAAAAGTATCCATGAAGTCAGTAAAATATCAACTATTAGATTAAAATATGGGTAAAATATGATATTAACAAGTTACATCGGGTCAATGGATGAGAATTTATTGCTCAAAATCTTGTTGAGACATAGCTAACTACCTGATATGAAAATCACTCCAGTTCCTCCTCGGACTAAGGTAGATGTGCGTGTAAAATTTGAAAATGATCCATGAAATAAGTTTTGGGTTTTGTCCGGAAAACCGTGTTATTGCTTGAAAAAGCGCCGTTAACGCTTTTCTTCATAGAAAGTTGTCGGGCATGTATAGCTGCGTATCCACAGAACCCGCAAAGTGCCCATTCCGACTCCTGTCCACTGCTGAAATTAACAGCAATGGACATGTCAGCACCAGAACTGGAGCACAGAGTAGTGGTGGAGAGAGCCGGGTCTGATGAATCACATGTCCTTTCATACAGGTGGTATAGGTATAAAGGTACCACCGACCTAGTCGTTATTGGATCAAGTACAGGAAGGAAAGCGTTACCCTAATGACGGCGGCTTCTTTTAGCAGGATAATATTGCCTGCTAGACAATAAAAAATCTTTGAGAAATACAACAACCAGTTTTAAGGTGTTGACCTGGAATCCAAATTTCCCTGATCTCAAGCCAACAGAGAATCTGTGGGATATTGTGGACAAAGAAGTCTTACCCCTGGAGGCCGACCTCACATCTGACATACTTTTATTTATAATGTGGTGGTGTATGATAGCACAGCACATGTTCAGAGGTCGGGTGGGTCCATACCTCAACGAGTCACAGCTGTTTTGGTAACCATAGGAGGACTTAAAGAATATTAGGCAGGTATGATGATGTATCGGCTCAGTGTTAGTGTAAAGGAGATGAAAATAGCCGAAAGCACCATCCAGGCACTGTTCACCATTGGGGCTTCTGCATGGTACGCTGAGACAGAATGTGAAGGTCTCAACATTTAGTCTTCACATAGAACAGTGACATGCTCTCAGCATGCTCTCAACATACACTTCTTAAAGACGTTTCTTTTCGCATATCCTGATGTATTTTGACCTTTGCAGATGCATGCGCATGTATTTTGTTTCCAAGAATACCCTACACACATGCCTATACATGTGTGAAGTCAGCAATCCATTTGCAGGGCCATTATGTATAGGATTATCTCTCATTTCCTATTGTAGGAACACCATTAAGTACCAACTACATTATCGAGCTCCCCTCTGCTAATGACTAAATAGAAAAAGAGAATAATCAACACTCTTCTCCATCTTCAAGGCTTTCTTCCTCCCTGTCTATTGTGCATCAACTCACCCCTTCTCCCCAGTCATTTGGATAAAATCACGGGATCATCTTCATGCAAATGTGTGTGAGTACAGGGAAGAGGACATTTACATTGCTCCAGAGTAGGTTGGTCTCAAATGCGTATGCAAGCTATCCGACAAGAGTGCATGTTAACCTTCATGTGTGTTTCTGACACAGACGAGATGCAATAATTGAAGGCCCCCCCACCGGTTTCACACAATCAACAAGGCCACACTGGATTTGATGAAAGTGAATCAAAGATTGAAGGGAGAGTTGGTTTAGAAAGGCTTTCAGAGCCCCCCATTCCTCAATTATCCCCACAATGGCTTATTAATGCCTAACCCACCTTCACTGCATTACACTCGCTTTTATTTCCTTCCTCTCGCTTCCTGCCACATCAGAGAACCATACAGCATTATATTCATACTACCCTCTGCCTTCATTTCTGACCAGATCTCCCCCATCGCTCTCCCCGAGACCCTCCCTCGCCCATTAATCTATTCTGCTCTCCATCCTTGTCCTTCATATTTTTTAAAAACTCGCTGCCCTTTGCCTTCATATCTGCCCAGATCTCTGTCACTGTCAGCCCCTGCCTCCTCCTTCTCTCCTTCTTTTGCCTCCCCTTCCACCCCCTCCTCTTTTTAAAATCCTTTTTAATGAAACGGAGGACCTGGCTGCCAGTGGAGGTGATCCTCATTCGCCAGTCCCAGTGTGCGCTGATTGTCTGTCTGCAGAATAGCCGGGGCGAGGGCTGAATAGGATAGATGAGTCTGTGTTGGCCCTGCTGCTGTAATTCACATAATGCTGCTGCTCCTATACTATTGCCACCACTGTTCTCCCTTTCTTTCTCCCCCTCCTCTTCTCTTTGGTAACATATAGATATGGCTCCTGGGAATGAATTCGCTCCGATGACCAAAAATCAAGGAGAAGCTGAGCTTGGACTTTGGCGTCGCCACGACATATGCATGGAGCTCATGGCACGCATCATGTCACTGGATTTCAGGAGGGTGGGAGGGCGGGAGGGTGCACCGGTATGAAGGGAGAAAAGCAGGAGAGAGAGGGAGAGAGAGAGAGAGAGAGAGAGAGAGAGATAGCGGCACCTGTGTCTGTTATTATCCACAACATGTTTGTGTTTGATGTTGCCACCATCGTTTTCCCTCCATGCGTCTAGATCTAGCCAGAGAGCAGTTTCAGGATCACAGCAACACGGCTAGAAAATATTGTTGAATCAATGCTTCCGCCGGCTTTTGAAAGCAGGGTTAGCGTTTGATGCAACGACATCTGGCGAGAGGAAGTAGGAAAAAAAGAACAAATGTAGGAGGAAACAGTCGCTCCCCCCCCCCCCCCAACCCTCCCCTTAATTTTCCTCTCACCTATGCTTTCTTCCCGTCCCTCTCCCTCCTATCTCTTCCCACTGCTTATCCCCGTCATCGTCTCATTTAGCCTGTCTAAAAATATAGTCTTCCTCTCTCTTTGTGAAAAGGGGGGTGGGGGAAATTACGACACGTGTGTTACCTTTTCATCTATGAGGCGGGGAGAGGAATCTTGGGGGAAATCAGGTGTCTTAATGACAGCGGCGTGTGCAGCAGGGGTAACGCCGAGCGCCGGCATTTGCAGTACACGCATTAAATTATTCACATCAAAAACTCATTGTTTGTTACCTGACAGAGCTGTGAAGAGAGGTGGAAGCATGATAGAGAAGCGTGATGAATTAAACATCAGGAAGATGGATTGGCTCCAAGAGGGAGGAAGAGAGGAGCGTACGGAGGCGCAAAGACAAGGAGATAGAACGGTGTTTAGAATCTAAAGATGTCTCCTTGTCTTTTGAGAGGCAGGCTTGAAAGGAAATGTGGTAAAAATGGCTCATGTATTTACATCTGTGATATTATGATCACGTTAAAGACTGTTTATAGCACCCGCCCATTTCCTCCGCACCAATGACAGACAGTCGGTGACGCACATCAGGAAGTCAAGATGGGGGAGTGAGGAAGGCAGCTGCGACAGATTCAGAGAGGCAGATTAAAGATGTACAGACATCACAAACAAGTTCCATCAGAACCTTTCTACTGAGTGACAAATAAGTCCAACATGGATGATGAGAGATATACATGAATGATAGCTAGATCTACAGTTAATATGATTTTAAGATATTTTGGGAGCCTAAAAAGGGATGACTAGTTAAAATGAACTATATTTTTTTGTATGAAATGATAGTTTGGTTTATGTCATATCAGAATTCATTGAAATCTATAAAAATTAACAGTTAAATATCAGATGAGAAACATAAACGCCACACATCCTTACAATATATAATAATATAATAAATATATGTGAGGACAGAAGTGTTTAGTATATTTGCTCAAAAATGAAACAATTAAGTTAATTACTAAGTTTTTTTTAGCTCCAAACAGGCCAAGAGTGTTTTATCAAATATTGGCATTATTATGATTATACACGTTACATCAGTGAAATTTGTTCTCTATATTTGAGAGAACAAATGGAGAACCCTGGCATCTGGACATGTTTTCTGTTTCCTGACCCAGAGCTGATCCCGTTACGAGTACTGTGTTATGATAATATGATAAAAATAAACTTTGATTGCATTGCGCCTTTAAAAAAACGACTTAGCTCTCTCCTCCTCAAAATGGGCCGATACAACTCCTTAACTTGAGGCAGCAAGCCATCCCCAACCAGAAAGGAGCTATCCATCGTTTTCTGGCAGAGAATCATGGCCTAAAGATTTGGAGGTTCTGACTCTCATACCAGCCGCTCCACACTCAGCTGTAAACCCAATCCAATGCTACTGTAGATCACAGACTGACGAAGACAACAGAACCAAACCATCTGCAAGCAGAGATGAAATTCGAAGCTCCTCAAAGTGGACACTCTCCTCACCTGAGATCCTGGCCATGAATATCAAGACTGGAATCAGAGACAAAAGACAAGCGTGGCGTCCAGCACTCTCTGAAAATGTGGATCGGGACACATCTGTCACTTATACAGAGAGCAGACGACTCGTAGCAACGGCTCCATCCCATAATACTTCTGGGATATTGATATTAATATAAATGTTGTGTCAATAGCAAATAATGGACCATCATATTTTTGTAAATGTGGAGCATTTTGTGTTAAGACTTTAGACCTCCTTCAGCAGTGTTTAGTACGGGTGATATACCTTCACCACCACCCATTCTGTCGGTACAAAGTAGAAATTGTATGTATTAACTGCCTTTTTTTTATTGAGTAACAATTTGAAGAGTCTTTTTGAGCTGTTCCATTTTTGAGTCTTGAGTCTTAGTGCTAATTGGTTAACAGTTGTGGGAAAATGGAGTTTGTTGAGAAAGGACATTAACAGCTAGTCAAGCAAATTAAAGTTTAAGCATTCGTTAAATATGGATTAGATTTAATACTTCATGAAGTACAATGATAATAGCTTGTTTCACAGAAACATAATGTAGTACTTAACAATGTACTGTAATTAATACATTCTGCTAAGTTGTGTTATGTTAATTTCTGATGGGGGAAATTAAAAATAGATTAAACAGCTAGTTTGAGTGTGTATCTTCTTGATTGGGGAGTAGAAAGCAAGAGGGGGAGTACAAGGGGAAAAACACATGCATTTATCAGAGGGTGATTAAGTTTAAGGCAATGATTCACTAAATATTTAACAGCTTTGCTTGGTGCAAAGTATATCATGAATTATAGATGGCAAGGATGAGCATGTCTTGATGTAAGACAGTATTTAAAGACTTAACCTACAATGAGGGAAGAGCAATTACCATTGTAATAAATGAGAGTGGAGTGAAAAAAGACTGTCTATTCGTTATTTCTAATTAATTTTTGAGGATGATCACAACGGGAGCAGAAAGAGGATCAGGCCACATCCATTACTCTCTGACACTTTGGGGCCTTTTGTCCTTGATAAATGGACTCTATGCTTCAAATGACACACACAAGAGAACTTGCTTTCGAAGACACACGCACACACACACACACACATACAGATATTGTTACCATCATCTTCACACGTACAACTCGAGGCCGTCCAGATTATGAAATTTTAGCTGTTGGAAAAGTCGTTGGTCAAACATGCAGCATTGAATTTAAATTGGGCCGACTAGAGTGGAGGACATCTTCTTTATGAATCAATTAATAATAACTGAATAAATATTTAGTGAATAAAACAGATGTAATACACAAACATTTCCTGATATTTTGTTTAGCCGTGCTAGCTTATCTGCTGGTTCATGTGGTCATGTGACTGACAATAAAATGTTAGTCATCATTGTGAAAAAAATAAACTTAATAATGACCCTTACATGCAGGGTACCCAGAGATCAGTAAACAAGGTGTGTTATACTCTATAAAAAAACTCCATCATCAACCACCATCGCGCATACTGACTTCAGTTTTCGCCATGGCAACGCGTACACAACGGTCTGAATATCAGATATAAAAGCTACTTTGGGTACTGCACAGTAACCAAAAGCTAAAACAATATAGCTGGTTAAGAGTTTTTCTCAAGTTTATCACACCTCGTTTCGGTCATTTTAAGTTTATTTGTTGCTTTCACGACGTTGATTACATTTTATTCTAAGTCACATGACCGCATGACCCAGAATAAAGCCAAGCTAACACGGCAGATTAACCGTGAACCATGAAAAGTTTGTGTTCTATATCTCTTTGATTCACTAACCCACGGAAGTGCTTTTTAACGCTTTTTTTTTAATGTGTTGTTTTGTGGCTTCTGCAGCGTGCCTGGTCAGATTGATGAAGATGTTTTCTTCGTTTTGTTGTGCTTCATCTTTTTGTGTGTGTTTACTAAAGCTGCAGTGCGTTATCTTTTTCCTTGTCAGACACGGTACGTAATTCAAATAAACCACCATTTAAGTTTAATATAAATATTAAATCACAGA
Source organism: Lophius americanus (assembly GCA_037951165.1). Classification (NCBI taxonomy): domain Eukaryota; kingdom Metazoa; phylum Chordata; class Actinopteri; order Lophiiformes; family Lophiidae; genus Lophius; species Lophius americanus. The sequence continues at coordinate 10,828,228 of JBBDHG010000011.1, read as the reverse complement.
ATTTATTTTTTTTATTTATTTATTGACCTGTGCCCTTATTAACTCAGATATTCTCATCACATTTTTACTACATCTGTCAGAGAAATTACACAGGCGCCCACAGAGGCAGAGAATTCTGCAGAAGACCGCTGCGGCTTCAGATCCTACCGGCATACTTTGGCGTCATACCAGCAGATGTTGTGGATCATCCTGACCTCCAACCTTTTGTTTTTGAATTTGTTGTCACCGCACAATGAATTCAACATCGACGGAGCGGAATAATGTCTTAGGGGGAATAGAGCAGGACGTTTCATATGATTTTATTTTCTTTCTAAACCAATTAGAGAGAGAAAATACTTTGAATAATAATATTCTATATCCTCTGAATACTGTCCAGCTTTCATGATTTTCTCATTGTTACATGTTAACCACTAAAGCAAAAACCACTCAAAATGGTTTATAATAATTGTAGTAGTTATAAGTTTTATAGTCGTGAATTATGTCAGAAAAGAACCTTTTTCATTGTACAACATGTGTAGAGTGTCGGTCCTTATTGTTCAACAATATGCATACAGTTATCTTTTTTTTTTAAAAACCACAGTAATCACTAAGGTACCAATGAAGCCATCTTAGTGAAAAAATATGGACATTATATCAAAATGTGTTGCAGCAGACTGACCTTATATCATGTAGACTCTGCTCAGCTAATCTATTTTCCATAAATTCATGATGAACTCCTGGTGGGTTGGTTCTACTTTATGTTAAAAATGTCACTTAACCTTTTAAAGTCCTGCTCAACTGTTTGGTTGAGCACATTTTGAGTCGCTGTTTCCTATTGTAAAATGTATGCCACTAGACTGAACCTCTTTATAATATGACCCATTTAAATAACTCTTTAGCAATTAATATGCTAAAGAGTAAGGGGCCTATGATGGCACCCTGAGAGACACCGCAGATCAAGGGGCTACAGAGGAAGAGGCATTAACCATGGCTTTTTAGAAAGTCCTATTCCAAAAGTAGGATTTTTTTTGTCATATTTAAGCATGCAAGAACTTATTAAACAGAATTATGTAACTTGATACAACCAATATGTCCAATAAGGGTCACATCGTTTGAAAAAGCCCAGCTTTAACCACTGATCTCGGTCCGAGCCTCAGCATCATAAAATCAATCAGCATATTATGAACATAGTTTCCTCCAGTTGCATCTTCGTTCATTCTTAAATCCTACGTAAAGTCACGACACAGATTTACCAGATATCCAATGGCTAACGGGTCTAATCTGGGAGTTGAGTTGAGTTTTTCTGGGGAATCAGACAGTAAATTAATAAAACCAACAAAGATGCTGAAAACATCTAGAGAAAAAGTGGAGAGTTTTTCATTGATTGGGCTAAATCATGATGACACGGATAGACTAAGACAAAAGTCATGTGATTTTTGACATAGTTCTTACAAAAATCTCACATATCGTTGTAATATAACTCTTTGTGGGTCAAATACCCAAATATGGGCTTGGAAACACAGAAAAAGTGAAAATTTGTCAGTGCTAAAGGCTAAATCTGTAGTAGTTGAAGCCGAAGGAGGTGGAGGACGGCGTGAAAATAATGACTGGATTAATACGGAATTTTGGGTCATCAAGTTTGTTTAAACACATGAATTGAAGCAATTTTTTACAAAAATAATCAGACTTCATAATTGTGACGTGGTTTTACAAAACCCTTATGTCGTCTATTTTCACCATAGATTTTAATGGTTGTGCAAACAGTGAGACTTTTAAACAGGGCGGTTCTTCCAATTTATAATATTGCCGTTAAAAAATGTGAAACTTTTGGGGTCGAGTTCAAGAACAGACATCCTGTATAGTCTTTCTTTTAACGCATTGCTTGAAATCTCACACGTGTTACGCGGTCAAACAGTCTACGGCCCTCACATACGGTACAACACACAGCCTATTCATGGCTAAGAATAAGAGATATTGCAGTGGTGCAATCAGTTGTATTTCATGTATTTAATCGCAATAAATAAATAAATATGTTGTATATAATCAAGTATAATATCATGTCAAATATTTCATAAAGGAAGGCGGATACCTTGATGCACTGGTTTTTCAGCTTTCGTTGTGCATTACTTGATGTCTTATCATTGAGGAAGAGAGGGGAGGTTTACGCATGGGCCCCTCTATTCAAAGTCACTGGAACATTCCATGTGTAGTGCTCTGAAATATTGATGAGTAAGCAAAAACACACTGCGTCCTGTCACTTTCAGTAGCGCGGAGGCGAATGGAAGTCACAAGGAAGAAAGATGATGTCTCCTCTCCGTTTTTTTTTCCTTCTAGAGGCCGTGGCCATTTTAACTGTCAGCGGAGGTAATTCACTTTTGTGGAGCCCAGACACAATCATAGCGAGTCCACTGATAAGCCATTAAAGGCGTATGGAGGAGTAGATAAATAAAGTTTTGATCAATTATCCATCTAGATACCCGTCCACCTTTCCGTCTACCCGTCGGTCTGTCAGTACTTGAAGCTCCAAAATCAATGCATATTAATCCAGCGCAATGATCTCTCAACACCTCCAATCTGCATTATTCATCGCATTATTCCATCTGATGCTCGGAATACATTTAGAGCGCACGCCAAAAAATCACCATCAAATTTTCAAAATTGCGAAGAAACACTTTTCCCCGAACTCGTTTGCATCTAAAGAAGACTTTCTTTTATTCATTCCTCTGCTCCTGTTTAATTGATTATTTGTCTTTTTTCCATTTCCTTTCACGTCCTTTTTATTATTTTTTTTCTTCCTCTGCAGGAATTGGAGGGAGAGGTCTTGATTTCAGTGGCGTGTTGTCCTACACTGATGTTAAGCCTATCTGGTTTGTCTGTGTGTAGTCATATTGATCTTTGGCTAAGACATTAGATCTGTACGTCATGTCAAGGGTTTGGTGACCGCTAGCAGTCCCCCTCCAAGTGATAGCTTTGATAAGCCCCATCCTTCCCTCTGTTCTATATAGAGCCCTGCCCTAACCTTTAGCCCGGCTCTGTGTTTGAGCCTGACCTTTGTTTGATGTGTAATACACCCCACGTGCCTCCCCACCGCTCAACACACGCATCCAGACATGAAATATACACACATGTAACCGCAAAACACACATGAATGCACGGTTTTCACGCACACACGCACACACCCGACGCCAACTCCCATGGAACCTTATCAAAACCACCTTCAGTGAGAATGTGCAAAGTTCTCAAAGTTTCTATAACTTGTGTAATGTGTTGTATGAATAATGTTTTCCTCTCCTCATTTCCCCCCTCTTCAATCATTAATGCAGGAAAGCAGAGGCTTCACAAAAACACAAAGTCCACTTGAAACCGATGGGCATATTTACTAAAGGCGATGAGCTGGCTTAGCAGGGCAGCAAACACACACATGTGCACGCATTCACACACCAACACCCAGCGTACACGTGTATATGCCTGCTCCGATACACACACACACACACACACACACACACGTACGCACACAACCATTTCCGTTTGATGTTTGCCAATCATCCGAGATCCCTTACAGCTTGCCCTGCCTCCTACCAAATAACAGTCTTCATTAATTAAAAAAGAAAAGGCAGTGTTATTATAATTCTCTTTGCTTGCCCCTTGATGTAATGGAGGGGTGTGTGTGGTGTTTTGTGGCTCTTCGAGAGTTTGCTTTCATCATCGTCTGAGATTCCCCACGGCTCTTCCTTCCTGCCATCAAACTCCCTTTCCTTCCTTTTGTCTTTTCATCCAATGAGATGAAGTTTGGAAAAGTTGCCCCTGCCAGACTGGATCCTTTTTTAGCAGCGATGGCCTTCCCAGCTGGCGGGCGACTAACAGCCCACCAGCGGGTCACCGGTGGCAAAGTCGGACAGTGTTGTTAGCGGGACAGTTTTTTTGTGAGTTCATAGCTGGTGGCTGTAAATCAGTGTTGGATTAAAGCAGCCAGTGTTTGCTGTAGACTTGTTGTTAATGTACATACAAGGTTTCAGAGAGGTTATAAGTCAGTGGTCACCAACCTTTCCTAAGTCAGGATCACCTTTCAAATGCAAATAAAGGCCGTTGATCCAAAGTATGAGAACATAATGTCCAAAAATGTTTAAATACTAAATCATACTGCCTCTTTTTTCTTCTTGTGTTTTTTCAAACCGGAGAAATATGACAATTTGTGGTTTTTCAAGGAGCATTGTGAACTGAAATTCTTTCACCATCTACAAAATCGGCCTATAAGATGGAGTGCAACAAACTATTTAAGTGACTGCAGCACATTGAACGCAGTTTAGGTAAAGAGAGAAACTTAAATATTCCACACAGATGCCAGATGTGTACAAATGTGGCTACCAAAGTGAAATAAACAAGAAATTAGGCACTACGTTTCACTCGAAAGTATGCAAAGCATCCTCAAATTCTTTATACACACATATATATATGTAAATATAATATTATTCATTGGGATCAACTTTGATCCTTGACGGATTATAGATATTTCAGGGTAAAAGTTCAAATATACATCTGAAGATCTAGTGCACCTGTGGTACGTTGAAAGAAGTGTTTAATTTTTGCAGTTCGTTCTCTGGAGGGAAGCCAGACACTCCCAGAGGACACCCGAAGGTCCTAGAGCACACCCGAAGGTCCTAGAGCACACCTGAAGGTCCTAGAGGAAACCTGAAGGTCCTAGAGCACACCTGAAGGTCCTAGAGGAAACCTGAAGGTCCTAGAGCACACCTGAAGGTCCCAGAGGACACCCGAAGGTCCTAGAGCACACCTGAAGGTCCTAGAGGAAACCTGAAGGTCCTAGAGCACACCTGAAGGTCCTAGAGGAAACCTGAAGGTCCTAGAGCACACCTGAAGGTCCTAGAGGAAACCTGAAGGTCCTAGAGCACACCTGAAGGTCCTAGAGGAAACCTGAAGGTCGTAGAGGAAACCTGAAGGTCCTAGAGGACACCTGAAGGTCAGAGTCCTAAAATGGACTCACTCAACCCTAGGGGTTTTTAGGTGACAACAGTTTGGGCCTTGAGAGACGGGACACTAGTCGAAGACAAATTGAAGTGCGATAAGAAGGATGGACAGGATGGAGAGTCTGACACTGATAGAGCAGCGCTGCAGATAGACAGGTCCAAAAAAGGCGAGGAGAAGAGGAAGAAAAACAAATGAGCGAATGTAGCTGCACTCTGTTTGCAAGGGTTAAACTTATTAGTCTGTCCTTAATGCCTCTCAGCGCAGATAGCATTAAGAAATACACAGTAATGATGATTTGTGTTCTCCTCAGCCAGCAGTGGGAGAGGATTCCACTTATTCCACATGAGTGTTATAATTGGCACCTTATTGCATTAGGCTAGAATGCACTGTGTGATTTCCTGGGTGTCATTTTTGACTAATGGATCCTTAAGAATGGTAATCTAATCGCTGTCATTATTTCATCTCCGCTGCTTTCAGATAAAGAAAAAAAGCTGCCTTGATTTGGGGGGGGGAATGGAGGAGGTGGGGGATGTGTTGCAGCGTGATGCAAATTAATCCACACACCTTGTAAACAGAAAGAGAACAAACAGAAATCAATTTGGCTGAGTGAGGAAGTCTGCTCTCGGGGCTATTAGCATTAAGCTCAAACAGTTGTGCTCGAAAACTTTGTTAAATTTACGCTGTGCGTTATCACGGCGGGTTATTTCCTGCTTCAAATTAAATCTGGTACACTCTAAAGCCGTGTTCCAACTCAGCTTATGCTTTTAAATGGTCATTAATTCCTCTTCCATTTTTTGTAGACACATAAGTGAATAAGAAGAGTTGTTTGTATCATCCAGCAGCAGTGATCATGTTTAGCCCAGAAAACTTCAGATGTTCTGTTCCTGCACTAGAGGGGAGGTACCAGCAGGGAGGAGGGGCCTAATGGAGGTGGGCGCAATAACCTGTCAGCACCCGTCCCGTGTGAAGAGTCCGGTGGGTGGAACGTTGGACTGCATACTTTGAGAAAGCCGAGTCTGCTATACTAGTGTAATGGATAATTGACTAGTTTATTACTAGTATAATTGACTAGTTTATTTACTAGTATAATTAACTAGTTTATTACTAGTATAATTCACTAGTTTATTACTAGTATAATTGTCTAGCCTGTGACTGGTGTTATTGAAAAGTATATGACTAGTATAAGTGACTAGTATACGACTAATATAATTTACTGGTTTATTACTAGTAAAATTGGCTAGTATATGAATAGTATAATAGACTAGCATATGACTAGTATCATGAAAAGTATATGACTAGTATAATTGACTAGTATGATTATCATATGACTAGTATATGACTACTATAATTGAATAGTTTATTACTTGTATAATTGAATAGTTTATTACTTGTATAATTGACTAGTTTATTTACTAGTATAATTGACTAGTTTATTTACTAGTATAATTGACTAGTTTATTACTAGTATAATTGACTAGTTTATTACTAGTATAATTCACTAGTTTAATTGACTAGTATAATTGACTAGTATATGACTAGTATAATTGACTATTTTATTACTAGTATCATTGACTAGTATAATTGACTAGTTTATTTACTAGTATAATTGACTAGTTTATTACTACTATAATTGACTAGTATAATTGATTAGTATATGACTAGTATAATTGACACGTTTATTACTAGTATAATTGACTAGTTTATTACTACTATAATTGACTAGTATAATTGATTAGTATATGACTAGTATAATTGACACGTTTATTACTAGTATAATTGACTAGTTTATTACTAGTATAATTGACTAGTATAATTGATTAGTATATGACTAGTATAATTGACCAGTTTATAACTAGTATAATTGACTAGTTTAGTACTAATATAATTGATTAGTATAATTGATTTGCATAATTGATTAGTATATGACTAGTATAATTGACACGTTTATTACTAGTATAATTGACTAGTTTATTACTAGTATAATTGACTAGTATAATTGATTAGTATATGACTAGTACAATTGACCAGTTTATTACTAGTATAATTGACTAGTTTAGTACTAGTACAATTGACTAGTATATGACTAGTATAAGTGACTAGTTTATTACTAGTATAATTGACTAGTTTATTTCTAGTATAATTGACTAGTATATGACTAGCATAATTGACTAGTATAATTGACTAGTATAATTGACTAGTTTATTACTAGTATAAGTGACTAGTATATGACTAGTATAATTGACTAGTATAATTGACTAGTATAATTGACTAGTATAAGTGACTAGTATATGACTAGTATAATTGACTAGTATAATTGACTAGTATAAGTGACTAGTATATGACTAGTATAATTGACTAGTATAATTGACTAGTATAAGCGACTAGTATATGACTAGTATAATTGACTAGTATAATTGACTAGTATAAGTGACTAGTATATGACTAGTATAATTGACTAGTATATGACTAGTATAAGTGACTAGTATAAGTGACTAGTATATGACTAGTATAAGTGACTAGTATATTACTAGTATAAGTGACTAGTATAAGTGACTAGTATATGACTAGTATATGACTAGTATAAGTGACTAGTATATGACTAGTATAAGTGACTAGTATAAGTGACTAGTATAAGTGACTAGTATAAGTGACTAGTATATGACTAGTATAAATGACTAGTATAAGTGACTAGTATATGACTAGTATAAATGACTAGTATAAGTGACTAGTATATGACTAGCATAATTGACTAGTATAAGTGACTAGTATATGACTAGTATAAGTGACTAGTATAATTAACTAGTATATGACTAGTATAAGTGACTAGTATATGACTAGTATGAGTGACTAGTTTATTACTAGTATAAGTGACTAGTATAATTAACTAGTATATGACTAGTATAAGTGACTAGTATATGACTAGTATGAGTGACTAGTATATGACTAGTATGAGTGACTAGTATATGACTAGTATGAGTGACTAGTATATGACTAGTATAAGTGACTAGTATAATTAACTAGTATATGACTAGTATGAGTGACTAGTATATGACTAGTATAATTAACTAGTTTAGGACTAGTATGAGTGACTAGTATATGACTAGTATGAGTGACTAGTATATGACTAGTATGAGTGACTAGTATATGACTAGTATAAGTGACTAGTATAATTAACTAGTATATGACTAGTATGAGTGACTAGTATATGACTAGTATAATTAACTAGTATATGACTAGTATAAGTGACTAGTATATGACTAGTATAATTAACTAGTTTATGACTAGTATGAGTGACTAGTTTATTACTAGTATAAGTGACTAGTATAATTAACTAGTATATGACTAGTATAAGTGACTAGTATATGACTAGTATGAGTGACTAGTATATGACTAGTATGAGTGACTAGTATATTACAGAGATAGTTGAATGCTGTGAGATTATTGTGATCCTCTGATTTGTTGGAATCTCATGACAAGGCGTTTTCATTGAATTCAGTTTGATTCAAATAACTTTATTCATTCCCACACAAAAATCCCAGTCACATAAAAACAACATGTAGATTAATACACCAGGAGATGAACACAGATAAAAATGATACATATTAATAATAATAATTGCAGGACTGTATGTGTTTACTTAGAAGTCTTATTGCACTGGGGATGAACCATCTCACATACCAGCTAAGAAGAAGTCAATAGAAGCCAGTAAATTCATTACCCTTCCCAGGACTTTCTTTTTATTTCATGCCTATAAAGTCGACACAGATGTGGAGAAGACTTTCACGGGTGTTTGTGTCTTTTACCATGAGGCTTTGAAACCGGCGGATAAAAGAAAAACTCGCTCAATAAGTCATCAACTCTCATTTTTACTCGTCTTTTTTATTACTGCATGAAAGATTTTAAGTTTAACAGCCATGTTTTTGTCAATAATAAAATGCATCAGACCATTTAGTTGCACTGTTTGAGTTCTGGGCCAGACGCCTCAGCAGAGGAAGGTTCCAGGTTCAAACCCACCCACTGCTGGTGCTCCGGCTCCTCTCACAGTCCAAACACAGTCAGAATAAGTGAAGGGCTGTCTCTAAATTGCTCGTCGATGTGAGCGATTGATTGTCTGCGGTCCGTCCCTCTGATGAAGGGTGAGCGTACGCTGCCTCTTGTCAGCTGGGATGGACTCCAGGCCCCTCCCATGACCCCGAACAGGATGAGCGTTAACAGAGGCTTCCTCTTTTTATAAACATTTTCACTTTTTCTTCAAATTCTCAAAATAAATAGTGTTATCCATTGAATTAGAAAAAAATACATTACTTACATTGACAAATGAATATCAAGTAGTAATGAATAATATCTGTGTCTGTTATTTGACATAAATGCTTATGCATGTTATTTCATTTTAAATTGTAACTTAGAATGTTGGAAACATTATTAGGACAACGGCATTCAAATTTTTATGTTGATATAATTTAAAGCTGTTTACTCTCACCTGGTTTAACAATTAAGTAATAGCAATAGTAAGGATAAATCATCATTACACACCTGTTAATTCGTGCAGCTGCAGAGTAGCATCAGTCTTGTTATATACTGGTATATATATATTTTTATATATAAACCAACATCTCTATATTTCTCTGAGTTCAGTAATCCCACATTTTTCAATCCACGCCCTAGCATCGAATTCTGCCTAAAAATCTCAAACCTCTGCCGCGCTACAAGCCCCTCCGCTTCCATTTCCACATACCTTGATCCTGGTGTTGTGTCACTAATAGAGGTGATGTGCTGTTTATTTTATTGATCATGTGTTTTATCCGAGCATCAATGCAGGGTTCACTCGCCGGCATACACATTCTCTTTGTCCAAACAGACACTGGACCTCTGCTTCTGAAGCTTTCATCAAGCAAAAACAACCATTATGGTCTCTGACTGGCCAGCTCGCTCGAAAAGAAATAAAATAAATACCGCTGGTGTTCCCCTGACACGCAGCATCCCAATTATGCCCAAACAAACGAGAATATACACACACACACACACACAGGTCACATGGACTCACGTGGTTACACACACAGACGGCTACCTGAGCACTTATGATTTTGTTTCAAGCTCTTACGCACATTCTTTTTTTTTTATTGAGCAAGGTTGTTTTTCCAGATGGAGGAATGTCAGGATGGAGGAAGACCTGATGGTCAGGAGAGCATCCTCCTGAACAACACTACACACACACACACACACACACACACACACACACACACACACACACACACACACACACACACACACACACACACACACATGCACACCTTCTAACATGCACAGACACGGAAATACACACACATACACCTACTAACAGGCACACAGACACACACAAACACACACACATACACAAACAAACACACACACACAAACAAACATATATAAACTTGTACACACAAACGAACACAAACATTCACACACATACATCATATGCACACACACACATACTCACACACGCACACATTATGCTAACTGGTCCAATCCAATGCACCACACCTTCCCGACATGTCTTATCACCCCATCCCGCACAGACACACACAATCCCTGCAGCCCTCTTCCACCATGTGTCCTGTCTGTCCCCCCATCTCCCCTCACTGCCACTGTCCTCCCCACCACCCACCCACCTTCACCCCTCCCTCCAGGGGGAAAAGGCTGACTTGCATTCAGCAGCATCTCTCAGGAAGAAATGAATAAAAGAAAGGAGACGTCCCGTTGACAGTCAATGTCTGTGCTGCCAGGAGCCAAAATAACTGTCAAATGCAAATGCTCGGGATTGTCCAAAATGCCATGGTGAGGAAAAAAAAAAAGATTGATAAATAAAAGCAAGAAGTCCGGAGAAAGGAAAAAGAAAGACTGCCACTTTCAAAAATAAAACAGAGTGGCGTTCAACTGCAAATGAAAAGCAAGGAAATTGCGGCTCTCCTAATGGCATTGTTCACCCGTGTCCTGTAGAGATTGCATAGATGAAGACCGCTGCAAAACTAAAGTCTAAAAGTAAATGGGGGCTCTAATAATGGGGAACTGGCAGTACAATAACGCAGTTTTGTAAGTGACTGTAGTTACAGCCATTTAAATGTGTCAGATTTTTTTTTGTGCTTGAAGGAACACAATAGAGTGTTTGTAGAACAGCACCACGCTGATCACAGCCCAAACTTCCAAGAACATTCTATTTGGCTACAAACGGAACACACTAAACACACTTAAGACGAGTGCGTGCGCTCATTACCACTGCTTTGTTATTATTTCAAAATAATCATTTGTTTAATTCCCGGCAGTAATTGGACTACCTTGGTTCTTTCCACCGGGCTCCTGATTGTCGAGAGCTCACGTGATTCATGAGTGCACTTAAGCAAATTGCAGTCTGTTTTAACTTCATGCAATGAAGTTTTTTCTCAAGCGCAGCGTGATTGGTGCGCTCATGTGTCTCTAATTATTTAAACAACCCGTAAGGTGCTGACAGACCAACTCCATCCACCCCGGCTCTCCTTTAATGATCATTAATTGCAATAGATCTGAGAAAGCCTGGATGACCTTACGTGTCACTGTCATACCCAAAACTGCTTCTTAAGCCAGACATCCTAATCGAGTGCATGTCTAATTTATGGGGCTGGAGTTTGCCATTAAGGGCCTGATCCATGGAATTAAATAACTAGCAGACCTTCGCTGGTCCCGGGCGGTGGGCAGAGGAGGATGGGAGATAGTGTGATGAATGGCCCGCCCCTCCTCTACCTCATCCTTGACTTTGAAAAATACTGTCTCTGCGTTTTAGGTCAGCCTCTGACAACAATTAGGCACAGTGAAACAGATAGACTGTGACCTTCTTTCTCTCTCCTTCCTTGAGGGTTTCCGTTTCTTTCTCCTGCCCCATCCTGTTTTAGGAATAGGACACAAATAAATAACTGCAGGAGGTTATATTGGTATGATAAAGATTCACAGATGTTTTCCCTGTCTCTGTCTGTCTGTCTGTCTGTCTGTCTGTCTATCTATCTATCTATCTATCTATCTATCTATCTATCTGTCCGTCCGTCCGTCCGTCCGTCCGTCCGTCCGTCCGTCCATCCATCCATCCATCCATCCATCCATCCATCCATCCATCCATCCATCCATCTATCTATCTATCTATCTATCCATCCATCTATCTATCTATCTATCTATCTATCTATCTATCTATCTATCTATCTATCTATCTATCTATCTATCTATCTATCTATCTATCTATCTATCTATCTATCTATCTATCTATCTATCTATCTATCTATCTAAATAAATAAATAAATAAGGAGAAAGAAAGATAACACACAGATCATAGAGCTTCCATTGTGGGCTTCATGCTGCAGGTTTGGTCAGAGGTTGGCAGAAAGACATGGACCTGGACAAATGATCGCATACATAATATAGTTATATATTTATTCGCAGATGTGTCATTTTCCTCACTTTATTTTTCTACTGAATATTTTCATGGACGGAGCTATTGATCGTGCACTGCGATGGAGGTCAAGCCAGCTAATTCCCTTTTTCATTAGAGCAAAGCCTCCAAATTCTCTTAGTAGATCTGCCTCTTAGGGGTATCCAGTCTCCTGCCTCCCCCAATGACATGAATATAAGCCCGTGCTGATGGGGCCTGGTGTAAATGTATTAGGCCTGCGCCTGTGCCCCTAGCACAGCCAGCCATAATTATGTTAGGAACCAACGAGACAGCTGGGAAATCAATATGCTAAGACAGATTGAGTGGAGATGTGTGGCCAGTGGAGTGGGAATAGAGAGGCCTGGCAGCTCCCTGTGGTGCATAGGGGCTAGAGTCGACGATTAAGCCATAGACTTAGCATTTACTGCTAGGATTCACTGCCTGAATCTAGTTAGCATTTAGGGAAAGATCCTGTGAGCAGACAGTGTTAGTGTTAGATAGAGGCTTCACTCTCCTTCTGATTGGCCTATCATCTTCTGGGGTCAGCCGGGGACAGACACGTTTCATCACGGTTAATATTCACAGATTGAATTAGTGGATCCTCGGTTCTGGCTCTAGCAGATCTAACAATGGCTTCATAAAAAGATTTTCATTTATATAGTGCTTCGTCACAGCTGTTGTTCTAAACCACTGATACAAACAATAGCCACAACATTATAACCACTGACAGTTGAAGACAGAATAACATTTATTATCCCATTACAGTGACACTTGTCACTTAGTGGACATTTGTCCTCGAGGTTGATGTATTGGAAGAATGAGAAGGGACGGCATAAAGACCTGAGATACTAAAGCAAGAGAAATTGTAATGTATAGGTATCTGGGTTAGTAAATATCCCGTCGTGTTGGATGTTCCTGGTCTGCAGTGTTTATGAACCAAAAAGTGATATAAGTAAGGACAAATGGAGAACAGGCAACAGAGTCAAAGAGTGATGGGGCGGTTGAGTGATAGTGAGGTTCCAGTTGTGAGCAGGACTCAGCAGTCACTCATGATGTTCCGCCCCTTTCTTTGTCAAGTAATCAACACTTTGGATCACAAGATCCCGATCCCTAACAGTGAACCCACATGTTTCTAGGTTCAGTAAACTATAACGTTAAAGTGAAGAACAAAGCCACAGGTCATACAGGTGATGTTGATTTTTCAGAAAAGATACTTAACAATAACATTTTGAACATTATTTCATGCGGTTAACAAAGGCTTAGGGTTAACCCTAGCCCGAGCCTGACCTCGCACTTCTGGGGATTAAACCCACAGTTTTCAGGAAAGTGAACACTTGAACATAAATCATGATAATAACAACTAGGATAGGTAACAGAGACCATCTTTGGAATATTTTTGACATGCACTTCCTCTAGGGGATGGGGATTCCTTACACTGCAGCCACTAGGCAGCAATGAATCTGTTTTGTCTTCACTTTTGTTATATCTGTCTAATGGTCAGTCTTTATACGCTCAATTTTATTCACATTTCCATAAATTAATAAGCACGATCAACTCATCAAAGGCCTGTTATGACTTCTAATGATGTGGACTTTGACCCGGATTTAAATAATTTCATTAAAATGTTATTAATGTTAAATGTTTTGCTATCCGTCTGCTCATCTTAAGTATCTGATGGGAATCAAGTCCATAGTGTAATTTCCAAAACCCAGTTAAAACCCTAATCATCTCAAACTGAACTGGAAGCCAAGGTGGTGACCAAAAAAGAGGAGTTGACATGAATTATCTATCAAAGTAGACATTGATTCCGTCTTTACCTTAATGATGCCCGAATAAAATCAAAGCACCGAAGCTATTTATATTGGACTAAGTTAAGCGAAAAGCTATGTCGGGTTGATGGGGTTAAAGGAATGAGGATGTGAGAGCCGGACGCAGACTTTGGAGGGGTGAAGGGGATGCAGAGGGTGTGGTGGGTTGCATCTGCTCTCAGTCCCAATCAGTGGCCTCGAAGGCTCCGTTCCCTAACAATGGGCCCCATCAGTGGACGGGGAGTGAAGTCTCAGGCGTAAGTGCACCCAATAAGTGTGCAATTTCTGCCCATATGACCATCCTGACACAATTGCTCTAATTTTCCTCCTTTGAAATGACTGATAAAAGACTTGGGTAATTGCTACGCCACAGAATTTCTTCCATGATCAGGAGTGAGGAGGAGGAATGGAGGGATGGGGAGCGATGCAGAAAGAGAGTGAGAGGTGCGTATGTGTGTGTTTGTGTGAGCGTGGGTGAGAAGTGACACAGCCCCAGGGCCTGAGGATGGAGACCAGAGTGTCGGTTTGCGAAAAATCCCAAATTAATACTTGTCGTTTCATCTCGCCCTCTCTGCCAGGCCGTCCTCTTCCACCGAGGATCTTATTAAGTGGTGGTAATTTGTGCTGACAATGTATTGGAAATCACTCAATCAAAGGACTTCCCAGTAAAGATATTCAAAACATGATGGTGTTGAGTTTCAACGGTGGGTAACTCTGTTGCTCTGCGTTAAGCAGTCAAGTTATGGAAGTCAAACAATATTTATTAGCGTTGTCCATGGATTGACCGTTATATTGACCGTTATATTGACCGTTGTCCATGGATCCAAATATTGCCATCATTCGGAAGCTCACCGAACCATTTTCTTTTCGGCCCCTTGCTGATGCCATTAATCAATGTGTGTGTGTGTGTGTGTTTGAACTTGTAAGTGTTTACGTGATGCTTGACTCTGATGGCCCAGCACCCACCTGTGTCACTCCTCACTATGACCTTGTCCTTTCCAATCAAGCCTCTTTTATCTGATTCCTCAAATGTGTGTGTGTGTGCGTGTGCGTGTGTGTGTGTGTGTGTGTGTGTGTGTGTTTGTGTGTGTGTTTGTGGTTACCTTAACCCATCTCATTGAAACACGGTGTTTCCCAGACCGTGTTCTGACTTGATTGGAGTTCAGTTACAGGGATAGATAGAGAGGTAGAGGATGGGACAGAGGAAAATGGATGAAAGGATAGTTTAGTCACCTCACTAACTTACTAACTAACTCCCAATCAGCTCCTTAAAGCAGTGTGAATCTTCCTTTGTGTGTGTATGTGTGTGTGTGTGAGTGACAGACTCCTTAGGTGCTGATTCTAAACACAGTTTCTTCCAGTGCCTGGGTAATGTTGGCTAATAGCTTAATCAATACTTATTATGGCCCCATTGGTTCTCTAAAGTGAGAACAGAACCTTGCCACGCACAGCGCCTCAGTGGAGAGAGAGAAAAACGGAGAGGACGACAAGAAGAGGTGTCTTCTTCTCATCCAGATGGACAGCCTAACCTCCCTCATGGGATTTCCTTATTCAGGAATCCAATTTTCCCCCATGTGATTGACACGGACTGGATCCAGTAGAATAATGCCAACTCTTTTAAGCTCCTCCAGTAAAGCTCTCGTGGTTCTCTCCCTGATTTTCCAACTTCTCCATCTGAGGTTAGATCGCTCGTCCGCAATTAATTCCGGCAAAATGAGAAGGTTAAGCGCCGGAGAGAACAAGTGAATGCACGGATGACTGAATTGAAGCGCAGGAGGAAGATTGAGAAGATGTGATTAGTTGGAGATGGTTGTGATATGAGTGATCAGTCAGCACCATGCTCTTACAGCAACTTTAGAAACAGTCAAATGAAATACATGGATTAGGCTAGACATAAAACTTTAAATTGGTGTGACTGGTATCAGCAGAGTGCCCATTATTAGTGTAATAGTAGGGGTAGTAGTTATTATAGTAGTGCTCCAACAGTAACATTACAAGTTCAAACCCCGAATTAATGTCCTGTAACATTAATATGAATAGGAATAATGACTTTAATAGTGACCATCACTATATACTGTATGAAGTCTATTCCAATACCCATTTGCTAGAAACAATTAATGAAATTGAAAAGTACACACTAAATGCACCAGATATTTAAATCATATGCAGCTTATCCATTCTTCATTAAATCTGTATAATAGCATTGCCTTTTTCTATTATGTTGTTCTGTTGACAACAAAATGCAAATTGGAAGAATTAGAGCTCGGTTCATTATCAAACAAAGGAAGGAAAAAAAAACACTTTTATTTTTTTGTAAACCAATAATTAGATATTTCAAATACAGTAAACAACATGGCAAAATGAATTTTCATCTCATTAGCCAAATTGCATTATAGCCGGGAGCGAAAACAAAGAATGATTTATTAATTTAACGTTCCTATGAATTATTTCCACCAGCAATATCATAACGTTAAAAGTGTAATGTTAATGTACATTATATGATTTCATTACATTCCTTTTATATGAACACAGAACTTTAAAACGCTTTATTCTGATATATAAAATACATGCATATTTTCAATGTAATGCCACGTATACTGAAAAATACACAATCCGTTCATCAGTGATATCAATAAAACCTCAAAAAGGTGAAGCCAGTATAAGATTGATGTTACTTTTAAAGTGGATGGGATACTTTAGAAAGCAGGTGAACATACGTTGATGTGTAGGAGGCCGGAAAAATGGGCTCAGAAGTTTGGTGGTTTGATCCCCGGCCCATGCAGTCGACCCGTATCCCTGAAGAAGATAGTGAACCCCAAGTTGCCCCTGCTGGTTGAATCCATTGGTGTAGGAATGATGGCGTGGATGGTTATCAATCCTGATGAGAAGGTGACCCTTGTCATGGTAGCCTCTGCTACCACTGTGAGAATGAATGTGAAAGGGTGAATGCTGGCTTTAATTCGTCAATCAGACTAGAAAGGTGCTAAGAAATACAATACATGTATTCTGTTTTTGCTTTTTGATGCCAAAGTTGTCCAAGGAAGGACAACTGGGGTTATGGATGCCTGAGGCTCATTGACCCATGTTGAGAATGAAGGCTATACTGAGTAGAATCCCACAGAAACTGATAGAGAGGTATCATTACATTTAGTGACATCATAGAGATTTTTCATCACAGAGACTTCAACAATATTAGGTGGTTTTAAAGTTATGGCTGAATGGTAAATATACCTGTATAGTTTGTGTTATGGGACTTATAACTTCTGACACTGTTTGAGAACCCGTTTCTGCGGCACGAGTCTGCTACAATATACCCTGGTGTGTTTGGTGCATTACTCCATTTTTACCTAATGGCTTCACCAGTCAGGGCTTCTTTCAACCGCCGGCTCTTCCAGCTGCCATCATCGTACCAGCTTGTGGGGGAAATGGCCATGCTGTGAAAACTCAGTGTAGCATATGGGGGGAAATGCGGAATAAGGAGATTGGATGCAACTATCTAGTGTTCCGCGGTTCAGCTGTGCAATGGTGCTACGGTGTGCAGAATGTTGTGAATAGGCTCTGATTGCACAAATCAAACACATGCACATGATGAAAAGTGGCACAAGTACACACGCACACAAACACACACACACAAACACACTGATATGGCACGCTCCCGGTTCTGTTCGCTGGGACCTTCCAGGGTGAAGAGGAGGGCTCACTGCAGGAAATGGAAGCATTGATTGACAGATTAATCATTCTGCTCCTCTGCCTTTATGCAATTGTGTGTATTTGTGTGTGTCTGGAGATCTGAGAGGGAGTGCATGTGTGAGCACACATGTGTGAGCATGTCCCGGCTGACCTTGACAGCTCCATATGAGAGCAGTGGTAAGTTTGGAGAGTCTGTCATTCACACACAGCCGGCAGCTCATGACGTCCTGCACTAGCAGTTAACACTGTCCCCTCTACAATTACTCTTAGAGTGAACGCTCGCACACCGAGGAGTCCTTAATATTTTACCGCATCTATCCAAATATTTTGAGCTGAAAATTGGCCCTTTTAGAAAAAAAAAGTGTAATTAATTTGACAACTGCGTTTACATGTGGTGATTAAATATAGTGTCTCTTCTAAGGCTGGGCTAAAAACATTACTTCAGCTAAGTAACTTTATAATATGTAAATGAGTTTAGTGTTGCTACTAAAACAGTGAACACAGAGTTCTTAGGTTCTGTTATACTGTAGCCTAGGTCGACCCCATCCCCACCTCTCTGATCCCGAGGGCCCGACCCTGAACTTACTCACCTCTGACAGCTCCTTAATATCATCTCCAGCCCCCCAGCCACTGATCCTAGAACAGATATTTTCTTATCCTTCTAATGGTTAAGGTTAGGGAGCGGGTCCACGGTAATCTGACCCTGAATCTGTGGAGAGAGACCAGTTATTCCTCAGGCATGTGTGCTGCTTAACAAACAGAGGCGAGGCGAGCCAGGGGGCAGTATGGGTCTAGCAACCCACCCTATAGCAAGGTTGTGGAGTGTTTGTGTGTGGGCACGTGTGGGTATTTGCAGCCCGAGCACTAAATGTGATGCTTTCATATCTCTGACAATCGGGTTTATGCATGAAAGACCAGGTTTTACTTTTTGCACATGATGAGGTGACCGCAGACGAGCAAAGGTGTGTTTGGGTTTTTTTTTTTTTTTTTTGCATGTGTGTCAGATGAGCAGAGGCGAGGAAGATGTCATGTTCACTTTGTGTTTAGCTAGCCCTGTGGTCTCCACCCCTAATTGCAGGGTCTATGGGGTGTAGACACATGCCAATATTCATTGGCAGTTGAATAAAGCCACTTAGATACCATCTGTAAACAAGACGCAGAGGGCCTTGAATGAAACCAAAGGCTGGAAACACTGGAGCTCATTGCAGAGATTACCAAAGGTTCAACGCAGGTTAATAGACTTTGTTGCCAGAGATCAGCTCTATAGATATTGGCAGGGATCTGGTTGAAAAAAAAGCTCCTGCAGTTCTTTTATTACAAATTGGTGTCGCTATTCGTAAAGAATTCAATCGATTAATTTTACTTAAAACGCGTCACATTCCTAATTTGTCTCATGGTCTGCCTCAATTCTGTTTGTACTGTCATCATTTATGATTTCCCATCCCACAGAATCATTGAGACGGATCAACGTTTAGTATTCTTTATTTGTTGGTTACTTTTATTTCTAAATGGTCTAGATTTTCTAGAGCCCTAAGTTGAATGAATTTACAATTTCTCCACGGTGTGAATGTTTAACATCCTATCCTGATGTGATGTGCATCGTTTTAATGCAACCAATCAGTGTTCTCTAGCTTCCTTTCTCTCACTCACTCCTTTCTCCCTCCGTCTCCCTACTCACATTCGCCACCGTGGCGTTCTGCTCACCAACACTGATTCATAATCTATAGCCGTGCCTTGGAGACCAGCATATATTGATTTAACGCCTACAGTAATCCAGCGCTGTATCCGTTGCTTGTTAGAGATGCTGGGGCCTAGGAGCCAGGCCTTGCAAAGAACCAGAGAGGGACTAGAACCGATGGGAGAAACAGATGTAGTTAAGATAATACACCTTTAAATAGCAAATCATCAATTAGTGTTTTTTTTTTACTTCAAGAAACTGGTAGATTTCTGCATGCCTGTGGAATATAAGGAACCTCAGGAGAGCAAATCTATTTGTAGATGCTCTTTGTTTATTCTGATGAAGCAGAAGGAGATGTGCTTCAATGTGAAAACATACACTTTCAGCCCAGAAATAAAACAAATAAAAGAGGACCTTTAAGCCATTAGCCTCAGTTAAGCTAGTACCAAATCAAACAACATACCGCTACGACGGAGCCTCATTAGCTTGAAGATAAATGTGTGAACATAAGAAATTCATAACAAGAATACACACGTAACCAACAGAAATAAATAATTCAAAGGAAAATAAGCAAGTACTGACCTCTCTCATGAGGGAATCTAAAGGGGATAAAAACAATATATATAGGGAAGCAACAAAGAAGAAATACTGAAATACAACTAGGCCTATGCTTTCGTCCCTGACAGAAAGGTTATACAGAAAGCCCCCACTCCCTTTTGTCGTACAAGTAATACCCCTGATTGAACTCTTTAAATTAAACATGAAGTTTTGACCTTGTTTGGAAAGAAAGAAGAAATTATATATTATGGAACCGCTTAAATCTATTCATATACACCAAATTTGGACTACATCGCACAGATTCAGTAGTTGTGTCTTATGTATTTTATGTAAAAAGTTTCCCTCCAGTGAGAATGATATCTAACAGATACATTTCCTCGAGTCAATTCTTATATACCAAATGTGGATTTAATCGGACAATGATTAGGATGTTCGGTCTGAACAAATATGTTTCTTTGTAAAGTGCATATGTCTAAATTTGGACTGAATCTGAACAACAGAGATACAGCTACCGCTAATGTTGTAGATATACAACCAACATTTCCCGAAATCAATCCAGTTGTTCTTCGCACGAAAGTCTTTGTCGTTACAACATTTAAAAATTATCCATGAAATCAGCCTTTAAGCTATTGCGCTAAAAGAAAGAATCTGCGGATGTTGCAATGATAATTCCATAATAGCCCCAACTTTTCGGGTTCGGTAACTTGATTGAACTTATTTTGTGTAATTATTAGTGGCCTGGTTACATTTAGGAAAAACATTCTAAATGAAAAGTTGGAAAATCCTACATAATGTGCACAGTATAAAGAATATGGACATGGTACATGCTTAAAGCAGATGCATAGTTTGGTTCCACATTAGTTCCACAGGGTTAAGAGAAAAAAACTGTGAGACTAAAACACAATGTATTTCCCATAAGTAATATCAAAACACAAGAATTCACAATTTTTGGAACTACTAATAAACCCATATGGTGATTGTACAAGTATATGGATCTCAATTACTCCAATGATAAAGTTCTTTATTTCAACTTCTGCTGATGTTTTGGTGTCTGGAGCCTTATTCTGACCAATAGGAGAATATAAAAGGAGGATATCATTTGAAATCCAGCAATTTATATTTGGTGCTTTAAAGTTGGCTTACGGTATCAATGGGTGAGGATGAGTAGATCAAAGAGTAAGTATGACAGGATGAAAGTGATAGATAAACAGGAAGTGCTGTGCGATTGGTTCCAGTAGGTGTGTCCTGAGGTCACCAGTGTCCCTGGTGTGTAGGTATGGTATGTTTTATCCTACTTTTCTAATAAATACACATATTCAAATTACATTTAAGGTTGTTCTTCTTCCTTGGGATGTTCCCTGTAGGGATCGCCACAGCGTATCGTCACACGTCATCTGCATCTTCCTCTGTTACCTCAACAAACTGGATGTCCTCTTTCACAACATTCCATAACCTCCTGTTTGGACTTTACATTTTCTCCGTCCTGGCAGCTTCATCTTCAATAGATCCACTATCCCTCCTTTGGTAAATGTCCAAATCTCAATCTGGCCTCTCTCACTTCATCTAACCTGGGCTGTCCCGCTGATGATCTCGTTTCTAATCCTGTCAACGGCGTCACTTCAAAATCAAATCATCAGATCTTCAACTCTGCCACCTCCACCCCTGCCTCCTGTCTTTTGATCGGTGCCTCCATCTCTAAACCATACAGCAGAGTTGGTCTTACTAATATTCACAGTTGTACTACTTTTAAGAAATAACTCAAACAGGGTCTGTCATTGTTTTAGTGATGAACACTGAATATCTGCAATCAGACTTTTCAAACATAATTATCCGTCTTTTAGTGTCTGGCACTGTCAGAATCAGGATGTCCTTGGTTTCTCACAATAGTTTCAACAGGAGAGTCCTGCTTCTGAGGTGCAGTGAGTGACAGCCAAGTCTCACTCGACATATTCATACAGAGTGCTAATCATGCATGATACAAGAATAATAGACAAAGTCGCTTTCAGTTCATTAAGCATTCAGGTACGAGGATATGTAATTTAACCGTTTTTATCAGATCTAGCTAATTTGGCTGGGCACATCCATCACGATAATGACACCATTCTCTTGCACACATTTCCACTTCTGACAGGCCGGTTCATACAACACCTTTGACTGAGTTCTTTTTTCATTTTTACTGTAGATAATAACGGAGCATTTCAGTTCTTTCTGTACAACGTTGACGATAATGGTCTTGTATTTCAGGAGCGACAAAAAGACACTGTAAAGTGGTTGTGAATTACACCTACTATGCAAAAGTCTATATTGAAAGGATATTTTCTGTAGCATTTTAAAACAAGATTAAGGACTGGATATCATTTCATTGTAAAACTATACGCACAATCTGGCATTATGTGCAATCGTGGAGCTCCGAAGGAAAACACAATCATGTAGAATATATCTCGGTGGGTATAAAACAGGGTAAAGAAAGGTGTGCATTCAATTTTCTTCAGTCCTTTAATCAAGCTGACCGCAAGGTTGAAGAGTACTTATTTCAATCAGGTATAGGTCATCAGCATGGAGACAGACAAGCACACTGACCTTCATTAGTCTGGCCAAATAATTAGCTGACCTCGACTAATAAGCCCTCACACACACACATACACACACTGAACGCACACACACACACACACTGTGTTTTATATGTGCTCTAATGAAAAGAGGACTGACGCACAAGGCCGATTGCTCGGTTCTGATGAGTTTCTGCATTAAGTAGCCCACTTTATTGACGTATAGCTGAACAGAGGGATGGAAAGATGGATGAAAAAAGAAAACTCAATATGCCAAAAGGCAGAAAAAGAGCAGAAGTTATCGCTTGTTTTATTGAACACAGCATTTAGTGATGTATAGAGTGATATACCTGCAAGGATGAAACAATAAACAGCATAAAAAATGTCCTTAAAATCCACTAAGACGTATAAAAAGAGCTGCTTGTCCATTTGCAGTTGTTTTTTTCTTCCTCTGGCGAAGAACAGTATTTGTCAATGCAGTTTGGTTCTTGTCGTGTACTTTATGCACAGTCACATCACCATGACCAATACACTAATCTCTGCCATTCTCCTCTGGCTACAATGAGCTGAAGAAGGTTAACTTCACCTTCCAGGGTAAATGGAGAAATGAACCCGAATAGCTATCTGGGATGGGGTTATATGCAGTGGTTATTAACTCGGCTCCGCGACTTGCTTGCCCACGGTGAGATTTGTGAATAGCTGGCGCTTTCTAAATCAGTATTGCTGTGATAGAGACCACAGGATTCAATCAATGATTTGTTTTATTAGAGATACGTTTTAATATAACGCTCATGCTAATCTGAACTTGTGTTGACATTTTGTCCTCAGACTTCCCTTCTGCCTCGGCGTGACACAGTCCTTAGGATTGTCAGGGATGCCATTTACATTGCAGCAACTGATACTCTCAGCTAAGTCGAGAGAGGTCCTCTAAAAAGGATACATACCACGGCATAACAGTTGTCAGCAGAGAGTAAAACATGTCAACTTGAGGACTTGAGGAATAAGTGCCTTCACTTACTACAGTCGTATTCAAGTCTTTTGCCTGACACTTTTAGAACAATGGTAATATATTCTGGCACCAAGACCGAAGGCAATTATGTGAAATTGCTGCCGCTCATCTAGATTTTCTTGTCTCCAACATTTTCTTCTCAATCCAATCCAATCTGAAACCATTTGAGCAAATAAAATGATATTTACCTCATCTTCTGTTACAAGCTTTCATAATCACAGGCTTCAGGAAAAATCAATACAAAATGCCAGCTTAGCAGCAGATGTATGCTCTGCGAGAATGCTAACATTTCCTCTTCGTGTGTCCTCCCATTCCCCTATAGAGGGAAGTGACTGCTAGCAGGAAAAGAAGCTTCTCGCCAACAACTAGGGGGGTGGATATTGTGGTGGATGTTTATAAACTACTTGTGCTTGCAGGTCGAATGCACGATTGTCTTGTCCGAGACGCTAACCTTTAGCATCTCGCTGCGCTTCGGCACATCTTACAAAGTTCACTGCGAGAAGAGTGTCTTGACCCTGCGGATGATTTGGAGGACTGAAATACCACTTTCATTTATTATTTATCCAGGCTGGCCGAGGGGAAAGCAAGCCATGGCGCTGTCATACCTGACTGGCTAATGCAAGAAGTGGCCATCTCGCTGCAACCCTGGGGAATCAAAGCCCATTACTGGTTTGAGAGATGGGCTAATGTCCACTGTGAACACACACAGTAGATCTAAACATTAGGATGAGAGTGAGATGTAGGCCTACATGCACCCGACACACACTCTGGGCTAATAAGACTGTGTAGCATGTCTGAAAGGAGACGTGGGCATTCTGATGCTACAGAGAGAGATTCAAAGTAACAATCCACACTATAATCCAGTTAAATATCTGGGCTCTTAATTATATTATTGTTACAATAACAGGATGAAATGTGTTCAATTGGACCGTGGCGTTCTCCTCATTAATTATGAGTTCAATAGCGTGGATAATCCAGAGGTCTTGTAAACCTTCCAAACGCAGCATCTCCACAAAGCTGCAAAGTATACATAAAGTTGACCCAGGATCCTTACCCTTACCGCTGTTTACTGCTAATACCCTGGTAATAAACCCTGATCATCAGGGTTCATTACCAGGGTATTACCAGGGAATCCTTTGTTTTCTGCAGCAAAGGCCTCATGTCTGCAGCAATAAACATGCCTACAGATTTGGTAACAGCCATGAACCCGACGCATTCTGCTTAAATGCTGCGATGAGAAGTTGATGTTTTCTAAAGCTTTAGCCATCTTCGATGTATTGTCACACGGCTTTTCTCGGGACACAATGCTTTACGTAAGGAGAAGGTTTTACCCAACCCTATTCTTCCATCATCATTATATTTTATATACAATATCTATGCTGTTATGTCGCGCGTCCAGTGTCCCTCTCTCCTCTACACAAAAGTGTTTTGTCTATCTTTTCTCTGCAACTCTGCACTTAAATTTAAGCTATGATTACTGTAAAAAGTGAAAGCATCAGTAAGACCGCAACATCGTGATTCAACACTGCAATTAATTGTTGGTTCACGTACGTGCCAAACCAGGGGGGAGAGGGTTCATGGATGAACTAAGCTACACTTAAGTAAACACTATGTATGAGGATACTTAACAATAATCTTGACTACGCAAACATAGTTTTGGAAACCTGTCAAAGTAACCAAATCAATTCACTGTATGGAACATATTTTAGTTCAAAAGAATAAAGTATTTTAACGCAGAAGAGTCTAATCATCCTATCCCAGCTGTCAGTGAACAGGAGGTTGGGTTCACTCTGGACAAGTTCCCAGTTCATCACAGGACCAACACGAGACTCTGGCAACGATTCACCACGTTCCATGTTGTGGAATGTGATCACAAGCCGGAATACCGACAGGGAAATACACACTTCAACTCCACACAGAAATGGTCCCAGGGCCAAAGGCGGATTTGAACCTGGAACCTTCTTGCCGAGACGCTCTGAGGAACCTTCTTGCTCTGAGGAAAAAAAATTACCGTCCCTTTCAAAATCTTTTCATATAAATTAGGAATTCAATATTGCAAAAGTGTTTTTTCTCAAGATTCACAAAATACAATCATAATCATCATGAAAATACAAATGATAATAATAATAATAATAATAATAATAATAATAATAATAATAAATGAAAATAATAATAAAAATAAATAAATAGTAATAATAATAGTAAATTAATGAAATAAGTAAATAAATAAAAATAATAATAATCAAATGTATCATCTGTAGTCATCTGAATAAACCTCTGATTTATTCATGGTCAAAAAGCACTGATTGGGTCTTTAAAAGGGTAATTCAGTGCTAATATCTCTGTGTGCATTAGATGAGCATTTTCTAATGTGATAGGACTACTTTTAAACATCTTAGCAGGTTGGAGGCTACATTGGCTACTTAATCTGTATTTCTGTGGGTGTAATTGTCAAGATGGAGGCTTAATGACCCTTTGGATGTGCAGCCGTGTGGCTAATGAAGCATACGCATGCCTCGGCCTTCTAATGGGACACTCCTATCGATACCAGAGATCGGATTAATATTTCAAAGTTAATGTTTTTGTTGGGGATTTTGAAAAACAAACACAGGATGGGATGAGGCTCCGCGGTCGCTTGTGCAGGGAAATGCAATTTTCTCAGACTTAGCCGCTCATCTTTTTAATTACAGACTTAATAGCTTTATAGATTTTTGAAAGATGAATTCTTATTGGCATTTTTATAATTACTGGTCTTTATTGCTTTTTATGAAAATAATCGTCAAGGCTCATTTACCCCAAAACCCCTCAGGCCAAGCAGATGTGTTTCAATGATGAGGGCGAATAACATCCAAAACATTGGTCTTCATTTTTCAGCTGTCCCGCCTGTATCACACGAGCTTTTTTGCTCTCCATGCAAATGGGAACATAAAAAACAAACATCTATTAGTGCAGTGTGTTAAATGTAGTTTCATCTAGCGGCGATGTTTCAGATTACTTCTTGATTTACACTTCAGCTCACCCCTCCCTATCCAAGAATCTACGGTAGCCTTCGATTGTCAGAAATATGTCGTCCTGTATCCTGTCAATTGACGGGGTTCATTTAGATAGATATATTTGAAAATCATACTTTGTTTCATATTCTGTAAAGCTATATGCCAAAGGTAAGTGATATAGCCAATATTATTATTTGTTCAGCATTGGGGTAACGTGGGGAAGGGGTCTGGCAGGCAGAGAGGAGGGAGATTGGAGGGCGGGGCAGAATTTATTATTTAGCTCAATAAAACACAATTCAGAATGTGTGGTGCTGAGGTGATCGCCCCCCAGAGGACAGACGGCCCAACGAGCACTTGGTTGACAAACATTGGAAAGGGCAAGGTCCAGGTGGTACCAAGGTGCCCCAAAGCTCAGGACCTAACCTGCCAGCTTTCATCTCTTCCGCTAAATTATTTCTAAGCTAACCTGGAGCCGCTCGTGTCCCATGACCATAGAGGGATTGTACTGGCGGGGAGCGAGCACTCGGCAATGTGCGGCTGACGGCCGTCTGCCTGGTTCAATGGGGACAGATTGAGTAGACGCAACTTAGTTCTCATCTTCTGAACTTCGTCAGAGTCCAAGAAAGTAAGCATGAATACCAAACTCGGTAAAGCTTTGAGGGTTGAACTGGTGAAGTTCTTACATTTATCTTGACTCAAATCAACCCAGTCTGCCAGACGAGTGGATGGTTCTGGATTGATCGCTCCAGAGAGCGATAGAGTCTTCATGTTTGTTTTGAAGGCTACGTTTGATGGTTAGTTTCTTTTTCTTTTGCTTAATTATAGGTATGATGCTCCGTTTTTTAGACGCAAAATAGTTTTCCAGCAATGTAGAAATGTGAATATCGCTCTTCAGAGCCAGAGATCGGTTTGTCTAATCAGGCACACAGCACAATATAACGACCATCGTGGAAGATTTTTTAAAAGATAACATAAAGAAATCTGCCCAGCATTCCCTGAAAAACTCATTCATCCAAATAGATACCCCTAAATTTTACTACCTATACCTTTATGTGTTAGCTCTCACTTTGCCAACGAGTAGGTCCCATTCCCACAATGTGTGCGCACCGACCGGACAGCGTGTTCAAACACACTGTGAACCCCAGGGGCAACTCAAACCAGAACAATACACATTGGACTGTGGTGACGCAGGATTTGGCCTCAATATCACCCATGTCAACATAATATCAAATGCGTTGCTAAAATAACTGAACGCATTCACTTTTAACACATGCACAGAGCCGCAGCAAGCCAAGGCGGAGATCTATCTGGACACTTAAGTGAAAACATATTTAGAAGAGCTGGCCAAGGTTTCCTCATGTAGACTGCAAAGGCCTTCAAGTGCAGCAGCCTTAGACAAACAGTGGCTCGGAGCCATAACTTGCTAATAAGTCTGACTCTGAGAAATCTAACCATATGAATGTGTGGGATAGAAAGGCAGGCAAATGATCTTGAAACCCATACCCATCACTGGGAGAGGTACATCTAATCACAATTTAATTTGAGTTGAGATCCTGGATAGGAGGAAGGGTGTGCATTTGGCTAGCCTCATCACCGCTAAATGGGATATATCCATTGATTTAGCCTTGAACTCCCTGTTTCACTTGGCTGGCCTGTTCCGCTGTGGTTTCCCTGCACATTCCTAGTCCCTCATCTGTTGCCCGGGACCAAGTCTGAATACAGACAATAACCGGAAAGAGTATTTAGAACGTTTTGGAATATAAATTTCACCCTTTACATTTGCCAGAAGCATCTGTTTTTATCACTACAGTTCCAAAGAGCCAAAGCTGTGGAATATTTCACCCCCTGCTTTATTTTATTGGTTTGGAAGCAAAATAGGGAGAGAGAGAGAGAGAGAGAGAGAGAGAGAGGGAGAGAGAGAGAGAAAGAAAAGTCAAAATCCCACTCCCCCCCCTCTTACCACTGCTAATAGGCACGACTGGCTCCTCTTTAAGGTATCCCACTTTCCACAACAGGGCCGTGGGTAAGATGCCAGGGCCAGCTGAGCATGTTCACAGCACTAACTGGTGAGAACAGGTCATACTCTTGAATCCTGTATACAAACCATTTGGCAGGTCACATTAATGGCACAAAGATAGAAGTTTTGGGGGAAATTGTTTTTGGTATTGTGTGAATAAATGTTGGCTTACCCCTCTAGTCTTGGCTTCATCCACACTCTGAAACTAGTCCCAGTTTTGTTTCCAGTCTCTCTGACGTTTCAGTGTAGAGTCCATGCCGTCTGAAGGTTCTCTCTGTATGTCTGCTAACATCTGTGGATATGCTCCACAGATGTTGGCTGGCTCCGAGGCATCATGCTCTCCTCCCCTTGGCCTTCTTGGCTCTGCTTGTGACATGGTGACACACAGTAGCATCTGGAGTTCAGACTGGGTCACCTGGGGCAAACGCCATTCAGACATTCAGAACTCGCTCTTCTAAGACATTCCATGACTTTTTAAACATGACATGGTTCGGGAAGAATTTTGGCTTCCTGTTCGATCGTAAATGGGGATG
Organism: Lophius americanus; assembly: GCA_037951165.1. Taxonomy (NCBI): domain Eukaryota; kingdom Metazoa; phylum Chordata; class Actinopteri; order Lophiiformes; family Lophiidae; genus Lophius; species Lophius americanus. Next base: position 10,799,002 of record JBBDHG010000011.1, on the reverse strand, counting down.
CCATGTGCATAAATTTGTAAACTATTTGACCACTCAAAGTAGAACTTTGTCGACATCAGAGGCAATGGCAATGGATAAAGGTGAAAAGTACTGCATGAACAAAAAGAGTAAGATACTGTTTTTTTTCTACCTGAGGCATGAACCCAAAGGAGAATTATAAATCTGTGTTCTTGATAACAGATGTTACTGGGAAACACTATTTATGTTGATTTAAGTGGACCTTAAACTCGAACACTGCACCATGGTAAGTGTTTTTTACAATAATTAATCATTACCTTATTCAAAGTATTATTTCGTAAAATAATAAGTATTATTGTGAAATACAAAAGATAAAATCACAATATATATTTTTGATTACTGTGATTCATTTTACAGTAACTTACTGATTATTTCTTACCACTTCGTTACTGTAGTATATTTTACAATATCTTACTGGCTATTTGCTGCCATTCAATTACTATGAATTATTTTACGGTAACTTAGTGACTACTTGTTGCCAGTTGATTAGTGTCAAATCAACCGTATGTTTTTTATAAAGTGTAACTTTAGGTGAGCATGGGTCAAATGTGTTTTTAATTAAAAAAGTAGTAGTAGTAATAATAGTAACAGTAAGAACAAATGTTGTTCTCACTGAGACACACCCGCATTTTCCTGTAAGACATGATTTTGGAATAACTCAAAACTAACAGTCTACAGGTGAAGTAATTAGTATGTGATTAATACATAACCAACGACAACTAGTAAAAGTAACTACAAAAATATACGGATACCTCCAAGCTGTTACGATTTCAACACAAACCAAAAAATGAATCACAGCAGGTGACCCATTAAATCCTCCATGAATTCTAATTAAATTCAATCCAATGGCATCATCGGCACCAGAAGAAGTTAACATCACTTCAATCCATGAACGCTGCAAAGGAGATACTTGAATATTCTTTTCCATATCGACATTTGATGGCGTTATATTTGACAGTACTGTAAAGATTGCCGGGTTTTGAAGGCAGCTTTTTGACACATCTGTGAATATTTCAGGAATGTAGACACACACACACCTATTTAAAAATGCACGTTTTCCCGTTCCTTGCATCTGTGATGGACTTAATGCAAAACTATTTGTTTACATTTCCATTGCTGGCGGACAGTCGACCGCGCTCGGAGACAGCCGAGCGTCAGCTCACGAAACAAACATTTAGCGAGCACACAACAGCCGAGCTGCCAGCTGACGTGCACCCGTTCAAATCCATCCCGTCATGTAAATAACTTGTTTCAGTGTGCTTTCAATTAGAGCGGAGGACGGAGTGCCATTGCTGCCTTTGATGGATGAGCTTAGATATTGGAGTGTACCGTTGGATGACAAAACGTTCCCCCACTCCACCTCAACTCCTCTTTGCTATTGATTGTCCTAGTGGTTATTCATCAGGGCGGCGGCCACTGTCAGATCAGCTGTTCCTTCTCCTCACAAAACACATTTTCTACAGTTATTGATAAAGCTATTTGACCTTTTATTTAAATATGTGTGTATGAGTGTGTGTGTGTGTGTGTGTGTACGCGCATCTGTGTTTTCTTTCTCGCTGCTCTTGCCAGAGGCTTGCAGATCACTGCAGCTACATGAACAAAGTCAGGCTGTTTTGATTAATGCCAAATGAGTTGGTCTATTCTTTGCAGATGTCTGTTTCGGCAGGATTGAGCCACGCTTTCACATAACAAAAATAAACCCCAAACCTTTATTTCTATTCTTTTTTTTTTACAGTTTGGCAAAGGAAAGCACACACGCAGCGCCTACAGGTACATACAGTATGAGAACACATGTGCCTGGATTCATATACATCAGCAGTCTCACACATACTCTGACTTGCATACCTAGTTTTTCAATGTTTTGAATATTTTCCACACTTCTATCAAGGTGAAGACAGGCTGTCTTGGCTGCAAGTCCAATAATAAATGTGCTCTAATTTAAAAAGGCAGTGGCTGATGGAGTAAGAGGATAATGGCTTCTTAGGATCTCTGAGCAGTCTGATTTCTTAGGAAAGGCTACATGGAGCGAAATCCCGGAGTCTTTAAAAACCTCCTGTAGCACAGAACGCAGCTACCTCCTGCAACTTATCCCACCAGCCCCCACTGTCACTGTTACCAAGGAAATTGATACGTTTAAATCAACACCGAGCTCTGTCAAACCAAAATCCCTATTATGTCATTGTCTATTAATGAAGTGTAATATCATTACTATAAATAAAGAGTTGCAAAGATGCTCATGGTGTTGACTTGGCCTAAATAATTCCTCACATCTCAAATCAATGGAGCATTTGCTGGACAAAGAAGTATGATCCATGGAGGACCTCGGTGCCAGATACCACATCACACCTTCAGAGGTCCTATAGAGACCTGACGATTTGCGTTGTTGGCAGGAGGGGGACCTACACGAAGGCTGCTCGGTGTATCTAAATGTGGTTTGTTGTATTCGTGGGTGCGTCACATAGACACATGACTTTAAGTGGAGTACACTCTCTAAAAATGTTGATCACTTACAGTACAATGTTTCAAAAAATCATTAGAAGTTAACCTTATGTTGTACATGTGCGTCCATGAATACAACACAAGACAGCTTGAGTTCTGTTGTATGTTGACAGCAGAACATACTGAGGGATGGATGGAGTGCCACTCACCTTTAGTGATGACTCAATGACGGATGAATAATAAATTCATACATGGATTTTTAGGTTGAGGAATGAACCTTTAAAACTGTTGTTAGATAGATGAAATACAACGATGCTCTTCATAGGAAGTAAAGTACAGGTCAAGAGTGGAAAAGAGACTAGACAACAATATAATGATGACATTTAACAGTCACATGTCCATTCCCTTATCCTCTGCATATATTTACATCTCAAACACGCCTCTAACTAGAGAGTATGAAAGCATCAAACTGTGTTTTTACTTGACAGATATGGTGACCCCTAAAGATCGCTTTTATGAAAACTACTAGCGTTAGCTAGACGTGTACAAATGGACACATCGATCACCTCATAACATCTAAATAATGTGTAGGTCTCCATTTTGCCATCAAAGTAGTTATGGGATGCAATGTTTGTTTTGACAACTTTTTTTCCAAACCAGCATTAGGTTGTTTAGTTTTTGTTTTTTCTAGCAATTGCGCCACAGTAGCTCTTTTATGGCTATAAAGTCAATGAGTCTTTGGGGCCAATGACCCGCTCACATTCCTCAGACCCCGGTGGTCACTACTAACCAATGCAGACCAGGACTACCCAACAGGACCTCCAGTTCTGTAGATGATCTGATCCAGTCAGAGTTTTATATACTAACATGTTAATCCACGCAAAATATAATTTTAAGCCGTTGACTTTACCCAAATGGTATATTCACAGTGGTAAGTAGTTAACGAAACTTTAAAGGAGAAAAAAAGAGGAAATGGTTGGTGGTTACTTGAATGTAACAAGTATCTTTTAAGAAATAATTTCATAATTACCAGATTTTTATTACATTCCATAGCTTATTTATTTTTTACATGATTCTAATGAGTTGGCATGAGCTGATATAAACAAGCTCTTCTTGTTTTATTTCCACTCTTCAGGCGAGGCATGTTGACTCTTAAACTCTTGTTACAGTTTTTGCACTCAACAGTTATTACTTGGATTCATTTTAATTAAGTCATGGAAAAACACCTCCGAATGATCAAATGGGTTTCTTTCAGGATGAAATAATTTTGTTAGGCCAACTTCATTTTTTAGGGTTAGATAAACTCCATTTCGTGGGGTTAAATGTGCTGCTGCAAAATGAATTGGGCCAACCCAATTGCATAAAATTCTGCCTAACTTAAGTAAGTAAGTTGACTCAAGCTTCATAAGATAAATTGTATCTAACCCAAGTAACTACATTGAAACAACGCTATTAATTAAAGTTGGACGTAATCCAAGTCACTAAGTAACTAAAGAGAATCAACCTTAATAATTTTTTTTATTTGAAACATATGAAGTTGGACAAACATAAAAGTTTGACTTTATGATTTTCTGACAATGTTTTCTATTTGAATAACACCGGATGAAAATTATAAGGTCATGCTAATGGCTAAAGTTTAAGTACAGTTAACTAAAACCACTTTAACTTAAATATCATGTATTTAAATTAATCTCCAGGTTCTTCCTATGTAAAAGAAATATATTGTGATTTTTAAGCAGGGAATGAATGATATTATCTATATAAGATATGTTCCGTTTTCAGTGCTTTTATTTATATGATGGCTCACAGCGACATGTATATGGTGTATGATTTTAAAACCCTGTCGAGACTGAAGTTCATCCCGTGAAATTCATCTTATGTCTTTTCCTCGCTATCAATAATTAAAAGTAGATTTTGGAAAGAAAAAGTAATTTCCCATGAAAGAAGCGTATACAGTTGACTTAAACCCTCCGGCCCTAACAACCCACCCCGAGATGTATCTAAAAGCTCGGTGGCTGCAATAAAGGTGAAAAACAGCAATCTCTCTAGCAAAACACGACAACAAGAAGGGGAACAAACCGCTGAAGAAGAGGATTGAAAAACAAGAGAGACTTAAGGTGATTCTCATCTTACACTCCAAAGCCTGGGACTCCAAAAAAAGTGGGAATGTAATTTCCCAGACTAGGAACATAAGCCAGGAGTAATCTGTCCTGTAATATCTCATAGTCCTTAAATAAAAGCCCTCCATTTTAAGTCTTCAACCTCATTTTTCCCCCCCCTCTCTTACCCACCTTTAATAGGATTTGGTAGAAAATGGCTTTGTGAATCGCTCCTCTCCGTCTTGCTCAAGGAAGAGCGGGCTATTCTCATTGAGAAGTGCTTAATTGCTTTAAATGACTGATGATACATTCAGGGAGAAGAGCCTTGAGCTAGGGGGCCGAAGCCCGCCACACAACAGATAGCTCTCCTGAAGGAGGGGGTGTGTGTGTATGTGTGTGTTTGGACCAACGATGAGCTGCTGGGGATAGACAGTTCCCCATAAGGGTCATAAGAGGGGGCATGTGGCGTATACATGTGTGTGAACATGCAACGCCCTGCTTGTATTTGTGCGCGCGTCTGTGTGTGTGTTTGTGTGTGTGTGTGTGTGTGTGTGTGTGTGTGTGTGTGTGTGTGTGTGTGTGTGTGTGTGTGTGTGTGTGTGTGTGTGTGGACATGCACGTATGTGTGACAGAGGGTCGCCTGGCAGGGCTCATCCTATCGACACCCCAGTAACAGACTAAATTAAAGCTGTGATGAATTGTGGCTGTCATGGCGGGAGAGAGGGGGGACTCTGCACCGTATTCCACCTCTGATTAGGTGGGGATAGAAAGATACAGAATATCATTATCAATATGTAGCACTATATTTTCATTAGGGGTTTTTCTCTCTGCAGTGGACAGCTTGATAGCAGGATGATTTTTCATTTCGAGGAAAGATTAAGCTTCTTCATCGATGTCAGTCAGGAAGAGTCCAAGTTTAATTTTCCCGGCAGTGATAGGAAGGCGTGTGATGATCTTAGAGTGACAAAACAGCTCCAACGGTTGCCAAATTGGCCATTTTCTTATTAAATCGACAAATGCAAACGCTGGAAAAGATGCAGTATGCGAAAAGTTAAATGTTTAAATGCTGAAATCCCAAAAGCTCTTTCATCATCGGAGGAAGCTGGTGGCCATCGAGGGGGCAGAGGCTTGAGGCTGTTTGCAAAAAGACGACACAGCAGGAAAAGGATTGAGGGGTGCTGCTTGTTTATTCTACCTGCGCTTTGAAAGTAGCATCCTTCAGGTAGACCACAAGGGTATTTTTTTTCTGTCACAGCCGCAGTGATATACCTGAGGTCACAATCCATGGAAATACAAGTGTAGCTCAGTAAACTCGCACGTAGACATTGCACATTTCAGAAGTAATAAAACAAAAGTCATTCTTTGAGGTTTGAATGCAACACATGGAGCACACAACTAATATTTTACCCAAAAAACAACATTTACAAGAATGTATTCAGCTTTCATCGGGCACATTAAAAAAATTAACTTCTCCAGTTAAACAATCTGTTTTCACTTTATGGTGCATCGAAGTTCTGGTAATCGTTTTGCTGTGGGGCGACTGTTCTGAGCAGAAAGACACGACCCCCTGGTGGAGTCTAAGGTGAGGGAGCTGGTAATCAGATGTACACGGAGAATGTCATCAGTCGCGCTGTGGACTTTTGCAGACTTATAAAAAAAATGTTTTGTGCTTTTCTCCCATCCAATCTCTTCAAACTGTTCCCATCTGACTCATCACAGCGGCTCTGCAGCAGCACCAATCGCACATACAGGGAGGCCGAGGGAGAATGCGATGTAATTGCTAACATCGCTTCATTACTGTTAGGTGTTCTGTAGGAAAGAGGTGTTTTTGTTTTCTTATGGCTTCAGTGTGTACTTCTTTGCATGGCTGAAGGATTAGCATTTGTCGGATGAATATGAATACATGTGTCTGTGCAGAAGAACACGGTTACCGTGGCAATTGATGCCAAGACTAAGAGGAGACACTCTATCTTTGTCTGGAACCCGTCTTTTTATTTGCACCATATTAATGACCCAGGGTATATACATGTGCGACTGATGGGCTGCTGAGTAGCTGCTGTCATTTATTATCCTTTCCAAATATTATTAGTGTAGAACAATGAAACATGGGACGTATGGAAGATGATGTCATTTTAGACTACTATATGGAATGTGGCTTGTCGGGGATGAATTATACTACAACTATTAAGGATAAATAAAAGAAGATGGTTATTTAATGTCACCTTTAGTGTTTGATTCAACACATCATTCTGGTGTAACACAAAATATTGAGCATTGAAGTTTCCACTCTAGGCGTCCCTAGTAACTCTGATATTTAATGATGGGAAAACTACAGTCATATTGTATCCAATCTACTGTAAGGCAAAGCTCGGCTTCCTCACTTTTCATGGTTCACAAATAAAATCATGTAAACTTCTCAGACTTTTCTATACAAGCGGAACTTACCACCTGCCTTGTGTATATTCTGCGTATCAGTGTTTCCCCTGCAGATAAGTCTTGGCAAAGCTGCTCAAATACTATTTACACTGTGCGATACTAAATATCTCCACTGAAAGTGATCCATAGAAAAAGGAGTATAAGGGCACTTACGTCTGCCAAGGCCAACAGTCCAACCCTTCTGTGATGTGCAAATCAGTTAGTGCAACCGCTGTAAGGGTGGATACGTTTCTGAAAAGGATTAGAATCATGTCAAAATATGGTTGCACATAACTGAAGCATCCACTTTCAATAGTATCTGCATGAACCTGTATGTTATTCTTATTTATGTTTCATTACATTGTGGATGTTTCTGCAAATCAGCCATCAAGTAGTGGGCATGTGACCCCGATACGTAGAGTGTGAGGTCAGAAAAACATAGTGACTAGGTTACATGACATCTTTGTCGCTCTCTTGCCGGTTCCTGTCTGTAACATGGCTCTATAAAGAGCTGAAGGTGTGTGTGTGTGTGTGTGCGTTTTGTCTACATTTACACAAGACGAGCCATGTGGAAACCTCCTGCAAGATTCTGCGGCAGTGTCCATTTTAATATAACAAGAAAATGAGTAATATCAGAAAATCTTTTCTTTTTATTTCTCTGATTCTTCTGAAGCTGCTCTCTCACCTCATTCTCTTTCTAGCACACTCGCCCAATGCAGATCTGACAGAAAACAAAGGGTTGTCTGAATTTACTTAATTCTTTACTGTTCCCGCAAAATAATTTTATCTAGATCCAGATGCATTTTTCTAATCAAATGCAGCTCAACTTAAAAATTATATCAAGATTGAGATCACATTGTTTTGCGGCTCCAATTGACGTAATAAAATCAAGGGAATTCAACAAACCCTTTTCTTCCCATGGGTTGGAGTCGGGGAGAGCGGATCAAAAAGGAACTAAATCTTACTTTTTGAAGGCGAAAAACAATGTGGAAATCGTCCTGAGATTTAGATGAAACCATTTTGTGTGTTCTTCCCTGGCACTCATCATTTCCTTTAATATAGGTTTATAAAATTCAGGCAATTTTTTTGTGAAAAACAGACAAAACATAACCTCCCTGGCAGCTGGAACAAACTCACCCTAGGTATTCGTTTGGCGAGGGAATGCACATATACTCTCCCATGGTGGTAGACTGTGTATGTGTATATATTGTTTTATCAGTGACCCGTATCCTGTTTACCTGATAGAAGCAAAAGCTCAGTGTCGAAACTCCTTAAAAGTCAAAGCTAAAGGGGGAAAAGGGTGGAGGAGCGCATCCAAACGTATACCACATGTTATCGCACACATACACACACACTCTCCACCAGCCGTGGGGCGCCATGGTTACCTTGGAACTTTAACGTGGACCAGCTGGTGTACTTGGGTTGTGAAATTGCATTGCGCACACACACGTACACACACGCACACACACATTTGCAGAGGATCAAAAGGAGTTGCAGCCCTGCACAGCAGCCCTCCTGCTTCTGCCCTTGGCTAAATAGACGACCAAACATTCCAAGCTGTCCAGCCCAGTAATATCTGGCCTGCAGCCTAATGAAGATGGACTGTGTTTATAATTCTCATGTTTGCTCTGATCACTAACATAATTCTCTCTATAAACAACACATGGAGACAGAAACCACTCTTTGTTTCTCCACGTTGAGTCAAAGTGTAGGAGAAGAAAAGACGGATTCCAAAAGTGTACGCAAAGATGAAAAACCAACGCCGTCTCAGTCGACTTTGTAGCTCTTTGCATTTCTCACATGATCGCAAACAAAGGAGAAGGCACCGAGGGATGTTTTTCCGCCTCCTTGAGACTTTGACACCTGCCTCGCCGCAGCAAATTGGAATGGCTCACTCTCAAATGAGATTTCTGCCCGCAGCATGGGGAGAGAAAAAAAAGGTCACCCATTACAACTATTCTACATGACTCACAGAGTTATCGCATCTCTGCTCGCCTACCCTCGCTTTAATTAGCGTCAGGGACCACGGCGAGGTGTAGGTGCATGTTAGTGCGTCTGTTTGTGTGCAAGTCTGATCCACAGAGACTTTCCCCTTCATCTGAGCTCGCACCAAAATTAAAATCCCAAGTTGCTTTTTCAGCGACATCCAGTATTTCTTTACCGGCAAATTTACTGACCCGTGAAATTTGCCCTTATTTAGCCTGAGCTGTGAATCAGAGATTACTGTTATCACCCAGATGCATGCTCTGAGGATGACTGTGGCGCAGTTTAGTGCGTGTGTAAAGGTGGTCTTTTGATTTAAAAAAAAATGTTTTTTTGACTGAATAAATGACAAAATGCCGTTGAGATGTCCTTATCATTCAAGAGCTCCCCTGTTTTTACCTGTTCCCTCAGAGATCCCAGGGACAGAGCCTTTAACAGCAGGGAGGAAGGCTGCAGACTGATAATAAATGTCTAGCCTTACATTTCTCAGACTAAATATTTGGTTTTGCAATAACGCAGTGGCTACTGATAGTAGATACTGCACAAAGCTTTCTTATATTAATATTTCCCTGAATTATATAGTCCATAGAACCCGTAAATATGCTGGTAATAAAAAAAATGTGTTGATTCACTATTCTTTTTATGGCCTGAAGTTCTGCAACTTTGAAATCATGGGAAAAGAAGGTTGGATGAAATCACCTTTACCTAGACAGGTTTTATTTCAGGCCGCATTCATTTATTAGCGATGAATTTTGTGAGTTGGTGGATTAGAGCTGAAACAATGAGTTGATTAATATATAACCTTATAAACAAAAAGTCAATTTGAGCAAATGTGTCTATTTTAGATTTAGAATTTTTAAAGGCATTTAGTTTTTGCACTTTTTTTTAACTTTCATTCAACTTTTGTTTCATTTATTTTATTTTATTTTCGGTGTATTCATTGCATAAAAAAATCTAAAGTAAATTGGCCATCAAGTAGCTGCAGTGTTCTGAAGATAAGCTAAGAGAGATGACTAGTTAGGTGAAATGCATTTAAAAAAAACCTGCAACCATTAAAAATATGTTTGTGACTTCAGCATCACAAACATATTTGTGATGCTGTGATGCCAATTTAGAGACTCGTCCGTTAAGTTCTTCAGTTGCACAGTCAATAAGTACTTTATTTCTTGTCTTATAATCCAAAATTTTAGTTGACTCTTAATTTCAATGCTGTAAAGTTTTCTAACTTTGTGTAAAGAGTACATAGTTGTGAATTGTAGAAGGTTGGTGAATATGAGCTGAAAGAATGAGTTAGAGATAAACCTGTTATTAACTCACAGAAAATTAACCTGCAATCTATCTTGACTTTGAATAGTTTGAAAGTTTATTCACATTATAGTCACTATAACTCATTGTAAAATGTGTTATAGCTTATCCGTTTATTATATGACACAGTGACAGCATCTGCTAAAAACAAGGGACCAACGATGAAGCCCTGGGGGACACCACAGGTCAGAGGGGCCGCCGAGGAGGAGGCATTAATCGGGGCTAGTGAGGAAGTCCTATTCCATAAGTAGGATTATTTTTCTGGTATATTAAAGCATGTGAAAACCTACTGAACAGAATTATGTGACTTAATACAACCAAAAAAAAAGTCTCTATATTTTTTCTAAAAAAAAAAATAAGATTCCTTTTTTTTTTCACTCTTCAGGTACATGCTAGACTAAGTGATTTGTCATTTATGGTAAATTCAGAGTGTCTGAAATTTCAAATTAATAAACCACCCAGAGCAAGTTTTGTTCCTTTTCTTGTTTCCGTGAGGAAATTTAAAAGATCAAGATGAACCATCTAAATTTTAAGAGTCTCCTCCAACACCAGTATAGAGAAATGTAGTACAAAACAACAACATAAGTTCATTCAAGGAACCCAATTATGTTGAATTTACTTGACACAACTCTGTAATCCCAAACCTTTTACTGTAACATTAATTTAATGACACTCCCTCGTATCAAATTTCCTAACAAAGGTCACCTAATGTAAAACAGCCTCCATGTTTCCTGACAGTCAAAGTACACCTTCACTATTATTCAAAACAATCATTGCTACTTCCGTGTAGCGTTGACCAAAGTATTAAGTCACACAAAACAACTGGTGATCACTTTCAACCACTTTCATTCACTGTGTGTTTGAAGTTCCGCTCCAGTAGAGTTCCACTTTGCTCTCACTGAAGAAGCGAGGCGTGAGGACAGGAGAACAGAGAGCAGAGTGAATGTGACTCGACCGAAGGGGAGATAAACCCCAAACTTGAAAGCCCGGGACGAGGCCCCTCCAGTCAGGAGGCCGGTGGTTGTAGATCACACAGACCTGACATTATGGCTTCCTGTAATGTCTTTATCAATGCAAACATGCATGCATGCATGTTCACGAAAACTGTCTCTGCTCTCTCAAGCGTAGACTCACTGCCTCATGCACAAACACACACACACGCCAACTCACTGCATCAATACCAAAATGGTTTAATCAACTCTCTGAGGAAGACATCATTGCATTCAGAATCAAACCTATGGAATCAATACCTGTGTTACACTTAAAATGACAAAGTGCTTAGCCGGAGCTCATGCAGACACTCCGCCCCAGGGTGAGATGTGAATGTATGGATGGATCCGTGGATCGTTTATGGTTGTGATTTTGGTGGTGTGATAGATCCTTGCAATCCCAAAGCCCTCGAGCGCCGACAACCTGCTCCAGCTGTAAAATCTGAACATCAACAATAGAAGCAAAATTGTAAAGACAATAAACTACCTTGAAATAATGCCCTCCAGGCACACGCAGGGTGTCCAGCTGCTCATGGGACGCAATTAAATCACCGCGACGTGACCAATGTTTATGCTGATGATGCTGATGGAACATTTTCGCGTTAATTGGTTTACACTCCTCTGATAAATAGTAGTCGGCATGAAAAAACCCAATGTAATAACTATCACAATAAATTGCCAACAATGCAGCGTCAATAGAAGAATGGGAGAAAGCAATTCGATGAATACATTCAACTAAAGTGCTTAAATGAGAACTCAGCTGAAACGAAAATAACGCAAATATAACTTGATGCAATCAGTGTTCCCTGATCAACCCAGGTCACTTCATTTTTTTATAACTGTGGGAACTATTTTAAAAACATGCCAATGTTGAAGGCTGGTGTTAACATTTTGGAACACAGCAAAGCCGTCCTTGCTTTCCACCACAGTCACAATCAAGGGAAATATGTAAAGTATCCCCAGAATAAGCATTTCAAATCTAACCTTTCCACGGAGGAAAAGAGAAATTCCAATTCATAATATGGAAATTCCCTCTGACATATTTCTACATATGTGTGTGAGAGGGACTGGATGTGGGAAAAGTCAGTGGACCACCTCCCTGAGGTTTGATATTGGGGGATAAGGCTCAAGGACTCTGTAACATTTAAACTGTGAAGGCTCGGATCAAATCCCGACTCGTCTTATAGCCACACTAGCCTGAGTCGGCCAAATCTCCTCCTATCTTGGAGACCCATCGTGGAGATCGTCTGGAAATAACAGGTGCTCTAAACTTTAATGATGGGCATCTGTGGCTCAGGACATAAAACAGACGTCATTTGATCGCAAGGTTGGTGGTTTAATCCATGATCTTTACAATCTACCTGTCAAGTGAAATTGCAACGATCAGCCATTTGAGTAGGACGTGCCTCGGGAACGGGTGAAGTTTTGATATGTTGTACTAACTGTATGATTGCATGTGACAATATAGATTCTGCTTCTTCCTCTTCTTCTACCCAGGCGTGCCTAATAGAGCTGACCTTACAAGCTAATACCACATTAGTATTTCTCAGACCTCTGTAATGACAAACTTTTAACTTCCTTGTGTGTTTAAGTGTGATGATATCAGGAGACCCTCACTTTAAGACAACGCTCTGATATACGCTTGTCTGAAGAAGTGGCTAGAAAGCTAAGCACAGAATCAGACTAAATGTGATTTCCTTTTCTCTTGCACGATTAGCAATTAAGACTGCGTTACTTCGTCGTCATTCTCTCCAACAACCTTTGCCTACAGTGTACATGCATTGAGTGTGGGTGTGAGAGAGAGAGAGAGAGAGAGAGAGAGAGAGAGAGGACGAGGGCGGAGAGAGAGACCGCAAGAATGGGCCTTATATATTATTGCAATCACGCTGCCCACGTCTGAAAACATTTCACAGGCAGTGCAAGGGAAATGTAAATCTGAGTTTGCTAAATCTAACACACACAGACACACACACACACACACACCCACACAGAGGGGAAGAAAAAAAAAATCTCATCTCCCGTTTCTCCCTTATACACACATAATGTATTAAAATGGAAAACAGCTCACACTGGCCCCCGCGTTGAAGGGGGCCTAATATTTGTTTTTTCTCTCCCCTGTTGTGTCCTCATTGCCAATGACCAAATTTATAATAATCTCTGCCTCAGAGTCCAGCACTGCTTTCAGAATCTATAATCATCTTGGCAGAGGTTTCTTCAGCCAGAACCAGACCGACTGCAGAACCACAAAGCTGAAGCTCTGCCTCAGCAATATCCTGTCGGTTCCCCGTCCCTGAATCCACCTCAATGTTTGATCGTCGGCATGTACGGTAGTTTTCACAATGATTCATGCAATCATCTGTCATGTCACCATCTTTAACTGAGTTTTACCTGTAGTTACCTAAATAAAACCCTACTTAAAAAATACTTTTTCCTGTTGGCTCTGTTTGAAGCTAAAGACAGTACCGACTTTAACTCACGTTTTAAAGCAGCTGGACATTACTTTTGCTGTTTCAGTGCATCAGTAACATTAACTGGGTTTACACTGATATTAAAATTCTAATTAGAATGGGTTTAATAGCCAAAATAGAATGTGAGGGCTCCATATTAACTCCTCATTCAGAATAAAAACAGCAAACTGATTGAAATTTCATGGAGTAGCAGTAGCAGGGGAGCCGTATAAAACATCACACTTTCTTAACTTAGTTATATCCTCCAGTCCCATAAACATGAGTTGATTAAATGGGGAAATTATGAAATGTACTGATAACTAAATGCTTTAAAGCAGATGTCACCCTAAGGTCTTCATTTTGTGCTACACCAAACAATTTTATATAATCCCAAAACCTTTTATTACTTTACTACTACATTAATGCAATGAAACGATCCCTTTTTAATTGTCAGACATAAACTTATTTAGTTCTTTCAACAGAAAAAAAGTCACGTAATGCAAACAACATCCATGTTTCATGTACTAAGTAAACTTAAGTTGGTATTTTCAAACCCAGTCATGTTGACTTTAGTAAACAACTTCAGGTAATTCCAAAATATTTCAATATCTCATAAATGCAACTCTTTAAGATTAATATGTTCTTTCAACATAAATGAAGTCATGCAATACAAACAACAGCCATGTTATTTCCCAAAGAATGCATAAAGGGAAAGATTGTACCGTCTGTACATTTTGAAATTGCTTATTTTCTGGCTGCATTCGTTCTGCATGCCCATCTTATTGATTCTGGATTCCTGGCAGAGTTGGATCAAAGCAGTTTGTTTCTAACTTAAACCCTCAAAGACTTTTTATATTACTGATCTCCTGGATGACAAGATGTAAGAAAACAACAAAAAAGTCCAAGAAAAAAACCCGAAAGAAGCTGCGACAAACAAAATTGTCAATTAAATAAAAAAACAACAACAACTAGATTGGAACCCCTTTTTACGAGGCATTGGATAAAGAAATCTGACAATGACAAGGTTGCTGACCATTGGGTCGATTTGGGTTTTCAGGATGTATCACATGTTTGGGGGTCTCCTGCATTAATCGTTAGTGCTACTCAGATGACGCTGTGGTTAACATTACCTTAACACGGCCCCACTGGCATAGCATTATCTTAACATTAGCCAAATGAATACCACTTGGAGGAGCTCATGCTGGAGCTGGAGGTAGCTTTTAAGTACTGAACGTCTATCTTAAGCCCTATCCGTACGGCACTAGTATTACCTGAGGACCTCATACGATTCAGAAAGTACACCCCCAGGTCTGTGCTGGGGGTGAATGCACTTCATGTGGTGCGTTCGGGATAAGCACATTCTGTATTTTACTTGAATTTACTCAAATAATCCCCCCCGATAAGATGTCAAAGCTCTGCATAACACCAACTGCTGCCACCAGGTGGGCTGTCAGCACCTAAGGGTGCATGTTGGGCAGGCGGATGAACCGCCAAGAACCCTGGGTACCTAACCAAACAGTGGCCCCTTACCCGTCTCACCCGGGACGTGGAGTTTTTTGGAGTCGCTGTTGCACCATCCCCCTTCTGCGATGACTCCTAGCTTTGGACAACTCAGCTGGTGTTTAATGAGGAAAACATCAAGCTGCAAGAATTAATGTGAATTGCAGGAGACATTGATCCTCGCTCCGAATAAACAGTTCAGGACAGTATATCACTTTGTTCACCCCAGCCACCATCATTTGACCGAGGAAAAGGGAGAGCAAAGAATAAATACGTATCCCGCCCTCAAATCAGTGAGGTGCCGATTCGCTAAAATTATCAGCTGACCTCTGTGTGTGGCGAAATATAGTAGGTAAATTGCGGTCATGGCACATTGGCACAGGATTAATATCACAGATGTCCTCTGTAATTGTTACAAACGACTACAGTCCCATTCAAAAAGACCATAAGTATTATGGTTTTCACAGTTTCTGTTTTTCCCGCAGTATTCTTCACTCGATGACCAACCAACAGGAATCCAGTGAAGACGGCGGCGTTCAGAGCACCAGAGGTCGGCGGACAGCAGACCGCACTTTGTGCAAGCAGGTAAACAGCAGATAAACGTCAAACCATATACAGTCACATCTCATGCAAACAGGTGACCCAAAATCTTCAACTGAATTGATTTCAATCAGAACGAAGGGCGTGCATGAAACCTCAGCCATGACCAGGTTCAAGGATTCCCACAGGGATAAGTGGGACAGACTTGGCCATGAAGACTTGAACGAAGCTGAAATGTCTTATAATGTCAAGCTATAAAATGTCTTCAAACCAAATCCTGTGTTCCTCATGATTCATAAACAGCTGAGGTTCAATACGGGGGTTCTGTTTCTGTTGTTTAACAATCACACCAATGACAGAAAATGGTGAACCCACAGTGAAGAATCAGGTGTTCTTCTTGGAGATGATGATGGTATCAAAGGACTTTCAGCACCACCGGAACCACAGGAAAGATATTTTAACAAGACACAGGGAGAGCAGCACACGGGTTAGGAATTATGCAGCAGGTGTCATTTTTTGGATAATAATTACCTGCTTTATTTGAGTTTATTTACAGATTTCATTATTACAAGCAGATGTGACTCCGTACAGTAAACAACTTTGATTATGATTTTATCGTCATTTAGAAAATGTATCATTATAGAATCACAGTTACTCATCAGTTATTAGTACTGTCGGACATTAATCTTACTTATTTTCAATGATTATTCTGTACCGTTGTGTTGGCTTTATTGTTTTTGTCCAGTATTTTGTCCAACATGTCATTTGTCATTTGTCATTTGTTTCTCCAAATCTTCTTTGCATCATAAGCACTGATGTGATGTGATGAGAGGATTCCGAAAGACTGTAACAATTTTTTAATGATTTTTTATAAGAAGGATGTAATTCGGAGCTTAAGGATTTAGTAGTTCTTGGTTGCAACATTTTTAATACCCATTTTTTAATGACAATGGAACTTTGAAACACGAAATGTGGATTGAATTGTTTATTTTCTTCCCGTTGTTTTTTTCCTTCAATCTTCAGACAGTTTATTTCATCCTCCATTCCAGGGAGATCATTTTAATCATTATTTAAGTTAAAACCTTGTTTTCCTTGAATTGGAATGCTGTTTAAAAGGTGGAATTGTACTGTAACCTTAGTGGAATCCTTCATGAATACTAATTCAGACAGTATCAAGTCATTTCTGCCTCTGGCATCTTTCACAAAATCCTTTTAGCTGAAAACAGGAAAGCTTTGTCTTTGTGTTTTAAAAAAATTCTGCATCAAATGGCAATATTGTGACGCCCTAATCTTACTGAAAACGCTGTAGTTTGTGTGCCAGGCCAGTAGTTGGTGGTGTAACTTCTCTAGATCGAAACCCCAGAAGATGACGGATGAGATGATAGAGATGATTTTTGCTTGTCACAGTAGCTCTGCAGCAATTTTACAGTTTAAGGAGTGTTAACAAACTCAACAGATTCTGCCACACACACACAAAAGCAGATGCTGTTTGTTGTTGTTCTGTCCGCATATAACTAGAAATCACAACAGCTTCGAGCAAAGAGGGGCCGTGTGTGTGTGTGCTTTGCCAGTTTACAACTTTAAAATTCAAGACTAAATTCGACACTTAAACATACACAAATCCAAAGACAGATTGATTTTACGCCATGCTCACATCTGAGGTTACTTCCTCTTATAAGATGTGACATTCAGGGCATCATTTCGGTTGAAGGTCAGGTTTACTAATAAGAATTGAGTCGTACTGCCAAACGGGTGTTCGTATTCATGCACGGTGCAATAAAACCAATATTTTTATGACTGAGTACCAGGTGTTCACCACCGAGGTCATTCTAAAACTGGAGTTCAAGCTATATTTGTCCTGAGTTGGACCTTTTCTGGGTCCCAGGATCCTACAAATCGTGCCTCCTCTAATTTATATATACATGTCATATCCGCTGATAGGTAGTCAGAATAACAAAGATGATTTTATTTACAATACCACCTATCAGGGGATGTTTAAGCAGCAAGTCAACCTTTTGTCCTGAAGTTGATGTGTTAGACGCAGGAAAAATGGAAAGGGTTCTGAATCATATGGCCAAAGTGTGCTGGTTATATAACTGGGTCAGAACTGCAGGTCTTGTTGGATGTTAGAACCTACCAAAGTGGTCTATGGAAGGACAACTGGAGAACTGGTGCCAAGGTCATGGGCACTCGGGGCTAATGGATGTGCACGGGGAAAGAAGGCTAGCCTGGGATGTCCGATGCTAATGAGGGGCTTGCTGTTATAACTGATCGGTGCAGAAAGCAAAGACTAAAATGATTTAGTGTAAAGAAAAAACGTCTGCTTCTCATACTCTTTAGTGACTTCCGATTCGGGAAAGATTCCGAACTGACCTGCCTATAATCACAAGATTCCAATCTATCTTCAATTTACTCTATTAGTGAAAAAAAACTCCTATTACAGCACACAGCCAGAGGCCGAAGGTTTTAAATAGTGTCTCATTTTTTATCCCACTGATAATTAATGAAAAAAGGTGTCAAATTAATTTACCGTATCGTAACAAATCGATGACCTTGCACTATGCCAAGTAGGTATCAGGGGAAATAGAGAGAATGCTGACTGGATACTTTTATCTGCGTGTTTGACACTATAAATTATTTTTTATGATGAATTGGTTTATATTATTCATTTGTGGTTCATGACTTTAATGCCCATTACTTTACCAAAAGAAAAGCAACACAAAAACAAACCACAAGAAATACGTTTGTGGTTTTATTCTGATATGATTTCTATTCCATGTCTTCAATTTATTTTTATTTTTTTCATTTTGTCCAACAATTTAAAGCCAAATTGTGCAAAGCTGTCAGTTTGAAGAAATATATATCGTTGACATCTAAATACCACCTATTTTGTTCTCTATCCCTGTTTTCCTAATTTGACAATCCCCCCCAGTCCCACCCCACCATACAAGGTCATATCACTAAATTCAAGAGCAGACAGACACCAGCAGCCCGATACAAAGACACACACATGATAAACACACATTTACATTTGCTATCTAAGCACATATACAAATGAAGTACTCACACATATGACCGATCTTGATTAATCAATCGGCTAAAAAATTCTTTTTTACAATCCCGCGCCTCCAGGGGCGTTATCTGAGGCCGTTTGTGGTCTGCATAAATCATAAATCAAACCAATCTGATGATTGGAGCAGTGATAGCCCCTGCTTCTCCACTGCCTCGGCCTGCTGGCCTAATGCTGTTTCCCTCCCCCCGATATGTATAATAACAGTAATGAAAATAATAATATGCACGTCAAACCCTGACTCATAAATATCAGGATCAATCTGGCTTGAGAGGGGGTGCATATGCATAAAGAAACAACTCAAACCAAGTCCAAGAGAGAGATCTGTCAGTCAGTGTCCATGTTACAGGAAGAGGAAAAAGAAGCAGACACAGTTATCCGGGAAGAGAACCGTCTGACCCCTTACAATACATATTTTGCTCTTTTTTATGTGTGATTGTGTCCCTTCGTGTGTTTGTGTTCTGCTATCGTGCATGAGTGATGACTTCAAGCAACTGCGACCCCGACACAACCCCCTTCCATGCATATAAAAACAGCCTACTGCTTTAATATCCTCATTTAATGACTAGCCACAGTGAAAGACCATTAACGTAATGACATCACACTGGCCATCACACACACACACACACACACACACACACACACACACACACACACGCAGAGTACATGCACAAAAGCATGCAAACTCAGAATGGTGACATTCACTTCTCTTACTAATGAACACTGAATTAAGAGTAGAGCTTAAAGGTTTTTCATTATTTTTGCATGTGCACAGCTACGTCTTTATTTAACCCTGATGGAGGATCTGTGCCGTTGTTTCTCCTGAGTGTGTAATGCCGGCGAAGCTGAGGGGTTTCTGTTTCATCTTACTAATTCAAGGACAGCTCCTAATCATGCAGAGTGAATACACTGAACAGTACAGGAACGTGTGCATTAACCTCTTGCATATTTACGTCAGTGACACACACACACTCACTCGCACACATATGAACGAGTGCCTTCCAACTACACACAAGCAATTTGTAATATTGAATAGCTGACACAGTAGGATTTCATAATCTATTGACAGTGTCAAAGCACCGTCATGCAAGGTGGTTGGACTATTGATAAACATACTACTGGCCTGTCAACCATGCTCTTCAGTCTGGGCTGATGTAACTGGGTGCAAACAGCAGATGCAAGGCCACTGATGACATCACAGCAACCGTGGGAGCAAGGAAATCCCCAAAACATGGCGGATTCCAAATGCACTGATTTGGTTCTTCAGACGCACATCTTTTTCTTCTTTTTTTTTTAAAATCAATAACAATGTAAACAATCAATGAACAATATATGAATCACTTATGATGTATATTGTATTTATTATTGTGAATAATACAGACAGCAGGAAATGGATCCAATGCAGACAGCCTTCAATTTTTGCAAAGGTATACAGAAGAAAAGAATCCTCATTTCAAATGTCATACAATGATAAACAATGCAAAAGTAGGTTTAAGTTGAAACATCAAAAGTATTTTTCTGCTTTGTCATCACTAACACTAACCCACTACATCCCACAGCAAATACACAGTGATTTACTTAAAACACACCCAAACAAAAATTACTCACAACCCCTCTCCCCCCAACCATA
Source organism: Lophius americanus (assembly GCA_037951165.1). NCBI lineage: Eukaryota > Metazoa > Chordata > Actinopteri > Lophiiformes > Lophiidae > Lophius > Lophius americanus. Next base: position 10,778,567 of record JBBDHG010000011.1, on the reverse strand, counting down.
AAGGGAAATGAACATACATGAGAATAGCTGACATTCTATAGAGAAAATTAAACAACATACAGTAAGTCTCAGAAAGTGCAGCATTCTGAACAAGTTCAATCAGTGGATATTACATACCTCAGGACACAAGTGCCCCCATGGTGGCGATTATCGCCAAACACCCAACATCTAGATCCACACACACACACACACACACAGTTGTAAACTTGCCTACACACACCGTCCACATCATTTTTGGCCCTCCAATTAGAATTTTTAATATCCTGGTCGGCATTAATGGAGATTAATGGCCAATCGCTGTGGTGAATTCCTACATCATCTATTATCATTCCAGCCTTGGTCCCAGTCCGCTCTAATTACATCCTCAGAATGCCCTCCGCCGAACAACCCCCAGCACCCTAAGATCAATCAATAATTTTAATTTTCCGAAGCCCCCCCGACCCCTATCCTCCTCGTCCTTTGCCTTCGCTCCTCTCTTCCGCCTTCCCTTTGGATGTGTTTCCGAAGAAATGCCTCATACAGTGAGGTCTGATTGGGAATTAAATTCCCATCCCCTCTTTAGCGCCGCGTTGATTCCTTCGTTTGTTTGTCCGTTTGTTCAGTCGCTCGTCGCTCTTGTTTCTCTCTTGTGTCTGCCATGTCTTTCTCCCTCGCCCTCGCCCTCTCTCAGTCTGTTGATGGGGGGCGTTTTCCATTCCCACTCCCCCCTCTTCTTTTTACATAATTAGCATGCAGATATGCATTGGTTGATACGAAAGTCAAATCGCCTCACCTCCCCTCTTTCCTTGTCTCTGCTTTGTTTTGAGGCTCTGATTGCTCTTATTCATATTGAATGTTGGATTTGGATCCCCCCCCGCTCTCCCATCCATCTAGTCTCCCCAAACACACACACAGTGTATGATGTCATTACTCGTTATCTACATGTGACAGAGGTTTTCCCAATCTAATCCTACAGCGCGCCTCGCTGCCAATCATGCAAAACAAGTTCAACATTTCCCATTAAACACATTTTCAATCCTGTAGCGATTCACAGTACACTTGCATCCTTTTTGGGTCTCCTTTTTCTCCAGGTATGGACTAGCCTGCCAATAATATTCATCATCGGCAGGTTTCATATGATGCATACTTTTCCGTTAGGTGTGAAAATCTCTTACATTGTTTTCACACATTCGAACTGATAAGAACACAGTATAGTGTGTGGTCTGCACCCCAAACCCACAAACACAAGCCAAGTAAACCCCCCTCTCTCTCTCTCTCTCTCTCTCTATCTCACGCACACACAGACAGGGCACGTCTGCTGATGCAGGAAGATGTTTGCTCAGCACATTTCAATATGAACATGATAATACTCTATCTAGCTGCCATCCGTTTTCTTGTCATAAACCAACACGAGCCAGCAGAAAACTCTTTTTTTCTCATTAATTTCTCGGTACGACTCGTATGTCAAATACAAAAAAAGAAGAAGAAAAAAAAAAAGAGTTGCAACGTCTATTCTTGATGGCTGTAAAATAAGATATGCAAGCGGAGTCAATATTTGACCTTTGCCTCCTTGCATAAATGGAGGTCACGTTGGAGGCCAGACCTCTATCTTCCATCCTCATTTTGCTTAAGGCTCTCATACATACTTAAATACCTCGCCCAAAGCTTACAGTGCTATAGAAACATTCTAATATAATCATTCTGTCGCAGGTTCAATACGGGAGGAGTCCACTGGTGCCTCTGTGGCCAAATAAGAAAAATAAAACCTCCCGTTTAGCTGAGTAAATGTCCTACAGATTGTGTCCTCTCTTGCGATGCTAACATAAACATCCCGACAGCAACAAGTGTCAGAGTGGAGGGGGAGGTTTCCCTGCATAGTCATGCCTTGGTGTTGTTGGCACCAGGCCAGCTTTGCCATCTGTCTCCTCTCCCCCTTCCCCTGTCTCTCCTCCTCCTCCTTCTCCTCCAAGCCAATCTGCTCTACATTTGCTATCATTACGTGCCTGCCATCCTTATGGCATATCAGAGGCAGGCGCCAGGCACCCTTTACCCCTCTCTCTCTCCTCCTCCTCCTCACACCCCCTTCTTCACGCCCCCTATTTCCGCGCCCACTTCGCCACAGAGTTCTCTGAAGGGTCCAGGTGGCATCTTGCCCTGCTCTCCTCTCGGAGCCAGGGCGGAAAACAAAGAAGCGCTGCGAAGAGGACAGAAAAAGCCCCGAAAACGAGGATATACTCCTTTCCACATCCTGCTTGGAGCCTGCTGTGCTTCCTGTGCCCACAGGCTTGGTGTTGTTGTTTTTGTTGTTGATCTCCATGCAGCTACCTCCTCTTGGATGACTGTTGCAGTTTGAGTAAAAGAGCTGAGAAGTAAACCCTCGTCGAACCTTGGAACTTCTCTTGCATTGGTGCTATTGACGGGACCCTGGTATGTCTCACAAGTCCAAAGACTCTCACACAGACGTAAACATTCACATGATGCTGCAGTGTGTTTCCTCTCAGAGCTCCCTGCCACCTCGTCCGCCTGCTGCCTCGAAAGAACTGGGAATACCATGGGATCTACCAGAGACTCCCTCACACATACACACAGACACACGCCGGATTTAATACGCACGTGCACTCGCCGGTCGTTTGAGGCTGCAGGAAAGTGAATAATCAATTAAGTATTGATTTCTTGTGAGATTTTGTAAATTTCAAAGGCAAAGACAAAGAGGGTAGCTTAAGGAGAGCTGCCGCGAGCGAAAGGAGCGGCAAATTAGCCAATAAACACACACGGGGGAATAAACGAAGGCGAACGAACGAGCCGCTCGTCACCGCAATATGCTTCTGCTCATTAATTGTTCCACCATTGTTTCTGTATGCTTCTCGAGGTGAATTAATCCCCAATGGAACCATGGTTTTCCAAGCAGATGAAGAGATGGCGGATGGGCGATCGAGGGTTAAAAGCGAAAGCTGCAGGAGGAGAGCGAGTGACTGGAGGACTTGGTAATTAGGCAGACAGCAACACACGCCTCATCAGTATGCGGAGTATGCAAATTGCCCGGCTGGCTATTTCTTTTCGTCATGGATCAGAAGGCAAACGCTGCGGTGAAGAATTAAGAGCTATTATTCTAACCAAGGAGATGCTGATATATGCAAATGAGAGACGGAGTGGGAGGAGGGAGGAGGAGAGCAACGAACACGGTTTAACCAGAGAGATATACAATGGACTCCATTGCAAAGGACAGTCAAATACAATCTCACACATACAGGCTTCTTCTCTCACAGCCTGGGAGACTGTTTTACATTTGAGCAGGAAATAGCCAAAGCGGCAATCAAACATGCACCTTTATTCCACCTATTGATAGGCTGCTCCTCGGATGATAATTACCTTTTGGAATACTGAATCCCGAAACAAGCGTCGGGATGAAGGAAGAAGAAGAAAGGACAGAAAAAAAAGAGCGAAGGTATGCAAAGGCGCTAATGATATTCAGAGCGCTGACTGTGTGTCATCTGCATGATGACAACGGCCAATTATAATGAACCATTGGCTCGCCGCCACAGATAAGTAGCAGAAAGAAGGATATTGGTGAATAGAAGAGAGAAGCGAAGAGAACTTCCCCGTCCTTTTCATCTTAATTTGCCGCTCATATTCATCGCAAATTCAGAGTGGAGTGGATTTACAGTAACGACGCACGTTTCAAAAAAAAAAAATCACAACCTTTCCTCGCATTGTCCCTGAAATGGAATAAAGACCAGAGAAGATGAAAGTATCCCTCCGCGCAGGATTTATGGCTGCTTATGGTGGTATTCCATCGCCACGTTGCTCACTTGGGTTTGGTTCTGGTGGCACCCGCTCCCGTACCAACCATCGGTCTGACGAGCCAAGGAATCTGTTGGAAAACACACAAGCATATGCACACACGGCGGCATCTTTCACAGTTTTGCCGTCTCCCCTTCCTCATCACACTACAAAATGCCTCCCCATCATTGTTTTGCATATTCGCATGCCGCCCCGCCTGCCACAAAGGACTAAACAGCCGTATGCAAAACAGTCTGATATCACCACTTACATAGTGATGAGATGAACAGTGTGAGAAAGAGGAGGCGGGAGCTGGGCGGTGGGTGAACCACGATGGAGGGGAGGTGACGGGATGGTGGGGGGCTGGAGGGCCACAGGGGAGCTTGTTGGCACTAGAAAAAGGGGCACGTGCGATGATACCACTCCTACTACATGATGACAGAAAGAGGTGGGCGTGGGAAAAATGGAGGAGTGCGGGGGGAAGGGAATGGCGATGGGGAGTGAGGGCATGTTGGCACTGATATGGGGAACGTGTTGCCAGAGGAGGAGGGGCTACGTGGGTGGGCGAGGTGCAGTGGGAGGTACGGGGAAATGGAGGGTTAGATGGGGCCACTGCAGGGGGTGGCACTAAATACAGAGGAGTGTCTAAAGAGGAAGTGGTTTTCAGATTGAGGGTGCACCTGCATTAAAGAGGAATGTCACACCATTAAAACACAACACACACAGTCAACCTCCGTACACACAAAACACACACACACACACACACACTTGTTTTTTATCAGTTCTCAGGGTAATATTCCAGGGGGTGTGGCTACAACGCCTCCGACTAAGTACGATGACTTTGTTTCAAGGGTTCCAGTCCACACACACTTATTTTTGTACACACTGATGCATCAGGGACCCTTTCCTGTTTTCGCTGCAGACCTGGCACAAAGCCAATAACATAACACACAATGTTGTCTGCTGATTAATGCAGAAAAATACACACGTGAAGCAACAGCGGTTCTTTTGGATACACTTATTTCTTTATTTACCTGATGCAGTGACAGATATTCTTCTTTGACAGTTTGGTTCTGTGATAGATTTTTTTTTATCAAGGATATATTCCCTTTTCTCTAAACAATACTTTCTTTTGCACTAATGTCATTATTCGAAAATGTAATGGTGTTTTATATTTGCTGTTTTTTTATCGTATGTTAACAAATGACTTCCTAAAAACTGTTGTTTTTTTTCTTTATGTACTTTGTGTGTCTATTTTAAGCTCCAACCTGTATCCAACTTTCTGAAAGTAAAAAAAAAAACGGGTTGCAACTACTAGGAACAAGAGTTGCAAGAAGAGTCAATATCTTATATTCTATTGATTAAAACTACTTGGTTTGATTCAGGAAAAGATCTTCGTTTTTGTTGAGATGATAAGTCAAATTGGACCTTTGGTTTTATTATTTTGGACCAAGCAAGATCTCTGAGAAAGCCTCTTGGATGAGAGGTGATAAAAATCTTTGACTTTAAAGCAGAAGTCCAGTTACTTCAGATACACCTTACAGGATCACAATGAACTGGATAAATGAGTTTATACTCAAAAAAAAAAAGTCTTTTTGGCATCTGTGTCAGTCTGAATTTTGAAGTGACAAGATGATCCAATGCCAGCTGAACGGGGGGTGTCCTCTGATTTTAAGAGGGATCCATAGATAAATCAGATGATTAGAAAACTCAAGATTTCCTATTCTATTTACTGTATTTATTCAGTTTAACCCTCTGGAGGGTAAGATCATGGCGGCGACGGCGGCTCAGATGGTAGAGCGGTTGTCCACTTATCTGAAGGTCAATTGCTTCGATCCCCGGCCACTGTGGTCCACATGTCAAAGTGTCCTTGAGCAAGATACTTAGCCCAAAGTTGCTCCCAATGGCGGTTCCATTGGCATGTGAATGATAATGAGAATGGTTACCGCTCCTGATGAGCATGTGGTGCCTTGCATGGCAGCCTCTATCATCACTGTATGAATGTTTGTGTGAATGGGTGAATGCTGACTCGTGTTGTAAAAGCGCTTTGATGGTCGAGCAGACTAGAAAAGCACTATATAAGTACAGTCCATTTACCATTTATAACCCTGCTTGTTTTTGGGTTCAGTATGCTAGTATTGTATGTGAAAGTGAAGAAACAGCTAATAGTTCATAGAGGCGATGTTACGCTGCAAAAATGATTCCAAACACATGATTCGATGTAGTTTATAAAGTCTTTGGGTTGGGTCACCAAATGGCCCTAAAATCTAGAGGGGTTAATAGGAAAAGGCAGATTATTGTTTTACTGCTAAGATTCTTGTTTTTTCTACCTACATACAATTAGTCACGTTACTGTAAAATCCGGATTACATGTAAAATATGACAAGAAGGAAGTGGAGATATATGTTCAATAATATGTCAGCTCAGTATGGCGACATTTGCGGAATCATGGCGGTAGATTCTATCTCTTGCAGGCCAAGATCGAAGACTAGTTCATCTACAGCTCGTGCGTGTGGCTGAACCTTGACCTTGGTGACAAAAACCCTAAAGTGGGTTGACTCCAGTTAGGAGTAAACCGCCCGGCAACTGAAAGTCATCTAGTTGCATGTCGATTTGATTATTTCCACATTCACCTCTAGTTTAAGAGCGCTAGTAGTTTCACATGTCCTTCTTGAGATGCACGTCTATAGCTTTTAGCCAGGCTAAGTGAATCATCAGTGGCAGTATCAAATTACCCTCAACAGAGACCAAAGGTTACTTAAAGGCCTTTTAGTCATCCACGCTGGCACAGCAGCTAATTTACAGCAGACTCATTAGACCGGCATTAAACACAATTTCCTGCCGACAAATTTCATTTGGTGGAAAAATCATTACCATGGCAATAATAAACAAGCTTATACAGTAGTGGCTAATGGCAATTTGAGTAACCTAATGTTGTTAGCAAACCCCAGGAATAGCAACAGAGGCTTGAACGCTTTTGATCAGAGCTCTGCTTAGCGTAGATGTTGACATGACGAGTGATTACTTTGGAGTTTTTATTTCTTTCTGTTTTCTTTCTCTATTTTATTTCTTAAGCTCCATCTCGGGCCTGGACTATGACAGTGGAAATATAATGTTTCATAACTGTCAGTGCACAGGGTTGCATGTAGCCTGGGGTCGCCATAAACCATAATTTGATAGATGAGAAATTACAGCAGTCCATCTACTGTGCAGGGCCCCCACCCGGGGCAATGCAATACTGTGCCAGATGATGTGTCACATTTCTCGGAGAGAGGGTGAAGAATGAAATTATTGTTTTATACTTTCCCAATAACGTCCCGTGTTTTAAATGTAGCATCCCTGTTTGCTTTATGTATATAAACTTATATATCAGACGGATGCGAGACTTCTCATTGGCAACGCCGTTTCAAGCTCCATACGCTGCCGAGTGAGAGGTGCTGGCAGGAATTAGAAGCCCTCGCCGTTCCATGCAATGCATACACTGTTGAGTGTGCCACTGATTTATATTTAACAATGAGTAAACACACATCTCTACGTGAGTCCCTGTTGATAATAGATATGCATTACAGGTAGCTATTCCATCTCTGCTACCAATGCATTTGCTATTAGTGTGTGTCTCTTTGAGTATGGCATGGATTAGTTGCAGGAAAAAGGTTGTAAATTATGTTTTTTTCTATGACATTATGGCTCAGGACCACTCAGACCGAGCATTAGTACCCCTGAAGCATGCTCTAGTAGTTTATCATTTGTGTCAAGCATACAAGACTGATTTGACTTGGTCCCACAGTGAGGGACTGACAGCCATGTCAGTAGACATAATCGTCGCAATCCTGCTGGAATCCAGCGTTTAAGTGTAAATTGTTGGGCAGCGATATTAAAGTAGCGCACATATGAGGGGATGTTTAAAGTGTAAGCGTTTAGCCGGAACTGGCCGCTGTATACTTGCACGACCGCGGGATGCTGTCTATCATCCCTGTTGTGTAAGCGTCCAGATTTCACAACCAGGGTGACTGTGAGGTATGTGTTAACTTTTTACTATGCCCTCATATTACAAGAGAGAAATCCATTCAGTGTTGCCCCCAGGGTAGATTGTTTGATCACATATTAACTATGCATTGACACAGTTAGGAGTTATATGTTTTTATGGTAATGGATAAAATGCTCCAGTCAATAGCAGGGAGCAGGGAGGCTAATCCCACTCAAACAGACAGCAGGACAGAAGTCAGTGGAGGAAACATTATGTCCTTTTTTGAAGCTGCTGAAGCCCACATCCTCAGAAGGTGGTGATGTCATGTGAAATGAATGGCTTTTATTCCTGAGTAATTTTATGATCTTGGCATGAAACCTTATATCCAAACCCAGTCCTATTAAGGAACCCCCCTCAGAACCCCCCCTTCTTTTTAACAAAAGAGATCTCATAGATGTTCAGAAAGATGTTTTTTTCCTCTCTCTCTCCTCCTTTGTTCTGGTCAGTGGGCTCATGCAATGTTTATGAGATTAAAAGTCAGTCACTGCGACGTGGGAAAAGGTGAAAAATTGCAAAACCCCGAAAAAAAAGAGAAGCCTATCGCCTAACGCTGGCGGAGCTTTCTCTGCTGGTCCTTTTTTTATTACAAATTGAGACCAAATCACTTTGGAAGGCGCATGAAGACGGGAGGGAGGGAGGGATTTGTCGGTGATTTAAAGCAGCAGTATGTAATACAGCATTTATGATCAGAACTCGCGTCTGTGGCTGACAATTAACGGGACTCCGGTTGGTTTTATGGCCGGATTCAAGCAGCAGCGGCTGCGTTTCATAGATAGAATAGATAGAAGACAGAGTGGACATAAATAAGAATATACATATGTGAAATCCATAAAGGGTTAGCAAATGGTTTATATGGAAGAGGGAAGTTGGGGTGGGAGAGTTCATTTTCTGCATCGGAGCTGCCACAGCAGCTTTTATGATGTACAACATGGCGGCGTTGTTATGGTGTGGTGCTTTACATGTGCTTTGTTGTAACGACTGAATGTGACCAAAATGACTCACTCAAACATATCTTTTATACGATCCTCCTATTTGAACCGTACACTGTGTTGTACCGTCTAATCAGACCAAATCCACGAACTGAGCTCATTGTGTGGGAAGCTGACAGGAAACGCTAGATTTGTTTTGGTTTTTTTAGGGTATAAAGGCCATATTTCCAGTGATATTTGATGAGTATAGCTGCTATTACTCTATAAAATCTCTATGTATGACTTTAAATCCTTTCTTTACGACATCATATTCTCAGCGAACGTCTAAATATTTAACAGTGTTGACCGCGGTTGCCATTGTTTCTTCACATCTATCTCTCTTTGCATAGCTGTAAATAATTGATATACCAGAGGACTTAAGTGCTCATGGAGCTGCATCACATGTGTAGGACTGCAGACCCCCCCAATCTTACTTACAGACTGGTCATGTGTAAAGCTTTTCTACTCTGTAAACAAACACGTGTTTATTGGCCAGTAAATTAAGATATGTATCATTTATTGTTAGACGGAGAATGTGATCCACCACCGATGCCGCTTGAACACTTATGTAGAGGCTGAACTACTCAATCAAGTTGTGACTTAAAGACTTAAGTCGTTGTTATCTTCTAGTTCCAGGAGATTGCTCCAAAATTACAGTGAAATCCACACATTATTGAGTAAAGACAATAAAGAATTAAATATAAGTGAATAAATATGAAGTGTAAGAGAAGCGGTGAAGCGGTACTTATGAAGGAACAGTATATTAATACCAAAACATACTCTAATATGACTGTAACATGGTATTCAGTGTAGGCTTGTGCCTGAAAATAATAATGTGGTGGAATATTTTACATGATAATTAAAAGTATCGCTGCACATGATAGTGAAGACACAAGATGTTGTTATTAATGTTTTATTGTTGTCCAATTTTGAGGCTGTCCTTCCTGCAGAAGGGGGAGGAACTACACAGTTTAACGTCCGCATGATAGAACCAAGGTCCTCAGTGGTCTCAGTTTCCCACTGAAGGTGCTCTGTCACGCAGGGGTCAAAGGCATCAATGCTGTCTGCTGGGTTTCACCATAATCCAACATCATGTTTATTGCAAATATTTAAAAAAATCCGTTACTAAATCAATACCCAATCAGAGTAAAGATAAAAAACCTTTGCCGATTTGGTTTCTGACATGATTCAAGCATCACAGGGATTTTTTAAATGCTTTTGCTCTGTAAAAATCTATATTTATAATATTTTCTTATGTTTTTTTAAACATGATTTCTCAATCTTTGTACACTGATGGCATTTAAATACATCACATGTGAATGTGACATTCCAAATCTTGTGGCATTCTCTTTAATTGTCAGCGTAAACTCTGTCACGCTACTGTACCTGTGTTTTGTGTAGGTGATTGCTCAGACGAGAAATTAGCTCTTCCTTTTTCATTCCTTTGGCAAGGAACCTGACAAAACATTTACCACTAGGGCTTTAGATGGTTCAGGGTATTGTTCACGGCTTGAAATGCTCACATTGGAAACTCATTTGTATGTATTCAGGCACAATTATCAGAATTATTGAAAACAAGAAAGCAGCGAGCGAGTGCTAACTTAAGTCACCGCACCTAAAAGCAATACTTTATAATAATTTCACCCTCCTCGGTCGTTAAAGACTAACCCTGTTTCAACAATAGGGCTCAGGTGCAGACGACCAACACAAGAAAAGTAGCTCCTCAGTTTAATAATACATTCCAACTTATAGTGTTGTAGTGCTGCAACACAGTCCCTGTGCCGCCTTTGCCTTTAATTTAAAAGTGCAGTGTATAAAATTGATGCATTTGTAGAAATAGAATAAAATAAGTATATTTTTGTGTGTGTGATAATGGTAAGAAAATGTACTGTGACTTTTGAAAAAGTCCTTTATATATCTGCAGTAGGAGCTTCTTCCATCGAGGCCACCATGTTGCGCTTCCATGTTTGTACATAAGAACAGCCTAGAACGAAAAACCAAACACTGACTCTAGCGAGGGGATTATCGGTTGAAGTGGCAGGAAAGCAGCCAAGCAGAAAGCAGCTGATAGTGAAACCTCTCCGTCGAAGGACAGATGAAGACTCGACCGAGGGAAAAGGACTGGAGTACCGGAAGGACATGAACTTCACAAACTGGCAACAGATTAGACAGAAGCAGGAGACGGTGAGATGAGGGCAAACTCAACAAGAAGCCAGTACACAGGTACACAATCAGGCAATCATCGAAGCCGTCTGGTACTTTATGCGTAATAGATTGAAATGTTGGAACGAGCTGCATTAAAGAAGCGAGAAATAGTGCTGACTCCACCCATTTTCCCTGCCACACTCCTAAACCTCCCGCCAACACTTAATGACAATCCATCCTGTTGTTTTTGTGCAATCCTGATAAAGACCCAGGATTTTACATAAAATAACAATCACACTTCTCAAGATACAGATGCAGTGACAGCTGATGACTAATGCAAACAGAAGTTTTGTTGAATCTGCTGATGCATAACACTGACTGTATTTTTCCTTCCTCCATTACTCTGTGGGACTTCTGTGAAAAGGATGGATAGTGTAGATGAAAAATCAACGCCACCACTCCTTTTCTCTCTCCATCCCCTCTTTCCTTTTAACCATCAGCTGCATCATCCACCTTTCATCAGACCGGACCATTGATCCTCCACTCAGCAGGGGGTCCTTTCAGTATGCCGCCTAATGTTCTCATTATGTGTCCTGTATGGTTCCGTCGCTGATGACTGACTGATTACCATCTCATTAAGAGACATGGGCAGGCGGGGGAGAGAAGGACCTGTCACAGTTTAAGGAGCTCATCAGAGCACACAAATAATACAGGCTGGAGTCTGGTGATACCTGAAGGGAAATATTTCTCTACCGGGGGGAATGGCAAGAACAAATTGTAGGAAACATGGGAGATTTAAGATTTCTGATACACAAACTGATCCTTTAAAAATTGATTCTGCTCCGGTAAACGTTTGATGTAATCACACGTCCCTCATTTAATGATTTGTGGCATTTTGATTTACTATCGATAGAGTGTCACTCAGTCGTCTGTGGGTAAATGTGCAATCACAGATTTAACTCTGCACGGTTTGGTTGGATTCTTCTTATTGAGAGACACAGTCAGGTATTGCTGAATTTACATATACGACTAAGACTCTGCTGAGGCAACAATGACGATGTAGATTACCATATCATTTACGCTGTTGCTTCCCATCGCTCTGGCTTTATTTAAAATGTGCTGGTTAATGATTCACCTGGGTTTGGCTGGGCTCCTCCAATGTTCATGGATGTATTTTCTTTGACACTTGCATGTTTCTTTGTGTCCATGTGTAAGTGTATTTCAACACTCTTTGCTGTCGGGGAGGGTTGGGAGGTGGGGGGGTAGTGAAAATCCCAAGGTAATCTGCAGTACAAAGCCAATGTCATTATAGACATAGGGGGACATTATTCTAAAATGGCAAGTGATGCAGCGCTGAGACAGTAGATAAGGTGAAGAGAAAACGTGGAGGAAAGAGGAGAGGAGAGAGTGAATGCTTGAATTTGTCATGGACAGATAAAAACAGACTAGGGCCAGGCTTGAGGAAGGCGTGATGGGGAGTTTTTTTCTGCTTCTCTCTCTTCCTTTCTTTCGCCTCTCTCTCTCTCTCTCTCTCTCTCTCTCTCTCTCTCTCTCTCACTATACCCTCCTCTCTTCCATTTTGAGGTTTATCTGACATACGATGAATGCGGTAGTTTTATCTGAATAGACAAAGGAGCGGTGACACGCAGCCTCACTCTGACGACTGACCTTGGAGGAGACGAAAGGAGGGAAGGAAAGAGAGAAGAAAGAAAAAGGGAAATGGCCGTGGTCTTCACTGTCATTCTGATTGTTGCGACTCTCTGAACCTTCCTCATATTACCCTCCCACCAATGCTAATAGTATGCAATGCATACGTGTTGAATAGGCATCTTTAAACTAGAGCATTTGCATTTACAGTCTATATCTACAGTCTACAGCAGTATATTCTTTTTCTGAATTAAAATGACGGCGCTCTGCTACTAATGGCAGTAAATTAAGGACAGTGCACACTAAAAAAAGGTGCCTTAATGGAAAAGTGCCTCTCAAATCAGTTATAATTAAATGCTAAAACTCAGCAAGTCTGGCTCTATTCTGCTATTTGTTGCTGTATTTTTCTCATGGCTGCACAGAGAGGTCAGATCAACCTTGTATAAAAGCTACGTAACAGTCTGAGAGCGCATTGTCTGCGATCTAAAACAGTCGCATGGAAATGAAAGAAAAGGGCTAAAAATCAATATTTAACATCACAGATGCAGAAGATTGCAGAGATGGGTCAACTTATGGCAGTCACAGATACAGTTAGTGTTGCAGGTTGAGTTTGAGTCATGAGCTGTTTTTCTTTGCGGTTGTACTCCTATCCTAATCGTTTGCACTAACTAGCTTTCTCCTCCTGCTACACTTTAATCCAACAACTGGATAAGACAAGTTCAGGCATGCTCTCCTGCTGGAGATCATCCAGAGAAACGTCCGATGTCACCGTTCAACAGGTTCCTCCTCACATCTCGTTAAATATGGCAGCTCGGTCAGTGGCACGGAGCTCTTTCACCTCTGGGGCCAATTTTTTTGGGAGCCCGTCTCTACAGTCTCATTAGTAATAATTATTATGCAGTATCAGATGACGTTGTCTAAATAGAAGCAAAATTTAAAGTTGAATTTGCACAAGTGTACGCTTGCTCAGGACGTTTGGATTGTTTTTATAACTGTTATACGTACATAAACAATGAGTCTGTCCTCATCTTCTCACTAAAACCCCTGACAGATTCACAAGTGCTTTGTACGGCACTGAAAGGTCTTCATCTTTAGTTGCTTCTTCTTTTTAAGTATTATTTTTAAGCATATTTGAGATTCGATCATTTCCATGTTAATTTCCCGGCCACCTTTTATTTACTGTAGGTTATGGTCCACTCACTTCAGCACACACACTTTTCACAGTGTTTTCACAGTGGTGGCGATACAAGCGTCTACTGACGCAAATCTACTAGTTTAATATTGTAAAGTGTTCACGGTTTGATTAGGTGATAAACTAAACTAATCTGTTTTAGGTTAAAACTCGCTCTGCTGAGTTTGAAGCAGATGGCGTGAGAGTCAGAACCTTCAAATCTGAGGCCAGGGTTCTTTTCTGAAAAATGCTGGATAGCCCCATTTGTGTTTGGGATGAGTCGCTGCTTCAACTGAAGAAATCTTGGTGTCCTAGTCTTGAATTATGGGAAATGGATCGTGAGATGGACAGGTGGTTCCGGTGGTGAATCAGAAGTAATGCGGTGTTGTGTCAGCGAAGAGCGAGCTGAGTCACTGTACTTGTTGATCCATGTTCCTAACCTCACCTATGGTCATAATCTCTGGGTAGGTACTGAAGGAATAAGGCAAAGGATTCAAGGAACCCTAAGAAGCTTCATTCTTTGCGCCGCACGGTTCAGCCGTAGAGATCCGGTACAGAGCGTGAACATCCGGTACGGGCTCAGAGTGGAGCCGCTGCTAGTTCGTGTCAAAGGAAGGCAGTTAAGGTGGCTCTGGCATTTGATCGGGTTTTTCAGGTACTTCAAACTGGGAGGAGACCCTAGGGTAGACCCAGAACTCACTGGAGGCACTTTATATCACATTTGGCTTAAGAACGCCTTGGGGTCCTCTCGGATGAGCAGGAGAGCTTCGCTGGGGAGAGGGACATCTGGGAATACCATTCTTGGCAAACTGCCACCATGACCCGATCCCGGACGAATGGAAGAAAATGGAATAGAAAACAATAAAATAATCTTATTAGCTAAATCAGGTTATCCTAGCGAGTCATGTCATTTATCTAAATATCTTGGAATTATTGAACTTTAGTTTAAAACAAGTCAACTTTGAAAATTCGCCACATTTCAAGCTATCTCACAACTCTTTGACACTTATCATCATTTTTTGGACAGCTACAGATGAAGGTGCCTCCAGAAGGTGATCTAGAGAGGCAGCTAGAGTATCTTAGGTAAAAGTGTTTTGCCCATTGACCCGACTGTCCTATTCCATTCACTGGGAGTTCTAAGTGAATAAACTAATGGATGATAGTTACATAAAGGCATCAGAGACCCTTTTTACACAGACTCTGTATAATTGCGTCTTCTTCATTATGACTAGCCCTCCTGTAAAAATGCTACAGTTGTAAGCGCTGTATGATCTCTGACCCAGCATTGAGATGGTATGGACCAGTGTTTGTTTAATCACACCAGCCAGCATCATGGTAGGGCAGGATGGGCTCCAAAGTTGTTACTGACGTACGCGTGCGGTCCAAAAATTTAAGATTTAAAAGTCAGCCAGTAGCAAGTACAGCTAACGCAAAGAGGAAGAAAATCTTTTCTCTTCACAGGAAGCTGAGGAGGAGATCAGCTTCTAGATCAGAACAGATAAAGGTAAAGAAAAAAACGGTTTTGCCACATTATTACATTGTTTACAAATTGCTGCTTGATGCATTTGTATAAGATCCCATGAGATGCCAATGCTGCCGTCTTATAGGCCCTGCTTTTTTAGCATTCATAACTATGACACGCTGTGTGAGAACACAGACCGAAGAGGCATTTTTCCACCCTTTGTTTACAGTAAACAAACAAGGGCAGCATAGAGAAAGGACTTTTGTTGCGGCACTATTTCAAATTCTTCCTGTTTGAAGGACTGATTACTACTTTTATCTCGAAATAAAAACTGTAGCGCAGTGGATAATATATTTTCTTTGTACAAACCTCATAGCATGTTGGATATTTTCATAACTTTTCATCAGATTCTTGCGTAGAAATATTGGTTAATAGTTTCTTAAATAAACACAGAAACAGTAATGGGACACAAACTGTATTAATTCCATTTGTTTAATGTGAGCCTCAGCCTACCTGCTGCTGATTTTACTCCAAATGTTTCTAAAGGGGCTTTCCTTTCACTCCAATCTATCTTTAGAAAACTGAAAATATCTTTTGGCACTATGACTGGAATTGATTAGCAAACTGAGGGTTACGAGACATGTAACCGTTATTACAAACTCTTCCATGCTATAGTAAATTCCTATTTCAGTAAATTTCTTCCCTTGCCGTTAGCTTCATATTCTGCATCGGAATAATGTCTGTTAGCATTGCCTGGCCCTAAAGAGTACCAGATTAATGAAAGTTCACAGTCTCATTAGGGTTGTATCTATAACTGCATCCAAACAGCATAAAGCTTTTTTCAAACGTTCAGGGCTTTTAACTCAAGGCAGCAGCTGCCCAATGTCACCTGAAGTACGCAAAATGATCTTAACCCACTTTGGCAAGCCTAAACTTTGGAGTCCACGGCTGCACATTGAAGTGGAACAGGGTTGTATGTGGCCCACAGCTGGCGTGTTCACTCGTGATGGGACATCACTCGCAGCACCGTCTAGAGCTCTGACCAACTCAATTAAGCGATGTGCTCTGACACAAACATCGGGTTTCCTCTCAGATATGATGTAAAAGACGTCCTGAGAACATTGCGTGAGTAAATTTATTTGAACCTTCCTGACCTGCATGTTAGTCATTTTAAATGTCAGTAATTGTCTGTGTCACTGAGCTCAATTTGAAACAGGAAAGAAGTAATTTCACTAATTGGGCTAAGGATCAAATATTATTTCAGTGACAATATGGAAAATAAAGCAAGACAACCCAGAAGTCTGGAGGAAACGTTCACCATAGGAATGGAAACCCTGGTCTTCCACATCTACCAGAGCGTCAGGAAATGCTTTAAGACATTTTTAGAGCTTTCTTTAAACAATACAATTAAATCAAAATTTGATTAGGAATTACGTTTTAGGAGGCCAAAACTTAGAACTGTAACGATTTCCAAGCAGTTGAATAACATTAGAGCCAGATGTTAATCATTAAGTAATTACTTGCAGAAATTGCTATCAGTCTTTGGAAAAATAGCTTCCTTGAACCCTTCAAAATTTTAAATGGACTCCGGTGCCTGAAAGGGAAGTTGTCATTATTTTACAAACGTACGTTATTATTTCTGGGTAAGTATTTCTGATCCACGGGTCGGAGTCTAACCCGGTGGTTGGCCCTAGACAACACCTCTTCATATCTATTGACATATCTTAATGTCTAACTTGAAGACACTTCAAACCCGTCGTTATTTCTTTCTGAATTTAAATAGCATCATTGATTCCACACAATTCTTCTTGAGATAAAATTCTCTTCGCTACAAAGCTCAAAGATGTGGCATAAATTACTTTTCTAGTTCATGAAATAAAACAATGATGTTCCCATTGATTATTATCCATTGATGAGAAATAATTCTAGGACACCCTGAATCCCGTGTTTCAAAGGCACCTTTTTTTCCTTTTGGGTTCCATGTGCTACCCAGGTTTCTTTTAATATGTCTTGTAGCATTAAAAGTGTGGAGAGTGGAATCTGTCTGTGCCAAAATGAAAGTTCACCCTCCTCCCTGGACCAAATCCGCTGCTGCCTTAACATCTGAGGACCAAAGTAAGCAAGATCCATCCGTTTGAACTCCTTCTGCAGACTTGCCTTCTACCTCTGCTTTGATCTTTTCCGTGTAGCATCTTCATAAATGACAAATGTGTTGGTACAATATTTCCATTACATCTCAGAACAATAATGCATGATTCATTCATAAAATTAATCAAACTCTTAATTTTGCCCTTCAGTTCCACCTCCAGTCCAGGTTATTAATTGATTTATTGTCAGTTAATTCCACCCCGACACTCATTCATGCTCCTCCTATCATTGATCGACTGCTGTTCGGCCCAGCTTTCAGAAGGATGATGGACATTAAGTGGTGACCCCCACATTAGTCGACAAACATCATGTGCCACAACTACACCATCCGCATGTTATGTTAAGAATGTCACAAAGGCCTCCTTTGCAACAGGTGTCCGTCTATCCAGACAGTGATCTTTTAATCTGCTAATGTGAAGAGAAGAATAATCCGACATCTGGAAGTTTAACAACTCTGTAATTGTGGAGCTGCGAGTGAGCGGCCCCCTGAGCCTCGGCCAGAAAGAATGACCCGCATTCAGCTCCAAACGCAGACGGACACAGTTACATTTAGCCGGGATTAAATTTGTGTTAATTAAAGATGATTTGCCTTTTCCAAACCAATTTGGTTTTCACTCTGTTTGTTGACGCTGCTTTTAATGTGACGACTATGACATGCATTTCCACAACAGATGGATTAATGTTTTTCTTTACTTTTCATTCCCTTTGACTCTCTCTCTCTCTTTCTGGTTCTCTGTCTTGCAGGATTTCATCCAGACAGGTGCTTCCTGTCCGGACTTTGACGTTAAATTAAACACAAGACCAGATGTGAAGTGTGTGTGTCTCTGTGTGTGTGTGTGTGTGTGTGTGTGTGTGTGTGTGTGTGTGTGTGTGTGTGTGTGTGTGTGTGTGTGTGTGTGTGTGTGTGTGTGTGTGTGTGTGCACGTCTGAGGCAGGCAGGGACGGAGAAGCATGTTTCTGGTCGTTTTTTAACCCCAGCTGAAAGAAAGGGGATGAAAAGAAATGAAGTGGGACAGAAGAAGAGTAGGGGCAGTAAAAGATTATAGCAATGGAAGAAACTTTGTGACAAATGCAATTGCATGGTTTGAACTATTCAACTTTCTCCAGACCTGTTATGATTAAAATCCAAGCCGGCACATGAACCTACACGTAAATAATTGCAGCCACATCAAAGAACACAGGAATTACTTGTAACACATACTTTCAGATGTTAATAATGTATTTGACAGTTTCCATTAATCACGTGATATAAATATTTTTGTATGGATTAACATAAAAACTAAATGATTTGTATGCCGTATGCCGACCTGGATAACCTGTTGGTTAACCACATGACATCTTTAATAAGAAAAAAGAAGAAACAGGATCATTAACCCATTTTTTTTTTTACATTCATTGGTACATATCACGTGGACATAATCTTCATTCTTTTTATTTAATGTCACTCCGATCCGATTCCAGGTTAACCGCATCACAATTCAGCCTTAAAAGGCCGATTAAATACAGTCATCTAAAAGATGTGCTTTCCTCCTTTGCTTTTCCCGTCCTTGTCCTGATTGGAGAGACAGGAGGAGGGAAAGGGAGAAAGAGAGGGAGAAACGGAAAGGTCATGAGTGATGGATGCTTTGTGTGTGTCTGTCATTCCCAATTACTGAACTTTGCCTTTAAAAGCGTCGCTCAGATGCATTTCTCATTTCTGCCTTTCTGACTGATGAAGAGCAGGCTCTGACTGGGGGCACTATGTGTTTTAAACATCGCCTCACTAGTCATTCACTATTTACCTCAGACACAATACACTGCAGCAGCTGCTCCTGCTTTCCATCGCTCTTCCGCTCACAACTTTTTTGATTTGCTCTCATACTCGTGTTCGGTTATCAAATGCATATTTTCCGTGTGCCAACGTACGGTATGGTGCAAAGCTAAATAAAACTGAAATTGCCTATCAGTGCAGTGTTCAAAGCCAGAAAAACACACTGCAAGGCACCATGTCTCCACGATGACTGCACTTTGATATTAAACAGTCCAGATGCTTACAGTTTATACTTCCAAGATAAGTTCGGGGTTTGTTTAAAGCTTGTCACCGTTTAAGTTACTAATTCCTTCCTTCAGAAGGCTGAGAGTGCATAAAAACACTCCATAATTATGGATTGGATATTGAAGAACTATAAGATCTCGCATGCCTGGGAAAATACAATCACTTACAAGATATGAATTCTTAAACCCCGTTTTATATTGCAGACGTTTTATCATTACGTTTACATTTTTTATGTTTAAGAAAGAAATCGTTTAACCATTAAAAGAAGGGAGTTTCATGGCAATAATGTATGCTAGTAAAATGTTGGGGCACTACATTGTGTTTATTAGATTTAACATAACTGCCTATTAAAAAAAAAGACAACTGTGTTTAGTATATGCAGCATAGTTGTGGTCAGTCAATTAAAATAAAGCTCATTACTTTCCACATAACCATTTCATGTAGCACCTAATTAAGCAGGGATGTTGATATTTGCTTAAAAGTCGTTGGTAATAATTTGTTTCTTTTTAGTTATCTTTCCCCCCTTTATTCAACAAAGTTAATCTGAGTTTGTTCTCTATTGTTGCATTTCCCAAGCATATCTTTAATTCTATGACTTACATATTTTCTCAAAAGCAAGGTAGTGTTTATAACGCTTTATCTAGCAGTATATTTAACATGTTTTATCTCATGCGGCTCAGTCATGTGGCTCTCTATTATTTTAAGGGGCGGGAGAAGAAAGCGTAGCGGTGCAGGTGCCATGGAAAGCAGAAGGTTAATCTCCTCTGTGCAATGTCAGCCCCCTCACAAACTTTAGAAAGTGTCATGTTGACTAGCTGTAACACTGTGACACTCTACAGACAGAGGAGGAAGAGGTAGGAGGGAGGAAGGGAGAAAGGAAGCAGCGATTGAGACAGAGCAGGAGGGATGGAAAGAGAAATGTTGACAAAGAAGTCCAAATATATTCAGCAAAATCCTCCAACGCCTTCCTCATTCTCGCATTTTCTTTATTCCCCCACACCAGCTGACTATATTAAAATCATGCCCTGCTAATACATCTATTTTCTTCTTGTGAAAACCTCCCAAAGTGTCATGATAAAGGTGGAGGTGGTTTGTGAGGTCGGCCTGAGGAGGGCTTTACGAGACAAGCTCCGCTGATATATGGCTCACGGAGACTCCATTAAAACCCTGGACCTGCGCCATTTGGGAAAATGGAGGTCACTCATGCAAGGGTCATGTGACATCTATAAAATCAAACTTTTTTTCTTAATATCTGCTCATATATCATCTGTATTTTTTCCCCCTTCGTGCCTTTTTTCCCCCACTAATGCTTGAATCTTAAACAATAGGTCCAGGGTCGAGGATGATCGTTTTTCAAGAGGCGGGGGGGGAAGAGAGGGCGGCGGTGCAGCAGATGTGCGTTGGTAAGGGGAGCAGGGTGATGCTCAGATTTTGATAAATGTACCATATCAGATGCTGAAGAGCACAGGGGAAACCGTCTAGGGTTGGAAATCTTGGACAGACAAGAACAGGTGTGTAAAGACATGGTGGGGGACCTTCTTCTCTTTCTTCCTGTCTCCTCCCCCTCCTCCCTCTAACGTCCTCCCTCTGTTTGTCATGCTCAGCTTCTCATTTCGTCTCTCTGCAGGCAACCTAATTAAACTGACTTTACCTTTCCTCCCACACCTTACACCTTTAATTGTCTCCCTTTCTCCTTTGCCTTACATCTTTGTCGGAATCCTAAACTTGTCTAAAACCTATCCTACTCCTTTTCTTTCAGCTCCTGTCTCCTCTCACACTCCATACCCTTAAACCCATGAAACATGTCATTTCCCGTCTTCCAATGCCTCTTCCTCTCTGGTACTCTCCATCCCTTGTCTTCATGTCTCTTTCAGCCAGAGTGTGTGTCGTGTCTGTCTACCCGGCTCCCACCTCCCTTGGGCAGGATTTCCAGGCTTCATTTGTTGGAGGGCTTTCTAATCTGGAGACTGGGAGAACCTCAGTCCGCCGTGGCCTCGTCAATCATCCCTGCAGAGGAGCAGAGAGGAGGTGAAGAAGGAGTAGAGAGGAGAAAGAAGGCTGGGGGTGATGGCATGATTAGTTATCTGTCCTCGCTCTCGCTTACCCGCCCCAACGCCAGCGACTGCCGCTCCCTCCATCTCTCCCATCTCACTCACCCTTTCTGCCTTCCCCTATCACCCCCACTCGCTGTTTCTTCATCTATCGCACCTTCTTATCTCTCTTTTCTTTCTCCTCTCTCCTGCGTCCTGTAGCTCCTGCCATCCCAATGTCTGTCTGTCTGATTGTTTGACCTCAGCCCCAACGGTGGTCCCTTTTGTGTCCGCGGACAAATGAGGATGACCTTTTATTGTAAAACAGACACATACGGGGAGGGATGAAACGGCCAGTGTTTAAATTAACAACAGAGTGAAGCCGGGGAGAGGGAGGCCATTTCAAACAGAGAGAGGGAGGCGGAGAGAGCGAGAGAAAGTGTAAAGTTTTTGAAGTTGTATTAATTATCGAACAGTGTTTGAGTCAAACTAGCATGGTCACTGCTCGATAATAAAGTCCCCTACCTGGCCGGCAGCTATTGAAGGACAGTGGTGGAACAGTGAGGAGGGGACCTCTTGAACGTACCCCGGACCCATCAGTGTGGGTGCATGAATTATAAATGGCATTGACTGTGGAAGCTATAAGAGTAGACAGAGTATTATTGCACATGAAGGTCCATTCTGATTTTGATTATTTTTATTCCAGGGGGCCCACAAAGGCCGTTGGTGAATATTCTAAAAGGGCACAAGGCTGAGATGGGCTTGATGGCGAGCTTTGATTTCTGGCTAATAGCCACTTCAAACAGGCTTGGACGGCCCGGAGACAGGGGAGAGAGATGTCACCGGGGCTAAAGGACAGAGGGACACAGGATGCACAAACAGGAAGGCCACACATACACACACACACACACACACACAGAGGTCACCTTTTACTGTTCATGCCTGTAGCTGGTGTTCATCGCCAGAGCTGCAAGTTGAACTGGACGACACACAGCAACTAATCACATATGGTGCACATGTAAACGCACATATATAAACATTTATGTCAGGAAGAAGATCTGCTCACTGTACAGATAGCTCCCAGCAAATTTAATTTAACTGTGCCATGTTTTGGTCCTACAGAGATCTTTGTCAGGCATTGTCAAACAACCATCATGAAGCAGGATAAGCCTGTATATAGAAATCCCTGATACTTACAGTATACTTCAATATATGGAGAAAACACGCAACTATGAACATGGCAAAGATGGGGACATATTATTAAAGAACGTAATAAATGAAATGTTTGAATCACAGATATCATTTGGAGGAAGTGGACATAAATAAATTGGTGTACAAGAAGAATATCAATTATTATACTATTTATATAGTTGCATTATTTGCAAAATAAAGCGCTAGAAAAATAAAAGCGATTACCAAAATTTGCAATATGCTAAATTGAAAATGCGGACCACAACTGCACTGCAGCAGATCCATCCCATCTCTGTCAAAAATATTTCCCTATTACAATTAAGATGACTGATTCTGAATTAGAATATTTTTTATTTGTAGGTCAGATAAGTCGTCGTTGATCACGTTTACTCGTTATTGTACACAGAACATACATACTGTACAACAGTGTGAAATTATTTCTCTCCCTTTGACTCGTGCCTGAGGAGCAGTGGGCAGCACCTGTGAAGGTCCACATCGGCAAATTGGGTTTAGGGACTTGCTCAAGGACCCTTCAACAGGTGGACTGCAGGGGATTGGTTAGCCAATGTCCTGACTGACGGACGATTGCTCCTCCTCTTGAGCTACAGCTGGCCTATTTGTATAATAATAATACTCGTTGCTGTGATTGAAAACTTTAGGAAGATGACAAAAAGAAGCTTAACAAGGAAATGCTCTAAACCCACATTTCCACTAATGTATGAGTCTTTATCTCAATAAAAAAAACTCCACTTTGAGATTCTAACGAAAGAAAAAGAAATACAAGCTTGATACTCAGTACAACACAAACGATGCACCTTGTGTCTCACTGACAAGCTCAGCATGATAAAAGTTACTGCTGTTAAGGTTGTTCATTCAAAGGGTGGGACCCAGGAGCCAGACTCAGCATCAGGAGGAGTTTCAGATTGTTCATTTCACTGATGCATCCTGTAGGTCCAGTTTTGAGGCTTAAGGCAGCGCAGGGTCTCTGGGCAGGTAGACTGAGATGGTTAATGGAGGCAGGATCAAGGAAAAGAACAGGAAGGCTAATGAAAAAAACACATGCAAGAAAAATAGTTAACTAGACCAGATCTACCGCAGAGCCTGAAGAAAGGATCTGGTGGGTAGAGGAGCTAGGGTAAAACACGTAAAATGAGTGTCAGGTGTGCCAGCCATCACCACAAGGTCGTCAACTGGATGCGTCTTACTGGTCACCATTGTACGATCACCTCTTTTCCTGATCACATGTGAGTTGGCCTCTATCCAGCTTTGGTCTGATTGGTCCATTCAGAGAATAGATTGTCTCAATCATGCAGAGCACAACAAACACCTGAGTGACTGCTATTACATAGGAAGTGCAAATCCTGCTGCCGAAAATGGTGTTTGTGATGGTGCAGCATTTGCAGATTCACTTCCTGGTCTCTGGTGGCAGGTTTGCATGCAACACATAAACCTATTCAGTATATTATTGTGATTGTTTGTGGACAACATGCTGGATGAAACTAGGCGTATGGATGAAGTTAAGGCCTTTACACACATTTATGTGTTCATGCGCATACATACATACTTAAGAACACTTCATAACTCTGTGTATGAGCATGCATAGGCTAAGGAACACAGGCCAGATTGGGTTCAATATCTAACTGGTCAAAGGAAGTGGTGTTGTTGGAACTCACTGGGAGGACCAGATAGAGGAGGCCCCCGAGTGCAAGAAGGCCTTGAGCCAGTAGAGGACTGCAGGAGAAAAGGGTGGTGAGCCCACTGTGAGCCCATCTAGTTGGGCTGCAGGAGCGTTGCAGGACAGTCCACTCTCAGTCTCAGTGGTAGCAGAGGTTTTCAGGAAAGAAAAAACACCAAAGATATCACTTAAGCAGCAGAAGAAGCATCAGGGTGGCTGTTGATCAAGAGGGGAGATCCATGATGCAGCGTGCCGCTTGCCCCTGGTTGAGTTACCCAGGTGAGGGTGTCTCATGATCTGAGACCCTAAACACCTGATGACCTTGGACTCAATCGCTGATTGAGTGTCCAAGCTGCATCATTAAGATGCTTTGTCAAGTAAATAGGATTTTCCAATCCCGTGACTGTTGTGTGAGTGATCTGATGCAGTTTTTCTGCTTTCCCCACTGATGGGGATACAAAGTCTACATTTCAGCCTGAACTTAATGAACCAAAAATTAATTTTCCCCGCTGACACTCAATATGCACCCACATACAAGAGTATAAATCTTCCATAAGGTCCAGCTCCTCCCCCTCTTCATCACAACTGCCTCTTATTCATTAGCTCTACTGAAATCCTCTATACACCTGATAACACACACACACACATATATACAATGAGCAGGATAGCCACAGGCCTGAGATAGATACACTCTCTCACTTTTAATTACAAAGAATGTGCCTGGGTAGGTCACACAAAACAAATCGATACCTCAAAAAAAAGAAATATTCAAATGTGACCTAGAAAACCGAGCTCGCTCCCTCATTTTATCATTGATTTTTGATGCAAGGCGATTTACTATTTGAGAGATTATTTTTATTTTCTTCTCGGTGTTTTATTTCTCTCGCTGTGTTGCAAACAGGACATAAATATTTACAAAGATAAAGCACAAGTGCAAGAGAATGAATATTGAATTTGGAGGTAAGCATGAGTGTATGATCCAATATCCATCCAGAGAGGCCCGCACATCGCCTCAGTCAGAGAGGCAATATGAATATAAGCATATTTGTTAGAGGCAGGGTCAATATCATTAAGTGGGCTTGTTTCGCGCCTCTGAGGCTGCTTAGAGAGATAGTTTGAAATCAATGGTGTGTCTGGTAGCGAGCTCATTGTCTGATTACTCTTTTGTTTCTATCTCATATTCACTCAAGGTGGAAAAATATGTTTCTCTGCTACTTTTAAAAGTAGAACGCTTACACTCTAGAGGTAAGTGTCTTTTAAAGGCGTGGTTTGCCTTCTTCAAAGAATTCAAAGGATGTTCAAGGAAGGAGTTCTGAGGCAGTGTGCTTCTCCTCCCGTCGTTCGCTGCTTCACAGTCATGCCATCCCACTTTCACCACGTCACATTTCCCGCTGTCAGCTTCACGACACGTCCACAGCCCAGGTCAAAGTTCATCCAGCCATTTCCTGTTTCCAATCTCAAGCTTAACTGTGAATTTACTGTTACCTTCCATCAAACAGTTCCAGTGGGCTGGTTGGGTTTTTATTACCAATAATCTGCGTCCGCCGCATCTATCGCAGATCCTTCATGTTAATGAGATAATTCAAAATTACCTACATAAACCTTAGTACGAGGAAGAACTGGATTGATTTTGGAGCAGGACGGTTGTATATTTTTGACAATAAGGGGAGTTTTATCTCCCCTTCTATAGTTTTTGGGCCATATTTACTCGTTGGTCCGATATAGGCCAAATTTGGAGCAAATGAATTAACAGAGTCAAACAGGGTCAAAAAGAATTTATTTAATGCGGAAGCTTCATTTTCTTTTTCATTTCTGAACCTTTTCTTTAATGTGCCGGTTTAATAGTTGGAATGGGACGGATTAGAAGAGTCTAAATGACGTTGTCAAAGTTTGCTTCCAGATTATTGAAGATAAGAAAAGGTGTGGAGCAGAGTCTATGCGAGCGACTGGGTAGGAAGGTTGAGGTACCTTGGGTTCGCATTAGTGAAAACAAGGGGTCCTGAAATGATTTTCCTGAAGCTGCAGGCGTCTGGTCTGCATCTAAATCTTCTCATGTGGTGGGTGGCAGGTCAGGTTCGCTGCAGATCTGAGGCACAGCCTACGACTGTTGGCGGCTAACCGGTTCCACCAGGGCAGGTGGAATTTCATCCAGGGTTTAAACTCTTTCCCATCTGAGGTTTGCATCTTTAACCTTTATACTGCTGCTGCCTTCCAAAACACTACCTTTTAAACAGTTTGGCTCAATGGATCGGATTCTTCTGGAGAAAGCTTAATAATGAACCACAACCTCTATGGGATGAATTATAGAATCTCTAAATCTGAAACATGATGTCACACGCAAATTATGAAAATGAAGAGAGAGTTGAGTTTTAAGGCAAAAGCTATTTAACGCTCCGTCTACATTCCAACCCTCACCTATGGTCATGAGCTCTGGTATCGACTAAAAGAATGAGGTCCAGGATACTGGCGACTGGAATAAGCCTCCTTCGTAGGGTGATGGGTTCAGCCTTAGAGAAAAGTTGCGGGGCTCGGACATCCAGTGGGGGCTCGGAGTGGAACTACTGCTCCTGTAGGAGAAGGACGTCTTCCTTTGGAGGTTTTCTAGGCACTTCCAACCGGCAGGAGAAACGTGGGCAGACCCAGAACTCAAAGTAGGAACAATATATCTCATCTGGCCTGGCAATGCCTCAGGATCCCAAAGGATGAGCTGGAGAATGTTGATGGGGAGAGGGACATCTGGAATGCCCTTCTTAATCTGCTGCCACCACGACTCCACTCCGTACAAGTGGAAGAAAATGGAAGAATGAGAAGGGCCTAAACAATTATTGATAGGATAATAGATTAGTGCATTCACTTAAAGCTTTGATTTGAGAGATGTTCTGGCATGAGGACACAGATATGCAATCAGCTACAAACTCAGCTGTTTGTAATGGGTTTTACTCTGAGCTGATTCCTGTTGTTTACTCTTCAGCCTGTTTTCTTGTGTTCACGTGTGTGTGTGCGTGTGTGCGTGTGTGTGTGTGTGTGTGTGTGTGTGTGCGTGTGTGTGTGTGTGTGTGTGTGTGTGTGTGTGTGTGTGTGTGTGTGTGTGTGTGTGTGTGTGTGTGTGTGGTTATACCTGCCTGTGTGTGCTTGCACATTTTCCACACGTTAGGAGGAAGAAGAGGATATAAGCCTGGATTAAGTTCAGAGGATGATTTTTATCCTTGTAGGGGGTCTCTAAATGGAAAGCGATGGATGCAAGGTGACCCTGTCTGGACACACAAACACACACACACACACACACACACAAAAGATACAGATGGAATCATACAAACATCATGCGCTCACTGATAAACAGCCATACATGCATGAACACATATAAACACAGAAGGAAGAGGACTCTAGAATACCTTTAGAAGAAAGTTGTAATCATCAGACACACTGACACACACACACACAGGTGGGCCACAGTAGGGGATTATATAGTGCTGATGTTGGAAGTAAAAGACAGAAAAGACCGCCAAAGCTTCCTCTTTATTGTCACGGTGATAACACTAACCGTATTGACAGTGGATAGAATCACACCTTTAACAGCTTCTTCCTCCTTTTCATCCTCCTTTTTTCCATTCACATCCCGACTTAAGTTTTTCTGTGAATGCATGTGAAAAAAACATGAAGGCTAAATTAATTGAGAGGTCTTTCAGAAGTGTACGATTTCTTTTTCTGACTTATGTTCAGACAGAGAATGCCGGGGCGTTCCTGTCGTTCTTGGAAGACGATCAGGCCGGCATCATGGCATCAAAGAGCAAAGCAGCGGCAGAGCAAAAAGAGAACGAGAGGAAACGCAGAGAGGGGGGGTGCCCTGTCATTTCATCTTTTCATTTTCAATACAAGTGATGGCAGCGTTTGATGGAGAAACTGATTATTGTGGGATTTGTCTTTGTTCTTGGCCATTTGAGGCCGAGATAAGCTGTGGGCAAGCAAATGGAATTTTCCCATTTAAATCATCCTCCACCACCACCAGCTCTACAACTTCTTCTTCTCCTCTCCTCTCCTTCCCCTTCCTCTCCTCATCTCTTCTCCCCCTCCACAAAGTACGCCATCTTTGCGGCCGCGTCTGAGGACCTGATCAGATTTAGCCCCTGGATATGAGTTTCCAAGGGACTCAGTTCATCACACAATGCTGATTGTGACCTGTTCTTTGTTTTTTCTCTGTCTCTGTCAGTCTTGCAGTTTTTCTACCGTACAGGTGCAGGAGTACACACACACACACACACGTACACAAACACACACACACACTCAACACTTAAGTGTCTAAACAGTATGAGCAGAGCAATAAAAGAACCAAATATAAAAGAACGTGCATGAAACAGGCAACTTAGTGCAAACTTGGTGTTTGCTCTTTCCAAGACCTCCTCTGGGTCTTGACTTTGACGTTTGACTTTGAGGTGAAGAGTGGGTGTCGAGTTTGATCTGAAGAGCAGGTACGTCCTCTGATTCCCAAACATGCTTATACATATTGTTAAATGAAGTGCTCTAAGGGAAGAGCTACATCCTTAAGATGAAATGATAAATTCCGCTCAGCTTCAGGCTGCGGCAGGAAGAGGAACTCTGACGTTTAACGTTCTTCATCCTTCGCTCTCTAACATTAAAACATGGAGATTCCTGCTTTAATGAACCGCTAAAAGATTTTTGCTATTATTTTATTAACATGACTTCACCTGGTATTTTCTTTTTCGTCTTTAGGCTGTTACCTTTCGGGGTCGCCGCAGCGGTTCATCCGTTTCCGTCCATAGTGACCACTGGTACCGTTCTGGTTAACAGTACCAGCAATGGTGTTTGTAAACCCGAGCCCCAATGGACCCGGTTCGGAAATCAGGTTGGACTGGATGCCCTTCCAGACTGGGATCCGACACTAGCGGCAGACTGGTTTGGGACCCCTTCGTCGCTGCTTCTGATAGCTACATGAGTGCGTCTAGAATATTCAGTACAATTCTGTTCAGAAAATGAATTTTGTTTGGTTGAAAATGAAAACCATGGAGTTTATTTCCATTAATGTACTAGGATAACTTTTTTGGGTTTGATACTTGTGTTTATTATATTCAGTATAACTGTGTTTAGTACATACAACATTATTGTGTTGCATAAAGGAAACATGATTGTGTTTATCGTTATAACTGGAATATGTAGAACTTTATAAATACATTTAAAAAAAAGTTTTTATTAATAAACACTTTTCTAATCTTTTTCCCCCAATCTGTTCAACCTACTTTTATGGGAGCAGTTGAAATAAGTAAATTAAGTTAAGTAAGATGTAAGATGTGTCATTTCTGTGGGTGTATAGTCGTCCCACCCTTTTCCATCTGTTTACCTAATGTTTCCTCTTCCTCTTCTTCAGCCGCTAATTTGAAAAAAAATAAAAAGCTCTGTATTCCACCTCACAGCCGCCGCTTCACCTTGAAGCGCAAACCCCCTCCACCCCTCCTCCATGGGATCTTTCCAAACAACTATTTCATTCAGGGATGGTAATCAGACAGGCAGTCTTGGTCACACACACAAACACGCACACACACACACACACATGCTCACAGACTACTGCACACGCGGTAATGGCAGTAAGTGATTACGTTCACAGATGAGGGATCATTTTTGTCCTTTTTCTGGGAAGCGGTGATTGCTCACAGCATTCATTAGCCAATCGCAGAGGTCAAATGATTCAGAGGCAGCTCTTTTAAAACCAACCTGACACTGTCCGAAAAACAAAATGAAAAAGAGAGACTACAAATGAAAACAAAAAGTACTCAAAACCTAATTCTAGTGGAGAATAGCGTAAACTAACGTAAGGTTAAGTGTGGCATCCACAGCAGGATATATTTTAGCAGCTAGTGACATTTTGGCATAACATTATTATTTTTTGTAGTGGGGAAAAATACAACGCCACAGCATATTTGAATGGCACCATGTGAGAATGGATCACTGAGAGGTGTAATCCCTGAGCATCTGGGTAGCTGTATGTGATGGAGAGAGATGGGCTTCATCATAGCCTCCACAGGAGACTGTATGAGTCCGGAGCGAGAGAGACAGAAAGAGACGTAGAGAGGGGGGGGCGATGGAGGGAGGAGGAGGAGGAGGAGGAGGAGAGACACCATACTGACAGTATGAATGATACATCATATGATTGTCTCGGACAGAGCGGTTCTCTCTGACTGCTTATACTGCACTCTTCCAACTGCCCTCCATTTCACAAGCCGAGGTGGACTGATTTATTACACTTAACAAAACGGCTATAGACTAGATTCGCTGTTACAGACCATAACTTTTTTTTTTTCCAACTTTATCCCAGGGGAACATCCCCAGAATGTAGTTTTTGTTCAACTTATCTTTTTTTTTTTCTTTCATTGTTCTCCAATGCCATTCAAAAGAGTATGTAAACATTTAAGTAAACCTCTCATTTCTTTAATTCTCAGAAGTCAAATTGAATAAAAGAACAATATTAAAACGTATTTAATGTATTTTGGCAACGTTCAGTTCTAAGTTAAGCCTGATTTTATGTATTTGATTAGTTTTCCATTGATGATAAGACAGACATTGATCCAGACTGTAAGCTGGCGATACTGGGCAGCTCTGAGGGGGGAGGACCCTCCACTGTCATCAAAAACAATTTATCGAGGATTATTGCAGGTAAAAAAATAGATTTTACCGAATTGGAAATATCCCTTGCTGCTATGTTTGAAACGAGGAGAGCATCTTCAGGAGAAACTATAAGCATCTCTAGGAGATGCTTATAGTTTGTAGGGTGGTGAATATGTGTCTGTGTTTGGGAAAGGTGGTTTTCATTTGACAGTAACTATACGTGTTAGAATCAGCCGCTGCTGCGTCTTAATCCTGAGACGACCCAGATGTCTGGGTCTGTTCTGTCCTCGATGTCTCTAATAAGCTTCACTAAATATATCATGTGTTTGGTCTCTCTTTCTATTCCATTATTAAACAAACACACACACACACACATATCTAAGGGGAAAGAGTAAATGCACTCTTTTGTTTTATCCACCATCACCTGGTCGATGGTGATCGATGGTGATCGATATTCTCTGAGGCGTGAATCTCTCCCTTCCTTCGCTCCCGTCCCTCAACAGGCAAATGGCCGGGAACATGCAGGTGTCATCAGTCGGACCACAACAACGGCTTGTTTGTGGGATGTAGGTTACATTTCAAAGGTTTGAAAGGCCAGTGAAAGCTGCTGTCTGTGAATTATTGAAGAGTTGAGGGATCGGATGGAGAATATTGGTGAGTAGTATTTAGAGTTCAGAGGAGAGGGAGACTGGCTGGCTTGCGGTGCAGCTCCGCGTTCAGGACGAGGATGGGAAATCTATATGCGCTAACCTTTCTTTGTCTGTAGTTTTATTGAAACTGACTGGTCAGAGGGACGAGGTTTCACCAGGACAGCGTGGAGCGGATTCAGTTCCTCCTGTTTCCAGACCTCCTTCACTCCTCCTCTGCTCACAAACCTGTTTTTGCTGCATGCTGATGATGGAATCTCGCAATATTCGAGATGCTACTTCCAAATTCTGTCTAGAAACTTTCAGCTTTTCAGGCTCTTGATAATAAAAACGAAAGCACACTGGAAGACATAACAGCTAAAAAAAAAAAGGGTTACAATCCCTCTAAAGTTTGTAACTGTCTTCAGGATTCCCTTTCTGCATCACTTGTACTATTTATTCTTTTTATTTTAAGTTTACAGTAATCAACCGCTTTAGAGTTTTTAGTCATTGTACTCAAATTGTCTTTACCAAACAAGCTTTTCTACATGTTTGATGAATTGTTATTGCTACATAGTAAAGAGGTAAATTGCATTTAAATTATCCATGATAACGAGTTTATTTCCTGGTGTATATTTTGCAATATTTAATTAAAATCACCGAATGCATTGAAAATAACAGTTTAAATCATAGTTCAGCCCTTACATTGTCTTTTACTTGACTTCTGTCCCTGTGCGTTTTTGACCCCATTCCAAACCCATGGATTACAGGTGGATTGGTGGCTCTGAAGTGTCCGATGGTTTGAATGTGTCCATGTGATGGCCCTGCCTCTGGCCCGGTCTGGGCCTGGATTGGCTCCGGCCCCCTCAGTGACCCTGAGAAAAATGAATGAATGGACATATTTTATATTAAAGCTCATTAAGATATTAAAGGTACCTAAATTATGCAATAAATGTTCTATTCTGCAATTTAATCGGTGTGCGGGAATTATTTTTTTTGCCAAAATTGTACCAAAATATATCAAGTGAAAATGACGGTTCTTTAACTTAAAATATTACGTTTTTGTGGCTTATATCTATTCAGTAAAAGCTTCTTAAAAAAACGTTCTTTAGTCACTTTTAACTTTGGTGGTACTCAGTTTTAACTCTATTTAATTAAATTACCCAGCCACATTGGGATAACAAGCCAGTGTACTTCCGGTGCCGGTCCCAAGCCCGGATAAAAGCGGGATGTTGTGTCAGGAAGGGCATTCGACCTAAAAAAAACCTGTGCAAAAACAATATGTGGACTGAGATGATCCGCTGTGGCGACCCCTAAAAGGTAAGAGCCGAAGGAGGACACTAAGATAAATCAACTTATCAGGTTCTCCCGTGTATAATAGAGGAACCAGAAACTCTACTTAACTGGTTTTCCTCTGATAATGCCTACAAAGCCCCAGAAAGCTATACTCTACATTATCACACCGTATGGCTTTCTATATATGGGATTACATATGTTTTGGACTAAATTGTGACAGATTTTCACCGCTGCTTTCACCTATTTTCTAAATTTGCCCATTTAGGGTAAATACCGACAATCATCGGAAATGAAAACATATGGAAATGCAAAGAGGACGAGGCGTAAACATCTCCCACATCCCCACCGCCAGCCACCCTGTGGAGGGAGGGCAGTTGGGCTGATAGGCTTTTCACATTTCAGACACTACAATGTCACTCCATCTCATTGCGGCATCCATTACATGTTACCTTGGGAATGAGGTGAGGTCCATGCAGAGAATCAGGGCAGAAAATGGCCGCCCGCCAGGAGGGGTAAAATGGCCAGCGTTATTATTCCAGCTCCCCCCAGGGGGAATTGGCCTGAATATAGATATGCAACATTATAAAACCAGGTTATTATCTGGGTGCAGGGTAACGGCCTCTTGGCTCCCTCCCTTATGACACACACACACACACACACACAAAATACTGACAAACACACATGCACCAGATGAGCATGCGTGGTCCTGACACATATTATAAAATCTGTGTGCAGAATCTTATCGTGTGAGGATTGCAGCCCCGCTGGTGATTGAGCCCAGCTTATTTATTCCACCCCATTGTTTTTGTTTTCATCACGCCGTTTCATTATTTCTGTGATTATATTCTTTCATTCACAGAAAATTAATATCACGTCTCCTGGAGTTCCTCTCTCCCGGTATTGTAATGTAATTTTATGGTACAGTGATATATCCGATACCAGTAATGTAGACGGCAGATTCACATCAGCGAGTATCAGATTCACATTAGTCACTTATGGGCTGCTTTCTTTAAAACACGGTATCAGTTTTTTAACAAAATTGTAATTTGACTTGATCTCTCTGTTCTGTGTGCGTGAGTGTGTGTGCGTGTGTGTGTGTGTGTGTCTGCGGTGGGGATTAAACCCAGGTTTTTCTCCTCTGTGTTTATTATCCATGTGCAGATATTCAGTTTCACAGTGATCTCCTGTCACAAGGACAAATGGACATTTGGTGCTATCGCCACTAGCAGCAAAGCTATTTGAGTTAAAGGTAAAAACGGTGTCCTCCCTTCTGTCTCCCTCTCCTGTCCTTCATTCCATATGTCTCCTTTTTGAGTGTTTTTTGTTCTTATCTTCCTCTCCCTCATCGGTGTCCTCCTCAGCTTCTACCACCTCCTCTTCCTCTCTCTGCATTTGTTCTAAATTTCCCCTTCTCTGGTGATCTCTACTGATTGAGCCTCCCTTCCATAGCTTCTCCCCTTCTTGTGATGCTTCTCTTCCACTTTAATAGCTCCCTCTCTTCTCCTCTTCACCCTCTCACTATCTGTCTATCTGACTTCTCCAGGTCCGCACTAATTCCCTCCTTTATTCATGAACCTAACCCTGCTGGGTTAGTTGGTTTGCTGTATATATATATATATATATATATATATATATATATATATATATATATATATATATATATATGTACATGTTTGTGTGTGTGTGTGTGTGTGTGTGTGTGTGTGTGTGTGCGAAGCAGACAGTAAATAGGAATATGAATCTTTAAGAGCCTGCTGCTACTGTGGCTGAAATGACTTTTCAGAGCCGCAGTGATTTTCCAAGAAGGATGTTGATGAGAGCTGGATTGCAGGAGTGTGTACACCGTGTGTGTGTATGTGTGTGGTGTGTGTGTGTGTGTGTGGGTGGTTGCTGCATGTCTGTTTTGTCTCTCTGTAAATAAAATAAAAATAAGACTTCTCATTCCTCTTGTCTCTAAATCTCCTTTTATAAACACACAATCCTTTTAACTGTGTAATCTCTTGTTTTAATCAAAAATAAAAACATTTGTTCGGAGCATCATTTCTCTAAATATGGATCGTAAACAAGCACAATTATTTCACATCAATGCCGCGTATTTCAATTCACTCTGTAGGTATATTGCATTTTTATTTATGTCCTTATAAATATGCAAACTTTCTCCACAGCTCACCCCACAGGCTCCCTGACGGGTGCTTTGGGCCCAAATGTGTCGGACCTAAATGACTATTTGAGCACAGCATCCATGTTTCTGAAGCCTGAAGTGTCAGGTTGATTACTCGCTGCTGACCATGATGAGTCAGCAATAATTCATTAGCGGCATCGGGGGCACGTTTGGGGACAGCTGGGTGGGGTCAGGGTCAGGGTTGGAGGTCATGTGGGAGGTCCTGCTCGCCGAATTAAAATATGTGGCCAGCCGTGGAACGTGTGCTATCAAAATATTTGACATTTGGCGGAACTCAGCGGGGACCGCAAATGCCAAATGTCAAAGAAATGGAGAATATCTATTCCAAACATGTAGATACGTACAATGACAAAGAATCATTTCACTGCATCAGGATATTTTAGCTGTAATGTTGTCAGTCCCAAATCGTCTGGGCTGTCTGAACCAGAAACAGGAGCCGCAACTGCAGAAATCTTTTGGTGTCATCTTTGACACCAAAAGATGTAAATATGGATGTTCAGCCTCGTTTTAGTCCAAACAGGAAACCTGTCCACGATCGGTTTGGTTCTGTACAGGTAAAAAAGAGGTGGTTCATGCTTTTATCTCACCTTCTTTGGATGATTCTACTTACCAGAATCTGCATAAACCACAGCTTGTTCAGATTGCTCACCAGAACCGAGGAGGAACCATGGCGCTCCTGTTTGATCCTCTCTTTTTATTTTTAGATGAGATTTCATGGATGACTTTTAGGTCCGGTCTGGTTCCAAATACTTCTGTGATCTACTGACTCTTTTCGTACCCGGTTGTAACCTGAGGTCCTCAGCCAAGTCCAGACCAAGGACCAGATATGACCGGGCCTTCTCTATCCAGGCTCGCACTCAATCTTCCTGAGGAGATCGGACTAGCCGGCTCCTTACCCTCTTTAAAATGTATTTTGAAAGTAAACCTTTTTTCAAAGTAAACCTTTTTTCAAAGTAAACCTTTTTTCAAAGTAAACCTTTTTTCAAAGTAAACCTTTTTTGAAAGTAAACCTTTTTTCAAAGTAAACCTTTTTTCAAAGTAAACCTTTTTTGAAAGTAAACCTTTTTTGAAAGTAAACCTTTTTTGAAAG